>JAEQBH010001145.1:0-661181 GCA_016808115.1 Tetrastigma voinierianum | reverse complement strand
TTTGCACAACGTACCATTGATAGAGCACAACTGCTAGGAGTGCCCTCATTGTAGCTGGGAGGGCTATGCTCGGTCAACCTTTTACGATATACACTCGGGAGAGTCTTTGACAGATCCCCCGATGAGCTAGATACTGATCTTTGTAACTATGATGAAGCACTTAAGGATAAAGATGCAGATCTTTGGAAAAAGGCTATGAAATCTGAGATGCAGTCCATGTACTCTAATCAAGTCTAGGATCTTATGGAACCACCTGAAGGGATAAAACCCATCGGATGCAAGTGGATCTATAAGAAAAAGAGAGGAGCAGACAGTAAGGTTGAAACTTTTAAGGCTAGGCTTATAGCAAAAGGGTTTACTCAGAAAGAAGGGATCGATTATGAGGAAACTTTTTTGCCGCAGCCATGCTTGTCTATTCACCTCTGTCCATTGCGCTCATTTCAACTATGAAATTCGGGCAAATGGACGAAGTAATCGTATTCGAATGGGAATCTTGAGGAGTGCATCTATAAGGATGCAACCGTGATGATTTCATAGAAAAGGGCCAAGAACACATGTTGTGCAAACTTAAGAGACGTCCATTTGCGATCAAGCAAGTATCTAGATCTTGAATACTTTCTCGACTTTGATCGCTTCATTAAATCTTATGATTTTGATTAAATGTCTTGATGAGTCCTATGTGTACAAAAAGTGTGATGGAAGCGTGGTGGTGTTCTTAGTGCTATATGTGGATGACATCTTGCTCATTGGTAACGATGTGGGGGTATTATCTTCAGTTAAGGCATGGTTATCTAGTCAGTTTGATATGAAAGACTTGGGAGAAGCTAGTCACATTTGAGATTAAGCTTCTGTGGGATCGCAAGCAAAGAATGTTGGGCCTATCACAAGCTACTTATATTGATAAGATTCTAGCCTGTTTTAGCATATAGGATTCCAAGAAAGGTTTTCTTCCTTTCAAACATGGAATCACTCTATCCAAGGATCAATGTCCCAAAACACTTGATGAGATAGAGAATATGAAAGTAGTTTCTTATATTCATAAGAAGCCTTATGTATGCACGCTTTGGTGCACTAGACTCTGACATCCGCTTGTCGTTGGCATGGTTAGCAGATATCGCTAACCTCCCGGCAAGAACATCGACTAAGAAACATATAATCAAGTACCCCAAAAGACTTAGAGATTATATGTTATTTACCGTGCATACGCCTAGTACCTTAGTGGCATACGACTTAGACTTCCGCTAGATAAAGATTCCAGAAAGTCTACCTCCCGGGTTATGTGTTTACCTTTAGGAGAGCCATAAGTTGAAGGAGTATCAAGAAATCTTCGCATTGTTGATTCCACAATGGAGTGTCGACATAAGTGTACTTAGAGGCACCAAGGAGGCATTTTGGCTTAGAAACTTTGCTGATTCGCGAGTGGTTCCTTCATGTAATTGCCTATTACACTTTTAGTGTGATAATATGAGCAAGCTTAAGTTAACTCAAAGGAACCTAGGACCCATAAGAAGGGAAAGCACATTGAGCGCAAATATCATCTGATTAGAGATATCAGGTAAAGGTGAGACATACAGACTAAGATAGCATCGTCAGACAACCCGCGCATCCTTTTACAAAGAGCTTACCAGTAAAGAGTTTTGATAGGCATGTAGAGGGAATGGGAGTGAGATGTGTGGCATCGTGGCTTTGAGTCTAAGTGGGAGATTGTTAGGGCTATATATACCAAAAACCATTTTATTGTTATGGATGTTTATTTTATTTTAATAAAATTTTGGTTATATTACACAATGAGAATCTACATGAGCTTTGTTTACTTAAATATCATGCATGTGTGTGTCTTTTATTTCCTACATAGTAGATGATTTGATGTAGAGTTCTGGCCACTAATAGCATCAAATCACCTGGGCTCTCGAATATGCTCTAAGTCGGGTTCACGCTTAAATGGAATTTATTGCCACCATCGGGTAGTGAGCATTTGAAGATAAAGACTTCGCAGAGGTCTCTGCCTTTAACTACTTCGGGAATGGCTTAGTTCCAACTTCTTGTGCTAGTACACTCGTGTGTATTGAACGGGACCAACTTGGGGTAATTATTTTATATTGACACATAAAATAATTAATACCTCATGGTTATCATGAATACTATTACTCTTAATCTTGAGATAATTAATAGACACGTGCATTTATTGTTGGTTATTTTGATTGGTAAAGAGTGAGATCTTTATAGATTAATAATCTTGGTGAGTTGGATAATCGCATTAAATGTATAGTGAATACAATTTATTAACTGGTCCACGCCCCGAAGCACTGGATTGCATGATACCCCTCGAGAATTACTTATAAGCTGATTATGTCAAACCCCGTTGTGGATTTTTAATCCGATATATGAAAATAAGTTAAGTGAAAGGTCTCAAGTGTGATATGGTCGATGCCGACAAAACCTGTCAAGTAATTTAATTTAATCAACTAGTATATGTAATCTAACGTGGGGAGATTAATGTTTAATAACAAAGGGCTCAAATTATACTTTCGAATAAGTGAGGAAAGTGTAATTATGATTATTTAGTGAGTGGGCAATTATAATTAATGTACATAAGCTCATATATTTACATTGTAGCTCTAAATCTTATTTGCTCTTTAGTCCTACCGCAGCCTCTTATTTATATGCTATGTTGATAACTCTAAGAAAAGGAAAACCCTAGGAGGCAACCGGTCTTGAAAAGGAGAGCACGAAGAGAATCACTCTCTTCTCGTTTCCAGCATTGGGTAATGACAGAGAGGCTTGAGGGTCGAGCAATCTGCTGCAAATAATTTTTTATTGAGATCAATCCAGACAGATCCCTAGGCATGAATTCGAACTATATCCCCGTAACTTTATTCAGATTGTTTTTTTAATCAGACAGACATCCCGAACATACCCCCAGCGCTTCTGACTTGTTTAGGCATATTAAAAGTTAAATGAGAATTTTTCGAAATAAAATAAGAGTTCTAATTGTTATTGAGCCAGGCGGTAAATTAGTCATTTACCACTTTAGGATTTAATTGTCATAAATGAAAAGATGGATGCCAAAGTAGAAATTTAATAAGTTATGGGATTCAAGACAATTAGAGAAAAGAAAGAATAGAAATAATAAAGAATGGAAGGGCTTAAGTGCAAAATGGGAAAGAAGCCAAAATGGGTTTTATCATACAAAACATGGCCTTAACAAAATCCCATGGATAAGACCAAACATTTGGTCTCATTTTTGAGAGAGAGAACCGTAGAGAGAAGGGAGGAAAAGAGAGAAGAAGAGCAAGTAAGCAAGGAAGGTAAAGAGGCAAGCAGGTTATATAGAGAAGCCAAGATCAACAAGGTATGGAACTTGGATTTGTATGAACCACATGGGCTTTAAAGCTTTTGAATTGTTTTCCATGCAATTGTATGGTCATTAGTTGTCTCCAAAACTTGTGTTTTTGCTAGGTTTCATTCTAAACCAATAATCATGGAAAGTAAGGTGAATAAAACCCAAAAGAGTACAAGGGAAAGTATAGAATCCTCCCTTTAAGGATGAATTCATGGTTAATAGTAAGACTGAGTTGTGGTTTAGAATAACCCTAACAAATCCTTGAGTTTGACTCTCAGTATGGGTTAGACCCATATTAGAAGTGTGGGGAAAATTCACTAAGATTTTGAAGAAATATATGTAATCGAAGAGATTTGAGTAGAAAAGTGATCATAAGATGAATTTAAAGTGGTCTTGAAGTGTTCATGAGGTGAGCGAGTTGATTTCGGGTTCAAAATATGGAAAAATGGGTGAAAACACACATTCCGGGGCAAATGTGATTACGTGCCAGACACCTTGAACATGTACTGCGTACATCTTGTGTTCTGGTCATTTTTGGTTGAAACATGTACCCAAGAGAGTTACATGTTAACATGTAAATCGTACACCCGTTATTTTTCCTGTTTTCGACCGCTGCCGCCATAACTTGCTCATTTCTATCCGATTTAAGTGATCATGGCCAACAATAGACTTCAAGGAAACCATCCATATAGAAATAGACATCATCAAATTATGAATCTAAGTGGCTCAAAAATCCACTTCCGAAGTGGGACCATGCAAACCAAACTCTGGCTTCGTTGTTGAACACTGAGAAGTCCCGGTTGTTTCTCGGATCGCAACTTGAGTTCCTAAGTGTTCGAATTAGCATCCTTAAGTTGGAATAGAACCCTTAGCACCTTAGATTTAAATGAAAGTATAAGGACATAGTTTCAACATAAAAGCAAATAATTCCTAAAAAATGAAAGAATCGAAACTCGGTCACCAGAAAAACTGCAAATAATGAAGCTGGTACGAAAATTTTTCATAATCTCTTTAGCTCGATGATCCGCGATTGATTGATTCCACTCCTAAGAAAATGTATTCATATAATGTTAATATATGAATGGAGGTGTGATTTCATACACATCATACTATATAAAAATATGAAGTGCTATATGTAATAATATGAAACAAGGAAAATGTTAAAATGCAATATGTATATGGCCCAAGAAAAACATGAATATGATAGGTATAAGTCATGCGAGAAGAGCAAGACAGTGATGTAATACGTCATAAGATATGATAGTCTAAAGTACACGAATGATAGGCACATATGAATAGGTTATATGCGATGTAAACATATGACGTTTCGCGGCCATAACCAACAGATGAACACGCAGTAACAAGGCGATGTGTTGCCACACCGATAAGTAACGGCGTATAAGAAAAGTGACGATAAAGATGTGTGAATGAGAACATGTACATAAATGATAGTGGCATATATGAAAATGTGAATGAGTAAAAGCCTGCATAATAGGAATATAGAAAGTACAAGAATAGCTAAATCATGATAGAAATGTATAAATGATATAAAGAGATATGACTATATGTAATATATAGATATATGAGAATCGGAATATGAAACTACGTATATGAGAATACGTTCGAGTAAAGTAACGATAGTATATATAAGCAAATATGATAACAATAAGCGTTCATGCTTATGATATGTACGTAAGATGTAATAAAAAGCCATTGTCTCAATAGGATCCAGTAGAGATAGATGTGGCTGCTTATAGGAAGATATTGTCGCAAAGATATTCATAGACGATATTGAGGCCCCTTATGATAGGATCCCGCTTGGGATCAGTGGTCTTGCAAGGGTTACCACTAATAGATGGGAATCATCGCCTTCAGATGCGGATAGTACCTTCTGCACGTGATATATGACATAGGTCACGTTCTCGTACGCTGATGATACCTTCTGCATTAACAGAGAGAGATCACCGTTCGCATAAAGGATAGTACCTTCGCACACCCCGCCATTTAATCCACTTCTGGGCGTATTTCGCATGAAAATAAAAGTTAAAGAAAGTATACACAAAGGAAATGTATATGAAAAGTATATAATGCACGATATGATATGAGAAGTCTTTGCTATGCGATGAAAGTACGTACGCCACAAGAATTGGCAAAGTACATTATAACCCGATATGAAAATAGGCATAAAAACACAAGTAGAATAGTACAGATAACAGATATGGAACAAGACAAGATGAACACCTATAATAGTACATACACAAGACAAGTATGAAAGTGAAGAATGAAATAAATCATAGAACCGAAAGATGAAAAAGATATAGACTAGAGACATGCTATGTAACTTGACAAAGAATAGGAACATTGAAAAGACATATAACAAGTGTGAAAGATTAACACATGACAAGTATAGGAATATGTAAAGTACTCGAAATAGGAATACAGAAAAATTATAAATAAAGGAGGTGCCAAAGACATAGAACATGTAATAGAAAAAGATTGACATGCAATAGGAATATAAGATGATATGAATTAAAGTTATAGAAACATGTTTAGATATATATAATGCATATGTATAAGCTTGCACGTCTACTGGTGGTTGTCCATGCTTATGTTCCCACTCAAGCGAAAGCTAGAACTGCACCAATCTGCAGTGCACAGGAGAAGAGCAAAGCGTAGTACGAGTCGATCCACATCATCACAAATGAGGTCAACACATCAATAAAGTCCATCGAAGATTTTTGAGATATTGTATAAGTCTTTTGTTTCTTTTTGAAACAATGTAAATGTTGAACACTATTAAATATGTACATATATAACATCAGAGGCAATCGACTCCGTGATATGTGTATAAATTGTGATGGACATCACTCCTGCGTGTTTTTGTATATGTGCCAAATGAGCCTTGGTGTTATTATCGAAATTGTTTGTGCACCAATAAAAGCAAAGTACGCCTGCAGTTAAATGTGTTAATGGTAGCTCCCAAGAAAGTATAAGATATAGTATAGATCGCTCGCGCCCGACTTGGCCCTGGACCGCCAATCGCCCGGGACGATCGAGAAGGCGTGGACCGCACGCCACAATCGCTCATGTCACTGGTACTCCAATCCCTACGCATCAAGACGATGACAACCTCACATCGCATTCAAGACGCGCGTAATACAAAAAAACAAATGAAAAACCTGTAATACGTGTGGAAAGCACTTCATTTATTAAAAAAGAAAATAATAAATAAATAAATAAATAAATAAATAAATAAATAAATAAATAAATAAATAAATAAATGAGAGTAGTATATATATAGAGAGATATATATAGATATATATATATAGATATATGTTATATATATATATATATATATATATATATATATATATAGCATATATATATATATATATATGTATATATATATGAATGATATCAGTAAAAATATTTACAAAAATTAAGAAAAATGAAACTAGAGTTTTTAGAATTAGGAGAGGGATATAATAGTCATAATTATAAGTAGAGTTTTCATAAGCTTTCCTTTAATCAAATAAATCTAAATAGTATGTTTCTGCTTAAATTTTTCTACTTTTATCCTTATTTAATAATTATACAAAACAATTTTCATCCTGCTAACAAAAAGAATTTATGTGGGACAAGGCCACATGAACGTGGCCCACATCCAGTTGTATTCTTGTTTATTTATTTTTTATTTTCATAATAATTTAAATTAAATATTATTATTTGATATTTTTATTATCTTTATGTGATTGAATATTACATTTACATTTATAGTGAGACGTGATCCTTTGTAACTTATAATAAAGAAGTTTGACTAAGTTATAACGAAATTCTTATGGAAGAAGTGCCAAAAGTGATTATATACCAATAATTCAAATTAGTAGAAAAAGCCATAAACGTTGCCACGTGGGCTTTTGAAGTTTTAGGTTTTTTTTTTGGGATTATAGTTTAAAAGATGTGAATCCACAAAATATGCGTAAATCGAAGGGTGTTTTTTGTTTGAAAATAGATAATTTTATTGATTTAGGTTATTAATATAATCGATAGAAACATACAAAATTAAAAGTGTTAAATTTTTGTAAGACACACCAAGGGACAAAGAAAACGATCATCTCATGCCTACATATATTTAATAATTCAAAAAATTACCTAAAATACTTAAGATTCCGTGATATGATGAATGTAAAATTGATCCTATAGATTTTGTCTAATCAAATTGGCTATACGAATCGACAAACATTAAAACCCATTTAAAAACTAATTATCGACGACATATCATATCGTCAGAACAGTCATGATAAAACACATCTGAAAACATGAAAAAAAGTAATGAAAAAACAAATCGGCGTGCTTTATTTCATCCAAGGTTCTCTAAAACTATTACTAAAAATAGCTAAAGTCACGTATTGCAAACACAATATCGTTTTCTCTCGAAATTTATTATTGTTATCTAAATTTAATGTTATCTAAATTTAATGTTTTATGTGTTTTTTTAGAATAAAAAAATGGAAACCAAACATGTTATCTTTGTTATTTTTGTTTTTCTTATTCTCTTTATTTTTTTAAACTAAATAACGGTTTTCGAAAATAGTAAACAAATGTGCCCTAGCATTTTTTTTAAAAAGCAAAACAAAGTCTAAAAATATATCATTTTGGATAAAAATGTCCGTTATAATGTATTGATGAGACAAAATGTTCATAGGATTTAATCATCATATGATAGTCCGAAAGGCGAAAGGCGCTATTAAATTATATCATATCAACACTAATCATTATACGAGCCTAAAAAGACTATAAAAATAATAAAACTCTATCATAAAATATAACTGTATTGTCTAACTCGAACTTCACCATCTCACGATGTTATTAATTTTCATGAATATTTTGGTTTGAAATGTGAGATTTTCTGGGTGTTTGATTTTGGTAAAATAATCTAAATTTGTCCATTTTAAACTAATTTCTTTGTTTTTTTTCTTTTTGGAGATGGTGTCAGGGGTGTCACGTGGGTCCACAATCAGTAACGAGAGCCAAAAACGGCATGAGTCTGTGATCTGTAAACCGGTGAATTCCAGAGCATTTGTGGACAGCTGTGGTATTGATATTGTGTGGAGGTGGTGACCGTGGCGGCGAGTGGTGGCGGCGGCGGCGGGGCGGAGGTGGAGGTATTCGGGGCGCAGCCATGTCTGATTCATCTGTGAGGAGAATCTCGAAGCCTCGAATGATGATTGTCGCCGTCGCATCCTCATCGTCCATTTTCTCTCTCGGGTTTGCGCTTTCTCTGCTGGCTTTCCTTGCTTCTGCTCATATTATTACTGGTAAGTTTGTTTTTCTTTATTCTTTCATTGCCGTCTGTTCGTGCCTTCTTTCACAATCTGTTTGGTTGCTGAGAAAAGACTGGAATCAGAAAGAAATTGTAGGATTTCATTTGTGAAAAATAAAAAGGTTTGATAAAATGGAGAAATCGACTGAAGTAAGCCGGATGGTTGCATGCTTGGTTCTAGTATTCTTTCTTTTTCTTTTCTTTTCTTTTCTATTATTTTTTGGCTCTGTTTTATCGGCAACCAAACAGAGCAAGTACACCTCCCGAGAAACAATTATTTCGAATCTCTGAAACATGTGACTTCCGGATTAATTCAGTTGAAAGATTAATTTTTCCTTTTTATTGATCATTGATTATTCACATGAGATACCGTGATCTTGTGTGCTGGATCTATTCTATAATTTTATTTTTTAAAATTTTTTTTCTCCCACATTTTTTGCTCCTTGTGTGTGTCACAGTATTTTTCCTCATTTGCATAAATTTTTTTCTGTACTACTAAATTCCCTTATAGTAAAGATGAACATGCACCAGCACAGGGGTCTTGGATTTAGACATGGGCCATGGCTATGGAAAAACTTTGAGATGAGTTTGAGTTTGTGTATGCCGAGGAACAAACTGTAGAGGATTAAAAACTGAATTAAGTAATAACTTTCTGATGATTTGTCTTGTAAAAGTACATAATTTCCTGGTCGTGTTGAAGAGGACAAGGGGTAAGGGTATTGTAGGTTTTTTGTAAGCTGGGGTGGCCTACATGCTTTCAATTCTGTAATTTAGTTTCTTTAGCATCATTATAAATATTACTTTTATTGTTGTTGTTGCTGGTGGTGGTGGTAATATGCAAATGATGAAAATGTACCTTTGACCCATCTTTTGGTGTTTCAACATGAACATGCATGCGTACTTGTTTCAATTGCAATGCTGGAATTCTATGACATTATTAGGTGTGTTACTGAAGATACGGTGGGCAAAAACAGTGATTTATTCCCAGAAGTTCTACGGGAGGAGGCGGTGGCAAGGCTTTATGAACTTGGAAAGGTACTTAAGCAAAATCCCATCAGTGATTAGCAAAGTTGTTACTTTTGATTGAATCAGTTGTAGATTACACTGAAAATTTTCATCACTTGTTTGCCAAAAACTAAGATGAATGTTTCTGTCCGATTCTCAATTTTTTTTTTGTTTGATTCACATTAGTCAGGAGAATTTGAAAATGTTAATGTTATTGTTTGTCTGATTTGACAGGTAAGTGATGCTGATGGCTATCTTGAGCGGACCTTCTTGAGTCCAGCATCTATAAGGGCAGGAAATCTTATACGAAAATGGATGGAGGATGCCGGTTTGAGAACGTTAGTATTCCATCTTTTGTTTCTGAGTTGGTGTTTTATAAACAAGATTAACACTACCGCTCATTTCCAGGTGGATGGACCAAATTGGTAATATACATGGTCGAGTTGAGGGAATGAATCCAAGTGCTGATGCTTTGTTAATTGGTTCTCATTCGGTGATGCTTCACACTCATCTTAGTTGTAATATAGTTTCTATTTTACTTTTCCCATTTGACTTGCTAACAAAAGTGTAGCATGTGGATACTTAGTTGACAAAGCTCACATTTTGAATAGGATACGGTTGTTGATGCTGGAATATTTGATGGGTCACTAGGCATAATTTCTGCAATATCTGTGTTGAAGGTTCTGAAAATCACTGGCAAGTTACAAAAGCTGAGGCGGCCAATTGAGGTGTGTGGACTTCTAGCTTTATTGGTATCATTTGTTGAAAATTTTCTTGTCTGGTGCCTTGCATGATCTCATTATTATTATTGTCCAATAAAACCAACATAAATGCAATCCTTTGAAATTGGAAGGCTTTTGTGCTTCACAAGTTGTAAACAATATAATGGACTGGAAATTGCTTCCAGAAACTTGAACTTGAGGTTTTGAAGTGGTTCTAATTATCGATATCATGTTGTTTCTCTTGAACCTTCAAGGTGATTGCATTTAGTGATGAGGAGGGAGTTAGGTTTCAGTCCACCTTTTAGAAGCGCAGCCAGGCCGGTATTTTTACCAAAGCATCGGCCTTGGTAGATATCCGATAAGCAGGTTTTCATCCTGTGACTTAAGTTGTGTATATTTGTTACACTGTTTGTTCTCTATATATTTATGCACAATCCTTGTTCAGTGGTGTGACAGTGCAAATGCTCTCATGGATACCTATTGTTGAGTGAAACATTGTCTCAACCGAAGTATGACCCGGCCTGTTTGAAGTTATGTTGAGTATCTTGATCAGTGCCGACTGTATTGCAGAGTTGTGAGTCCGCTGAGAAACTGAATTATTTTCAGGATCGTAAATTTAAATGCTTATTATGACTTCTATTGGTTCCATCTGCAGGTTCACATTGAACAAGGACCTGTATTAGAAGGGATTGGTCTTCCTCTGGGTGTGGTGAAAGGCATAGCCGGACAGACACGACTAAAGGTATTTGCTCTGTGTTGACTTTTAGATTTTGGACTCTAATCCATGAAGTTATTGCAATAGGGGATTCGACCTGCACAGAGATTGCCAAATAATATAAATCAATCGGCTGATCATATGAATTTTTAGTGGCCAGTCAGCAACACCATCTAATAGCATGTTTTTCATGATCCTGAACGGTTTTGTTAAAACTTAAGTTCTTTCCGGAAGTTAACATGTCTAAGCTGCACTAAAAGCTAACAGTGAGAGGTTCACAGGCAAGCCGGAACAGTCCCGATGTCAATGCAGAGGTCCCATGGCTGCTGCTGCTGAACTAATTGTTTATTGGAAAGCCTTTGCAAACATCCCGCGACTTTCTGGTCGTATGATGGTCAATGCAATGGTTTTGAATCTCTTCCTGCTCCCCTGTTCGTATCAGCGGAGATATCATCCCGGCTGCTGCGTGCAATGTGATTCAGGACAGTGGCAAAGATTTTCTTGTCCAGATACCAGAGGAGAGTTTCTTTATAATTTGTTGCTTAATGAAACTCCATTGTGGCAGGCAACATTTACAGTAGATTTACGTGCACTGATGACACAGGACGTGAGGCCATCCTCTATGAGTTATCCAATCGAATGTATCAAATATGTGAGAGGCGTGCTGTTTCTTGCACCATTGAGCGAAAGCTGAGAAACTTCTCCAAATTCTGCATTTCCTGATTTTTAAATGACTCACCTCCTAAAAGCTCAAGTTTGTGATCAGTTTTGATATGAATATCATGCCTTTAACATCTCCATACTACCAGCGATTAATAACCTATATTGTTGTGTTCCATTTCAGCATTTATGTGGCCAGCAGATCTGTGATGCGGAATTGCATCAGCTGAAGCCCGCAAATACATACCGCGCCAAAAGCGCGATGGCAGGCGAACGGTGGACGATGTGCCTGTGCTGATGAGTGGAGCAGGGCACACTTTCATGGCTATGTCCCATCTAAATCAAGGTTTGTGTTCATTCTCGTGTTTAATGAGAGCTGTTTGGATAGTGATTTTTAATTTTTCCAACACAAAATAATTCCTACTGGTAGAAGCTTTCAAGTGCTAAAAAAATGTTAGAAATGCATGTTAAAATCATCATCAATGGATTCTTTAGCAACAACAATGATTAAGGGCCTCTCTTTGCTTTATAGTTTTTTGAAAACTGCTTTTGTTTTGAAACAAGGAGAACAAAGAAGACAGAGCAATAAGATCTGATTCACAGTGTTTTTGTTTTGAAAACATGAGAAATATGGGGAGTTTGATTTAAAACAAGAACTGATAGTGATTTTTAATTTTTCTAACACTTGAAAATAATTATTCTCATACAAGTTTTCAAGTGCTAGAAAGGTTAGAAATGCATGTTAAAATCACTATCAAATGGATTCTTAGCAACAATAATGATTATTTCAGTTTGAAAACGACAAACAAATAAAAACATGAAGAACATAGAAACACTAAATTCAGGAACAATCTTTCTTAACACTTGAAAATAATTTTCCCATAGAGTTTTTCAAGTGCTATAAAGGTTAGAAATGCATGTTAAAATCACCATCAAATGGATTCTTAGCAACGACAATGATGGCGGGCCTGTTTATTTATAGTTTTTTGAAACTGCTTTTTGTTTTGAAAAACAAAGCAAGAATGCGAAACATAGATAACACAACACGTTTGATTCTCAGTTTATTTTGTTATGAAAAACATAGAAAATACTAAATTCAGGGAACAAAAACAGTTTTTAGATAACACCAAAACGGCGTTCTCCGTGTTTCCAAAAACAAGAACCAAACCGGCTCTAAGCTTTTTGATTTCGTGGACAGAGAGTAGTAGTATTATGAGATGCAAGTGTTTGTCGAACAGGTTGGGATGCTGTTTGTGCGGTGTCGAGGGGGAATCAGTCACTCTCCGGCGGAACATGTGTTGGACGATGATCTATGGGCTGCCGGCTTGGCCATCCTAGCATTCCTTGAGACCCACATTTAATTATCTTCCATTTTAGTCATGGACGTGCCTTGAAAATAAACCGATATCTCCTCCTAATGGATGATTTATGGCCATAACATTTGTACATATGTAAAACCTCTTTGTTAGTAGCAGCTTGGATACTTAAATGTGTCCATTTTTGTTTTTGTAACCGTGGAAGTTCAAGTCGGCCACGTGCACCTAATTAATCCTCATTGGGCTCAAGCCTTAGTGCTAATTGGCCTGATAAACTTTTCTTATGGCCCTGAGGGGACTAGATCCATTGATATGTCCATATTTGTCTGCCCATTGGTAAAAGGTCGAAGCTGAGCTTCTCTCATGAAAATATTCACCATATTTTGGATGTTTTCATCAAAATACTGTTACCTATTAATAGGGGTTTCCAAAAAGTTCGAGGCTCGTTTTAGGTTCGATCCGATAGGGTAAAGTCAAGTTCAAGTCTCGAACCCATTTTTAGAAGGGCTGGGCTTTGGGCCTTTAGGCTCGCCCTAATAGGCTCGCCCTGATCACTATGTAATTTTTTAAAATACATAATGTAAATTTATTTATAATATATATTTTATTCAAAATTTATTATATAAGTTAAATAAAGTAGAATAACTTAGTAGGTGTATTAAATTTTAAGTTAGCTTGAAAGATTAAAAATAAAAAAATACGATTTAATTTTCGTGGCCGAAGCCAATCATCTTCAGTCTATTAGACTTGTCTAATACAAGACTCGTGGACCTTAACAACAAAAACAGCAAAAACCCGGTCTACATCGATTAAGGGCCTGAGAGGCTGGGTCTCGACCCAACTCGAGCCGGGGCCATGTGTCTCTAGCATACTGTGGCTGGGCGGCTCAACCCGGCATTATTAAGACTCCCCATTCACTAACACTTACTTCTCTTCTAAATAGAAGGCTGGAGACATTTTTATGTTTCAAAAAATAATAAATAATCATTTTTATATAAATTTTTTAAAAATAAACACACGGGGGAAATAAATCGTTAGATTTTCTTATGTAACAGGAAATAAATTGTTCAATTACTAGTGATAGGGTTTAAAAAATAGGCACGCAGGCCCACCCTCAAAGTCCGAGGAGCAGGATTAAAAGAAGACTTATAAGAAGGCCCAATAAAACGGCCCAGCCCCTGACGCAGGCCCAAAACGGGAGCCTGTTTCCTCCCTCCTAAGTCCTAAGGGCCGATAACGCGAAAAGCCTAAAACCATATCCCAGTCCGAATCACCTCCACCAATAAGGGAAGTGTATCACTCCCACAACTCGCTTCTAATTATCCCTTATTAATCCGGGACAAATGAGGCGAGTTATTAAAATCCCTCCATCCACAAGAGAGAGTCCAGACACCATCAAATTAAAATCACCCACTATAAATCATTGTGGCTCACCCCACCGGTGAAGCCGGTGAGTACCTCCACCCTGGGTTGAAGCCGATCTTTTCTTCCCTCGAAAGCAGAACTACACACCTAGCATCGAGACAACTGGCCGAGCCCCCGCCGATCCTTTTGTTTCCCCTGCTGCAAGAGTCCAACGTTTAGAGACAAGGGATCGCCCAATGAGTTTCAGCGACGCTCTGTACCAGCTGGCCGAAAAGCATCATCCGGGCCATGCTCAACTCGAATTACAAGCAGGAGCAACGACAGCTCCTTTACAACCTGCCGATCTCTCGCAATCCACGAGGCAAACCCGAACACGTTCAGAGCTGAACGCCCCAATCCTCCCAGATGCAAAGACTGTGCCCGCGCGCATGACACCGACCCCGTGAGGTACGCCGCAGAGACAACACATGCTAACACTGCAATAGGCAGGCACCGCCTCACCAACCAACTTTTGATAAGGGAATTGGGGAGTACCACTGTGATGATGCAACGCCTCAGAAGTGCGCACAGCCCTCGAAGAAGGCCACAATATCGGCCCTCAGGAAAAACGGCCACACTTCGGCCCTCCCCGAGAGGTAGAAATAGAAGCATAATCCAGCCGAGCCAGGGGACACGATCCTTACTTACCCCCCAGAGAGGAGCGCAACGAAGCAATACTCGGGAGGAACATTAGAAACGATACAGCCCTTGCCCACGCTCGTTGTAACCAAGGGCTGGGGGGCAATAGTACACCGCCCCCTCCATATGCATTCCCTAGCACGACCATGTAGCCTAAGGGAGGAACTAGGGAAAAACACCACTCCTACAAGCAGAAGACCATCTGGGAATCCAAACGCCTACCAAGATCTCCGTGAAGCCTCCAGACAGACGAATTGCCTTGACACTTCACTGCCGCCGGACTCCAACTACGCCTCAAAAGGAAGAAGGTTCAAGCATGAGCACTATCACGTAGGAGTCGCACTTGTAAGGAAGCCGGGAGCTCGGGAAGTCCCGCAATCCGTTCCAATTCTCCATAAAGCGGCATTAAAGCTACCCGCGCCTTTCCAAGAGAAGGAAGTCAAATCGGCAATGTAGCCACCCGGGGCTACTGCCAACGCCAGGAGCCCAACTCCGCTCAACAAAAGGCTGGCAGAGAAGTCGCTGAAAGGCCCAGCGACTAGCCCACCTGAGCCTCGCAGCTCGGCAGCCTGTTGCTCAACTAAGGCCTCAGAGCTCCACGAGCCGCTTAGCCGCGGAGCCAGCCCACGGGAGCTCGGCCAGCCAAAGATTCACCGATCGTCAACTGGGGCGCTCAGAGCCCAGATATGTTTCTTAACCTCAAAAAGACAGCAGCCCACGGCTTCTCGGCACAGCTTAAGATTCAAGAGCTCAACTGCTCTCAACCCATAGCCTCAGCCCAAGAGTCGGCTTGGGCCAGCAAATTAGCCCACGAGCCCGCAGCCGCCGAGAGCTCAACCCGCCGTAGTGCTCATATAGCCAGCGCTAGCTCAAGCAGACAGCCCACCTGAGCTCGGGCCAGCCTCACTTTTCGGAGCTCAACTACTCAGAAAAGGCCATGTAGCCCAAGAGCCAGTTCAGCTCATGTGGATTAGCCCACGGAGCCTTAGCAACTCAGCATTCAAGAGCTCAACTGCTGCCTAAGGCCTCAGAGTTTCCAGAGCGCTCAACTCTCAGCAGATAAGCCCACGAAGCCTCAACAACAGCCGCATTCAAGAGCTCGATCAAGCCAACTAAGGCTCAGAGCCTAGGAAGCCGGCTTCGCCCAGCAGATAGCCCTCACGTGAGTCTCAAACAGCCTCATTCAAGAGCTCAACTGCCAACTAAGGCCTTGTAGCCCATGAGCGCTTCAGCCTTTTAGTAGATAGTCATTTAAGCCTCGCCAATCTAGCTCGAGAGCTCAATCGCCGTGGTAAAGGCCATATAGCCGCTGAGCGCCCAACTCGGGAGGCACACTAAGCCTCGCGAACTTCCGCGAGCTCAATCAAGCCAGTGCCATGTAGCCCAGAGCCGTCTCAGCTCGGGGGGAGAGTTAGCCCACTGAGCTGCCAGCTCAACATTTAACAACCAACTCAAGCCAACCAAGGCCTCAGAACCCAGAGCGCCCGCCAGTGCATAAGCCCACCTGAGCCTCGCCAGCCTTAGCATTCAAGAGTCACTCGCCAATCTAAGGCCTTGTAGCCTAGAGCGTCTCGCCCAAAGTATAAGCCCACGGCGAGCCTCAACAACTCGCATTCAAGGTTTCGACTGGTCAACTAAGGCCTCAGAGCCTGTGAGCGGTTCAATCTCGTGCAATTAACCAACTGAAAGCTCATTTAACCCGCGAGAGCTCAACTGTCTCAACAAAAGGCCATATAGGCCAAGGAGCGTCGAAGATAAAAAGTGTGATAGCCTGGCCGAGCTCTCGCGAGCCTGTTTTCAAGAGCTCAATCAAGCCACAAAGGCTATATAGCCTAGGAGCAAGCAAGGTAGCGCACAGCTCCACGGAGCTCAACAACTCGCTTCGAGCTCAACTCCGCTTAGAAAAGGCCGCCATGTAGCCTAGGAGCGTCAACCAGCAGATAGCCCACTGAGCTCAGCCGCATTCAAGAGCTCGACTTCTCAACTAAGTCCTTGTAGCCTAGACTAAGCCTCAAATAAGGCAGATTAGCCTACGGAGCCTCGCAGCTCAAAGATTCCAGTTTCACCTGATCCAAGGCCTTATAGCCCAGAGCGCCGCCAGATAATCTACCCAGCTCGCAGCCTCATCATTCAAGAGCTCAATCAAGCCAGTCTAAGGCCTTTGTAGCCCAGAGCTAAGTTCGCCTGTGCAGATTAGCCCACTGAGCCTTAGCGGCTTCACAAGACCTCAACCGCTCGACTAAGGCTCAGAATTAAGGAGAGCCGTCGCCAAGCAGAGCAAAGACAAGGAACACACAGGAAAAGCGAGGAGATAGAAAATTAGGTATTCATTAAGTATCAAAGCCAAGAACAACATTACATTTATCCCGGGTTCAAAGCCCAAGGTTGACAAAAGACAAGCAGAATTGCTGCTGAGGCTCGACGCGGAGTGCGGTGGCGTATGTAGCGCTAGGCGAGCGCCTTAGCCGGGCGGCTGGCTCTCCGCAGCAATCAACGCAGTGCGACTCTTCTCGCCTCTCGCCGGAATATCAAATTATGGGTCCAAGCCCGTGGGCGCATTCTCCTGAAAGCAAGTCAGTCCGCCCACTGAAAGTGCAAAGCCTCCCTCAAACGGCATCGCTCGCCTCTCGCCAATGAGAAGAACTTCCGCTTCCTCGGATTTCTCGTAACGCGATGACACGATCGGTCAAGCGCTCATCAGCTCTTAGCTCCCTGAAGTCAAGCACGGCCCGGGTCTAGCATCACGCGATCGAGTACTTCATCTCTAAAGAACTTGCGCCTTCCCCGATCACTCTGTATTCGGCAGCTTGCGCCATCCCCTCGCTACCTCGCGAACTCACCGTGCTTCCAGCCCATCCCCGACCACCTCGCAGCCATTCTCAAGGCGCCCGCGCCCCATCTCCTCGACCTCCCGGGCTCGCCTCAACAACCCTTAAGCCTTCTGCCTTCTTCTCGCTTCTGCTCACAGCTTCGCACGCTGGCCGGTGGCGCATGTCTCTTAGGCCTGACTTGAGCTCAAGGCTTCCTCCGTCATATTCAGATCCCAGCGCTCGCGCTCCCACCATCAGGGAGGTAAGAGAAGCCACTTAGCTTTATAAGTTTCTGGCCGTTTTTGGTACCCACTCCTAGTTCGGGATCGCCCTTCGCCAAACTTTTCAAATGGGTAGCTGCCTTCCAATACACAACATAGAGTCAATGCACAATTCAAAACCAAGATGAAGGCAGACAAAAGACACGGAATCCGCTTCGAGGCAATTCTCGGGAGGATGTAGCCAAAGCCTCCTCAACGTAGGGCATCATCCGACCCCGAGGCTGTTCTTAATCCCCGAGGATGGACAGATCCGCCAAAGAAGGCTCCGAGCCGGAGGAGCCGAATCCTCATCTCCATCGTGGCCTTCGCGCCTCCTCCCTAAGTCTTCCGCTACCAAAGGAGCAGGCCCCGCGCGACGCCAGGAGGACTCCAACCGGGAGATGGGTGACAGTCCTCCCAAACAGCTCAACAGCCTCCCCGAGGAATCTCGACCTTGTTAGACGCAGCGAGGCCGCGAACCGACGCTCTCAAGATCTCTCTCTACTGAAGATGGCAATGCTCACGCCTTGCACTCGGGACACACGGACAAGAGCGATGAAGAAGACGTTCCCCAAACCTGGGACTGCCCTAAGGCCGGAGCGGCTCTTCGAGGGAATCCTAAGACTTTCGCTTCACGAGGCCTCGACAGCCTGAATTCACCTTGAAGTTTCCCTGAATGTTTCTGACCACGTGAGTGCCCCTCTCTCGCGGGAGAACTCATAACGGATGGAGGTGAAGGCTCAGAGTAGAAGGCTGGGAAGGATTCAACCTGTAAGAACCCTGAATGTCCGATCCGATGAGCTCTCGTATCAGCACGCTCAAGACACTTCGGGCTAACTTCCGCCCACCTCCCGTCTCGTGGCTAAGGTCGATATCCGCAGAGCACACAACCAATGCTACTGCTAGGAGCACCCTCGAATCGAAAACTAGACCAAACTAAACAAAAAGCAAAACTCAATGAGATTCTCCTGAGCGGTCCAACAAATTTCAACGACCCGTGTCTTCCTCGGTAAGCTGGATCATACCCCAACGACTACATCGACAAAAAGTAGAATTCCTTCCGAATGCCTGTGGGAAGAAGGAGAACCCCAGATGATCAATGAGCGCTAGAACGCTAGATAAATAAAGAAAGCTCCTCGGCGCTTCCTTCACGCCGAAGAGTCCAGAGAAGAGCCGAGGCATCAACACTATGCCCCCTTATCCCTAAAGACAACTAACAGCCCAACCAAAACACCTCGGCGAAAAGTCAGAAGGGCGTATCGTTGAAATGTTGCAAACCCTTATAAAGGGAGTAGAGCAAAACTGAGGTCATTCTCAAAGGCCACCTCGAAAGTTAACACCATCTGGGGCACTTGAACGACATAAGAGGTCAATAAGTCGAGCACTAAACTTGAACACCAAACGGGGACCTATATCGTCTTGCGAAGATTTCAAACAACATTGACCGCAGTGACCCACCGCTGTGGCTCGCTTACGCCGACCGTGATATTTTGGACTTCACAGGTATTTAATCTCATCACTTTATCTCGTTTTACCCAAAGCATGAGGTTCCCTAGGGCATCTCGAAGAACAAACAGGGCTAAACGACAGGGATTCCCCGCCACCCGGTCCATCCCGACCATACTCCATAGAGGAGCCACCCTCTATACGCAAAGAAGAGGAGCGACCCGGACCCATGGAATACACGGTTGCATCCCAACCAAAGCAAATTTCTAACGCCGCAACACATTTCTAAAAGACAAAGAAGGAAAAGACATAGCTGGCCCTAGAACGTAACGGCAGCATTTACCCCCAAGTAGGGTATTACAAAACACTAAAAGAAATTCTGAACAATGGTCAGACAAGTTTCAAGAAAAAAGAAGTTTGAACTCGCAGAGAAGGAAAAAAGCTTCAATATCAGGGGAACACAATGCCAACGATCAGAGGATGTTCTTAGAAGAAACTAAAAGAACTAGAGGCAATAAGCGTGAAAGTCGAAAAGTCATCATTACCACAGAGCAGCCAGCGCGACCAAGTTTTAATCAAACCAAACTCGAGCAACCATGTGGAAATCACAGGGGCTGGGGCGCAACTGATAGGGTTTAAAAAATAGGCACGCAGGCCCACCCTCTAAGTCTAAGGAGCAGGATTAAAAGGAGACTTATAAGAAGGCCCAGTAAAACGGCCCGACCCCTGACGCAGGCCCAAAACGGGAGTCCGTTTCCTCCCTCCCAAGGGCCGATAACGCGAAAAGCCCAAAAAACCCATATCCTATAAATTGAATCGAATCTCCACCAATAAGGGAAGTAGAATAATTCCCAATAAATGCTTTCTAATTATCCCTTATTAATCTGACAGCGATAAGAAAAGAAAATCCCCCATCCAATAAGAGAGAGTCCGTATCACCATCAAATTGGAAAAATCACTCACTATAAATAACAGGCCACCCCACCGGTGAAAGTTACACAGAAAATTCACTCCCTGGGCGCTGGATCTTTTCTTCCCGAAAGAATCGACTTAGGGTATCGAAGAGACAACGGTGAGCCCCCTCGCGATCATTTGTTTCCTGTTGCAGAGGAGTCCAACGATACGACCGGCCCGGCCAGCCATTCCCAAAGATGCTCACCCCGCCCGATCGAAAAGCATCATCAACTAGATTTTCTTATTTAACGATGATTAGAAAGATGATTATGTCAATATGAATATGAATGATCATTTATATATAAGTCTTCATAAATGGATAAGATTATTACAATATTTTTCGATGACTACGAGGTATTATTGTTGACTTAATAATCGGGAAATGGGGTTAACTTAACATTAAACCGCTTGTTTTTTAAAATTTTCACAACTTATTATTGTCGAAATTTTTAAAAAAAGTTCTTAATTAGAAAAGTGAAAATATTTGGTTTTTTCTATTCGAAGAAAGTCGCTTTCCACCAAAACAGCATAAACCCATTATCTTTTCCAGCTCAAGGGAGAAGGCGTAATGCGAACACTCACTATTGCGACGCCAACTTAAGGCTGAGATTCTGCCGCCTTATCCCAACCCTCGACTCGTTGCTTTTTTCACTCCCAAACCCGTCTCATTTAAAAATTAAATCCTGGATGGCAGGATTTAAAAATTCTCAAACCCACTCCATTTACATTTGATTTTTGTTTTTATTTTTATATTTGATTTTATTTTTATTATATTAAAATTAATATATTTCATAAAAAATAAAAATATTATGAATTTTTATAAATTATTTATTAAAAACATTCTAATTATTATTATTATTATTTATATTAAAGTATAAAATAAAATAATAAAAAATATTTTTAAAATATAATCGGGGCGAGGCGGGAGTAATAATATCTGAACCCATCTCAGATTTGAGAAAATAAACCCAAACCCACTAAAAATCCTATTACAGTTAAACCAAACCTATCTAATTAAGAGCGGGGTAGCGGGGTTGGGCAAGAACCCGAAATAATACGTCCTGTTACCATCTCTACTCACTACCCAATTTTAAAAAACAAATAATTTAATACTTAATGCTATTAAATACTATTCAATATTAAACTAAAAAAAAGTTTTATTCAATAAAAAAAATAAAAGCCACCTAAGAGTATATCTTACTAAAACTTTATTAGGTGCCCCACTCAAATTAATAAAAGTATAATATTCTTTTTAAATTATTTTATCATTATAATTCTTTCATTAAAAAAAAATCTTACCAATAAAAACTTGATAAGACAAAAACCTACAATGGAAAAAGAGTATGATATTGTCTTTTTATCAATATACTTTCTTGTGATTTAGTCGTGCATAAATGATTGCATTTTCACATTTGAACTTGTATTTCTCTCTTTTTTTAAAAAGAGATAAATTTGTTATGTTAGCAAAATAATCAATAAACCACACCATAAAATTTTAGAGGATGAAACAATATTGAGGTTAATAGTAAAAAAATAAGATCTAAGTTTCCACACATTTGATAATCCAAAAATACCTAAAATACCTAAGATTCTAAATTTGTAGTATATTAATGAATAAGATTTGATTTTGATAATTCTATTATATCGAACTCTTACCATTCTGAATCGTTAACGCGAAAAACTCAATAAGAGCTAACTGTCGCGACGAGAGTAATTGTTTGCCGCGAACAAATCGGGACGATAAAAAACATGACGCGAACAAGGCCGAATATAAAACACTAAAAAAACAAAGACAAACCCAACAGAAGGCGGAAAAATTACTTTATTGAAAAAGAAAATCTAGACCTGGAAAAAAAAAATGATGGAAGAGATAATTTCAGGCCAAGAATTGTGAAAAAATCACCCATATGCTCTAATGAACAAGAGGCTCGAAATAAAAACGTAGGGTGGTATGACTAGTTGTCGGCAGGTTTTTTTAACTTGTATATCCTTAATATTTGCATCTAATATTATATATTTAACTTTTTTAATGTATTCAATTATAACACTTTTACAAACAAATCTACTGTAAAGTATCATGAGCGGATCATTCAAGCATCTCCAACGTGGCTCTCGTAAGACCCGAGAGTTCAATTTTTGGAAAGGGTAAAATCGTACTTCGTTAAAATCGAATTTATTCTCTAGATCTCGATTACAAAACCGATTAACCGTTGGAATCGCCTCATGAAATCTAGCTAGCACGTGGCTCGTCAATCTGCAGACGACTTACACATTTTTCGAGGCATCGTGAGTTCTGGTGCCGTGAACACACTTTTCGACGCGCACGAAGTCACATATAACACGTACTCATGTGCCATAAGTGTATGAGAGAGAATGATAAAATGGATTTGCCGGAGATAGTGCCGGTGAATGTCAAAACTGGAAAAGAAAGACATAATCGCATTTTGGAAATTGTTTTAAATGAAAGAAAAGACAAAATAGGAATAGTGTCAGTTTTCCCCCAATTAAAAGTGATAAAAACTAAGGCAGGGCCGGAGACGTAGGCAAAGAGATTTTTCATTTTAGTTTTAGAGAGAGAGCCACTTCTCTCTAGTTTTCCGGCAAATCCGACCGTCGCGCCTCGACGTAGCGAAAGCCGCCCACGCCGGAGAGGCCCATACGCGCTGGTACTGGATTTAAGGAGTTTAGACAAACTCCGTGAGGTAGGGTTTCATCCTACTTGAGTTTTACACTTTATTTAAAGTGTTTACAATACTGTTGATCGAGGCCTCATCTTGCGCGATCGGTCCCAAAACTCGGGACCATTTGCGCCGTAATTTTTGTAGCGTCTGCTTCGCACGCCGCGGGTAGGGGCTGTTTGGGTTAATTGTGTGTTGATTATGTATTAAATGGTGCTTTTGGCATATAAGGTTTGGTACTGACTGGTGGAAACCCGGGTTCACCAACCCAACCGATGATTTAGATTTTCCGAGAATAGTAAATCGAGGGTTTCACTATTCCCAAACAATGTGTTCTCAAAAATAATTTTTGTGAATTGTAAGTTTGGTCGAGTAATTCAAGTAGAATTGCTCGTGTTTGATCATTAGCCCATGTGAGCTAATTTTGATGATGAATGCTAGTTCACATAATAACATGATTGTGTGATTGAATTTTATGTGAATATATGCATGTTTATATATTTACATGTGACATAGATCGTAATGGAATCGACATCATGCATTCCATATGTACAGCACCTCAGATGATAGGAGCGAAGGCATGAGGTGAAATAGAGAAAATGGTTTTGGAGGGTTGTCTAAAAACTAAATATGATCGGAGGGTAGTCCTCATACTAAAGAAAATATCAATCGTCTGAGACGGCTCAATTGATATACACTTAGTGTGTCCACAATAATATTAATCTTCCGAGACGCGTCTAATTGATATATACACATCGAGGGTTGTCCACAAACAAAAATAACATGTACTCTCATACGAGGCTTAGGTGAGTGTGAGGGAGTCGGTGAGGACTCTGGGTATGAGTTGATAAGTTAGGGACATTCAAGTAGATTATGCATTTGTTGAAATGAGTGTTTATTTTGGAGCATTGCACTGCACTTAGGTGGAGAGTAGCCCACTTAGGGTGATTCCACTACTGAGCATTAGCTCACCCCGGTCAGTATACTATTTTATAGGTACGTGGAGCGTGCGAGGGAGACGTTCGGCCCTAGAGTCGAAGCTTGCAGGTGAAGAAAGCCGGGTCACGCTTTGATGATTTTATACATGTATTAGGAATTCTCTAATTTTAATATATGTAGTTGTATAAGAGTAAAACATTTGAACTTCAAGAACTATTGGCTATAGTTGATTCATAGTTGGTATGTTTTATGGGCAGCTGTTTATCGGGCCTAAGTGGTTGTTTTACTAATGTTGTGATTATATCGGGACCGTTGGGGACAGTTATACGCAGTTTTATTCGTGAGCCCCCGTACAAAGGAGACTTCGCCCGATTTTCGAAAACGTTTCGTCACCCCAGACTGGCTTGAAGCTCCGCCGGGTTGGACGGGTAGTCAACGGAGCCCGGCTCGCGCCACAAAGCCTGATCGGGCCATCCCGCTAGTCGCACGTAGCCGCGGGCCTGCCTGTTAAGAGGCCCGTTGATTGGTCAACGGGCTAGGCGGGTTGGGCTTCAAGTTTTATATAAAGCCCACATGCCTAGCTTAGCGGGCCTTTGATAGGTCGGGCTTTACCAACTTTAGGTGGGCGGGCTTGATGGATCAAAGCCAGGCCTGACGGCGAGCCTGATACTATTAAAAAATATAATTTTTTTGTGGCATCCCTCAACAATCTAAATATAAAATTTAGATGGTCAAAATGGTATTTTAACTTACCAAATCATGAATTCAAATTTCTTATTTTTCTCCTTCCTAAAAAAAAACTATGACTTCAAATTTAGATAATATTTTATTAATAATTTATATATATTAAATATAAAATGAAAATATTTCCAAACCCTCAATTAATCTATGAATAAGTAATAAGTTATAACTATGAAAAATTATAATTTATGTACTATATAAAATTAAAATAAAAAAAGTATGCTCAACATTTAAATAAGCATGTAAAGAGTGGGCTCGAGTCTCTATAGAGACAATTTCCTATATTATAATTATACTAAAAGTGGTTAGTTATTAAAAAACCCCATTACTCCAAATGTCAACAACCCATCCCCCCACCCCCCTCTTCCACCCCAAACTCATTACCCAAAAACTCATTTTTAGTTTGGCTTACTGGGCTCATTTCATAGGTTTTACCCACCCCTACCGTACACCCCCTCTCCCTCAATCACCACACCACCAACTCTACAACCTCACACCTACTCAATTTCAAATTTTTTTATTATTTCCATTCACTCCCTCCGTTTTTCTTCCTGTTTCAGTCTTTACTCCTTACCACTGTGCAACTGGCTATTTGACCATTTGGAATTAAAAATTCACTATGGGATCTAACATTTATTTTTTCCCACACACTCTCCACCTCCATCTCAAAATTCTTTTATTTGCTCTCATGTTGTTTATGATCTAATTCTTTCACTATACGCTGGTGTGCAACCTCAATTACTCTAAAATATTAGGTGCTTTTGCTCTTGCTATCCAATTTAGTAACATTCTTCATCTTACCTTTTTATTATATTTTATTTCTATTTATCGTATTCATTTTTTTGTTTTTAGATAATATTTTGCTAATACCTAAATTATGATAAAATGCACATCTTCTTCCACTCCAAGTATCCATTCCAAACAAAAATTTATTTCAACAAAGTGGAAATTTTGATAGGTGACAGAATACCTAGAAAATAATAAAAATGTCTGATAAATGTAAAATTTTATACAATTTTGAAGTGCGATGAAAAGCGTTATACGCACTAAAAAGATGATTATAAATATTTAGAAACTAAAAAACAATACTGAGAGTTAGAATTGCTACGCAATTAGGTAAATATGAGTAAAAATCCACAATGTTTTTCTCATGACAGAAACCGCTTTCTATTTACAGCTGAAACATTGATTTATATACAAGAAGCTAACATCCTGACAAGATAAAACCCCAAGAATGATTCTTCCAAGTTAATATCCAAAGAGTTTGATTAACCCACCAGGTGTTTATCCAGAAACATTTCATGGAGTGCTGAGATGATGAGTATACTCATACATGTTATGTCTAACATTTTGAAAATTTGATGAAAAATTTTTGTTTAATTGCATGATATTTCAGACAGATCCTAATCATTGTTGAAATATGATATTGTCATTCATTTGATATTGATAATTGAACGCAAATTAAATTAAAAAAGCAATATTTATTTAAAAACAATATAATGTTCCATTATTAATTATGGTACTATAAGAATTTAATAAAAATGATGAAATCATAATTGATATATGTGATAAAATGATTTCATAATTAATATTAATTAATACACTAACACGTAGGTGAAAATATATTTAAACTGACTCGGCACAAGATAACTATTAGTACGATTTGATCTAACATATTGCATTATACCAAAATTCGCATCGCAAATACATTTAAACCCAAAGCCAATAAAGGATACATGCACCAGAAACACTGTATATGTTTAATAGTCTCCGCTGAAACATGAATTTTTTTGAAGGTCAAAATGTCACTGATGAAAGAAAAATGAGCTTAATTAGACATGTCAATGATTGAAAACTACTACAAATCTTTGGCTAAAATGATAGAAAATAGTACAATTCATATGGAAATGCACTATTAGTAAATTGATTGCACGTATGAGTCCTGATTATGTCAAAAGATCATTCGTGCCCATGATCTTTATCTGCGATCTTTGTACCGATGAGTCAACAAATGATGAATATAGAAAAATATCCAATCTACATATGTCGGTTACAAATAATCAATATGTTACTGTATCAACAGAGCTATTCTTTGAACGTTGACACATAATCTGGGCAAATTTTGATCGGCAACACTAAAGTACATGAGCTGTGATGGGGATATCACTACTCTGCTCTTATTAGTTTAATCTGTAAGATCCTTGTGATTTAAAAATTCAGCTTTACTAATAGCCATAAAGGTTATTTAGATTTGATTATTCAAAATTAAAAATCAGGCTGAGTACTAAAAGGAATTCAATTCATCATTTATTGGATATTATATAATAAATTATAAAAGAAAATATATAATTAGTATATTGACTTATTTAATCTTTGATATCTATATCTACAAATTATCCCATCTTTTTGAGAAAGGTGGCAGAAAATGATTAAAATCAGGAAGAAAAGATACCAACTGAAGCTTCCTAAATGATACAAATAATGAGGTAAATGAGATCTTGATGTGAAACGCCCTTTAAGATGAACAAAAATTTTGATATTTTTAATATGATGGAAAATTCACCAAATGAACACCTGATCGATGATATTATTGTTACACTGATGGTTAACATACTGGTGCACTGTTGCGGCCAGAAGACAGCGAGGTGAATGAGCGGTGTCAAAGCGTATACTATCACCCAAAGAAAGTTTGAATTATAATAGTACTGGTTATTTAATGATAGATATCAAAAATATCATACGATTCTATTCGAGAGAAACCATCTCGAAACTGATTACGAATTTATGCACCATAGTTCCTCATCACCAATCAGAAATGATGAATTAAAATATTTCATTAATGCAAGTATACCTTTTATTACTGATTTTGTGGCTGAAAAGGCAAACGATTTAATATATACAAAAGTTTAACTAGTTGATGTACTTATTAGGTAATGCAATCTTCATTACTCAAATGTAATCATGAGGATTAGATATTCATGGTACTAACTTTAAGCAGTTTCGATTGATACCAAAATCCGTAATGTAAATGGAAAGTTTGTTTTTTATTAAAACAACATACTAAAACTCAAAAAACTAATTGAAGAAAAAGGACCATGGTTATTAGAGGCGGTCCGCGACCGATGGCGGCTCCGCTTACGTCGAGTCAATGGGCGGCCTACGAAATGAAAGCCTAAGCCCCCAAATGGAGGTTTGATCGGCTCAGCCCATCCAAATATAGCTTCACCGAGCATCAAGCCCCGACTTTTTGGAGATGCTTAGATCTATTAAATATCAATCCCGCACTTCATACATTCGCGTGAATAGCATCTCAGTAGATATTCTTAAGCCTTTTTTTTTTTCGCATTTTTATGAATTTTATATATATAATGACAATATTATTAATTGCATACATTCATAATTTACTTTATTAATTATCTTAATATGTAATTTGAAAATATGACAAGTATTGTTTTCCTTTTATTAAATCTCGCATTGTTAAAATCATCATAGATAAATATATACTTTCTTGTAATTAAACTTTAAAAGATAGTGACAATAAAGCTTGATTCAATGGTTAAAGAATTCATGATCATAGAAATGACCATATTCGAAGTCTTCTTGAGAAAGAACATAATAATATAACTTTTGTATTGCAATTATATATATATATATATATGTAGGGGTGCTCATAAACCGTCCAAAAACCGAAATGGTGGTTTTTAAAATTAATGAAGTTTGATTTGTTGAAATTTTACAAAAACCTACACATCGGTCTCGGTTCACTGCTTGAAACTGGCGTCGAACCGAACCAACCCAAAACACCATATATTATAAAGAGCTTAACTTGGCTCAATATCTTTCCACACACCTCTTCTTCTCCACCCCGTCGATACCTCTTCTTCTCCATCCCGTCGACCAAGGTTATTTTCTTTAGATTTCATATTCTTCATTTTCTTTCCAATTCTTGAATTTTCTGGTGTCCTTTAAACACAGTTCTTTTTTTCTTTTTTCCTTTTTTCCTTTTCATTCTCTTTGTTTTCGGTTGTGTGGGTTGCTCTCTGATTTATGGGTCTTGTTTGCATCATCTCATCTAAAACCTGAATCTTGATTGATAACCAACCATTTTTTCTCGAAACAGCGCTGAAGGACCTAAATAAAAGAGAAAAGCAAACGCAGCAGGGAAGAAGGAACAAGTGGCAAACTTTTTTGACCCATTGTCCGATGCATGTCTCTCGCTTGATCATGAGTCTTGAGGTTTTGTTTGCATGTCCATTCTCGAGTCGCATCGATTTTTACTCTGTCGAAGGAAAATTAAATAAATTAGAGCCAGCAGCAGAAAATCGGGAAAAAGTGTCTTTGTTTTCTTGGTCTTTTCTCACCGTGCTCCGATGGAGTGTCATGAAAAAGATATAATAAAGCCCCCGCTTTTGAAGCTCAAGATGATACTTTGGTTTTCTGAGTTGGCGGCTTAAACTGGAAGAATATTCAATATATTCTTAGGGGTTGTAAGTTCAAACAACAAAAATATCTAAATGCATTAATAACATACCTCAACATGGATTTTAAAATCCTCAAAGGTTTAAAGAATGGGTGTTGCCGCTGGAGGATCGGGGTGGAAAATCCATATCATTATAAATAATAGTGTTATTATTATTATTGACAGATACATAAATTCTTCAAAGTTATTCAAATAGGTTCACATAACAAATTTATCTAGATATAGCCATAGACTCTACCGATGGTAGTTCCATATTCAAGTAGAGTTTACAAAACCTCATGCTATCCCTCCTTAACACCTTAATGGCCATATTCGATCGAACACCATGATATTATATGGTATATATCATTTATTTGTTTCATATCTTGCTTGTTTCCCTTATTAAAAGCTTGTTTATAGGCTTACCAATTTCAATTTCCTAAATATAAATTATATTTTTATTAATTTTTAAAGATGTGTCATTAAATGTTGAAGGTTACATCAAGTAGAATTGCATCAAAATTCAAGGAGAAGAAGGCAAAGAAGATGAATGTGAAACAATAGTCTTGAAATGACAAAGAACATAGCTGCAAAAACCATCAACTCCACAAAACTAAAAGAACAAAAGCAGCTTTAGTGGGACAAGAAATTTTTTTGCAATATGGGATCATTTCACTATGAATATCAGAGAAAATCCATGTGTATCATGCAATTATCAGGTCAATTCATGTTAGTATTCCTGTTAGAGTGGACTAGTAATTTGGTGAGTCACTTGATAATTCAAATGTAGTAAATCTCGTCATATAGTGGTTGATAAAAACAAAAGATCATTTGTTTTTATAAGGAAGAGGTCAGGATGGCGTATGGTGCTAAGATTGAATTTAAAGGTTGTTATATGATCCTCAAGAAATTAGACAAAGCCTCAGCATCAATGATTATTCGTATAAATTTATCTTTTTAAAGTCGTTGAAGGGAAGCAAGGATTTAAAGATTATTCTCTCACTATTAGAGTTTTTGTATTTTTAATTTCTTCTCACATCATCAAGCTGGGAGAGATTGCATTTGAAACCTTTATGGAGCATAGAAAACTTTTTGAAAAACATTTTGAAGAATGTAACTGCTTGTGTTTAACAACTGATACTTGTCATCTTTATTCAGAATTATAATTATATGTGTTTGATTGCTCATTAGATTGATTAAGATTGAAGTTACGTACAATCTGGAACTCGTCAGTTCCTAATCATGGTACAAGCACAATTGAAGCGGTGATCGGGAGTTGCTCACTGATCGGGCATCGAGCGTTATCACACCATCGTTGATAATGCTATTTTCTAATAATTTGCTTATTGCATGTTTGAAAGATCAATTTCCTTGGAGGTAGGGCTTTACCACTACCAAATTCTTTAACGTTTCATGTGCTTCCCAAGATATACTTTAATCTTGTTGTACCATATTTGTTTGAAAGAGCATGCAAATTTGCAGTTCATTATCACATCCAAAACAGCTCAATATGTTAGATTCATTCCAACTAGACTTTGATGTTTTTAGAAAGTAAAAGCCTAACATGTGAAAATATCAGTTAAGCGCCTCTTGTTTCTTGATGTGGAGACTTAGTGGAATTCCACCTATTTGATGTTAGATGCAAACAGAAATTTAGCAACCTTTGTTAGGGTTGTTGAAACCCAGAAAAATTCATTTTTCAAAAAAGGTGTACCCATCGTTGGAAACTTGGAAATTTTCTAGATTCTGATGATCTTAAAACGACTTTATCGCTAATCTGCCCGTGAAATTAAATACCACAATCACTTTGAATTCTTGCGATTTCACGGAAATTTTGCATTTTTTCGAGGCAACTGGTGTCAGATTACTTTAAAGCATGTGACACATGGTGATATGAGTATGGACCATGTGATGACACATGGTCAAGGAGGTAGAGGAGGAAGGAAGGTGGGGTCCTCACTTTGTGACAGGAACAAATAAAAGAAAGAAAATAAAGAAAAAGAAAGAAAATGGGAAGCCTCACCTGGATCAATTTGGTGGGTAGGATCAAAAGAAAAGAAAGAAAAGGGAAAAGAAAGAAAAGAGAAAATAAGGAAGAAAAGAAAGAAGAAGAGGGAGCCGCAAGGAGAAGAAGCAGTGAGGCGAGAAGCCCATCTTTTTCAAGACTTACTTTCTTGAGATCGAGCCGCGCTTCCTCGTCTGAGCAAAGAAAGTTCATCTACGCAACTAGAGTCACGGTGAGGAGTCGGTGAAACAGGGTTTTTTTTTCCAAACTCCAAAGAGGTAGGGGTTTTCCTACCAAGCTTATTTTTACTTAAGGGCCATTCAATGGCTATTTGCGCCTCTGCCGTAGTAGGGGCTCGTTCCAGTGGTAGTTCTTAAAATAAATCATGGTGGGAACCAAAATGGTTCACTACTATAAGGGACTGAGGGGTACCCTGTTTTCTGGGTCCGAGATTTGGGACCATTTTATGTGTCGTTGCTTGACTTGAATGACATGCTGGTCGTGTGAAATTTATGTGGATATTTGCATGATTAGGAATATTGGCATGAATTGTGAAATTTAATTTGGAAATGATATGTTGATTGATATGATTGTCCAAATGGATTCATGGTGAATTTGCGTGAATAGAAACGCACATATGACACTCATTGTATATGTAGCATGGAAAATAGGCAATGCCGCATTTGCATTGCATTTATGCACGGGGACATCGCAGGAAACGGGTGTGAGTGCATGAAATGTAAGTTTCCTTTGAATTTTGATGCACATCGGTGGTTGTCCAACAAATGAATTCCGATATTCAGGGTTGTCCAAACAAATAATTTATGATCAAGAAGTGTCCAATAAATGAATTTGATATCGAAGGGTTGTTCTGCAAGTAAGTTATGATATCTGAGGGTTGTCTCACGTATTTTGACATCGGCGTTAACTATCAAGGTTTTAAATATCTGAGGATTGTCCAATGTGTTTCGATATCGAGATCGTCTATCGAGTGTTCAAAACACCTTGTTTCTTGAAAATGGCTTTTCTATGCATAGCAAATGCATGAGGGAGCTCTGAGGACTCGGTGATTAAGGCATGGCATGGGTGACATTCATGCAGAAATGTGCATGAGCTTTACTTGAACGGTGTTAATGTGTGAATCATGACATTGTACGCACTTGCTGAGTAAAATTTCTCAGAGGAGAATTTCATCGGGCATTGCTCTACTCCGCCGTGGGAAATTATTTTCAAAATGAGGTACACCAGGAGGTGGACACAATTGAGGTCTTAGTTGGGAGAAAAAGGCCGATTTTGCTTCTTACCGTGTCTTTGTAAATTTAGGCGTAAAACCTAGTTTCTCAGATATGTAAATAAGAAGTTTTGTTATAAAAACTTATTTTTGACTTGTTCAGTGTAAGGTTAATAGTTTTCTAGATTTTATACCCAGCTCACAGAATGTATAGAGACAAAGAGTGGCTGGAATTTATTGCAATTGGGTGAGAGTCAAAAGTGTAAAAGGCCTAGGCTATTGCTTGCTAAGGTGTGTTTGGGTCGAGACGTAGCTTTTCGGTTCTCGTGGTCGCGACATGGTTCTCGCGGTCGCGACACTCTCGTGTCAGCAGTGGTTGTCAAGGTCGCGACAAGGGCTTCCGTCCTACCGAAGCTTGTTTTTCCTCGTTTTCTATTCGACAAGGGTCCCCTACCTGCGCGTGATTCCGCAGTTTTAATTGCCGTGATTGAGGTTCCCTTTGTCGCTAATCGAGACGCAACACGACAAGAGATTGTGTGGTCAGGACGCGTTGTACCGTTAGGTAAAGAGATTTCAGGTCGCGATAGAAAATTGTTGTGTCGCAACAGGATTTCATGGGGTTGTGTCACGATAGAGTATTTTCTGTCGTGATAGAATTTTGCCAAGACCCAAGGGTCTCTTGTCGCGATAGAATATTTTTAAGTCATGACAGAATTAGCCAGGCCGGGAGTTTTCTGTCGCGACATAATGTTTTTATGTCGCAACATAGTTGGCAATGGTGGAGAGGTTTTATGTCGTGACAAAGTGTGGCCAAATGGAGAGGTTTTGTGTTATGATCTGAGCAACACCCATGTCCTAACATAGTTGGCCAGTCGCAGATTTTATGTTCGACAATGAAAGTATTTTATGTCGCGATAGAGTTGGATAAGGCAAGGAGAATTTCTGTCGCGACAGAGTTGGCCACGACAGAAAGCTTTACCGCACACGACAAAGCCGGGCGCGCACAACAAGGGCGATGGATCGGCATGCGCCGCGCCTCGACTGCAGGAGGCCATACGAAAGCACTAATGCACTGTGCCAGGCACACACGATAGGCCTTGGGCACGCACCTACGCAGGTGCACAAGCTATGTAAATTTTTAACTGTGACATAGTTCTATTACCTACGTAATTTGGACGTAACTTGAGGTTCCCATGTCGCGATTTCTGACATTCTAGTCGCGATCGAAGTTTGGTCTTAACGCAGGTCGTGGTCGCGACATGGCACAACCGGTCGCACGTAGCCGGGCAACGACAAGCGCTCGGGCGCGGATCGACAACGCCAGGCGCTGCATTACCCATACTGGGGCACATGGTGATAGCGGTTTGGGCGCGCACACGACCAAGCCGGGGCATGTACACAACAAGGACATGTGCGCGATAGAGGTGTTCTACGTGACGTAAAATTCCTCTATCACGCACCAACTTCTCGCCGCTTACCGTGGGCAACAGATACTAAGGCGGGCTACCGGGCCGCATAAGTGTTATGCATTGTTCGAGCTAATTGCATGACACCGTCTCACATAGGGGCTTTCCAAATTATGGTTTCAAAATTCAATAGACCTGATGACCGCCTATGCATGCATCGAAGGAAAAATTGCCAAATATTGGGAAAATTTAGTAAATGTTAATTATTTATTGCATGTTGCTATTGTTTTGGATCCTCGATATAAGTCGGGGTGAATGTGAAATTTTGTTTCGAAAGCAAGCATAAGGAAGCAAGTCAAGCTGCTAATTTTTTTTTTTTTTTTTAGTTGAATCAACTTTCAATCGACATGAATGGTATAATGATTTTTATTCAAGTGAACTTGGGAATGAAATGAATATTCCTCTAGATCAGGGAGAATTGATGATAATGATGATGCATTTGAAAAGAAACTAGAAGATAAGCATCTTTGGAGACCTAAGATTGGAAAGTATTTGGTAGATAATCTTGAAAAGTTGGGATCTTATAATATTTTGGATTGGTGGAAGTTGAATGCTTCTAAATATCTGATTCTCTCCAAGATGGCAAGAGATATATTGGCAACTCCTATTTCAACTGTCACTTCTGAATCCGCTTTTAGTACAAGTGAACGTATATTGGATGCATTTAGGAGTTCATTATCTCATAAAACAGTGGAGGCACTTGTTTATTCACAAAATTGGTTGAAGAAAAATCACATAATCAATTTTCAATAAATTTTAGAGGAGGTTCAAATGTATGAAGAAATTACACAAGGTATTATACATAAATTATTTGGTTTGGTAATTTATATTTTTGTGATAAATAAAATGATAACTTCTCTTCTTTTTTCTATGTTTTGCTAGAAATTGGAGAATTAAGCAAAATTGTGGAGGAATATCCAATGGAAGAGGATATGTGAAACTCATGTTGCTTAAATGTTTATTGGTTTGTGTATCAGACAATGACCTAAAAGGATGGATACTCGATTCGAGTTTTGCTTTCTTTGAATTAATTTTATAGCAAGAATTATTTTTGCTACTTAGGTAGTTGTTTCATGTTACTTCATTAATATTCTGCAAGCCATATCAAGAGATTCTGTATGTTGCTTGATGATTTCCCCTGTTATATATTTTATATTCCCTAAACCTTTCATTTTCCCCTCAATTTTATGTTTAGCTAGAACATTTTATATGTACGTGTTTATTTATTTATTTGTTAGTATGAACACAAACAAATTTGTTTATCCTCCCTTTAAACTTATTAATTAATTATTTAAAAAATTATACCATATATATTTTAGGTAAATATTATCCATTTTATGACCAAAATTATTTTTTTTCTAAATAAAAGGTTTTAATTGCTATAATTTAAAAAAGATGTTGAAAAAACAAATTTCGAAAATGAACATTTTATTTTAAAAACATTAGTGTAGGTCTCTGGAATTTCGTAGCCGGCTGATTCGCCTGTGGCATTCACCGTCACCGGCGCAACCTGCAAAACAAACAAGAAGACGATGGTGGTGTTCCGTTGTCCCTCCGATGGCAAAGTTAGCTTTTTTTTTTTTTTTTTTTTTTTTGAATATTCCAGCTGCTAGGAATTGTAGTTATCTCAATCGAGAATGTCGACCTCATCTCGGGTGTGATTCTTTTCTTCTTTTACGAGGAGAAACGGGATCCACCTTTCATGGAGGGGCGACAATTTCTTCCCCATGCGCTGTGGGAAGGTGGCTCTTATTCCGAGAAGAATGACTTGCTCTTTCAGGTAACCGCTTTCGAACGGGTCATTGCCAGAGCGCCTTCCTATTCACCGGAGGCGAGGCGACCGATTCGGGAGAACATATATTTATATCATGGAGTCGGCCGCGCTTCATGCAGAGTCGCTGACGGGGAAAGGAAGCATCCGGTGAAGAGGCATCCCGCGCTGCGCGCAGACGGAAAGGAGGCGCCCGGGTGGTGCTCGGGCACCCGGCGGAGAGCTTCCGCCCGCGCCTCGGGCCTCGTTAACTATCTCGGGTCGGCCGCTTTTGTCCGTCCCATCGGGCTCCCGGCTTCATCGGCCGGGCTGTGGGAACCGAGCCCGTGCCCATGGTACCCACACGCCCTTTCCCCGCCGTGAGGCATTCGCCCTACCGAAAAAATAAACAAGCTTGACCGCTATATCATGGGAATAGTAGACCATCAATGTTGTTGAATTTCAATGAATTTTGTAACTTTTGAACCGCATAGATACTATACGCCGTTGGTTAATCCCGAGACCGAGGTTGCTATAAAAGGCTAAAGCGGGCGACGCAGGTTCGGGCGGTCCTACCGTTACCCATGTTCCTTCGCCGTATAGCGATAATCAACGCCACAGACTTAGAATCGGGGGATTATGGACGGAGTGATGACGTGATTCTATTATCGAGCGCGCTTCCGCATGGATCGCCGTATCTATGGTTTCGAGCGGAGTTGAAATTGTTCTGGGGGGTCTTTGGGTGGTTCTAAAACTTGAATGGAATCCGAATGTACCCCCTGTCGATTCCTGCGGGGATCTCCCAAGCTTCCACTTCTTTCACCCCCATCTCCATTTTTTCCTCCTTAGCCTCTACATTGGGCCTCTTCTGCTTTCGCAGGTGGATGCTTGCCTCTCGCTTTTTCTTTTTGTACGGTGTCTTGTAAGTTGTCAGATGTATTGTAATATGATTGCTTGCAACAAGCATCGCTATGTAATGCCGAACACCTGGGCACCACAAAATCGCAGTTTTTCGACCCGCCAAGATTTTATCGCACTTTATGACATATTCGACATTCTCGCCTAATCGGGGCCTATTGAATATAATTTGTTTTTAATCCAAGCCTACGCTAACTTTCGCCGAGCAAGGGCCCCCGATTCTGGCCTACCTTCGTCATCGCGCCCTAGCGCACAAGCTGCCATGACGGTCAAACCCCCTCGGATGTATCGATCAGCTCACTGCATTAAATGCGATCAAGGTGCCCTAGGCATCGGTATATATGTGATAGGCATCATTAAGTCGTATTCTTTCCCTTTCTTTGTTATTTTGGGTTTATCTCGTTTCTCTACCTAACATCCCCACAAGGAATAAATACCAATCTTGCATTCGTTTCGGGCGTTATTGTTGCAAGCACTGCACTCCCATTTCAGTAACCATCATTGCCCCTTAGTAATGTTGGACTGTGGTGAGTGACTGGTTTCCGGTTGTAAGAGAACTAGAAGGGAGGAGGTGTGGTTTAAAACTTATTCGGCGTAGGCCGCCTCGCTCGGCTCGGGTAGCGTCGCACTCACCGGGTATATGGCTGTGAGTTCAATATTCGCTTCTCTTCTCCGCGTTGATCAAGTAGAATGGCGAGGGGTCAGGAAGAAACTTCCATGAGTGGTTGCCCTAGCGCGACGGCGACGCCTTCGCAGTAGCATCATTTCTCGTCCCGACGATGAGGAGTTAATGCCACCGCGAGGTGCCCGCAAATCGACCCCAGTCGATGGAAAGCACCCGATGAGTCTACCCTAGGTGGAGAACATAACAATGTGTTTTTTACCCGGGAGCACCTCGCAGCCGCGCTACGCTTCCTCATGCCAGCCCTTGTCAAGCGGCCTCGCATTTTACCCGGCGCCCCATCTATCCACCCTAACATCATTTTAGCTTTGATCGGGTGTCGCGATGTTGAACCACCTATACCAACTCGATCTCTCATTGTCGAGCTTCATAATTTATTTCGAGAATAAGGCAGGCTTAACTGGATGTCTATGCCTCCGCTTCCGAACCCTCGACCAGGCTGTTAACAGCTCCCGACTCACCCAAGGAAGGAGGTGCAAAGGCGCAGCGGTTAGTGAGGGGACCCCTCGGGATTTAGTCCCCCGGCTCCCCCAAGCTGCGACATCAACCTGGCCTCGGCCCTTCCCCTGCGTGTGTGGTCGGGTTAGACCTCGGCTTGACTGACTTTTCCCTGGATATTTAGTGTGTTATGATGGACCAACCTTGGGTTGCACATGTAAAAGTTTACGTGGGCGTCAGAACTGGGGTGAAGAAGTCGAGCCGAGAAAATTGGCTTGGCCATCGAGATTCCGAGCATGAGCGCCACTACAAGGTTCTCCCTAACTCTAGATAATAGTGATCCGTCGTGGAGCAACCCGCCCCTTACACCCCGTCATTCCCCTCGACCGCCTCGGACATTGTGGGAAGGGGAGCATTTTGTCATTGCCACCCTACTTCCGCCCGACATTCGAAAATACCGCCCTCCTGGGCACTCCAAGAGTCGGTGCATAAAGTCGGGTGCAGGGTGTTGGAAGCGCATCGGGTTCGTCCACTTCCCCTAGTGAGGATTCCAGTTCTGCCCATCCCGTTCCCAGTCGGAGAACCAGGAGTAGTCGTCCGAACGACTCCCTTTGCCTGAGCGAGTGGCCGGATCTGCCCCCCGAGTGATAAAGATTAAACGGAAAGGGTAAGCCGGGCGACCTAACGCGCCCGTCCAAGGAGGATTTGCTCCCCGGGTTAGTGCCGAACACAGATTCTCTCAGACTGAGGAGGAGGAACTAGAGGGCATGAGGCCGCTATAACGTTATGCCGCCCGCAGCAGGAAGTGGTAATGAAGTTCTCGGGCAATGAGTCTCGACATCGCCGCCGTGCCGCGGACCTGGGTCAACTGCTGAGGGAGGATCGAGGTGCATAGTTATTGTTTTCCATCCCCGGCTTCCCACTAGCCCACATCAATGGGAGTCGGCTGGGCTCGCCCTGATAGAGCCTAAGGAGGCCGATTCGTTCCTCGAGTGCACTCGTAATCCCCCTTCCGATCGGACGAGGGCTAACCCAGCAGTCGCTTATGTGGTCCCCGGCCGCCGGCGCCCACATTGCTCTTGAGCGGATTATAACCAACTGTTATGTTCCTTTGCGTGGGTCGGAGCCTCCGAGAGTGGAAGTATCGGCTCTCGGGGCGGACGAGGTGAAGTATATCATGCGCCGCTGAGAGCCTTTCCACCGTGGAGAGTCCGCGTCGCACTACCGGAATACCGTGGTCCAGACGACGCTTCAATGCCTGAGCTGTCGTGGCATGGGTCTTGCGAAGACCACCGTGAGCGCTCCCGCGCTGGACTCGCATGGTGCGAGCATTCGGCAATGATTATCGATGACGATACAAGTCCGCAATCGCGAATCCACGCTCTCGCCACCAACTCCAGGCGAGGCGAAGCTTCATATGCGCATTACTTAGCGCCTGGCCGCCGATTTCTCGTGATCTTAATGGCTTCTTCAGTCACTGCCGTTATTCTCGAACATGACGTCAGCGAGGTCAACAGGTTTGAGCTCCGCGGTGGATCTAATGATTCGCGATTATACGCCCGGGGCTTCAGAATGGTTTCAGCGAGATGCGTAGGCTTCGGCCAAAGAGCTCAGTTGAGCGTCGCCACCGAGTTTCGAGGCTATGAATCGGCCGAAAAGAGTCTCGCGGAAGAGAGACCGAGAGGGATGTGGCATGCCATGAGGCACATGGCCAAGTCGGGTGATCGGCGCCGCGAATACCGGCATAAATGGAGTCCGGTGCCACCCCGCTCCTGAATGCAAAGTTCTTAGCGGTGAAAGTGCCGCCAAAGGCGCAGTCCGAGCGTGGAAGTTGGTTAGAAGGGCATTGTCTCGGGCGGGGAGGTTTCTGTACTTAAAGTTTTATAAGAAAATGCTGACTTAATAGCCATTTTCCTTGATTTGGAAGCTTGGAACCATAAAGATGATTTCGCTTCCTCCGAAAGGCCGTTACCGGAGCAGAGAGGCATGGAGCTTCCAGCTGATGCTGAAGTGGCGCACGCTGTCAATCATGGCTATGGTTGTCGTGGTTTTATTACTGTAATAACATATGCGAGAGCAAGCCTCGATCCCTATGGAATGTTTCATTCCTTCACCCTGCTGACCCCGCAGTTTCTGTTGCCACGAATTGAGTCCAACTCGGGCCGGGAAACATAAATGCAATGAATTTAGTGTTTTTATCCCTTAACCCACTATGATCACATGCGGTTTACAAAACCGAAGGAAGGGTAAACGAAACTTTACCTCTTGTAGGATCGATTCGCTGCTCTCTCAGTGTTCATGCCTTGCTTTATTCTGATCTTCTTCGGCACAGTCGCTTTTCCTCAAAACGACCACCCTCTACAAGTTTCCAAACACCTAACAAATACTGAACTTGATCTGTTTGAATGCTTAGTTCAGTTCGTCTTCTCAAAACGAATAGTGTTCTTCCTGCTTAAGCCAGAATGAGAGCAAAGATAATTTGACATCTAAAAATATAAAGTTCACATAAGATATAGATCTTATATGTCTGCTATGTTTTAGTCAAAACGAATTTTATATTATTATATATTTAAAATTCTTTTAATAGATAATTCTAATTTTAAATTCCACCTTTATTGATGGTTGCAAACTAATTTATATTATTATATATTTTAAAACCTTTTGTAATTATCAACACTTAAATTCAAATCTCATTTATAAGGAAACAAATTTAAGTTTTATGTATTATTATATATTAAAATCCCTTTGAATGATAATAATTTGTAAATTTCAAAACTCCTGGTTCTATATGAAATCACTTATGTTATTATATATTTAAAAACCCTTTTTATTAAAAACTCCTTGATGTGATATACTTTTGGTCCTGGCGAAGAAAATATATCACTTAGGTCATTGTGCTGAGGTCAAACTCATCACTAAACCTTCTCAAAAATGGGCCTAATTTGGGCGTAACAACAACTATCAGCACTGTACTTCAAAAAATAATCACTATTTAAATTTCCACATGCAGAAAGGAAAAACCATAACCCGGGCATATTTGTTCTTAATGTGCACTTATAAAGCCCAATCAACATCAAGCAGCAGCCTAAATCACATATTTTTTGATCCCCACAAGTCATAAGTGACCTATAGCGTTATTGATGTTATGACTGGGCCTGAAGCTGGGTACCTGAAAAGCTCATGATCCAAGCACAACCTTAATATGTTTAATGACATAATCCTTTTGTTCATGATATCTTATTAGGAATATATGGCATGGACAAAAGTTGTCTTATATCGTCTATCTTGATTATTTCAAACCTAATTAGGATCGACTAAACAAATGACATTATTCATCAATTCATTCGAAGACGGTGCCTCAGCCATTCAGCCTTTATCCCTACCCGACTCGATTTGAGGATCCGAACCGGTTTCCGGGACGCGAGACCAGCATCGGGACTCTTTACCCGATTTTTTTTTTATAAAGCCAAACCCAGGCTCCTGTGGTATGACCGCGATCTTATAACGTAATCAAAATATTATATACAAATCAAAAGAACTCTTACCACCGGAGTGGTGTCCATAAAAGTCTGGAGGTAGTTTGAGTCGTGAGTCCCATTTACAAATACAAACCAGACTTTTAAGACATAAATCTGAAAGTGACGGAATCCCATGTAGTGAACCCTTACAAGTGTGTCGCTCACCAGATGTGGATGTTTTCGCACGCCTCCTCGTAACACCGCATGGATTAAAACCCGTATGTTTTTTACGCTAATGGGAAACATATCTTATACTAAACACATGCATTTATACTCTAATCACAAAATAACATAACACAAGATCGATATCGGAATTCAAGAATTCATATACGTAATTAATACAAATACTTATATTTATGTCAAGTTTTACACACACTTATCCTTATAACAAACTTATGCTTACTGGTATTACACTTATAAAGTGCATCATTCTTATTCGATCTTATACTCATAGCGTGCTAATTCTTATTCGATCTTATGGCTCTATAACATTCGGATCTTCTACTTAGTGTTGTGTCCCCGATTTTTATAATGATCTCCCTGTGACACACATAACTTTATTCGTATTCCTCGCGATACCAGACCGAAATTTATTCATGATAGCTTATACTTTATTCCCGCAGGACACATATCTATGCTGTATCGCACGTATACTTATTCGCATTCCGATATATATATTGCTGACTACATCGATATTCTATCTCGACTTATAATTATTCGTGATCTCCAAAGTATGTTCCGCTTGAACTTCGTCGCACCAATACTTATCCGCATCTCTCGAGTGGTTGCGGCAGCGCTTAGACCTTACTCGGCTACCCGCTGGTACCGCAGACTTCGCGGCGCCTGTACTTACGGCTATTATCCTTGTCTTACTGATAATATACTCTAATATGGAGCTTATTCTTGTCTTTCTAATTTTGTTACAGAAAGTTACGTAGTCTATACTTATCTTTTCATCGTGAATTATAATTTGTTCCACGGAACTTATACTGGTATTTCGGAGCACATACTTGTATTTCAGATCTTATACGTGTATTACGGAACTTATACTCGTCTTACGGAACTTATACTGGCGTCTACGTAATCCTATAATGGGTATTTCTGATCTTATACGTGTATTACGTAACTTAAGTATATATAGTTCAAATCTTATACATGTAATACGGTAACTTATACTTGTCTTACGGAACTTATACGGGTTCACGCGGAACTTTATAATTAAGTCTCGTTTGAACTTATACCGGTATTTCGAGCACATACCGGTATTTCAGATTCTGTACGCAGAGTTACTAGTAACTTATACATGTATTTCAATCTGTATACATGCAGCGCGTAGCATACATTGCACTATGGATCTTATACTTGTTACAAAATGACTTTATTTCGTATCTTTATTCTTTGCATTTTAAGGTACTGTATGTTTATAAGTCGTAACATATCGTAATCATATCACATACAAGGTCGATCGACTTCATACGTATGCCGTACATTAGTCCTTCGTAGGTACAGATCACATCAAATACATATATAAGGTTTATACAGATTCAGAACATATCCCAAAACAAACAAAGTCATTTCGGCTCATATTAGAGTTTTCCATCTTGGGACTTCTATACAATTCTTATGTTAAGATAACAAAAGTTTATTCTTATTTTACCGATACGAGAGTACCCGTGGGCACTACAGAGATTAATCAGATACAGAGTACCTCCCAGAGGTACTACGTAACAGATACAGGTACCGTAGGTACTACGTAACATATAAGCCGCAGGTACCGTAGGTACATCTCGTATCTTTACCATATTCATTTCTTTATTCTTATTCACTATTCAGACCTTATCATAGAATCAAGTGATTGCCTAGACCGCCAATACGGTCGAGTAGGACAACAATAATAGTACTGGCGGCAATGTTGCAAGATCGAGGTACCAGAAGACAAAGCAGAGCGCCGGCAATGATGAGGTGCCACACTAATCGAGAGTACGTCAAGTACTAATCGTAGAGTACCGGCATCACCGTGTCAAGCATGATCGAGTGTCGTCGCGACTAATCAGAGTACCTATACTACTGTGTCCGCTTCCACGCAACATAGGTGCCATGTCATTCAATAACTCTGCCTTAGGCAATTTTACAATTATTTTAGTTCAAATCTCATTATCTTATAATAGGGGCCTTCTTAGCCACATTATGCAGTTTTTATGACATATTGCCCCTTTCATGTTCATGTTCATATTTCAATTTGTTTTCATGTTTCACATCAAATTCATGTTTCATGAACATAGTTTATACATATTGCATTTCCTATACTTTCCTTATTTCATGCCTCTACATATGACATTTCATATATTTATATTAAGTATGATATCATTTTACAGATTTAACATCATTCATGTATTTGTTCTCTATGAATCAACTTTACTTAGAAATTGAATCATTTCAATCGGATCATCCAACCAAGTTATATATTTTCATGCCAACTGGGAAGTCGGTTTGCCGATTTACCCGAGGGACAATTTGAAATATATTCATTTTATAGTGCTCGTCATATTGACACGGTCTTGTACCTTTAAAGCTAAGGTGCTAAGGGTTCTCTCCAATCAGAACACCACTGAGCATCGGGGAACTCAAGATACGCCTCAAACAAACTTTATTTATGTCAAACCGACGTGGTGAATTGCCGCACATAACCCTACTTTGAGTTAATTTCTGGGGCTTCACCTAGAATCAGAATTTAACGATTCTACTGTATGTTTGGTTTCCTTTGAAAGCCTTATTTAAATTAGCCACTTGAATCAGCCTCAAATCGGATAAGAAATGAGCAAAGTTATGGCTAAAATACAAAAATCGGTCAAAATAGGAAATAGCACGCGCTGTACTCCGCACCCCGACTGCATCGTACATGTTGTCGCCCAAATGACCGAATACCATGTACTTTCGCATGTTCGGCGCTCGGTACACATCACCAAAATGCCTTAATGTGTGTTTTTCACCCATTTTCCATATTTTGTTACCCAATCAACTCTATACTCTCTATACACTTCAAAACCATTTCATATTCATCTTGAAATCTCTTTTTGCTTTAAATATATTTCATCACTTATCTCTCTTCCAAACTTTCTTTCCATGAATTTCTCCTAAAATCATTTCTAATATAAGCCATGACCCATACACAACCCTAAATATGATTGATTGCTTAGGTTTATTCTAAACCCAACTCACTGATTCTCAATTCTAACCCATGAATCCAATTTAAAAGAGAGATCTTTAATCGATCTGTACTGATATAAGTTTTACCAACCCTATTTCTCAAGAAATCAAGGTTAGAATGCAATTCTATCAAAACCCTAGCTTTGGAGACAAACTATTATCCCACAAGTAAGCCTTAAAATCTATTATCCATATTACTGTGCTCATGGGCTCCATACAATTCCATATTCAAGGTTAGTTTCCATACTCATTGCCTCAAGCCAACTTCTTCTTTCTCTTTCCTCTTCCTCTTCTTCTTTCTTTCTCCCATTCTTTCCTCTCCATACGGTTTGTTCCTCCTCTTCCAAAACACAGAGATCAATTTTGGTCTTTTAAATCCAAATACCTTAGGCCTTGTTCGGGGCCCCTCAAAACCCATTTTTGGGTTAATTTTCTTGTTTGTCCATCCTCCAACTCTTGACCATTTGTATTTCAAGTTTCCTTTATTTCATTTTTACTAAATCTTGCTGCTAACTTATGATTTTTAAGTCCTCTTGGACAAATTCATACTTGTCCCACCTTGTAATTTCCTGTCTCTCGCTTTCCACAAGCTATGATTTAACTCACTCGAAACATTCAATTTATGCTTACAAATACCCGAATATGTCGAAACTCTAGGGTATATTTCTTTGGGGGTGTTACACGGCCATGCATTTCTCGCCTCAATTGTCGAGGGATCCAGATACTCTCTTATAATAAGAGGGACAAATTCTATCCTAACGCTCATATCTCACTACATACTCTTATTATGTTCCCAAGTATAACCCTCATAGTCATTCTGATTAAAAGACAACGTTGATTATATCAAAAACGCAATATTCTTGGTGTTATGAATTTATAGCGTATCTCGTGTCAAAGGATTTAATGACACAACCATTAGAGATTAACTTATGACTTTTAATCCATGTGTATTAATCTTAAGATCTGCCCGTCTAATATTTAGTTCTTCTCAACAAATAGATATAAATTTGATTTGTATTCATACACATATTCTATCCCGCGAATTAATTCCAAACTTTATACTTCTTTAATTCATTGTTATTCCCATAACAATAACCTATTAGGGACATTTAGAATAATTAATAATATTATTCAAGGACATTATATAATAAAACATGCAAATCATCATGGCGACAATTCTCATAAATAGTCAAAATACCATGTCCATACAATAGGCTCAGCAGAGCACTATTACTAACACTTTCACCCCTCGTCGCCTGCTAGAATTCTATTTATTTGTTCAAATGATCCTACTAGCAGGAGGAACGCCCGTAATGTTCAACGTTTCCCTGAGATGAGGCGCCACTTCAGATGGGTCTCCCGGTTGTCGGACGGCAAGGGCGACAAAACGCGCCGTTACCGAGGGTTGAGTGCTTTTCAAGGCCAGACTTGAACCTGCTTAGTGTTTTTGCATCAAACAATTTACATCCCTTTTTGTTTCTTCGTTACTTTTTATTTGATGCCTTGTTATAATGCTTTGATGTCGCGCCGTCTGGCTTGTACGATTTGTTAAGCCGCCATCTCATTCGAGCTTGCATGTGGTAGGTAGAAAATCATTCCAGATGGGAGCCTTATGCGCGATGTCAGGCTGCCCTGATAGGTTATTTTACCGGGGCCATCCGGCTTTTACCCACCACCAGAGCGTTATCGGCGCCGCCTGGAGCAGTCATTCGAACGCATACCATCCCGTGCTTTTAGATCTCAACGCCAGATGTTATTTATGCCGGGCTCATATTATCGACCGCTCATCCCGGCTTTAGATTGACCATTTAGATGTTACCTTGCGTCGGGCTTTTATGTATCACGATCGCTTCATCCCAAGTTTTTAGATTTGACCAAACTAGATGTTATTTACGCTGGTCGGATGAACGGTTTGACTCCGCGCCATCGCTTTGTGATCGACCAACTGTATGTTGAGCCTATGCCGGCCAGGATAGGTCATTGACCGCCACTAGCTCTGGGTTTTTAGATTTGACCGTTAGATGTTATTTATGTCGGGCCGAAGTCACTTGACCGGCGCCTATCCCGGCTTTTAGTTTTGAACAGCCTAGATATTATCTATGCCGGGCCAGATAGGTCAGTTTACTACGCCATCCGGGCTCTAGATTTGACCCGCCAGATGTTATCTTATGCCGGGCCGGGAGAAGTCATTGACCGTGCTATCCGGCTTTTAGATTTGAACACCGCAACTCAGATGTTATCTTATGTCAGTCGGATAAAGTCATTTGGATCATGTTTATCCCAAGCTTAGATTCGACCGTATAATGAAAAAATATGCGAAGACATGTGAGTAGACAAAAATAAGATATTATTTTATTGATAATACCTTCTCGTAGTGCATGGCATTCCACATTCTAGGTAATAAGTTCATATGTTTGAAGCCTTATAGCTATGAACTCTTACTCCATTTGGTTCGCGTCACGACATAAGGTCCTTCCCAGTTGGGTTGGAATTTCCCTGCAGTGGGGTCTACAATATTCTCGAAAACTTTGCTCAAGACCAGATCGCCCGACCGAAACACTGGGCGCTTTGCACCACCGTTATAAGAGTTCGCTGCCGGTGTTGGTAGGACGTTATTTAATTGCTACGCTTTCCCGGTAGCTCATCACCACGCCTGGGCCCCCGTCTATTGATTCCCGCATTTTTCCGACTCTGCACGTCGACGTGGCATCCACTTCTGATGGGGATAACGGCTTCATCCCGTAAGTGAGCTAGAAAGGAGAGATACCTATGGTTTTCGCAAGGTTCTGTGAGGCCCGTAGCATCCCTGGGAGTTCTTCTACCCATTTCCCTTTAGCGCGACTAATCGCTCAAGGCGCCAACAAGGTTTTGTCGAGGCTTCGCTGGCCATTGCTTTGCTGATACCGAAGGGTAGAGTACAATTTTATCTTCATTCTCGGAAAAGTCCCGGATAGATTCCTGGCCGGCCAACCGCGGGGTCGACATCTGGACACGATTGATCTGGGATGCCAAACCGACGTGATAATGTTTTTCCGCATAAAACTGGAAGAAGACTTCTATCTTTGATTGACTATGAAAGCATCCTCATCCATTTTATCCAAAGAATTGTACACTTAATACAGGCGTTTTTGAGTCGGTGGCGGGGTGCCGGCACCGCCCCATACCAATCCCCATCGGCGCTAATGGCCACTGCGGGCAGAGATGGAGACCCGTTGGCTTCAGACCGATGATTTAAGTGGTCACATTTCGACGAATCGGCAAATGGCTCGGGCTCTTCATAGTTAATAATAATACCCATTAAATGTGAGCCCGGTGTGCTAGAGTTCTTCTCCCCGGGTGATTCTCAAGATATGCTCTCTTTCATGCACTACTAATACATACCTGCTTTGTTTCTGGTTAGACACATCAGGTATGGCCCGCCTAGGGATCGTTTGTATAGCCGTCTGTCTATCATGGAGAATCTAGCCGACCAATCCGGAACTCAGGCCTTGTCTGGTCGGCCAGGTAGTTCCCCCGCGGGCATGTATAGTCGCGATGGGGTCCATCCAAAGACGAGGAACTTCCTCTATCTCGCTTACTGGGCATGCGCACAGAGTCCTGGGCCGGATAAGAGACGGGGAGAAATATGGCTTCCTTATCGACAATGAAGCAAACACGGCGGCTGAAGGCATCACCTTCACACAAACCCGAGGGACATGTTCAAGTTTCGTGCCGAGGGTATTTAATTTCTCGCTTGACTGGTGGAAGCGCACTCGCCATTCGGGGTTCCCCGACTCGAATTCTCGCACCGTCCGGACAACTAGTCGCGTGAATCGCTCTAAACCGAAAGAGATTGTCAGCACCCATGGCGAGTGTGAGTTCGAGTCCGGCTATCATGGCCTCATACTCTGATTTGTTGTTGGTGGCGCTGAAGCCTAACTGCACTGCTTGTTCAATCCTCTCCCGGCCGGAGGTTAATTGTATCAATTGACACGCTCAAAAGTACTATTTTGAACCCTATTTATTATAGGTTTTGAGTTTCTTTTGTGTAATAATCATTCTAATTAACCCGATTTGTACACAAGTCCCACTTATCGATCGCATTGTGGCAAAATTTTGCGCTTTTTGCTAGCTAATTATGCCAAAATTGTTGGAAAGTCAATCCAAGCAACGGGCACCCGAGTCAAACTCATCGCTGCGCATCGATCCTTAAGGAAAGAAGAGCAAAAGTGAAGGAAAATGGAGCATTAAGTAAATTTGCATCCTCGTAGCATCGCTCTCACCTCTCCGCCTACGCTCATCCCGGCCGCCTCGCTCTCGCTGACGCTTTGATGTTTTTGTTGTTTCTTCCAAATTTATCCCAAGAATAGCTTTTGTTTTGTTTTTTCGTAATTTCTATACATCGTAGCACCCATATAAGCCTTAGTCTGCACAAACTTTTGACAAATCACTACCGCAATACAGAGTGGCCATTTCCGGGCCGCTTCCTTTCTTTCTCCCATTTCTTTCCTTTTCTCTCCTCTTGGCTGTGACAGAAAACACCTCCTGAGATTTCAGACAACTCCTCGCAGGGGGATGGTTGGCGTATGATCCTCTTCCCTTGAAGAGGAAGGCCACTGGGTGCCCGCTTGAGGTGTCTGCAAGTTCTACTCGTGCTTTTCAGCGGCGGGTGGCTTCATGCCTACCACCTGAAGCTGTACCCTGCGCCAGCCCTCACTAACGTGTATTTCCGTGCTTTTGGTTACAAAGGGATGCTTATCACTAGATCCCCTCATATCCGCTTAGTTGTTTCCCGGTTACCTGTGAGGGTAGGTTTTTGTAGATATGTTATCAACGTTAGTGATTACTTATGCCTAGTTAAATGCTATGTTTCAATAGCGGAAATTTAGGTTTAGGTTAAAGCCAAATGAAGATCCGGTTCGAAATAGATTTGGCGTTGATTCGTGCCACTGCAGGTGATCCCGAATCAACAATATTTGTTTCCTGAGATTTCCTGCACCGCGCCGTAGTCAAGCTATCATGTGAGGCGTGTCTAGGTCGAACACCCGGACGGGTTTTCATCCTACCTAATGATTCGCATTAATGTTTGAAAATGGTGAGATTTCATTGATTTTGGATTTGGTTAAAAAACAAAGGGGAGTTGGTTGTTCACCTGGATAACCCGAAATATTAAACCGGGAAAAGTGTGAATGGTAACTTAGTGTCGTCACCAAGCCTTGAAAACACGGGGTATTAAAGTGTCCTCGTTATTTCCTCGCATTAGGGCTAATGACATATAGTCAAAGCCAAAACCGGATCTTGAGTTGAAGCTATAAACCTAACCCTAGAACCACTCCTATTTGAGTCAAATCAAATACTAAGCATTCAATGTCCCGCTTCGCTTGAAACCCTAGCATTTAACCTCATCAATTGCTCTGTGGAAATGATGATTCTAAAGAATGTCAAGGCATCTACTATTAAGAATGCATTGAACCCCAAAAGGCGACAAGTATTGACCAAAAGAAAGACATTAAATGACATTAAACCCTATTGAAAGTTGAACCTTAAATGCAAGACGACTGGGGACATTTAAAGCATGAGGACAACCCCGCGTGAGCCCAAAAACCAGTTAGCAACCCCTCATCTTCAAGGCTTTAAGGCTTAGCTACATCCCTTGAGTTATCATCCTCAAGGTGTGTTGGCACCAAAACAGAGAAAGAGCAGAGAGAAGAGAGCGTGCCAAAACTCAAAATGGAAAAGTTGCGGAAACTTTGCATAAAATGAAAAGTTAGGGTTCATAAAGTTAGGAGAGCTTTATGATAGCCAACTCCAAGGTGTGAAATGACAAAAATGCCTAAAATATGAAATTACGATAGGGACAAAATGGTAATTAATCAAAACGTGGTCGTTTGGAATCAAAAATATAAAAAACACAGGGCAACCATTTTCGCTATACAGGAAATTTCGCTAGCATAGTGAAAATTCGCATGTTAGCGAAATTTCAGCAAGCTGCTGTAAATACAGATAGCTTAAAATAAAAATTTCGCTATGAACATTACTCGCAGTTTAGCTTAAATTCTCGCTAGCTTAATAGTGCCTCTTAGAGCACAGGTGCCTCGCTAGATTGCTTAGTCTTTCTTCTATGATTGCGAAATTTTCGCAATCCCAAATAAATTTTCGCAATGCAGCTTAAAATTTGGTTTCCTCCCTCGCTTGCTTCGCTTTGCCACTACATCAACCTTTCATCGGTCCCACTTCACATTTCTTTCATATTTTTGGTTGATGAAACGCTCCGGAATCCTCGCATTCGCACCAACTTGATATCAAACTCGAATATATTGGTCAGGCATGCAAAATCTGCAAAATTACCAAAAACAAATCTCGAATGTAATTAGTGTGTTTGGCGCACCTACACATGTCAATTTGCTCTAATTCATATGATTAGTGCGCAAAAAGCACTCAAAACCTATCTTGAATAGGATTCGGGCCAAGCACTTTGGGCACTAATCACACCCCCCAACCGACACGTTGCTACCCCTTAGCAATGCTAAACAATAAGGGTATGCATGTCGTGCTTTACAAAAGTGTATGGTTCAAAAAGTGTATGTACGGATAGGCTTTACCTTTAAAATGAACAATTTACACCCTGTACGAAAAATCGACATGAAAGAACAAAAACCATATAAGAACTAGCTTTAAGGCAACATCGGTTCCAAGGAAGTCAACCTGAACTTCCACCAAAATCTAATTGTTCCTAAGGTAACCAGCTTGAGCCAATAAATTGCAAAGCTATTCTCCCCAACCTGAAGCACGCTATGCCTTAAACCGCTGATCAATCCAAATAGACTAGCTACACTCTTATTTCTTTATTTGACTACATCAGAGGTGCAATGCTTAAAACCCGACTTCACCAAAGTCCGTGTAATCTGTGTCTCACCTGATGACTCCCAACCAATTAAGGTTTAGTGTATGTCAAAGATCCATTTTGACAAGAAACTCCAGAGAGTCTGTCCCTGACTAATGATACCCCCAGAATCAACATAATCCACAACTTTCTAAACCCTAAACTGATCCCCAGAGTTTGTCATCTTCAAGCTCATGACCTCCAATCCAACTAAGGCTCTATAATACTGCTTTGAATGTCTCTCATGATGTCCTTTAACCTGTTCTGTTTCAAGGCAAGCCGCCACGACTTTTTATTTTTCTTTTTTTCTTCTTCTTTTTTTTTTTTTTTTTTTTTGAAGACTACATCGGGTCTTCATACATGGGTAACGACAAACCCACATGGGTCGCCAACGCATCTAAGGCCGGTTTCTTTAAAAGTCGGAAAGAGGTAAATAGCTTCTCAACCTATTGGTACAATCAGTGTGCAAGCAGGTGAATTAGCTAAAGGGGAATGTTCAGGGTTGAATATGCTGGAATCTGACTATTCAAAGCCAAATCATGCATGGAATTGTCCTATCATTAAGGTAACAACCATGGCTTCAATTTTTCAATTCAAGGCAAGAGTAGAAACACAAAATGGTGAACAAAAGTGATTTTGCAAAAGTGTAAAACCCGTAAATAATGTTATGCTTTTGATATAACCAAAATGGCTAATACATTCTAATATAGTTAAATATAACAAAAGTATCACCTGCAAGCCAATATCAAGCAATACATGAATCCTATACAAAACAGTAAAGTGCTGATAAAGTCGAACCAAAGAGTTAAAACATGATAAAGACATTTAACTCTAGCTTTTCCTCCCAACCCGGCATAAACATGCCTCAACGGAGCAGAAAGCGAGTGGAAAGTGAGCGTGACCACCTCACTCGCGCGGTGGTGGATGTTCTCGCGGATTCGCCAGCCGGCGTCGTTGCTGGCATCGCACCACCAGGTCGCCGCTGCGGACTCCGATCTCGATGTGTAGGCTCGCCGGGAGACCGAGGTGGCTCGCGATAAGTAGAAGCATGGCATGGTCGGGTACTTTATGCGGCCTCGCTCCGGGCCTCAACTTGGTCCGATGCCCCGTGTAGTAGCTGAACGGGGACAAGACCCATAACAAAGAACAGCTCCCGAACCGACATATGAACATGCTCCCGAGATCGTCGCGCCAGATGAAGGCCGGCAAGGCAAGTGTGGGTTGGGCCGGCGAGTGGGAGGAGGAGATGAATCTGGCACTGGGCTCCTCTCTACCTCTACCTCCACCTCAGGAACAGGATCATCTCCCCTCGGGGGGTCCTCTGCTATCTCATCCTGGGCATCTCTCCCCGATCCCCGCTGGCCGAGGAGAAAAGAGATCTAGCATGGTCAAGGATCGCTCCATGGATAGGACCCCGAGGGAAGATCCACTGATCCTCTCATGGGCTCCCCTCGTGGAACTCAGATGCTCCAAGACCTGCCTCGCACCCGCGCATCAACAAGGGTAAACCTCGAAATGAGCCAAAATTCTTCGCAGCACCTTATCCTCAAAGTGTAGCGTATGGGCCATGACCGCCTTAGAGGATGATCCAAACCCATCCTTATGAGATCCAAGAGTGTGGCCCTCTTCGGTGGGCATGGCTCCCATACCAACGCGAAAGGTCGTAATCTCAACGCTTTAGCTCCATGTGGTCCACTATGCTACTCCGAGGGCGGAAAGCCGTTCCAGTTAGGTATGTCCCATAGTATTCGAAGGTGACAACGGAGTCATCTCCTTCGGGCGATGGCCGGCCAATCCCGATATCCTCCGCATCGCTTCAATTTGCTGGCAGCCCACGTACCAAATGTCTCAGCGGAGTACCTTGGCCGACCGCCGCTTGCGAACTGAGCTCCAGCCGACTTTAATTCTCGTAAAGTCGCGAGCGGTAGAACCTACACCACCTGGGATAAAAGAATCCCACGCGGCGTCATGAACGGCAAGCAGTGGAGCATCGCGTGATCAATCTCCTACGAGTCTTGAACCGGGGTCGGGCCGGTCAATGCTGGCACATCGTAGAATGACTCCCCATGAAAGTCCCTAGCACGCAGATCTACATCTCCCTGACCTGGGTCCCGCGAATAATGGTCACCGATCATCCTCGGTCGGTGAAAGATACATGAGCCTCCCTCACCGCGTGATGACTGGGCAGATGTTCGAGACTCGGCCCGATGCCTGTGCTCGGCCGGGAGGGCCCGGCCCTCCCACATCGCCCCAGGTGACCGGGGAAAGGGCCCCGGGCCCATCCCCGCTCTGACACTCCTAACCTTGAGGCTCCTCGTGATACTTGGCCTGAGGCCATCGCAAAGCCGCTCAATCACAGTGTCCGAGAATGGGCACTGCACCAGAGTGTCTCGTCCTCCATCCCCGACGTCGACCGACCTCGGGTTCAGAGGCGGAACCACCCCGGGCACGACCATGTCCTGTATCTAGAGTGCCGCAGGGGTAGAATAGGCTCCTCAAGTGCGGTGGCACTAGAGGGCGCAGCACGCGCACACGAATGACCGGGACCGTGGCTCGACCTGAGGCTCAAAGTACGCAAGACAAAAATAAGAGACCCAAGCAGTGGGCTGAAGGGCAAGGCAGCGCCCGGCTCGAAAGGCCAATGGGAGCCGTGGCAAGGGCACGCACACAAGAAGGCCAGACCGAGGCGTTGCACCGGAATCCATTGCGCAAATCAGTGTGGCTCGGCGCCACGTGGCACAAAACAGTGGAGGCTCACCGCCGGGTGGCTCACGATAATGGTGGCTCAGGGGGTCGGGGCTCACTAAGCAATGGTGGCTCGTGGGGCGGTGGAATGTGATCGAAAACGAGGCCCCCTTCCCCTTTTTATAAGGTCGTGAGGTATCGAAGAGCCAGAGCCAGTCTCGCACATGAAGCAACTCTGCCAACCGGACTCCATCTCGCAAATAACAATAATAAAAAATAATAATTTGATTTAGGTGTATAAAAATAAAAATAAAAAAATAGTTATTTTAACATATATCTAAAAAATAAAAATAAAATAGAATTAAAATAAAATTACTAAAAGGAAAAGTTACTAAAAAAATAGCATACTATAAAATTACCAATTTTAAACAAAAAACCAAAATTTTGAGCCGCACTTGGTTTCTCGGTGAACACCAAACCAGTCATTTCGCCCATTGACCATGGAGGGTCAAGGAGGAGAGCTCCTTAACCCCAAGAAGGGTCTCGTGCCGCAGCCTTTCATGCTGGTCAATCTTGTCGATTTTCTTCTCACCGTGTGATTTCGGGGCCTGATCATTGACTCACAGAAATTATCTGAGCATTCAATCCTCCACCAATTGTTCATTTTCCTTATCCAATTCTTGCAATTTATGGACATTTGGCTTTCTTCATTTTCGGGGTCAATCGAGCAAATTTCAATGCCCCATTGCGTCATTTTCCACTAGCTTGTGCTTGTTACTCAAGTGAAAAAGCTCCAATGTCATGTTGCCAAATGTGAGCTGCATGACTCCATTTCGGCAATTGATGATTGCATTGGCAGTGGCCAAAAATGGTCTTCCCAGGATAATTGGCACATGATTAGGCCCACTTGCTATCGTGCTCGCAGTATCGCACCCACAAAGTCTTGCCGTGTAGAATTTTATCCACCTTACCAAGACATTCCCAACTATTCCCTTAGTAATCTTCATCGACCGATCAGCCAATGACAAAGTGATGCTGGTAGGCTTGAGCTCCCCTAAAACCTAACTGCCATACACCGAGTATGGCGCGAAGTTTATTAATCGCCTCAAATTCAGCGTATGCCTTGTTCGGCAAGTCCCACCAATGTTGGATCGATATTGTGGGGGATCCCCGATCCTTGTATTTGACTCAGGTTCTCGCTTTCCGATTATGGCACCGACTTGCTTCTGCTAGGGAAGGCTTTTCAATGCCTAACTTTTCGACCGGTGCACAAAGTCCTTCAAGAACTTTGCATAAGTCAGATCTGCTTAATCATGTTTCAGCAAAGCAATGTTTACCTTCACGCGTTTTTGGCACCTCCTAAACAGCTTGCTCTACTTTTTTTTTCTCGTCTCGTAGTGCTTCGGGGGAAATGGAGTAAGTATGAAGCTTTTCTTTCAACTGGATTCTCACCGACATACCCTTTCAGCTCAGCCTCTTTTCCTTGCATGTTTCTTCAGCAAACTATGGGCAATCAAGCTGCTCTATCTCTTTCCACCGGGAGTGATGAGGCGCCACTCATCCATCCCTCGAATTGCCGGACGAACCCACCATAATTCCTTTGATTTGGCAATGCTCGGGAAGTGGAACCTTCCTCTCTCCTGTATCTTCAGCAAATTGTTGATCTTTGTGAATACTACAGGTTGTCAATTTTTTGATTAAGATTGCTCTCAAGCCCATCTATTCTTTCTTATTCGTACTTTCTTACAAAGATCACCCTTTGTGCCAATTGTATCGTTGATCCCCGTTTTTCCACAAAATCGCTTTTACCACCTGCTCAAATTAATATAGCTTGTTCCACAGGGGATGGAAGATGGTGGTGGCTGTGGTTGATGAGGAACCAACCGTTGTTTGGTACCGTAAAGTACATAGGTTGTGGGATTAGGTTTCCATGAGAGGTTAGTGGTGATTCTCTCCAATTGGAATTTGCATTTATTACCTATTTGCATTAGGTTGTGGCTTATATCGTCTACCATAATAGCATGTTTCGACATCAAATCCTTCATTGAGGGGGCATTCGGATAGTGTTCTCCTCGATGGACAAGGTCGACAATTGATGCACAGTCGCCCAAAGATTTTCTGCCACTGCTCTGACTGATATTTTTTCCTTCCTAGCTTCTTCCATCTTCCTAGCTAGGTTGATATTCTTGCTTTCATTTCCATATCTTCGGAAAGTGCATAAATGCCTCCCCTCGTGGGTCGACGCTTCATTCTTTCGCCCCTGATTCGGTTCATCCCAAGCTCGGGAAATAGCCACATAATTCAAGAAATCCATGGCTTATCCGATTTTCGCTTCAAAAAATCATTCCTCCACACATGGTTTCTACATTGCTTCATGGCAGGGGACATGTTACCATTATAGAAATGATTCACTAGCATCCATGTAATGTTCATGGTGTGGATATTTTTATCATGGTCTCCATGAACCCTCCCACCGATGGGTTCTCATTGTCATAGGCCGAGTAAGTGTAGATCTGCCTCTTCAAATTGTTGGTTTTGGTTGTACTGAAGAACTTCTTCAAAATTCAGCTCAAGATCGCCTAATTTCTAATCGTTTCTACCCTCGTGAATTGGTTTCTCATATTTTGGCTTTCTCATTCTCGAGGGTTAACGAGAATGCCTTCAACTTCAACACCCATACTCCAAGTATAAATTCTCCTTGAGTTATGCATACTTCCTCAAAATCCCGTACATGTGTGAATATGGATTTTCATTCTCCATACCATGAAATGTGGGAAGCAAAGGCTTGTAGGTTCATCATACATCTCGCACAGAGGTATGACGTGAAAGCGAGCACTAACTCTGTGAGAGGGTGTATGTGATCCCCTCATCGACCGTATGTCGCTGATTCATAGGGGGTGCTTGTTGATCTTTGCCGTTCAGAGGATCCATTTGGTCACCAGGCACACCGATTTCACGTACTTTGCTCAACTCGTGCACTCACTCTTGCACCCACCGATATCCCTCTCTGGTCCCAGCGGTCGCATAAACACTTGTTACACAAAATGACACAAAGCAAAGAGCACTAACAAAACCTGCCAAAAGGGTTAGTAAGAAACAAAAATCGGATCGTAAATAAACAAAGGCGCAATCGGCTAAGTAAAGAAAATTTGCAGTCGACACGCAAATTCAAAAAAGGACCAAATACCAACACTTGTACGGATTACAAGTACATTCAACTCGTCACCCGTAGTTTGGCACCATCCCCCGCAACGGCGCCTATTTGATTCGCGTGCCACGTAGGGTGATCCGAATCGCCTAAATATTTTTGTTTCCTATACTTCTCCTACCGGGCCAGAGTCGTTACCGCAGAGGCGGTCTAGTCGAACACTGACGGGTTTTCATCCACAATGATTCGCATTAGCTTCGTTTCAAAAATGGTGAGACTTTTGTTTGGATTTTTGGATTTGGTTAAAAACAGTGGAGTTGGCTGTTCATCGGATAACCGAAATACTTTAAATCAGTGTGAAATGGTAACCTTGAACGCTGGTCACTAAATTGATAACACGGGGTATTAAAGTGTCCTCGGTTAGCTTCATTAGGCTAATGACATAGCGTCAAAGCCAAACCGGATCTTTGTTTAGCTATAAAACCTAACCCAACCACCCCTATTTGAGTCAAATCAAATACTAAGTATTCAATGCCCCGGGCCGCTTTGAACCCAGTATTTAACCCCCATTTCAATGGCTCGTAAATGACATCTAGAAGAATGTCAAGGCATCTACTATTAAGAATGCAATCGAACCCTAAAGCATGACAAGTATTGACCAAAAGAAAGACATTAAATGACATTAAACCCTAGTTTCGGGAAAGTTTGGAACCCAAATGCAAGACCCGTATCATTTAAAGCATGGCACAACCTGCGCATTCCCAAACTGGGGCTCAGCAACCCTCATCTCAAGGTTTTAAGTGCTTAGCTACATCCCTTGAGTTGTCATCCTCAAGGGGTGTGTTTATGTTTCAGAAAATCAGAGAGAAAGAGAGAGAGAAGAGCAAAATAAAACTCTAAAATGAAAAGTCATGGAAACTTGCATAAATGAAAAGTTAGGGTTACAAAGTTGCAGGAGCTTATATAGCCAATCCCAAGGTGTGCAAATGACAAATGCCTAAAATATGAAATTACAATAGTGGACAAAAATGGTAATTAATCAAAACGTGGTCGTTTGGAATCGTCATAAAAACACAGTGGCAGCCATTTTCGCTATGCGTAGGGCTAAGATATAGCTCTCGCGTTACGAGTACCGCTGAAAGCTGTAATGGTACTTCAAGAGATAAATAAAATAAAAATTTCGCGCATTTAACGCAATTTTCGCCAGGGCTACGTACTCGTTAGCTTAGCTTAAAATTCAGATATTTTCAGTGAGATTTGTTAATTTTTCAGCGATATCATAAATTTTCGCTATGATTGGCGCAAATTTTCGTTAATCCACAAAATTTCGTACGTATGCGAAAATTCTGGTTTCCTCCCGCTTGCTTGTTTTGCCACCATTCTAACTTTCATCAACTCCACTTCACATTTCTTCATTTTTGCCGATGAAATCATCAGAATCAAGATTCTCGCACCAACTTGATATCGGAACTCGAAATTATCGGGCCGAGGCATGCAAAAACCCGCAAAATTACCAAAAACAAGTCCTAAATGGAATTAGTGGTACTATGACCACACATGTCAATTGGTGCCAATTCATATGATTAGTGCGCAAAAGACTCAAAACCCATTCACAAAGATTCTGGCACAAGACTTTTCGTAAGACTAAGACCATACGTCATCCTCCCCAACAGGAAAAATACCCGGCGACATGTCGTTTCCTTAATACCCTAAACCAAGCACCGACACTTCAAGGGGTTTTTGTTTATATTTTTTCTTATTTTTTTAGTTTTACCAGAACAACCAACACCCCGTTTTTACACCCTCAAAATCCAAATTGAAATTCACCATTTTTGAACATCACTATAAATTATTTTTACGAAGAAAACCCATCCCTGTGTTCGACCCTAGAACCGCTATACTGCAGTAGCTTTGCGCCACGACAAGAGAGGAATTTAGGATACAAATTCTTGTTGATTTCGATCACCCCATCAGGTACTAATCACCAATGCCCATTTCAGCTTTATCCGGAAGCCCCGGTCTACACCGGAAGTGTCCGGGGCAGCTCGCTTCATCAAGGTGTGTCTCGTCATAGATTTCGTGGATGAAGTTAGCCAAGACTTACTCGAAAAGTCTTCGCTTGTAATCGATACCATATTTCTTAATTCCATTGCTCCAATCCTGCCATCTCCGGACAGATCAGCCCATGAATCGCGCCCTGAGCCGAAGATCGCTAGTTACCACAAACAAGATAAAGCCTGAAAAGTATGGGCGGTTTTCAAGTGCCAAACCGGAGGGCTAAGGCGCTCGTTTATAGCTGGGAGATGCCCGGTCTCCTGTGTCGTCAGTGGATTTGTTAACAAAGAACACACATGCCTGTCCGCATCCCCACATTCTTAAACAGCATGGGCGCTGGCTGCCATATATTGGGAGGTCGTTAGGTGGTAGAGGTAGCCACGGCTTTCGAGCTCACAAGAATCGGGGACTCTGTTAGGTATTGCTTACTGGTACGAATGCCTGGTCGCATTTCTCATTCCATTCGCCCCAGTTGGCTCCACTCAAGGTAGCGAAGAAGGGTTTCAAACAGCCAGGAACTCCGGAAATAAAACGCTTTCAAGAGCGCCAACGCCGGTCGCTGATCGATCCTTCGAGCCGGGGCCTGATTGCAAGATGGCCAAGTTGTAGCAGATTAGCTCTATTCCCTTTGGGTTACCATAAAGCCAAGGAATCGACCGACGCTGACCCCGAAGGCACATTTTAAGGGGTTCAGTTTCATACCATACTCTCTCGAGGAGGTCGACACCCCAGCTGGAGATGCGTTAGCGTGATCCCGGCGCCGTTTGGATTTTACCAAGATACCATATTAATATAGACTTCCATTGTGCTGCCGAGTAACGGTCGGAACATCTTCGTCACCAACCTCCGATAGTGGCTCCCTCGCATTCTTTGCCGAAAGGCATCACATTGTAACAATAGAAATCACTGAAGTGATGAAAAGATAGCTTCTTTCCATCCGAGGGGTGCATGGGATCTAGTGATATCTCTTCGGGAGAAGCGCCCATGCAAAAGATATCATACCGTGCCGGCCAAGCGCCCACAACTGGACGAAGTGCGGTGCGTAGGAAGTCGTTTCTTCGGGACAAGCCGGCCATCAGGTCCGTGTGTAATCCAAACATACTTCCATTTGTTCCTTCTTGGGACACCACCATGCTGGCCAGCCATTCGGTACTTAACTACTCCGACAACCGCTTCAGTGAGAAGAGCTGATGCCCACCCCGCTTGACGACCGCGGCTTATCCTGATGAAAGCGCCTCACTTTTTATCTGATCGGCTTGGCGGATGGGGCGAAATTTAGTTTGTGTGAGGCGTGCGTGGGGCTTATTCCAGTCATATCTGCATGGGTCCATGCAAATACATCAGCTGCTCAACTCGCAAAGACATGGCATAATCGTCTTCTTCTCCCGACAGAGGGTACTAACATGATGAACTGTCCCGCCCGCTTAAGTGAGCGCGGGTTTCCAAGGATCAATTAAGCGCAGCTCTCTATCCTCTAAGGCGGGCCGGGCGGATGACTATGATTGCTATTGCTGAGGTTGATCCTTAAGGGATGGTTCACTGGAGCACTCCCCTTGTTCACGTCCCTGCATTGAGCCAATATTGTCGCGCGCTAACTCGCTTCCCGAAGGCTCGACTGCCTAGACGCAGCCGTAACCGATTGTTTGGTGGTACGCGGGAGGTACCGCTCATGGCGTGCAGCCAAGCCCGGCCCAGGATGGCATTGTATGGCCCCAAGTTCTCTACCACCGGAACGCATTTGCCGAGTTATCGGACCTCGCACCGACAGAAAGGCGATGTCCAAACTCCACAATGGTACCCATTAAACTCTGACAAAACCCCGCCAACGGAACTCGAGATGATCGCTGACTCCTCGGCCCGCTTAAAGGCCGGAGGTGTAGTAAATCGGTCGTGACCGCCTAGATCGACGAGGACCCTGTGCACATCAAAACCGTTAATACGCACGCAAGTATGCGTGCATCATAATGCGGGTAACATCCCGGGTAGTGTTGGCTAGGGGGAAAGGATATAAGGCCATCAACCCGCTGAACTCCGGCCGCGGATGTTCTCTGCAATCGACGGTGTTCACCGCTCGACCGAGGCCTCCCTGAAAGCATTTTTCTCCTATGCTTTTGACTCCATATCAAGCATCTGGCCGATCCCCCAAGATAAAGTTGATGGCTGGCCGGGGCCCCGAGGCATGTTTAATATCAACAACGACCGCCACCGAGCGATCGCACCTCGCGGTTGGCTCGAATATATTCCTAAGGTGCCCACCGCGCTTTCCACTCAGGAATTTCGCCGCACTGCTGGTTTCGCGTCATGGTCCCTATGATAATCACACCTTGGGGATCCGTCACGTCCGGGGCCGCCCTCAGGTGGGGCCACTTGAAATCGTGGAGGCCCGGATAAGGGTAGGAGCCGGCCGTAGCGTATGTTGGTAGTAAGTGAACCGGGGGCTCCTTACTCTTTTCAATCGCTCTCTCGGCGCCCCGACCCTTGTTTTCGCTGTTCTTCTTCGCTTGCATGAGCTCGGCGGGCGCCGCCTGCCACTCGGGTAGTGCTGTCGATTACGCTTATAGGCGGCCCAAATGATGTCTTCCAACGTGGAGAACTTATCTCAGCCTCGCCGATACAATTCTTCTTCCATAGTTGCGTGTTTATTCAGGGATAAAGACCGTTAATCAGGTACGACCCAAAGCTTCGAAGCTACAGACCGCATCCATATCAGAATATCAATTGGCTGGATAGTTGTCTGATTCCGGGCGTAGAAGTCTCGTATACCTGCTTTCCCGTTTGAGGATAGCTCGAGGGAGCGATATTCTTTCTCGCTTGACCGGTGCTAATGTATGCCGGAGATTTAACGCAGCTTCGCCACCCCACCGAATGAGTTTATCACCCTCTGAAGCTTGTGGAACCAGGCGTGCCGTGCTCCTGGAGGCTGCCGAACAATTTTACACGTAGTCGATCGCCCCCGACGCCGAGATCGTCGCTAAGTTGAAATGCAACATGTGATTGTATGGATCGGAAGAGCCGTCGTACATGGCGAAGGAAGATATAGAGAAGCCGAGGGGAGGTTCATAACTGTAATATGTCGATCGGCGTGAGAGCAGCATGTGGTTGCGGGTCCTCGGAGGGTGGAGGAGAAAAACATGTATGCAGCAACCCCAAAGAGTGGTACATGGTTGGTCGGGTGGGGTGACGCCCGTCGCGCCAGCATTACATCTATGAGCTAGCCGACCGGCGCCGGCCCGCCGGTTTTCCATACCCGGCGTTGCGCAGTACTGATGGATCGGCTGGGTTGACGAGGGGGCCTTTTCTGAATTGGGCTTCCGCGGCCTTCGAGGATGGTGAACGCCGTGGGAGCGGAGAGCTGTCAGAAGATAACTCGTCATCCGTCGGTAGGTCAATATTGTCGGGTACAATCCGCCCCGCCCGATTATCGGATGACGGAGGAAGGCCGGCTGGAGGTCCTCGTGATTTCTCTGCCTGGTAGGCCTCCAACCGGGTTCGCAGGCGCTCATTATCCTCCTGTAATTGGTATCGTGTTCGCGTAACTCGACCACCTGCCTGGCCTGCTCCTCTTGTCTTACCTCCATCTCTTGGCACCGTGAGAGGAACTCGGGTCTTCGTGTGGAAGGTTTGCTTGGTCAGCCGGACACGACGCGAGTTCTACTCACCAATGGGATGTTTGAGAATGGCAGCGCTTCTCGAGACGGAGATCACCCGGGAGCTGCATACCCGCTCTCGCGATATCGCTCGATTTCTTTTTGCTCGGTGTAACCTACGCACGACGCCAATCGGTAGGCTCGAATGAGTCGTGGCGCACCCATCGGGCATCTACCGCCACCGGCCGCAACCTACAAACAAACAAGAAGACGACGGTGGTGTTCTCGTCGTCCCTCCGATGGCAAAGTTAGCTCTTGGAAGACTGAGCGTTAGAACTGTAGTTATCTCGAGAATGCTGCGTCACTTCTCATCTAGCGTGGCTCTTTCTGGCGGGAGTGGGAGAAGGGATCCACCTTCATGTAGGGTGACGACTCTTCCATAAAGGTAGGGCTCTTATTTCTCGAAGCGACACTCTATCTTTTCTTGCAACCGCTCTCCCGAACGGGTCAGCCGTTAGAACGCTCCTATTTCCCCGCCGAGGCGGCGACCGATTCGGGTGAACATACTTATATCATGGAGTATGCCTGCTGGCGCTCGCTTTGGTGTAGCCGTTGATCGGCAGCGACTAAGCGCCAAGGCGCACGGAAAGGGGAGGTGTCCAGGTGAGAGCCACCCGGCACTCTGGCGTGAGTCGCCGGCTTTCTCGCCTATTAACCGCCCTGCCGGCCTGCTTGGGCTCGGGTCCCACGCCTGGCCGGGCCGGCCATTAGGGGAACCCGAGGCGCCATGGTACCCACGCTAGAACAAAAATAACCCTGCCACTTTTAAATTCCTATCTCATTTCAAATGCCAAATGGATTTTAGATAATAATAACTAAAAAATTAGGACAAAAATATCAAAACAAGATTGTATGTAATTTTCAATATATAAAGTAATTAAAAAAATTTTATGTATTATGTCCAAGATTAAAAATATCATTTTTGACAGATATATCGGTACGTAGATTTTACGAATATATCGAATATATCGGAGATATATCGGTGGATATTTTTACATGAATATCGATATATTGAAAATTAACAAAAATACTTTGAAATTCATAGAAATACTTTGTAAAAGTGTAAAAATTACATTAATAATCAAATATACACATTGATATTACATTGCAATGGTATTTCAAAACCAAAATGAAGATCAATGTGGCTTCATTGCAACATTTGATGAAAAGATCTCATCTTGTTGAAGACAATACTCATACCAAGACAAGTTATTTCGATAATATTGATTATAAGATCGAACATGCCATGTATAAATGTCTTGACTTCTACCCACAACTTCTCCAAGGATAGGTAGCCCCGGGTTCACCCAATATACTGCTTGAAATCCTTATTGTACTGATATGGAATGTGAATGGAATTTGCTTTAAAGATGTGAGGATAGTTTATCATTCCATATTATTCATCAACAGAAGCCGAAGGATTTGAAGAAGGCTGACCATAGCTCATTGTGTAAGAAGGAAAAACGTTGGCGTCATTAGATGAATCATTGTATTGAGTGCTAATGCTCCTGGACTCAAAACTAGCCGAAAACGAATTCTTATTATGTTAAGTCATCCTTCTTTGTCGACCTCTATATGGCTTTCCAATGGCTCCAATACCTGGACCAGCTCTCCTAGACCCGTGGTCTTCATCTTGTGTAGCATGGGTGAAATCATATTCACTAGTGAATGGACTCAATGGATATTCACTTTGTTGTCGATATGCATTATCCCCACCATCATTTCCAGTATCACTACCATCATTGGTCCCCTCACCTCTTGAGCCATCATAGCTTGTAATAAAAGTACCAATAAAACTAAGTCTACTACTATATTCAACACTTGAATCAAAAGATGGTCGAGAAGTGACAACGGGCTGAAATGAGTCTCTAGTGTCTTGACTTAAACTTTCACTATGAACTTCTTCAGATAAAACTTGCTCAACATCAACACCTACTTTTCGAACATGTGCAGCACCGTGGATCGGGATTCCATTTTCATCATCTAAATGAAAGAGGTAACATTATTGTACACCATTGACATCCTCTTCTTCACCACACTCGGCTGAAATGTCGAGTAAATCAAGGTAATCATTTTCAACAACTTTATTGGTATCTGCTTGCATATTTCATATATTTAGTTTCATGTTGTAGTAACAAAAAACTAATTGTTGGAGCCAAGGGTAAGCTAGTCGATTTCTTTGTTTTGTATGGATTTGATCAAATGTGCTCTAATTTCTTTCACATGCTAAAAATAATGTGGTTTGGGAAATAACCTTAAGGGTCAAATTCCTCAATGTGGGAGTGTGGTTTCCATACATAAACCACCATTCAGCTATAATAAAAATTTCTAACGTTCAAAATCTAATAATAACATGGTAATAGACTTTACTTTTAAACTTTTAATGAGAAATAAAACTCACCAAGAACCATTAAATCTCTTGATGCTATTGCTACTTGATCACTGAATCCTCTTTTCACATCTCTAAACATTACAAGCTGTGAATTCAAAATGAACTTGTCAAATCAATATATGTGTAAGTGTAACCAAATAAATTGAATCAATTAATTAGAAATATAACCTATTAATGTACCTCATTTCCAAAATTACCAAGGATTATAGTAGTAGAAGATAATTTTCCAAATACTTCGTGAACAACTTAGAGTAACTCAAGATCACTACTAACTCCAAGTCTATATTCAAATCTTAGATTAAGATAATATGCTACAAAAGTGATTAAGAATTAGTATGTGATAAAAGGAAAATAATATGCATTAAAAGTGATTATGATATTGCTTAGTTACCTACTGCATGAAGAGGATGTTTGAGGGTTTTATCCAAATGATCTACGATGATTTTTTTGACCCAATTTTTAGATTTGAGTTCATATAAATTTTGCTTTATTACTCGAATCAACTCATACACAAATGACATTATTGGGACAACTTCGTAATCAATAATACGAAGAACTATACATATTGCCTCATAGATTGACACTTGGTTAGAGACCTATTGACCAAATTATATATAGACCAATTTATGACACCATTACCATAGGACTATATGCTAATCCCCAATAAAGGCACCATAAACTTGATGTGACCAAAAATAACTTGTATGCTCATAAGAAAAATGAACTTGTCAATTAATTCATTAAAGATTTAGTTCGTCTTAATACCGCAGCGCAATGTGTCATACAAGGTAAAGTGGACCTATAAGTCCGGATATCGTTCCCATAGAGATCGAAAAAAATTTAAAATTCAACTACCCCAACTACTCAAGTTCCACAATATTTGAACTTCCATTTCATAGAATTTTCAGTAATTGAACTAAGGATTCTACTATTTCAATGTCTACATCTATAATGAAGGAAAAATTTAAAATCCTAAACATAAATCGGATCGAACTTATTATTGGCCGGAAGTAGACACTCGGATTTCACCGCTTATGAAATTATCAATTCCTCGCATCATAATCTATTCAATTCTATCATGAATCGAATCAAATTGTCAAAGAAGCAAGGTAGTATAATTTGATTCTCCCAACTATTACGACGTTTAATCGATTAGAGACTCATGTTCATTCCTGAAACATGTTTCTAATCAATTACTTGTAATCAGAATTTCTTTATAAGATCTGGGCATTTTTCTTTTCCAATATTTCATATCCATTTCTTATGACTGCATATTTCTCACTTCCTAAGACAGGGCCATTGTCAAATTTCTACAAGATGAATGATATCTCATCCTTGAGGTCTTTAAGAGTTCTCCCTTTCCTTGATTAGATCTAAGCTAACATAGGATCAAGATCATTCCTCCGGACTAAGGAGAGGTCTCTAATTAATTAAATTGATAGATCATTCAACTAATTCTCAAACCATGAGTAAATTGAAGATTTATCTAAGTAATTCTTCGTAACTCATTAGTTCATCAATATTAGTCTAGCATACCCCCAAGTAACTGATCCAAGCTCAGAATCTCCCATCTCGTGTCACCGAGGGCCTCTTGGAAATTAGAGCCAGATAACGGTGCTTTATGGGTATAAGTTTCTAATATTGGGAACAATTCACTACATGAACATCACCATTCAAATAATTTCAAGACTCTCAACCTAGGAAATTTCTTTCTAATTGTGCAAAAAATACCATAACTAACATCAAATCTTTCCCAGCGAAAGTTGTGTTTCTCGAAAATTGGATTATAATGAACATTGAAATACTGATCAGGAAAATTCCACTGCAACTGCAATCAACTGAAGAAATGAATTCCAGATTTTATCTAGATTTCATTGGATTTAGAAAGTAATCGGAAGTGAATTTCAACAATTTAGCTCAAATTCTAAACTTCTGAACAATTCACTGTTTCAAGTCCAGTAAACAAATGAAAATTCTACGCTAAGTCTAATCTACGAAGAAAAGAAAATAAAAATAAAATAAAAAAAAGAAAAAAAAAATAATATATACAAAAGAGTCCTCTCAACTCCTGCACGTCCGGTTTGTCCAAACTCTTAACCGACCGCCACTTTCCTCAAATTGTTTCATTTATAAACCCTAAGCCTGGGCCCCAAATTCAGGCTACATTGCGAATCCCTGTAATCAGCCCAGACAGCATTCTCTCTATCCCGACTTGGAAGTTTTATGGCAACAGAATTTTAAATCTTCATCGCATGTCTCGCTAAAGATGCAGTAGTCTGTCGCAGAACTCGCTCCTCAGGTTTTTCTGGATTTAGTCGCCAAAGCTTCCTTTGCCGCACAAGATTCTTTCTTCAACATATTCAGCTATGTCGCGATGCATCTTCTTTGGCTCTTTAACAATCTGTCTTGCAAGGTCTATCGTTTTGTCCATTCTATGCCGCGACAATCTTATGTGTAGTTCCTAAAATAGTTATGTTGCGACATCGACAATTGTGTCACGCATAGTTGTTTCGTGCGCCTTCTTCAAATCAAGTGTCGCGACCCGCCTTTTATGTATCAACAACATTTCGTTGTTCTGCTTGCAAACGATGTTTCTTGTATTGTTAGCATTGTCGCGATCAGAAAGTCTGTCATGGCATTTTGTCAATACTTAACTTGATTTCTTATTGCTCTTCATTTTGATCTCGCGACATAGCCTTCAAGGCTATTAATGTTTTCGTCGCGACTCGCCATGTCAGATAGATATTCAACTTATCTTTGTGTCGCGACTCAGTTTGTTATGTCGCGGCAAGACCTCTCTTCCTTGTGTTGAAATCTTTGTCGAGACATAGAAAAGTCTGTCGTGACCTTGTTTATCAGTGTTCAGCTAATCTTTGTGTCTTGACCTTAAGATCCCTGTCGCGACATAGAAAACATCTCTTTAGCTTGAAGTATGTCACAACATTGGATTCTTTTATTGTGACCAGGTCAGTTCACTAAGTAAGCATCACATGTCGCAACCTCGTTTATCTGTTACAACCAGAGTTTCTTCTTCCTTCATCGTCGCGACATACATCACCTTGTCGTGACAGATACTTCTTCTTTTAGTGTAGCGACATACATTATCTTGTCGCAACAGAGGTTTTTCTTTGAAGCTCTTCTCCTGTCTCAACAAGCTTTTCTATGTTACAATAATCAGTGTCATGATAGGGTGTTCACCTTATGCCTTGAGATCTTTTCTTCTTCTTACCTTTCATTTTATTCTGATAGGAGCTTCTTTGTTGCGACAAATTCTTCCTATTGTTGACATCCTGTTGAAAAACCTTGTTGCAACATAAACTTTCTTTGACTTAGCTGACTTGTTAAATTCTTCCCATTTTTCTGTCGCGATACGCTGTCTTTTGTTGCTACATATCTCATATGTCAATGTTTATACCTTTGTGTTGCGATAGAGGAAATATTGTGGTAATAGAAGTTCGCTGCTATTAGCAGGATGTTTTTCGCGACACCGCATGTCGAGCATGAAGCTGTTTGCATTGCTCTTTTCTCACTAACTTCTTCTTGGAATTTTCTCCTTTTTGAATTAAAACTTGCAAAACACCAAGTTGATGAATATTCCATAATTTGTCATTAAAACATATTTGAATATACTAAAAATAAGACAGAAAAATAGATGAGTTTAAGACTCATCAAGACCTTCTCCCAATATGCATGATTAAACATGAGTCCTTCAACCTCATGTCCAATAGTCGTCCAACTAAGCTTGTGAGAAGCCCATGCATCACTAATAAAGATCTTCTTCAAATTAGCCATCTTTTTTAGAAGACTTTCTAGGGCGATGTAATTTGTCGCAAATCTTGTTACCCCAGGATGCACAATATCTCCACCACAAACCTTTCTTATTTTTGCAAGCAAGCAACCATGATTGCAGATGAAGTTGGTGATATTCCTTGCATTGGTAATCGAGCCCAAAACACTTTCTCTTTTACCAATATCTTCAAACATAAGGTTGATGCAATGTGTTGCACATGGAGCCCAATATAAATTGTACTTCTTCATTAACAATTCCTAGCCTTCACAAATGTTGATTCATTTATGCATGAATTTATACTAACATTTGCTTCACCAACTCCTTTATCCGTGTGACAAACCATAAATGTATTTACATTGTCTTTGATGATATTCTCAGCCATCAACAAACTTAAGAAAAATTGTACTTCCTTTACAATATACCATGATATTAATGATGCTTAATTTCGTGGGATCGGTCCATCCACCACACATAATCTTGCACCCATAGGTCTTCCATTTCTTCCTTTGGAGATTCACATAATCTTCCATGCCTTTATACTTCATATCCAAATATTTGTTTTTGATTTCATATGGAGAAGGTGGCTCACATTCTCACAGCCTCTGAGTTAAAGTAAATAATTATATGGTTTCTGTATAATGTAAGATAATAATGTTATTAGAAATTAGAAAAAGCATTTTCATACTAGCTTGTTATTGTGATTTAAATGGGGAAAAAACTTGTGATCATGTTCTTGAAGTGGTGAGAGTTTGCTTTATGAGGTGCAACACACTCATATATGAGGAATTTAGTGATTAGTCGGCCCATCATTTTTTTTATTACACCTCTTTTAAAAAGATTTTTAATACTCTTTTGTCTTGTTGTCGAAGATTTGTATAATGATGAAGCAAGAGGTGGTGATGGATCCAATTGTCTCACACTTTGAGATCTTTGCATGCGCCTTACTGGATTAGTTGGACATGATTGTGAAGGCCCACCTATTGCAATTATATATATTAGAAATGTTTGCGAATCTGTTTATACTATAAAAATGAATTTAAGTTAAAAGATTTACTATTTTTTTTTTTGCCTCTCATAAACTCTTCTTTTTATTGTTGATTTCATTCACTAGCTTTGAATGCAAGACATGCTGCTCGATAGTCAGCTCGCTTGTCAGGGTTCATGTTAGTCGGATACATATAGACATCATCGTCCTCCTCCTCATTATCATCAATGAGATGTCTATGGTCGTTACCACCCATTATACCTCGCAATTCAGCTCTCATTTCTTCAATATTTGTAGCTTTCTTCACTTTGACTTTATTCCTTTGAACCAAAAGTTGTCTCATTTCTTTTTTCACTTCAGGAGGCACATTAGGACACTTCTTGTTGCTGGTGGGGATGCATTGTGATCGTGGAATTTAAAGCCAGAGTAAATCCCGCCACTTTTAATTACCATATCACAATAATTGCATATTGTGTCATTTTTGTTCCCTTCAATAGGTGTTCAATATTTTTGATAGGGTTTGAAAAATGGGCTCATGACCCATCACAGTGAGAAGTAGCAGGCAATATGAATGCAGGCCTCGTTGTAAGCAGAGAGGCACGGCCCGCTAGGTCCCGAAAGGGCGATCTTGGATGAATTAGAGTCCATATCACGCAAATCAAATTGTATTTCGCCCTGCAAATAGAATAAGCCACTAACAAGATATCATCTGTAGATCCGACGAATCTTTTATCGATAAGGGAAAGAAAATAATAACAGATCATCACCAATTGGATCTTCCCACCCCAATAAGGAAGGAAGATTATCCCGAATAAGCATTTCTTTCTAAATCCATTACCAAATCCGATACTGATAAGAAAATCCACTCCAATGGGAACAAATCCCTGAATTCTGAGCTGGTGGTCGAACATCTACTATAAATACATAGCCCTTATCAGCGGTGAAGATGCGCACTCTTAGAGCGCATACTTTCATATACAACACATTCGCCCTCTAGCGGTCTCTCTTTTCTCGTAAAGCGGCTTAGGCATCGGGCGGCCATGGACCACGACCCTCGCCCAGGCCCCCTTCTTCTTTGTTCTTGCGAGTGCTACGTCCGGAGCACAACGGGATCAGCGGTCGCGATCTGCCTCGGCCAGTGATCCCGAGGCGCTGCATCCCGGCCCACAGGCAATGGGGTCCGGCCCGGCGACCCCACCGCATCATTGATTCACGGTTGAAAAAGGCATCGAGTTGGCGTAGTTTATGGAATAACCGCGTTCTTATATAAATATAAGCGGTTTCTCGGTTATTGATGGTATCGACGAGCCTTGGCCGGGGAACGCGCGATATTTGCCAAGGATCTGGATCCACCGGGCGGCGGACCATTTGAGACCTCTGGGGCGGTAGAAGCCAATGCAAGCCCGACACGGCGAAGTGGAAGCCGCCAGCCTCGTCAATCAGCAACGATAGAAGAGTTAGAACAACTTACGAGCGGATACAACATCCCACGGGAAGCTGGCGAGCGGGAGGTCATGACATTCCCAGTGAGGGGTAATACAGTCACGACATTCCCCCAGTCTTGAAGCAGGTAAAGTGTCCCAGGCCAGGAACGGGGGGCACGGACACGGGTGCCCCGCGGAAGGAGAGGCAGACAATGCTCGGAGGACATGTCGGGGAGCAGAAGCTACATCACCCTCGGCGGGACGGGAGGAGGCTTGATCATGGGACGGGAGGTTTAGGAGTCTTCGTGAGGCTCGGCCCGCGTGAAGGAGGTGGATTTAAAGAAGGGCGGGCCCAGAGACACTATGGACACCTTGGTCACGGCAAGCTAAATCACCCTTTACTGCAGGGTGCTCGCTACCCCGCTTCATAAAAATTCGAATGCCGCAAGTGGAAGCATTCCACGGAATAAAAGATCCTGTCGACCACCTTAATACTTACAAAAATCAAATGGAGTTACATGGAGTATGGGGACCACGTACGTCACGAGGGCTTCGCTACCACACTAAAGGGCCCAGCCTTGGCCTGGTTTAATAGAATTCCACCTTCATCAATCTCTTCATTCAGAGAACTATCCATTGCGTTCGTCTCCCACTTCATCGGGGCCAGGACGTACAGAAAACCGAGTTACCATCTGTTGGCCAGAGTGAGCGGGGCTCGTAGGAAAGTCCCCAGTCCCTACGTCACAGATTCAACAGCAGGAGTCCACTAAGAAGATAGACATACCCAGATGAAAAATCGAATCCTTTGCATTCATTCTTTGGGTTAGGAGTGCGATCGAAGGATCGATGTTTTCCATCTCAAAGGAACCCTCAATGGCTTATCGTGGGGTGCTTTCATGGCAGAGAGAAGTATATAAACGGCGAAGGGCCCTCATATCCAGAGGAGGGCTCCTCCACCCGTAAAGAAGAGTGGAGCAGAATGACGACGAGGACGAGCCCCGAACAAGCGCGACAGAAGGATCTCAGAAGAAAAATGAAGAAACGATCCCAAAGGCGTAGCGAAACCTCGGAGATCGTCTGGGTCCACCAGCGGTCAGAGAAGGCAGCGACGTTATTAAGCTGGCCTTCACCCAGCTGACCTTAGTATCCCACGGGTCACACATGAAGTCTGAAAGCGAAACGGTTCTGAGGTGGCAACTCAAATGAAATCGGATCATACAGACAACACCAAATATTACGAGTTCCATAGGGACATTTATGGACATCGCCGCAGTTTCTTAATATACATCTAAAGAGAGAAATAGAGTACTTAATGACGGATACCTCAGTTTCATATCAGTGGGGCACAGAATCAAACCCCAAAGCAGGCTGACTCGGCAACCATAGCCTCGGGGCGGCGACTCGTGACGGCAACCCTTGGAAATCCATGTGATCTCGGGAGGATTCGCGGAGGAGGAGAGTCAGGGTCAATGCGGAGAGGTATGCGCAACCTCCCGGATCGCGGAAATAGGGAAATACAAAGCGGTATCAAACCTCAGCGTCGACCGTCATCCCATGGTGTTCGACTCGGATGTCGGAGGGATGTGACACCCCCATGACGACCCATTGGTAGTTCGGCGCAATTGTGGCGACAAAGCGGTTCATCGGGTTCACAGTTGACAAACGGGAGCTCGATTGACATAAATCTACCATGCGGCTTTTCGATAAAATGGGCATTGGGAGAAGCAAGCTAGGCGAATCCTTTGCTCTGGGGATTTTACGGTGAAAGGTGTTTACCTTTGGGCTCATTTGATCAAATGGTGCTCACCTGGGAGAGCCGCTGGCCCCAGGCGGCAAACAATGAATTCCTCATTGTAGACGCCCGTCGACACATAAATATGTTTGTTGGAAGACCCTCCTCCAACGCAGTAAAGCCATCCCTCCGCATACCACATGATGATGAGTTCCCAGCCACACAGGTAGGGATGGTTCGAGAAGGATCAACGGATAGCGAGGAGAATGCTACACAACCTCCAGCCAGAAGCCAAAGAGCGGTCGGCTACGTGAGTATGGGCGAGCGACATGCGTGACAAGGTGCCCGCGACCAGGGCCTTCGGGAAGAACTAGAACCAGTATCATTGGATGGCAAACCCGGAACATCTACTTCTATCGGCTCCATTTTATTCGCGAAGACCTCAAAAAGCCTCCTTACGGTTTTGAGGCGAGCGAGCGTCTTCGCATGGAGCAGGGCGGGACATGGGAGGAATTGACCCTCTGATAATCACGTAAATTTGAACACCATCCCGTCAACTAAGCCCGTTGTGGCGAAGGAGAACTTCTCACGGAAAGCTGAAAGCCATCAACGAGGAGTCGACAAGCTCCTCAATGGGACGTCCGGGGAGTGGAGTATCTGAGTGGATTTGGCAAGCGTCGTGCTCGTCGAGAAAGCGAATGGCGAATTAAGCGACTCTGTATCGACTTCAGAGCATAAACAAAGTATGCAAGGGCGGCTTCCACTTTCTTAGAGGATCGACCTCGCCGTGGAGCGCCATGGTGCGAACTTCTCGATTTTATAAGGATGCCTTTTTCGAAAATTCGCAAGCTAGATCATTATGGACCGAACTGACGAGAAAAGACCTTGTTCGTCACGGCCGCGAGAACTATTGTTATCGGGTGATGCGGTTTGGTTTCAGAGCGGAGCCACTACCGGAGGTTGGTGGGCCGAGGATCCCGGAAGCGGGGATAAGAAACGCGACTATGGGTATACATAGGCGACATGCTTGTAAAATCCACCCGAAAGCCGATCTTCACACATCGCCATCTCTCAGGCGTTCCAAATCCTAAGGATTCTGACATGAAGCTAAATCCGGCCCAGTGTGCCTTGGCGTGTCGGTGGAAAATTCACAGGTTTCATAGTGAACAAGGGGTGAGGCCAAATCGAACAAGACAAAGGCGGTGCTCGACATGTCATCACCCTCTGGTATAAAGGAAGTCTGGCGCTGGCCAGGGGAGGATGCGAGCTTTAAATAGGTTCGTATCTAGGAGCAAGCGATAAATGCGGCCTTTCTTCGAGTTAGAAGCCTTTCAATAGGATACAAAGTGTGAAGCATTCTCGACTTTGAAAACATGCACGAGTTCCATTCCCATTTAGTAAGTCTGTCGAAGGGGAGCTCCTTACTCTATACTTAGCCGTGTCGGACTTTTCAACCAGCGCTGTCCTCGTCGGAGATAAAGAGCGAGTTCGGCGCCAGGTTACTATTGTGAGCTACAAGAGGAGGCGGAGGAGAGAGTGTGAGAATGGAAAAAGTTAATTTTAGCTCTGTGCCATGACATTTCCGGAAGCTCCCGCCGTATTTCAGGGCTCATACCACCAAGTTCAACGAAATACGATAAAACAAGTGTTGCATAAACGAGACCTCCCGGAGGAGGGCGATGAAGTGGGCCGTAGATTTGACGAGTTCGATATCGAGATCTGAGCCAAAAGCGCAATAAAGAGCAAGTCTTGGCCGATTTCGTCATGGAGTTCGTCCAGCGGAACCCGCAAGATCTGGCTGTAGTGACCTCCTCCACTTGGAAACTCTCAGTAGATGGGCTTAGGCAGTGAGGAGTGGGCGGGGTCTTATCTAACTTCCCGGAAAGGAATAGACAGCTGAGTCATAGCACTCATATTTGGATTCCATACATCAACAATGCGATAGAATATGAAGTAGTCGTATGAGCCTCAGCCTGCCATTCATTTAGAAGTCGACCGGTAGGGTCCTACGGTGACTCAGTGGTGGTGATGGAAATAGAAGATACCTGAGACAGCGGGGATGATCCTATACCTCCGAAAGGTTTGTGACTTATTGAAAAAATTCGTGTTAGTCTGGGGTCAAGCATGTCCCAGGCGGAGAACTCGAAGTAGAAGCGCCTTGGCAAAGCTATCTGACCTCACAGGAAGACCTTGGTCGACACATCGAATACAGCGAACCCTCGATCGATCTCTATGGCGAGGTGGTTGCCCGGTCGAGTCAAGCAGAGCTTGGATGGAACCCATTTGGTATTATATTATAGGCGGAAGCCTACCGGGCGGCCGAAAGACGGCTAAAATAAGAGCTTGAGGTGCGCGGGTTTGCAAATCAAGGGAAGCCTCTCTGGTTAGGATTCTTCACCTTATTTACAAATGCATCGCGGGGAGAGACAGAGTACGTGCTAAGAGGAGTACGAGGGCATGTGGGAATCACATCGGACTCGAGCATTAGCGGGGAAAGTCTTGGGCGAGAATGCTGCGCTCTGATACTCGAATCTGTGAGCCTAATTCGAAATGTAGAATCTTCCGGGGTGCGCGGATCTCCGCCTCCCCATCGGAGACCCTTGCGTCGATCACGAGCCCGTGGCCTTTTCAACAGTGGGGTTTGGACATCACGGGACCCTTGTTGGTAAGGGTCGATCTGGAAATTCATAATCGTCGGTGGATTCTTGCAAAGTGGGCGAGGCTAGAGCCTTTAGCCATAATTCTGAGGAAGCCCAGATACGCAATTTGTGTGTGAGGCCATCGTATCACGGGTTTGGTATCCCAGAGCCGGTATCGGGACGGAGGAAAGCGGGTTCGACAAACGCCAGGTCGAAGTTTACGTGCGAGGCTCGGGATTAAAATTAGTACTCGTCTCGGCCTTGTCACGATCAATGAATGATGAAGTCATATCGGAACGCCAAGCCGCCTTGGGAGCTGAGTGGAAGACCTTAAAGGGAAATTGGTAGATCTCCCACAGGGTATTATGGAGCTAGGGGCGACACGAAGTCGGCAACTTTGGGAAACCACTGTTGCCACAGCCTTTGAATGCGAAGCGGTATCCGTTGAGGTGAATAAAGTCTCCCAGGGATCGAGTTAGCATCGGTGGAACATGATGTGAGGCCCTTTGTACAAGCTTAGAACTCTGTAGATGAAAGCGCGAGCAAATCCTAAAGCGCCTGGGGAGGATTTATCGAAGGAGAGACGGCGAAGTACTCTGATAAAAAGTCAAACCTCGGCTACATGCCGGAGTGATTTAGTCTTAAAGAAACTCACACGCGTGAGGAGGAAGAACCGGCGCATGGAAGCTGGGCCCCGGCTTGGGAAGGTTCTTACATCATATCTGCAGTCGTCAGTAGGACAATTATGAGCTCAGACGAGAGGAAAATCTTCACAGCATACCTACATGGAATCTGCGAGAGCATCTTAAGCGTTTTACGGTAGGCATCGGTTTGTAATATTATGCAGGCCTTATCGCTCTTATGCTAGCGAGTTGAGCGTTCGGTTATTTAGTTAGGCATCTCAAACAGTTCAGATATATAAGACACAGCGAAATACATAATGAGAAAGTTCATAGCCACTCTTTATTCCAATCGGATTACATTCGGTTACAATCAGTAATATCATCGGTTACAATCAGTGATATCATCGATTACAATCAGTACAAGCGGTTCCCTTTAAAAAAAAAAAGAAATGAAAGGAAAGAGAATGAAAGAAGGAGGAAGGAAGAAAGAAGTGGAAAAGAGGAGAAGAAGAAAAGGGATAGAAGGAGTTTATGTAGAAGAAACAAAAAAGGGGAGAATGAGATGTGGAAAAAAAAAAGATGAAAAAGAAGGAGAAGGAGAAAGGAGGGAGGAAGAGAAAGAAGGACGAGAGGGAAATGGAGAAAGGCGGCCTTGAAATGCATCGCCGCTCGGCGCATTCTGACACGAGAAGCTAGGAATAACATGACTCCAGCCAAAGGGAGACTAGGGAAAAACACAACTCCCACATGTAGAAGAACAACAGCACTGAACCAAAATCTCGGAAGGATCTCGGCGAGAAACGGTAGACTCCCGACGGTCCATCTCTGGTCCGGTTCACGCACGGAAAACAAAATATACAAAGTATAAGCCCACAATGATAATACCATTTGCTAAGAAGGCGAAGCACTTTCAAAGTCACTGAAGTTCCAAATTCCCATCGATCGGCATTAAAGGCGTTCGCACACTTTCGAAAACGGTCCGAATGGCGCATGCGGCAGTTCAATCAAAGCGAGGTCGCGCGACCTTGAGGAGCCAAGCAGCTCACTTTGATGAGCTCATCTACTATGCACGGGCCTGGCGCCTCGGGGGTTTGATCCATTTCGGACTACGCGCCACTCAGTGGAACACCACCCCGAGCCCGCAGCGCCATGAGCGAAGCGGCTCACTTTGGCTGAGTTCATCTACTCTTGCACGAACCTGGCGCCTCGAGTCGAATCATTTCGGGTTACATACGCGATCGGCTGGAACGCCACAGGCCTGCGCCGTAGACAGAAAGCGGCTCACTTTGTGAGTTCGTCTACTCTGCATAGGCCCTGTTGCCTCGAGTGGATCATTTCAGGCTACATCGCCACTCGGGTTTGGAATGCCTCGAGGCCACGGCGCCATGAGCAGCCGGCTTTGACGGGTTCATCTACTCTGCAGGGCCATCTTTGCCTGGGAGTCGGATCGACAAACTCTGTCGCCGCTCGGTACGGAACGCCACGAGACCCGCGATGCCGTAGGCGGCCCGGCTCACTTTGTGAGTTCATCTACTCACTGCCGCAGGCCCGCCCATTTGCCTCGAGAGTCGGATCGACTCGGTACACATCGCCGCTTTCGGTGGAGCGCCACAGGGGCCACTTGCATTCACGAGCGAAGCGGCTCACTTTGGCGGTTCATCACTGCACGAGACGCGCTCAGAGGTGGTCGACGGGTTACATTGCCACTTTCGGTGGAGCGCCACAGGCCCGCAGTGCCGCAGACGGCGGCTCACTTTGGCCAGGTTCATCTACTGCGCACGGGCCCGCGGCGCCTCGAGTCGGTCATTTCATTTACATCGCCACTCGGGCCGGAACGCCACAGGCCATATGGCGTATGAGCCCGGCGGCTCACTTTGGCGAGCTCATCTGCTGCCTGAGCAAGCGGCACTCATGAGTTAAGATCGGCTCGGGCTATATCATCGCCGCACTCGGATGGGCAGCCACGAGGCCACGGCGCCATGAGCCCAGCGGCTCACTTTGGCGGTTCGTGCACTCACGCCTGAGCCGCGGCTTGCCTCGGGAGTCGGATCGACTCGGGTTACATGTCGCCGCTCGGTTGGGCGCCACCAGGAGCCCGCAAAGCCATGAGCCCAAGCGGCTCACTTTGGCTGGCGTCTCTAGACGAGTCACATGCTACTGAGGCCATCCGATTCGAGACGACTCGGCTAAGCAAGACCCGGTAACTCCTCCCGGCGGGAATACGCTTGGCCGTTTCATGTGCGAGTTCCACGTGAGCGAGCTGCGCATTGTTCGCGTGGCAGGCTCTTCACAAAGTCCACATAGGCGACCTTTGCCCCGGCCCAGTTGCGATTGAAGAGTTCACATAGGCGAATACCTTGACGGAGTTCACTCACGGCGAGCTCTTCCCGGTTCACATGGAATGGCTCACTTATTGTGGCGAGCTCTTCAAGTCCACATAGACGAGGCTCTTCGATTCCACATGGGCGAGCTACGCGGCTGTTCGCATTAGCGAGCTCTTCACAAAGTCCACATGAGCGAAGCCTTTGCCCGATTCGCGGTGGCGAGTTCACATGGGCGAGCCACGCCCAGCGATTGTGGCGAGCTCTTCCGGCGGTTCACATGCGGGCGAGCTGCGCGGCTGATACGCCATTAGCGAGCTCTTTGAAGTCCACATAGGCGAAACGCGCGGCCCGATTCGCCGGTGTGAGGATTCACATGGGCCAGGCCTGCCACAACGATTAGCGGCGAGCTCTTCCAGATTTCCACATGGGCCGAGCTACGCGGTTGTGCGGTAATGACTCTTCCTAAAGTCCACATAGAGCGAGCGCGCCCGGCGATTCGCAATTGGCAGTTCACATGGACGAGCCTTATCCAACTATTCGTATAGACGGAACCAAGCCAGTCACGTTAACGAGCTCACGCGAAAATAGGTCATGCGGCACAGGAATCATTTCGGCTCATACCGTCAGTAGATGGAGATCAGCGCTCAGGTGGCGACTCGCCCGCTGGTATAAAAAGTCGATTCGACACATACCAAGACAGCCCACGAAGCTCGGCGACTTGATGCGAAGAGCTTAGTACTTGACTCGGACCCTGTCCGGTAGTATAATTCGCGAAGAAGCGAAAATACTACGGTGAGAGCGCTGACGATAAAAATGAATATTTATTAAGAGAGCTACATATATCACGGGCCGGGCGGAAACAAAGCAGTGTACATAAAAGAAAAAGTCCCGATGTCGCGAGGCGAAATAGGTACGAGAAACCTAGAAATTCGCGGGAGGAGCAGGCGATGAAGAGGGGAATGGGCTTGGCCCAGGGAGTATCCGGTTCTTGAGAATAATTTGCGAAAAGACCTGCCTTCGTCATGGGAATCGAAGTTGAAGTCCAGTGCAGGTAGGCGTTAACGAGCCTTTCGCTGAGCGAGGCCACCAGGCCCATTGAGCCTTGGCAGTCCCTCGGTCTAATAACATCATCCTACGGCTTGACGAGATATTTCTTGTTGAAGATCCCCGCGTGCAATCCGCGACACTCCTCATTCGGCCCGCTCATGAATTTATCCTCGGAGGCCTCACGTGCTCGGCGCGTCTCGCGGCGCCACTGGCTGGAGGCTCGCCACGAGCCACGGTTAGGCTGCGCTGCTTTACATCACCGCAGATCTCCGGTAGCGCCGCAGCTCCTCTTGAGACTCCACTTGATTCGCCCCGAGATGTAGCGAGCTCCTCTGCGATGCAGCTAAATGCTTGGGAGGGCTATGACCCATCCGGGTCTCGTCGGATCACTTCCAGGCGCAATCACGGAGCTCACCGGGTGCCTTTTTGAGCTACGCCTCTGTTGTGCCCATTTCAGAACTTCATCACCTGCACTTTCGCCGGGCACGGCCCAGACCTTGGTATGCTTTAAATCGAGATCTAAGCCTCTCCCACCTCTTCAGTCATCTTATTACTTAGTTCTTGCGCTCGGCCTTCAGAAGAAAGAAGCCCGCCTTACATGCTCTCATCAGGGCCGATTTTTACATGCTTTTCGTTTAATTTAGCCGTATCAGCGGACCAGCTAAATAGTGGCTATCACGCATCAAAACATGAAGTCAACATCAACAAGGATTCAACTGAAAGCAGAGACACTATAGAATCTGAGGACTTGCAGAGAAGCTGACCCCTTGAAGGATAGACGAGAACCTCATCCAGCGGGCGTAGCCGGCCTCGAGGTCGAGAATCCTAAGGACGGACGAGATGCTTTGCCAGCGAGTTAAGTATGAAGAGCAAAGAGTCACTCATCTTGCGACTTTTGATTCGGATTTCTTCTCTTGACCCTTCCCACCCTTGATGGGGTGGCTAGCACTCTCGGCGGATTCGAGCGGTATCGGCATAGCGCCGGCGGCGCTCAGCGGCTCCATCGAAGATTTTGCCTCTGAGGCTTAGAAGGGGTGGGGCTTCGTGACCTGGAGCCTGGGCCGCACGGCTGCGCCTTCCGGCGTTCGAGCGAAAGTCGGAGACGCCCCAATTCCCCGAACCTTGGCCAAGGAAATCGTAGGTCTTTCTTAGTAGAGCTTGATTTTTAGTTTCGCACTCTGGGAGAAGCCACGGGACCAGTGCCCCCAGCTGGACAAAATCTCTCCTCACAGTAGGAGTGGAGTACGCGGTAAGCCCCAATGGGAGGAACCCTGGTGGAAGGATGAGGGCCTCGGGCGTCGAGCGTGCAGGACCTCGATTTCGGCCGGGCGGGGAATGTCAGGTTTTGTCGACTCCGCATGGGACCAGAGCGGGACATTCCATGACACCGGGACTACGACATTATCTTGACACTAAGGTCAAGTTGAGCACACAGGAAACATGAGAATAATGAAATCGAAATATTCAACAACCCTCCTGAGGTTACATCAAAGCAGACCAACACTCCACACGAAGATTATCGGGGGTGTGAGGTCGAGCCACGGAACACCTAGATATCATCCTTGTCGCGGAAGGGGATCATATTCCAGTTGCGACCACTTAACAAAGAAACGCGCCGCTTCCACGACTATGGGAAGAAAGGAAGATCGGTGATCCTGAGAGGAGCTCGGGGCGCTGGAGAAATAAAGGAAGCCTCGGTAGTCTCCTTTGGGCTAAAAGATAGAGGGCTTGAGCCTTTCTGCTAGGGGCCTTGAGCCCAGTCCCTAAAAAGGCCAATAGGCCCCTGAAATGCCAAACCATTGGGAGCGAGTTGGGAAGAACGAGGCAGTGAAATGTTGCGAGAACCCTTTCATGAAGGGGTGTAGTGAAAACGAAGACCATTATCAAGCGACCTCGAAAACATACCATCAGGCCACGGAAGCTGCGCAAAGGTCGAGGCGTTAAGGGTCCATACGGGACGCGAGGAGGTCGATAACGCGTTCATTGAGTAACCCCATCTGAAGGGCCGACCTTCTTAGGTCCGCAGTCCGCGACATGTTGGGCTGATTTGAATCATCCGACCCCCGGGATATTTAATTAGGTTTTATTTTCCCTTTATCCTTATCGAGGAAGAGGAGGCGCCCGAGAGGCGCGTTTCGGGGTTCGACCATGGCGAGCGGCCGGACATCCTAACGTCGGAGCGACAACAACAGAGTCATTGCCAATACATTAAAGAAGAAGCGACCGGACCGCATGTAAGAGCAAAGCGGTAAAAATGAAATCCAATCGATCTAACCACAATGCACCTCGTCATTACCAATCGAAGAGAAACGAAAGAGTAGAGAGCGTGAGTAGTCCCGGGAATAAGACGGAAGAAGGCTACAAAAATGCAGAAAAGACTACACACAAAAGGGTCGAGACCAGAGAACTACGAGCAAATAAAGTATGAGATCGCGGAAGAGGTTGGAGGACCGAGGAGAAGCCGCAGGGACGGAGAGGTCTACGAAAATGAAATAAAAGCTAGAAGAGGTAGGGAAGCAATGCAGCCAAGTGTCATTATCACAAGACATATGGCGACGACTAATATGCAAGCTTGACCTCGAACGGTTGCGATGGAAATTGCATTCGATCTGGCAATCTGTGCCCGCGTGCAGTACCCGAGAGTGGGGGCGCGATAGGGTTTGAAAAATGGGCTCGCGAGGCCGCTCCGCGAGCGAAAGTAGTCATGACGCATGATACCAGGCCCCTCGGTACCGGCCTAGCGAAGGCTCGACACGTGCAGTCTAAGGACGATCTTGGATGAATTAGAGGTCCTCCTGCAAATCAAATTGTATTTAGCCCACCTGAGGAAAATAGAATAACCTAACAAGATATCATCACAATACGATCGACCAAATCTTGTCGGTAGGGAAAGAAAATAATAGCAGATCATCACCGGTTGGATCTCCCCCGATAAGGAAGGAGATTATCCCGAATATGACTCTTTCTAAATCAATTACCAAGCCAGATATTGATAAGAAAATCCCATCCAAGCAGAACAATCCTAGTTACAGTACAAGCGGTGAGAACATCTCTTATAAATATGAGTGCCCCGGAGAGTGAAAAATCACCTCTTAGGCGCATACTCGTATGCAACACATTAAGCCCTCGCGATTCTCTCTTTTCTGCTAGAAGAGCGACTTGAGCGCCAGCGGCCACGGGCACGGCCCTCCGTGAGCCCAGCCTTCTTCTTTGTTCTTGGGGTGCTACGTCGGGAGCTGCTGGAATCCAGCCCGGTGCGCGATCTTGCCTGAGCCTGGGCGATGCAGGCGCTGCGTCGGCCATCAAATAATCCGGGTCCAGTCCAGCGACCCCCACACGCTCCAGCCCAGTTCCGGTTGAAAAAAGGCATCATCAATTTTCAAGCAGAATCATGACCTCCAACAGTGCTTCCACTTCTACTATCCATCCTGTAAACTTTAATAATTGTAATTAATTTATATTCAAATTAAATCTAGATATAAAGTTATATTAAATATCATAAGTTAAATAAAATATGTAACATATATATTGAAGCATAATATGTGTTCATACTAAAACATTTTGTTATATTTCTTATTCATAATTATAATCTAAATCTAAAGTTATATTAAATATCTAAAAATAAATAAAATGTGTAAACTATTTAATGTATAAAGTAAATTAAACATAATATATGTTTATATTTCATACATTATTTAACAAATTTTTATATTTCATGTTCTTAATCTTAATCTAAATATAAAGAATTATATTAATTATCATAAGTCAAATAAAACGTGCTCATACATTGGTATAATTTATTATATTTCATTCATAATCATAATCTAAATCTAAAAGTTATATTAAATATCTAAAAAATAAATAAAATGTATGACACTATTTAACATATAAAGTAAATTCTTGTAATATATGTTCATATTTATACATTAATTAAAAACAAATTTTATATTTCATATTCATAATCCCAAACTCTAAATATAGGTATATTAATTACCATAAGTTAAATAAAATGTGTTCTTACATTAATTAACAATTTATTATGTTTCATATTCATAATCGTAATCTAAATACAAAGTTATATTAAATATCTTAAAATAAATAAAATGTGTAAACTATTTAATATATAAAGTAAATTAAACATAATATATGTTCATATTTCATACGTTAATTATTAATTTTTTATATTTTATGTTCATAATCTCAATCTAAATATAAAAGTTATGTCATTTAATCATAAGTTAAATAAAAGGTGTTCTTACATTAATTAACAATTTATTATATTTCATAATCATAATCTAAATATAAAGTTAAATTAAAAATCTAAAAATAAATAAAATGTGTAAATTATTTAACATATAAAGTAAATTAAACATAATATATGTTTATATTCCATACATTAATTAAAAAATTTTTATATTTTATATTCATAATCTCAATCTAAATATGAAGTTATATTAATTATCATAAGTTAAATAAAATGTGTTCATACATTAATTAAAAATTTTTAAATTTCATATTCATGATCTAAATCTAAATATAAAAGTTATATTAAGTATACAAGCCAAATAAAATGTGTAAACTATTGTATATAATTAAATTAAATATAATATATGTTCATATTTCATATTCATAATTCTAATCTAAATATAAACTTAAATTAATTACTAAATTGCATAAATGTAAAAAAAAATTAATTAACATGGAAACATTACCTTCATTACCTGGATAGATACGTGAATGAAAACTTGGTATAAAAATTGACGAAATTCTATTCTAAAGACTTGCACACATTAAGAATTGTTTGAGAGAGATCAACAAGAATAGATGTATTTGACATAAAAAACTAGTGATTTAGACTCATTTATAGAATTTTAGATTAAATATACATTTTTGTGTGTTAAAAGCCATTAAAAATGAATTATGGCCGTTGGATTTGATTTTGGATCAAATCTGACCGTTAGATCTTGATCTAGCCATTATAAACCATTTATGGCTGTTGGATCAAGTCACATATTAAAAATCCATCGTTAGATAAAAAATCTGACCGTTGGAACCTAAACAAATTACTAGATTGAATCCTGACCGTTGGATCAACACAGACTCAATTTTGGCAGTTAGATCCGTAGGTAGACGTTGGAGGTTTTCCAAAAAGCGGATAGGATCTCAACCGTTGGATAAAAAGACATTGGAAGTCCACGTGTCACCAATAAATCTCCGATTTATCGCCGATAACACAGTTTTATAGCGACTGCAGCGTGATTGTATATTGATTCTAGGCGACAATATCGTTTGATATATTATTGTTTACCAATATATCAGCGATATGAATGATATGTCAGATTTTCCCCAGCAGACTATATTACAGATATTGTGTCGAGATGAATCGATACCCGAAATATCGACAATATCTCGTGGATATTTCATGATATTTTAAACTGTAAAACCCGTGAAAAATTTAAATTTAAATTTTTCAGAAAAAGGGCAAAACGGTAATTTGTCGAAATAGTCCATAAGGAAAAGCTAATATTTTTCTAGATTTCGGATGTGACGGAATCTCCGCCCATTGAATTTGCCTCATGAATCTATTTACTCGTCGAATTTCGTTTGTTCTCGGCAGACAGCTCTGACTTCACATTTTTCGAAACACGCGTCGAGAATACACACAGACGATCACGCATGCCATGACACCCATGGTTAATACACATAAAGCGCCATGCGCGCACCTCAATAAACGACTCACATCGGTACCCACGCCATACGACGAATAAAAGCGGAAAAATAAATGTTAAATAATGGTTAAAAACATAATGATAACATGTGGCTTGGAGGAAAGTGGGGGGAAGTTTCCCCCACTTTTTGACAAGTTCGGTGGATGGATGAGGATAAAATAGAAAGAGAGGAGAAATGAGAAAAAGAAGAGAAAAAGAAAGAGAAGAGAAAATGAGAAGAAAAAGAGGAAAGGAAAATGAGATGGAAAAATGAGAGAGGAACAAACATGAAGAAAGTGGGAATTCGGTGGGATAAGGAAGGAAAGGAAGGGAAACATAAACAGGGGGAGGACAAGAAAAACAAACAAGGAAGGAGAGAGAAAAAAAAACGGATAGAGAGAGAGAGGAAAAAAGAGAGAAAGAAAAGGGGGATTTTCTCGGCTTTTCGACTGTAGAAACTCGATGGCCTGGAGAAGAGCCGATCCACGTGATTGCGGCTACACGCAGGCATTAAAATCTCTGTTTCTCAACTCCTAGAGGCAGAAATTTTCCTACTTTGAATATTTTTAGCTTAAAAGTCATGTGAATGCCATAAGTGTTATCTTCTGCACACAGGATTTAGTCCCAAGATTTTGGATCGAATATTTAGTACTTTGACTTGCCCGAGCAAATTCTTAATTAGGTTAAGGTTTGGTTTAAACTTGCGACTAATGCTGAAGTTTTGTCAGCTTTTTTGGTATTACAAGTAATTTGTTAACGAATGGAACAAAAATTCAAGCACAATGCAAGGCTTTAATCTATGCACTCGCTTCTTTATACTTTTCGGTCCAGATTTGGGTTTAAAGTATCATTTAAAATAAATAATATTACATGTGTAAAAGATCATGTTAATATGTGTTTGCGTGATGTATTAACATGGCAATTGTGATGAATAAAAATTATATGTAAGAAATATAATCATTCGAAATTTATAAATATTGTGCATGTATAGCATGAAATGGCATAAATGCATTTCATATACATGGTAACATCTCGTCAAGTCGAGTGTGTGTGTATGGTGTTGGTTATTCACCATTCTCGTGGACAGCGGTGAGCTCGAAAATGGGACAACAACCAAATCTAGACTCACTGCTGTGTAAAGCAATAAGAATCACAAATCACGGTATGTCATGGCAAGATGGGGCATATCCTTAGGTGAAAGACCCAAATTTTATTTTCGACGTATGATATGTATCCAATATGAAAGTTCGCCTTGCCTGGCGTGCGGAGCCTACTGGTGAGACTCTTAAATTGAGAACCCAAATAAACACACAAGATTTAAAAAAATTCAAATGAATATTGGAAAGTTGTCCAATGGGTTAAGCCACAGTGAAATATCACGATTGGTTTCACACTTGGCATTGCGGGTGTGTGAGGGAGCTCTGCTGGGACTGAGTTGTGGGCATGAGGAGTCTCATCTCACGCATGACACGAATATTCCATATATTTGCATTATTTATATGGAATGTGATCGAATGTTTTTAAGTACGCTAATACGCAGATCTTAGTCGGGGAGAGCCCTTGCAGGAGAATTTTTACTCAAGCATTGTCTACCTCATTGTGGACCCTTCGTACAGTGAGCAGATAAGGAGACGACGCTCCTATGAGGTCATGATTTCAAAGGAGGCCGACATGCTACTCAGAACATTTCAAAGTGTTTTGTATAAAAGCGATTTATAAAATTCAAGCTACTATCAGATAAAATAGCCTGAGCACAATTATAAGAAGAGGTCGTGATCGGGACCCCTTTAACCGTAATTATTCAATTTTCATAATTTAGATTTTAAATATGAATGAAATCTGCCTGCAGTTGAATGATGAAAGTAGTGCCGAGTAACTCGATATCCTTGGGTAGTTGGTATCGGTCCGGTACCAAGACTTGAAAGGCAGCATCGATCGCAAGACAGAATTTTACTTAATCGACGTATTGACAACTTTAATTCCAAAAATGGGATGTCACATAAACATTGATAATGTCATTGTTTTAATTTAATATTTATTTTTAAATCCATGTCCCATAAAGTCCACCTACACCTACACCTACACCTATAATTTCTGTCAAGGAAAGGTGGTATCATTTTAACTTGGACAGGATGTGACATAAAAGGTATAAAGTAAGGGTCAAAGCTGATATGAATAAAAAAGAGAAGCTAATGACCAAAATTGATGCTTGTTATAAGTTTGAGATAAAGTTTTTGGGATTTTTTTTTTCATAGGTTTGAGTGCATGAAATATCATACTCCATCTATACAGAAATTGACATTTCAAAGATCTTCCATCTACATCCTTAGGCAAGTAGGAAATTAAACTTTATCCATATAAATCCATGCTCATCAATGGTGTTTGCAGAAGGCATATATAATGATGGTGCTCTTCCACCGGTGATGAAGACCCACTTGGATAATATAGGATTGAAACATGGGAGATGGTCTGGGTCAGTGCCCTTTAACTGTTTCACATTATTATGCTTCTTGAAAAAAGAGGGAACAAATAGATGACCCAAACAGACCCTAGGCCTTGACCTAAACTCTATACTCAGGCCACCCACAGATGAGTCTATGCTCATGGAAAATGTGGTGAACTGATCTTGGATAGAGTGCACCACTTGGATATTGTCTTGTCCTGTCAAGCTTAGTGCATTCTTTCCGTAAAGCAATATATAGTTGTGGAAGGAGGAATGAGGATGGTAACTTAATTTTGATTCTAGTTCATTGCTTTGAATCATCATTGCTAGTTTTTGGTTGGGATCATTGTTAGCAGTGGTCGAGCCAAAAAATAAAGTTAGCATAACTTAGTTTATGGGGGTATGATAGTACTTGCGGAGCCCGTTAGTGCTTGGGGCATATGCCCCCCGAATTTATTTATTTTTGGCAAAAAAATCACACTTGAACCCCTCCCTTGAAATGGTAAAGCAGTGAACCAACTAGGCTAATGCCTCTTATCCATAAATTTATGCCCCTCTAGTTCCACCATTACATAATAGTATAGTGGTAATATGACTTTCTTGAAACCTCTTGATCCTCGTGTTCGATCATAATTTCAGGAGGGCATATGCCCATAGTACTTAAGCCATTGATTGTTAGATGTTAGGTTTTTTTCCTTTTTGGGTGTATCTATGTTACATAGCCATAGTCTATAGCCATTTAAATTTTTATTTGGTTCATCTCTATTACGGGTAAATCCTTGGTTCATGCATGAAAGATTATTATAGTTGGTCAACTCTCATCTTTCCCTTGTTTAATGAGAGATTTTAGGACTGTCCATGAGGTGGCGGTGCCACCACTTTGGACTAGCTATCTTGAAAGTCTAGGTACAAGCTTAAATAATATAACATATGAAATGAGATTTTAGGGCTGCCCATCAAATGTGAAAATTACCAACTAACTTTCATTTAAACTTGATAATCATTTCCTTTTTGGGTTTTATCGGATGGTGAATTATTTTATTATACCTTATAATTGACCTTGCCTTGAGCTTCACAATTATCCTATTTTAGAAACTTTTGAGGTAGAAATATATTAATTTCTTGAAGTTCACAAATGTCACATTTCACATTAAATAAGGGAGAAAGTTTCCGATATTATATAAGTATGAGTTTCTCTCAACATAGTAGATGTTTTGTAAAGTCGTGAGGAACCTCTGAGCCCAAAATTGATAATATCTATATGGTTAGACCAATTCATTATAATAAATATGGAAATCCAAAGATTTTACATACAAACTCACAAAAATATAGATATAAATAACACCGTTCAAAAATAGGTCATCAAGTTTTATAAGAATATGGAACCCTCAAAGGTAAACCCCACAAGTGTACTTCCATCTATGTTTCTTTTCTTTTTCTTAATGACCTAGAGAATAATATTTTAAAATTTGATTGATTGATGAAACTATTGTTCCAATTAACTTTATTATCACATTGTAAGGTAATAAAAAGAAGTTAGTTCTAATCGATAGGACATGAATGATCATTGTTAAAATAAGTCTTCCGTAGTCTTCTTCTTGAGTTCTATAAAGTCTCCGTTAAAAGTCTAACAAGGTGGGTGATTACTTTTCAACTCCACTAACAATGAACCTAGTGTTGACAAAGTACGTGGATGCATATTTATTTATAAGAGTGATGCATTAACATTTGTAATCATAAGAACAAAGTTATTTGTATGATATAGAGTTTTGATTTCGATAAAGTCAACGGATTCTTGACAAAAATGACTAATCCTCATTTAGTTTTCGTAACTTTCATTACTCATATGTATGAGAGGGTGAATGAAGTCCAAATGGATTTCTTAAATTACCTTACATGATATTGAGTTTTGATTCTATGAATGTTTACTTCAATAAATGTCATCCAACTTTTAATAGAAGTACATAATTCCCTATTTTCATCGTATAAGTCAATCTTAACTCGAAAATCTATAGATTCCCTATATAGACCCGTGGTTCTAGACGAGAATATCACATGCACGGGAGAACATAACGAACATGATAACGACCCATCTAGTATTTGACGATGCGTCTTACAAAGTTATAGGGTTAAACATATCCACATACATTCTAGAAAGCCACAGTGGAGTTTGAGAACCTAGCTAGTAATAGGTGTGAGGTATGGTAAAGGTTATTGTTTTCATAGGGGATTCCTATTACTAGATTCTCTTGAAGATTTGAAGGGATTGTGTAGGAGATGAATAGGATAATAGAAACAAACACTAAACTACCAAAGCCATGTGGTGCGTAGGCATGTAGTACTATCCTTATATTTCACATTTCATAGAAAGCAGATTGCTACATCCCACCTTCCTCATAAATTAGACCACTTAATTAATAGGAAAAGTATAAATGTATCTGTACATTGATACAAAAATAATGAAACATTAACAATCAAGAATAGAAAATAGATGTTTTAGTACATGTTCTAAAAAAATAATTGACTTTTAATTAAATATTATCATAACATACTGTATATACTACCATAATATACTACAAATGCTATCATAATATAGTTGGTAGTATCTACAGTAAGTTATGGTAGTATTTAACCAAAAAACGATTCTTTTTTGAAGCACATGAATTGAAACACTTATTTATCATTTTTTATCATTAATGTTCCATTATTTTTATATCAAAGTACATATACATACTTTTCCCTTAATTAATTGCAAATCACAACTGCCAAATGACATGGAATTCTCTTCATCTTTTCCTCTTCTCCTTTCATTAATTTTTCACTTTTTGTACCCATATGGAGGAAATAATCGTGATTAGCCTCATTCATTGGAGGAAACAAAGGAAAAAAGAAAAAAAAAGTTTCAACATATATATGAGAAGAGAATCTTTATGTTGGAAAACCTCCTAAGTCACTGGTGAGATGATGGGAGCTACTTTGTCTTACTAGTAGGTAACAAACAACAAAAATTGACCGCAGCACCCCCATGTGAGGGCCCTGATCAACCTCCACAAAAAAATTTCAGTTCATCTCTAAATTATTAATGAACATGAAATGTATCTATCTTCTTATATATATATATATATATATATATATATACAAGCAACAAGTTAAGCATCCTCTGAAAACAACTGACATAATTAAACTGATCTTCATTTCTTCTTCAGCCATGAACAACCTTCAGTTTCATCCTTATAGAATCTTCACAATCTCCTCTCTTGTTATCCTTTTTCAGCCTCTGCTGGTCTCCTCAAGATGTATATGTGAGAGACAGTACAAGGATGAAAACACATCCCAGGCAGTCACATACAAAGCAATTGCCATGGCTTCAATTCTTATTGCCAGTGCAATTGGGGTCTCCCTCCCATTGCTGCTCAAGAATGTTTCAGCCTTAGGGCCCGAACGGGCGATTTACTTCCTGATTAAGGCCTTTGCTGCAGGAGTGATCCTGGCAACTGGGTTCCTTCATATACTCCCTGATGCCTATGACAGCCTGAAGAGCCCATGCCTTAGTGAAAATCCATGGGGGGGTTTTCCTTTCACTGGCTTCATTGCCATGATGGCTGCAATTTTGACACTGATGATGGAAGCTTTTGCCACTGGCTACCATAAAAGGTCAGAGCTGAGAAAAGCTCAGCCAGTGAATGGTGATGAGGAGAGTGATGGAGGCCATCTCCATGGCTCTGCCTTTGTGCTGGAGAGATCCAATTCTTCTGATCTTATCCGGCAACGGGTGATTTCTCAGGTAACAGTAGCTGCAATTTTGAAATCAATTTCATGAATTTCCAAGTTTGAATCATGAAATATTGTGTTCAATATTACACATATATAGGTTTTGGAGTTGGGAATTGTTGTCCATTCTGTGATCATTGGCATCTCCTTGGGGGCTTCTGAGAGTCCAAATACAATCAAACCTTTGATAGCAGCATTGAGCTTCCACCAATTTTTTGAGGGGATGGGGCTTGGTGGATGCATCTCTCAGGTATGTAATTTTTTTTTTTTCTACTCAATATACTAGGAAGATAAATGTATAGATATCAAATATGTGAATTTCCCATTCTTTGTTTAGGCAAAGTACAAGCTTAAAGCTACCGTAATCATGGTTATGTTCTTCTCCCTTACAACCCCAACTGGGATTGCTGTTGGCCTAGGGATATCGAAGATTTACGACGAAAACAGCCCAACTGCTCTTGTTGTTCAAGGGGTCCTGAATTCAGCATCAGCTGGGATTTTGATCTACATGGCACTGGTTGATCTTCTTGCAACTGACTTCATGAACCCCAAATTGCAAAGCAATGTGAGGCTCCAACTTGGGGCATATGCTACTCTTCTTCTTGGGGCAGCTTCTATGTCAGTTCTGGCCAAATGGGGTGGAATCTGATCTCCCTTCTTTTCTTTTTTTTCCAATCCTTTTCTGTCTTGATCTGACTAACCCAGATAGATCATGGACAGGAATTGGAGTTCTGCAATCTCCATAGTATGTGTTAGCCTTGACAACGTTGGTCCAATAATATTACTCCTCTTCCAGTCTCAATTGGCATAGATGCAAAATGTTGTGCTATTATCTTTGCCTTTTCTCTTTTGAAGTGTGAAGCCCACAAAGTCCTTTCTGGCCTAAGAAAAGAAAAGATGAAAATGAAAAAGTTCACTTAATTTTATTTTTAACCCTTTTTCTTATTAAATTTAAATGAAGGTTGTTCTTAAGGTTTGACTCAAGTGGTAAAAGGGTGAGATGGGCATACAAGAGAAGTAGGATATTTGATTCTAGAACAGTGTACTACAAAGTCTACAATAAAATATGCAAAGAGAATAGTTGTAAAATGAGAAAAAGGAAAAGGGTTTTAGTTTTACTATTTAGGTTAGGGGTGTAATCGAGTCGACACAAAGATAAGCTCGAACTTGACTTGATTAAAAAACTCGAAGCTCGAATTCGATCAAACTTATTTTTCAAAGGTTTGAAACTCGACTAGAAAAATAATCGAATTACTCGAACTCGATAAATCTCGAATCAATTAAAAATTAATAAATAGTTATACTCGAACTGGACTTGAAATCGACTCGATTTCAACTTGATTAACAAAATAGTAAAACTCGATTAAACTCGCGAGCAATTCGAGTCAAATATTGTGACACTTGAACTCAATTAAACAAATTAATCAAATTCGAGCTCAACTCAATTAACTCCAAGTCGAATTCAAGTATTTCACGAGTATCATGACTCTTTACCCCCTAGTTTAGGCTTTAGCATTATCGAAGGAACCCATTTAAGACTAATTTTAGCCTCCAAACTCTTTCCTCTTTTGTTCACTATAAAAGGCAACTAAGATTCCCTTTGATGACTCTTGAGGAAAACAATGATCAGTTGCAATGAAAGTAAAGGGTGGAAAAGACTCAATGGGGCAACTTCACCATCATTTCACTGAGATAATTTGAACAAGGATAGACAACATGACTTAAGGATCAAAGCATCACAGGGCTTTGTTTGTCTCTCTCTTGTACAAGATAACAATTTTTTTCTCATTGGGTCCAATTTTAGGTAGTTATTCTTTCGAAGTAATCTGATGGCTCCCCAATTCTTTTGGATTGAAAGTTGCCTTTGTGGAAAAAAAAAAAAACTCAAGCCTAAGTTATATACTTTCTTTTTGTTGACTTTAAGGCTACATATTAGATCCTCTAATAAACAAGATTAAACTCATTGCTATAGCTATATATTTTTTAGAATAAAAGACTGTTTTCAAAAACTATAACCAAATAGGTTGGAAGAATCTAAACAAGAATGATTATTGTTGTAGCTATGGTGGATTTTACAGTTGGATGTGTTAAAAAATAATTACAATATTTTTATTATTATTATTATTATTATTTTTTTTTCTTTTGGGTATGTTTTTCTTTAAAAATGAATTTCTATCCACGAAGGATATTTGGGGTATTACAAAACAATGTTTACTCAGTTTATTTAAAAATAAAAAAATAAAATGTAGAGATTAAGGTTAGTTTTGTAATTTACCTATCTTTTTTCTCTTTTTTCACAATGTTACACTCCCATCTTTATTTTATAGGAATGAGGATGAAGATTGAATGTAATAAAAAATGATTAGTATGTGTAAATTAATTTGCAAAATCTAAACTTGATATAATAAGTATCTTATAGAAGAACTAATCAATACCATATCAATCTCTAAAGTTAAGTCATTAATATATGTATGCAGAGAGTTAAATCTTGACCGGTTCAAAACTAAAAACCTTTACGTTTGTATATGAGTTACGATCATTATTTGATCGTATAGTATTTATTTAACATCCATATTTTGATACAAAAAATCCACCTTATGATATTATTTTTTATATCTATTTATTTTATTTATTACGTTTCAATATCACGTTCTTACAATGATTCAAATTTGAATCTCTTATAGTTATTTCCCACTTTTTTACCACTTGAGTTTGACTTAAAGGGCTCCGATATGAAAACATAAACAAATGGGTGTTGGTGATCAAAGTATAGAGCAAATTAAAAAATTATTTTATTCACTTTTGCATATTATGTTATAGTTAGAGCTGACAATTTGAGTCTGGCCCACCTTGGAATTATGGCCGAGCTAGACAATTATTTTATTGACTCGAAAAATAGGGCAAAATTTGGCCCAACCCACTTAAATTTTAGCTTTATAAGATAATTTGAACCTGATCCTTCCGAAGTTAGGGCCAATTTGGGCTATTATTTTACTAGCCCAATTTTTTCCGGCTCGATGTGAGCTTGGCCCACCCACCTGAATTGTCAACTTTAATTATAGTATTTTGTTCTTACAAAGATTTAATCCTAAGTTCTCCCATGTATCCATCCTACCTTTTTATCATTCGAGCCAGGTCTTAGGACATATTATGCTATATGTTAATTTTATAAGTTTGTAAGAAAAATAAGTGTTTTAAATATCGGACCGAATCGGCTACTAATTAATCTAGTTCGACTACGATTCAATTGTTGGTTCAACCCCTAAATTGTGAATTGTTAATTTTTCCAATTTAGCCACTTGTCTAGACTTTAAAACATTGAGAAAAAGTGACTAAAAAGAAAGAGATGCGTGTAAATCTAATGATTGATTTATTCGATAATGTCGTCATTTCACATCAATCTCTTCCAAACTCTTTTCTTCTCAACCTCCATGTCGCCATTGTGAGAATCATGGTTTGTAGACCTAGACCCACTACACGATGGACCCAGGGCCCGCATCATGAAACAGTCAAGACCCACTTACCATATTAAAACTAGGCGAAAACTAGCCATACAGGAGAGTCTTAAAGCTCATCTGAGAAAGACATAGTGTCCTATTAGAGACTCACTTCATGGCAGCCCGTCTAGGGTTTCAAGTCCCTAAACTGGCCACCCTACCGCGTATGGAAAGTTCATTATGGATAAGCATACGAAAGCCGAAAATATGAAAAAGAGATATTTATCAATGGGATTCCCAACTTCCAAATCCCTTATTTTTCGGAATATTAGTCCTTGATAAGGAAGAATAGATTTTATCCCTAAAATTAAGAGATTTTATTCTTAAAATTAAGGGAAGATTGGCAAACCACGCCCTATAAATCAGGGAGATCTCCCACGAGGTAAAGGCATGAAAACTATGCTAAAACTCTCGGCATCTTCTTCTTCTTCGTTTTTTTCGCTAACTTAATCATTAGAGAGGTGGCTGACACAGTGCCGTCGGATCGCCTTTTTTGTAGGTTCACATTGCGCCGCTAATGCTCGAAGGATCCGACGATCAAGGCAATAACAATTGGCGCCGTCTGTGGGAATTGAACATAAAGTCTCGTCTACAGATTGTGACGGCTTAGCTTCAGCAACTATCTAGTAGCCCTCCATCACCAGGAACTCTGATGATTCCCCCTTCCACATTTGATTCGCCAGAAGTAGTTACAATGTCAACCAATCCGATGATCCAACCTCCATAAGATCAATTCCTCCATTGGCTTCACAACATGGAGAGGAAACAGGAGGAGCAAGCAAGATAGATAATGAAGCTGCAAGGCCACGCCGAACGCTTGCAGCCAGAGAATGACCAGTTACGGGCCTAGATAAAGAAAAGCCACAATCTTGGAAAATATGTACAAGATGGCGGTCGAGCCGTGAATCCGATCACTTGCAATAAAGGGAAGGAGCCCATTATCCCTGACGATGTCGATACCCTAGCAGACGATGAGCTGTCCTTAGGCAGCTCCCCATCTTTGAGTCTCTCACCGACAATGAATGCTTGGGGTAGCGTAAAGGCCAAATCGCGCAAGAGGCCTTCACATCACTGTCGTTAGTGGCGCATCTAGCAAGGCAAGGAAGGAGACAAATAGGAGGCAAAACCAGCCAATTCAAGGCCCTAGGAACTCGTCTGTATTACCCGAAGGCACGATGCCTCCATTATTGCCCGTAGGTATGATGCCACAAATGTCGTTTGTACATCCTGCCTTTGGTGCAGGGTCAGCATTCTACATGCCACCTGCAGCCTTAATTCTCAAACCCGATGACATGCTCTCTTTGCCCCTAGGGCAACACGTCCTTGACTATGAGCCACCTCGCGGGTTTGTCATACCAGCTTTTGCCACGTTTGATGGTTATGCTGACTCTTACGATCACATGCTCCATTACAATCAAGTGAGGATCCTAAATGCCGGCAATGACCGTATGTTATGTAAGGTGTTCCCGGCTAGCTTGCAGAGGCCTTCGTTAGCTTGGTTCCACACGCTCCCGCGAAACTCAATAAACTCATTCCATGAACTATGGGTGACATTCGTATCATAGTATCTTTGTTATGTTAGACAAAAGAGGAACATCAACTTCTTACAAGCTATTCTCAAGCAAGAAGAAGAGCCTATTTGAGACTTCACAAGGAGGTTCGGGCAAGCCGTCCAGCAGATAAAGTCATATAGCATGGATGCAGTATTTCAAAACTTTAAGATAAGCTTTGGGCCATCTACTCCTTTCTTCCAGTCACTATCTTTAGACCCACCAGCGACAATGGAAGAATTATACATGCAAGTTGATAGATACTCAATGCAGGAGGACAATATCCGTGCAGCGACCCAGATAGTCATGACTACAAACCAGCTCGCTGATGGAAATAAGCCACTTGGGAAGAAGCTGTCTGAGTCCAAGGAAGGTCATAACAGAGACCGAAAGCGATCCTGTGATCAATCACAGAAAAAGAAAGAGCTACCACAATTCACCCTCTTGAACGTCTCGTATGAAAGGTTATTGCACATCATTTGCGACTTGCCAGAATTTAAATGGCCAACACCGATCTAGACGGATCCCTTTGAAACAAACAAATATTTGTGGTGCTATTATCATAGAGATCATTGGCATGAGACTGACAGATACTGATGCCTGAAGTTTTATGTGGAAAAGCTGATCAAAGCGGGACACCTCAGGAGATACATCAGGGAAATTGACCATGGGGTGGAATCAGGGCAAGCCGCAGACAAAGTTACAGCCAGCATGACAATCCCATTAGAATCTAGACCAGCAATCAACTATATATATTAGGTGGCCTGTCTGATGACCAATATCAGTCGAAGCTCCAACAGAAGAAGCTCTTCAAAGCCGCCATAGTTAGAGCCAAGAAAAATGCTATCCACACAGAAGGCAAACATGAAGAAATCAAGCCAATAAATGGCCTCATATCCTTTCCTCCTGTCAACTCGAGCAGGGTTATTGTGCCCCACTATGATGCACTGGTACTCACCCTTTGTATTCACGGTTTTGATGTGCGTACTGCGGTGTCGGGTAGATCCCGGGCAAAGCCAGGTCGACTTCACAGAATCTACCGCTTCAAGCGCATGAAGCTTCTAGGTATGGTGAACTTAGCCGGTGAATCCTCTCTCTCGGTTTTGCCGTGTCGAACTCCCCGTAAAGGCCGCTAATAACTCAAGACGCTCGCTCTCAATCGTCAAGACTGACCTTACAACGCCATAACGGGGGCGGGCATGGCCGCACTCGGCGAAAGTTATCCTTCAACCTACCACCAAACGGCAATAACTATTTGACGAACGCTGTGTTAATCCTTTAAACAATACCGTCGCACAACAAAGGTAGTATCAACTATCTATAGAGGAACAGAGAAGGGACAAGAACCTTGAAAATCCTCCCCTCGAGGATCAAACCCCCGCATAGCAATCACGCTCGTACGCCAGACATCGTAGAAGAAAAGGATCCGGCCGCCAGGATCCTCCGAAAAGTAACATTGGACGGGCAAAAAAAGTTCACTTACATTAGCTCTCTCCTGTCCGATGAAGATAGGGAGTAGTTACAACTCGTGCTATTGAATAATATAGATGTATTCGCCTAGAGCCACTAGGATATGGCTGGGATTAACCCGACGATGGCCTCTCACAAACTAAATATTATCCAGGCAAAATGCACTAAGAAGACGTAAAGAGGCATTTCAATCAGAACGCCATCGGACATCAGATGAAGTAGACAACTTGTCGTGAGGCGTGGTTCACAGAGAAGTAAAATACCCCGAATGGCTAGCTAACGTCATGGTGGTTCCAAAGAAATAAGGAAAGTGGCGAGTATGTGTAGATTACACTGACAACGAAGCATGCTCAAAAGATAGCTTCCCCTTACCACATATAGACCAAATTGTTGAGGCCGCATCCGGGCACAGAATACTGTTGTTTCTAGACAATTTCTCTAGGTACCATCAAATTCCCATGCATCCGCCTGACGCAGAGAAAACGACCTCATTACACCACATTGGTTATACTACTATGATGTGATGCCTTTTAGCTTAAAGAACACGAGGGCAACTTATCAAAGATTGGTAACTAAGATATTCCGACCGTTGTTGGACAACACAATGGAGGCCTATATCGACGACATGCTTGTGAAATCCAAAGAATGCTTCGACCACACCATGCATCTACAAGAGGCCTTTGAGTTGCTGCGAAGGTATGACATGAAACTCAACCCTTTGAAATGTGCATTCAGAGTTAGTTCGGGCAAGTTTTTAGGCTTTATGGTAACCTAGAGAGGGATAGAGGCCAATCCCATTCAACTCAAAGATATAATGGACTCTCAGGCTCCAACCTCTAGGAAATGAGTGTAGCAACCGATCAGGGGCCTACTGCAACTTCCTGGCGATTCATATCCCGCTTCATAGACCGACAAACCACTTATCACTTAAGGAGCCAAAAGGGCTGGGCTGAATTTTTGAGAACACTGCTTTTGTGGCAATCAAACACATTTACCAAAAACCAGCCAATTCTAGCCTAAGGGTGGGCGATACACTCCCATTCCACCGGCGAAGGTCGGTTTCCTGTAAGGGCTGCTCACACAAAACCAAAAGCAGATAATCAACATTCTTCTGAGAAAATCTTATTCAAGAAAACCAAGAGCACCTGCCTTCACCAGTAACCTTAGGCCCCTCCGTGTGGCGCAAGAAGCTTTGGTTCCCCACTCTACACATCCCATCATCAGGCCGACCAATCCCTGAATGGCACCATACACGTTCGACTTATCCAGAAAGAGGGTCCTGAATGGAAATCAACTGTTAATCAGATTCATAATCCTCGCCTAACATTGAAGGGGTAAATATTGGCCAATTTTTTTAGTAGAACTACCCCAGCCATATGTGGACCAAGGTAACGCTGGCTGGTTGATCCTTAATGTGGACGGCGCTTCTCACCAAACGAGAGCTGGAGTCGACTTGCAACTTGGGAGTCTTAACTGGGAAAGATTAGAATAAGCCATATATTAAACTTCCCGCCTCTAATAAATGAGATTGAATAATGTGGTTTAAATCCCAGCTGATTTGACTCGCAAAGTCTTGTATCCCTAGAAAACCCAAAGTATACGCAGCCGACTCTCAACTAGTAGTGGGACAAATAAACGGAGAATACGAAATGCGAGACCAGTGCATGGTTAGGTATGCGAGTCTAGTCAAACAACGACTAGGGAGTTTTGCAGCTTGGAAGCTCGAACATATCCCGAGGGACTTGAATGAAAAGGCGTACGCTTTGGCAGTAGTGGCCGCATCCATCCCGATAAAAGAAATGGTGTTCCTTCCTGTCTACTACCAGCTGGCGTAGTCTGGCTACAACCCCACTGTGAGCCTGCATAGACGAATTGATATGCAAACCATCATACAGAGAACTCTTAGCCTTACAAAGGGCCCATACGGCATACAGAGCCACCATGAGAACAAACACGCCACAGCCGTAGCGCGATCACGCAACGACAAGCTCCTCATCTCATAAGGTTGCTCAAGATCTAACTACCATCGCAGTCCTTAGCCCTTGCTTAATGTGGGGAATTGATATATTCGACCACTACCTACCCGCCTAGCTCAAGAAGTTATTGTTGGCACCACCTTCACTATTTCATAAAGAATGGATAAAAGCTTGAAGTCTCTTTCCATCAAAGATAAAGAAGTCATTCAATTTGTTTGGAAGAATATAGTCAACCAATTCGGAGTACCTCAGTCAATTGTAACTAACAATGGGCTATAGTTTGACAGTAGAGTATTCAAATTTTTTTGCCATGAGTTGAAAATCAAAAACTTATATTTAACCCCACGGTACCCGTAAAGCAATGGTCAGGCGGAAGCATCCAGCAAAACTCTTTTAACGGCTTTGAAAAAGCTACTACATTCAACTAAAGGAAAATGGGTAGACGAGCTACCAGGAGTTCTTTGGGCCTATAACCAGAAGTCGACTGGAGCGTCCCTGTTCGTCCTCACCTATGGGATGGAGGCCAAAATTCCTATAGAAATTAGGGTGCCCACACTTCGAACGAAAATCCCTGAGACGACTAATACTAAATCCATTGCCAAAGATTTAGATATGGCAGACGAACTTCATGAAGCTAAGGCTATAAGTATGGCATCGTACTAGCAAAGAATGGCAAACCTATATAACATGCACGTGAAGCTGCGTGCATTCCGAGCTAGAGACTCCAACTTATGAAGGGCTTTAAAAACATGACTTAACCCAAAGAAATTTCTGCAAGTTCCAATCCAAATCAAAGGGCCATACACTGCTAAAGGGGAGTGGGTAGTACGGATCTACGTGATTGGATAAACTAGAAGGGACGCCAATGCCTAGGATGTGGAATGTTATGCATCTCAAGAAGTATTATCAATAAAAACTTTCTTTAGAGGTACTATCAAGAACGTTTCTTTAAAGCATTTTCTTCCAATTCTAGGAATATTATCAATAAAATTTCCTTTAAAGGTATTATCAATTAAATTTCCTTTAGAGTGTTTTCTTTTAATTCTTAGAATAGTCCCTATATCGAAGACCAGATGTGGCTCATAGCCTACTGGCACTTTCAAAAGACTAGATGTGGCTCATAACCTGCTGACACTTTCAAAAGACCAGATGTGACTCATACCCTGTTGGCACTTTCAAAAGACCGACGTGGCCTGCGCCATCGGGGCACTTTCTCTTCAAAAGACCAAAATGTGGCTCATATCTGCTGACACTTCAAAGATCAGAGTAAACCACAGCTCGCCAGCCTCAAAGACCATATGTGACCCATAGCCCATTGGCACTTTCTGTACAATGACGTGGGCTCTAGCCCACAAGACATGCCCAAGCGCAGCAAGGCTCTCGGCCTGTCAAGAAGCACAGTTGAGCCAAGGCCCGAGAATGGTGCCTCGCCTATTGACCCATATGGAAACCCTACTAGCTTCTAACTCTTAAAAAACTTAACATTAATATCCCTAAAGCAACTATCCTAATCAAGATTCATGGGAGGGAGTTGTGAGATACAAGGAATCAATGATGTAAGTAAATAGAAAATTGTATTTCATAAATACACTGACAATGTAAAATAATAATAATAATAATAATACATTTAAGTCATGGCGACCAAACGAGGCCGATTACAACAAAAAGAAGGGAGGGGAGAACTTAAAGTGATCCAGCAATGTCCTCAGCAGAAGCGCTCCTCTCTAGATCCCTTTGCTCTTCAATATGTCGTTCGCTTCGCTCGGGATCGCATAGCTTCTCAAGGGGCTACTAGTAATGAACGGCACTAAGGATCCACCAAGAAATTCTGAGATGTCTGAAGGAGTCGCATGCCACTCAGAACCCCTCGTTGGTTCCGCAGATGTTGTGTTTGAATGCACAACACTCGTAACCATATGCAAAGATCATATCCAAGACCTTCTAGTAGTCTTCCTCCATTCTAGTTTCTACGCCCGACGCCCAACATATGGGAAGTCCGCCAACCTCTAGGGCAGTGCAATTAACCTCAAACCCTTGCGCCTGCCTTCTTTGATGCAATTACCTGCAACTCTGAATTCAGCCAGCTCCTCCTCCTGCTCATGCCTTCTTATCACGCGATCGCGACGACGCCGCACTAGTTACCTAAGCTTCGCCTGGGCTTCATCCTCTCTTTTTCCCACCCACGACTGACCAGGCCATCAGTGTATCGGAATCAACAAAATTTGTATTTTAGGATTCCTACTACTGTAGGAAAGCTACTGCAATATAGTGGCTTAAGTTCGAACTCAAGGATAGGTTTTCTTCATGCTAAATGAGTTACAGTTGATTGAAATTGGTGTTTCCACTTTGGATTTGGGGTTTTGGTAAAAAACAGTGAGGTTGATGGCTTGTAAAAATGTAATTGTAGAGAAATAGCAAAAGAACTCTTGAAGTTTCACCATCGGGCTAGGGTTCTAAGGTAATCAGTAATGTCCTTGGTTCTTTTCTCTCGGGCCGGGAGGATGACCTATACCATTTCCCGAGCCGGATCTAGGCTTCGTTGTAAAAACTAACCCTAAAGTTTCCTCGCATACATCATTTATTACCCATTAATGTTTCAAAGCGCTAGAACCATCCGTCGGATCTAACCCGCAGAGCTAATAAATGGCAACTAATTGAGCACCGGATCTAGCACAAGTATCCATCGAGCCTTGAAAGCTTTCCAAGTACTAGCCATAATCAGGTACATCATAGGATTCAGAACCCATCTGTGAGATGTAGAAACATAAATGATAATGTATGCCTTGGTATCAGGGGATGTTGTTTTACCTCAAACCTTAACCCAAAGGGCCCTCCTTCAAGGACAAGGGAGGTTTAGGCCAAGCATCCCTGAGTTGTCATCCCCAAAGGGTGTTCGAAGGTGAGAAATGCGAGAAAGGGAGAGAAAGTGAAAGAAAATCGTAGCCCGGCCGGGAAAGTTCAAAAGCTACCCAATTTTTATCGATAGACTAAAACTAATTGCTACATGAGTCGACCGAGCTATAGTGCTTGTAGTCAAGGAAATTACATAAAAGTATGAAAGAACAAAATTACATTATGCATTTTATACAAAGCCACAAAATAAGTTGTCAAAAAGGCCAACACAAAGATAGCGTGGCAATTACAATTCAAAGAGTTGTGAAATTTTCGCACACCGCAAATTCCTCGCCGCTTCTTCCTTCTCGCATTTTAGCCCACCGTCTTCCGACGGCACACGCAGCCTTTGAGTTCGGGCCGGTTCATCGTGATTTGAATCGACATGAAGAATATGGTGTAATTGGTATGCAAACTACAAAAATATCCACAAAATATGATCAATAGTATAGCCTGACCTTTAGTGTATCAATTGTTATGGTTTGATTATCACACAAAAAGTGCTCAAAACATGCAATAAACAGGGCTTAAAATAGCACTATTTGGGCACTAATCACTCCCCCCAACCGACACATTGCTAGTCCCTTAGCAATGACAAAAAGAAGGAAGAGCAAATAAGTTATGCTATTGCAAAAGGGGATGGTATTTTCAAAAGTGTATGGATAAGTAATGCCCTCCCCTCAGTGTGAATGATTGAGACTCTGCACAATAACCAGCTTGGGAGAATAAATGCCATACAAGACCAAGTTTTAGAAGAGTCTCTATCTCAAGGGAATCGACCTGAAACTTCCACCGAAATCTAAGTGTTTATGTGATTACTTCAACATAACTGCAACTACTCTCCCCAACTGCTACACGCTAAGTCCCAAGACTCGACCGCCAACCTAAATAAATCTGGTTCCACTCTTTTGTCATATTTCTTTTTGTATCATAAGATGCAATGCTGAGAAATCGACCTCACCAAAGTCCATGTAACGGGGCTCCATCGATGACTCCCAACCAACTAAGGCTTAGGGCACTGTCATGAGGACTGACCACTAACTCCCCGGTTTTACCCTGACTTAATGAATTCAAAATTCCAGCACCTTACGACTTGCTAAACCTCTCACCCATCCACCCATGTAGTGAGCACCTGGGTCGGTGGCTCCCAACCAACTAAGGCTTAGGCACTAGGGCTTTAAAGACTTTGTCATAAACCCCTTAGACCGTGCTCGTTTCAAGGTAAAGCGTCACGGCTTTTCTCTTCTCTTTTCTTCTTTTTCTTTTTCTTTTCTTTTTCTTTTTCTCTTCTTTTATTTTGGAAGACACATTGGCCTTCTATTCTAGGGAACCATAACCTTTTACAGGTGGTCAACGAAACTAGGGTAGGTTTGCACGATAAGGGAGTTACGCAGTCAGTTGTCATTAAAACTAATGTGCACAGCATATTAGCTAGCGGAAGAAAAAGATTGAATATCAGGGGATTTCAACTGACCAACCACTTAATCATGCATGGAACTAATCTAGTATCAATGGAATTGGGTAGTGTTTCAATTTCTCAACTTGAAGGATAGGCAAAACCACAAAAAAAATTGGGGCAAAAATGTTGCAAATGAGTTAAGCAACTGAACTGTCTGATATGTATAACAGTGTGTATCACTAAATTTTCAGCTCTTTCAAAAACAGCTTTCTAAAAAAGAAGCAAAAAACAAGCCACTAAACATACAAAATGGGCTTTGCTTACACATGCAGTAGATTCGAAAAGAGTAAAACAAACTGATATCTACGTATAAGAAAATCACTTCCTTCACTAACTCTCCCCCTAACCAAGTGTACCATTGACCGCAATGGGGTGGATTAAAGGTAGCGGAGGAAGTGCTACTCCTTAGTCGCAGCTGCTGAGCAGGCGTCCCGGCCTGGACGAGCTGAGGTTGCCGGGGCGGAGTGGCCGCAACCCGCCGCACCGCAGCACATCCAGGGTCCGCAGGGTCGGTCCCGTCGAGCAGAAGCAAAAGGCCTGAGCAGGTACATACGGGGAGATCGCAAGGAGACCTAGGTGACTCTGGATCTGCATGAGGATAGCCCGACCGCGGCCGCATGGTGCCGGTCCGGAGCCATACCTCGCAAGGCGAGTCATCCCATCCTAGGGTCGCATGGGCAACGCAAATGATGCCTGACAGATCGAGACGCGGATCGTGATCCATGATGGTCAAAAAGTCTCGTGGAGATGGCGGATAGGATCGAGGCTGCGCGGAAGTGCTCGGCCCAAAGAATATCTAAATGGGGTAGAGGCACAAGGTCAGAGCAGAGGACAGAGGGTATAGGAGCCGGAGGCACTAGAGCAAAGGTAGCCTGATCGGAGCGATGCCTGAGTCGGGGCCAGGAGCCCGAGGCCTCACCGCTCCACTCAGGTCAATCCTCGCTTGGAATATCAGAAATACCGTCCTCGGCTGGGTCTGGAGGCGGCAGATGATAGGAACGGGGCATAGTGTGCCACCGATCAATGGTAAGGATGACCTCGCAGTCTCGACGACGCTCCAATCTAGGCTCCTCTGGGAAGCCGATATACTCTAGCACATGGCACAAGAGTTCTAAATAATAGGGCATGGACTCACGGTAGACTTCTTGCGAGATCTTTGTCCTAGAAGTGAAACAAGGATGTCACACAGTTCATGGTCAACCAAGCCCTTCCTCGATATGCATAGGGCCTCCAAGATGGCCTCCTTGACTATATGTCGGAGCGGAAAAGATTAGACCGTTGCATCGTGATCTATAAGACGATACGAGGCGGGAGTCAGCCTCTGAATGTGAATCATCCCGCCGAGCAGTGTCCCCGAGAGAAGTCGACCATCTCCCCGCGTAGGGATGAACACCGCCTCTATAAGCTACCGAGTTAGCAAGGACCAATCGCAAGCAGATTAAAAAGTAGCCGTGATGTCGTGAGGCTCCTGCATCCGGGCAGCCGTCGATGGAGAAATGAAGAGTCACGGGTCGGGCTCGCGTCTCGATGTCATTGTGTGGTAGAATTCACGACCACCCCAGTGAGTCCAAAACTCATTAGATTTTAATCCATTTTTCTCGAGTTTAATACAAAAATAATGTTGAATTGTTCGTAGAAAAGTGATAATTGACTCAAATTCCAATTTGCAGGAAAATACAGCATAAACTCAAATTTTAGAAAAAATAAGAAGAAATCAGCGATGTTATAATCTGAGGTCACAACTGGAATTTGTCGCAAATGTAGAAGTCTGCCTCCAAAGAATTCCAAGTCACTACATCAACAATTTGGCTTGGAAGAAGAAACTGAAACGTAAACAAGTGAAGTCGTGACTTGAAAAAAGAGGTTGCGACAAAGAAAGCGTGGTCGAGACTAAAGGAAACAATCAAGAGAAGAAATTCATGTCGCAACATCATCTTGATGTCGCGACCAGGATTCGCCTATGAAGCCACAAGAGAAGTCTTTGCAAAAGAAAGAGGTTGCGACTAGTTTTTAATACTAGGTTCCATTTCATGTCGCGACATCAACTTGGTGTCGCAACATAAAAACAGGAGTGTTCAAAGTGCAACTAAAAACATAGTTTCAAAAGAAGCCGAACTCAGAGTCGATAGAAGCACTTGCCAAGGAACCGAGCCATAATCTTTAAAAAGTCAAGGGTCAAAATGATGTCGCTATCACCATTCAGTCGCTGTAATCTGTGCAAGAGCCGAAAGCGTACAGGTGATGTCGCGACATCACTTCATGTCGCGACCGGTACATCGGGAAGAAAGAAGGTGGTCGAACCTAAACTGATGTCGCAGCCACACGCCGGAAGAATAGGAAGACAATGATGTCGCGATACAACATCGAGGAACACCGAGCAAAAGAGGTCGCTGATCGATCATGAGCAATCATAGTTTATGTCGCGACATCAACTGAGGTCGTGACATATGACGTTGGAGTCGGGCTTTTCTTTGATTTCCACCGAGCATTTTGAGGATTCGGCTCAGATTCTTTTACAGAGATAAATAGAGAGCTTTCGAATAGTAAAGTAGTTTTCCTTCTTCACTACCTGAAGACAGTGGAAAATAAGAGAACTCAATGTATATTTTATAGTAGATTTTATTTTTTAGTTTTATTTTCTGGTTTTGAATCTGTGAACTGTGCAGAGACGAGTAGAGCTGGATTGTTAGTTTTGTTATTTTCTTCAAGATACGTCTGAAATATGAAATCTAGACAAATTTCTGAATTCATTTCTTTTCGTATTGGTCACATAAAGGGTCGCGAGATTCGCACTCCATTTCGATTCAAGAATGCAAGACCAAAGCGCAGCCTTCTTACTGGATTCGTATTTACATTTAGTTGCCAGTCTTCTCAAAGACAATTTACGGAGAATTAATTTCGGGGTTTAGTTTTACTTAATCTGTCGCTTTTAATGGATAAGTTCCCAACAAGAGTACCCCAGCACTGGGCTGAGGGAATGATCTACTCGATATCCGTGATGCCCTCTCAAGCAGGACAATGTAGACGGAGATCCTCGAGAGTCGAGCATTCTTTTCCTCGGGTATGTTCGACTACCATTGATGAACTCGAACTTGAGAGTTCATTTTGGAGCAAATCTCCATTCGCTCATAATTGAAGCTGATAAAATGTATTTAACATATTCAATAATCGTGAGTTCACCTAATCTGGCTGTGCACGCCCAACCCCGTGTTAGCTGGGGATCTAATCAAGGAAAGGAGAAACCCCACAGATCCGGAGGTCGAGCCACCAATTGCAGTGAGAAAACTTAGCTAAACCCAAGGTGTGAAGCAAAGTCTGGCCACACAGAAACTGTGTGAAGTATCGAGAAAGAAAAATACCGTATCTTGCAAGAAAATGTGAAACACGTGTAGTCAGGTTTGATCTTGTCTTCTAGAGAAGCAAGGATATTAAATCGCTAAATCTGAGATCCAATTCCAATACACTAAGAAATCTCGACAAAAATCAGGGATCCATACATAGAACAAAGTAATCTGATATAGTGGCCGAATTGATCGCTCCCATTGTATCTCATTGATATTTTCGCTTCTCACAAAAGAACCGATTTAATCCATTCTTTATGTACAATTTATTTTTAGTCATTAACTTTGTTCTCGCACCAGAACATATCCAATAGTATGATGTTTAATTTTCATGCTTTGATAAAACATTCACTATGATTTTGAGTCCAAATAGTATGAAATTTTAGTATCAAAGAATAACTGGCAATTCGCTTATCAATCTCTCGTGGGAATGAGGTTCGACTTATATCTCATTTACTACTTGTATGACTCCGGCACTCATGTTGGGTCATGACCGAACCCTATTTTTAATCCCCCGAATACGAAGTAAGAAAAAAAAAAAAAAAAAAAAAAAGGCGGCAGGCGGTGCAGCAGCAAAGCAACAGAGAGAGCTAGCAGACGCTGCTGCGGTAACACTGGTAAAAAAAAAAAAAAAAAAAAGCCGCCACTCCTCTAAAGCAAGACATGGGCATAAGAGACCAAAGGCTCTTTGTAAATGCAGCACTGGGAGGGGTTTTAGTCTATATAGAAAAGGCTAATTAAAACCCAGGGCAGAAAACCCATGTTGTCATGAACGTCTGTGGAGCATCACGCACTAGTAAAGATTTAGTCCTGAGTCTCTGGTTCGGGGAGGTCCAGAGGCATGTAAGTCCTCTCATCATAATCATTCTGTAGAATGGGGTTGGTAATGAACAGGCTGCTCGATGATGAGGCAGGACAAGTCCAGAGACAGGGACTCCGCACGCCCTAATGGGGCGGTGATCAGGTTCAAGAGTTCAGACACTCAGAGACTCTGGCCCCAGTCCGCTCGATGTGGGTCCCTACGGTCGGCCTTTTCTAGATGTGATCGGGAGGTGGCAGTCAACCCAAGTGTATCAAGGGCATCAAGAGCAGAGCTCACAGATCGTTTCAGCAATAGTGGTGAACAAGGCGGCGGCACCTCGGAGTCAGCTGAGCAACAACAATACGGGCCGGAGCCGCCGGAGGCGCGGCGGCCGATAAAATTGCAATGGCAAGAAGGTGGGTGGAAAGAGAGGAGAACTATGTACTCCAGGTCGAAGCATGTCATCTTCATGTCTTCACCATGGTCAGCAAGATGAGGAGAGGAGGTGGAGAGGGAATTTCAAACTGAAATAGAGATTTGAAATGAAAAGGAAGGTGGAGGTTCTTATATGCAGAGGTAGGCTGCAAATGAGAAAGGTTCTTGCTCAATTAACACGCATTAAGTGTCATTAAATGGCCTACTTTAAAAATAAATGCAAAATTTAGGAAGGTTGCAGGAACCGGAGTGTCGTAGGAGGACGATGAAAGGCAGGGAGATGAATAATGCAACCTACAAAATTTCGCAACTTGCAAAATTCCACAAGTTGCGAAAATTTCGCAACCCGGGTAAACAGCTCAAAACTACTCTCCTGTACCCCACGCAACACTTCTGCAAAACCAAAATTATTAGAAGACAAGCCAAAAAAGAGAAAATTTGCAAAAGAAAACAAACCAAACAACAAGGACACAAAAGGTTACAAAATTGGCATGAAATTCCTAGTGACTTCTAAGATACTCGTTGTCACCCCAAATGTGTAGCCGTGGAGGTTTCACAGGGCCATGAGTGGGATTTCCTCCGTCATTGAAAGTGTCATACGCATATGGCTTCACCGCTACTGACCTGAACACTGATTCTTTCGCATCGAAAGCAGTCTATCAACCATCGAGGTAAACTTCTTTAGATGAATGGCCCACCATCTTGATTTAAGTCATCAGAAAGAGGCAGCTTCGAGTCGTAGAGCAATACTGGGTCCCCTTTTGAATGTTCATAGCCATCGCCCGATCAGCGCCACCCTTTAGCTTATCTTGCAATTTTTAAGCTCGAGGTAGGCATCATTTCTCAGCTCTTCTAGCTCGTTGATATCGAGGAGCCTTTGATCTCGGGCCTCCGCCCCATGTCCAAGTTCAAATTTTATTTCACCATGCCTCAGATTCAATTTCCACAGCAGTGGCAAGCCACATAAACCAGCGCATATGAGACATGCCTTAATGGTCTTCAGAGGTCATTCCGTATCCCTAGAGATTCTAGCACTGAGAGACCAATCTTGTCAGCTAGAATTCACCACTTTCATCAATATTGTCTTGATCTCTCTGTTGGCTAGTTCAACCTGACCACTGGTCTGAGGGTGGTATGGGGTGGCTACTTTATGCTTGACACCATACTTAGTGAGGAGGCTCTCAAAAGGTTTGTTGCATAAATGCGAACCTCCATCACTAATTATGGCTTTGAGGACCCCAAATCTAGAGAATATATTCTCCTTTAAGAATTTCCGCATTCACCTCGTGGTCTCGTCGTCAGCAAGGAATTGCTTCAACTCACTGGACACATAGTCAACTCCCACCAAAATGTGAGGTGTATCTATGAGGAAGGAATGGTCCTAAGGAAAGGGATCCCCATACGTAGAAAATGTCAACTACCAAAATCGGCTTAGCGTATCATGTGACTCGCCGAGAAATCTTCCCCAACCTTTCGCATTTGTCAGATTCCTCGCGACATGGTAATTTCGCATCCTTGAAAGAGCAGGATGTTGAAATCCGCACCCGAGCACCTTCCTAGCGCCGAAGCAAAGGCCTCCGTGCATTCTCATGTCAAGGATCGAGGATTCCCCGTTGCTCTACTTCGTGTGCACACACCTTTCCCCGATTATCCGCCGCACAAGATGTACAAGAATGGTTCCCTCCACAATAGAGGAATTTTCGCAAAGAAGAATTTCTTGTTCGCGGCTTTCCACCTGGGCTGTAGCTCCTCAGCCAAGTAATTTGCAATGTGAGCATACCTGTGGTGCCTCTCCTACTGTGAGCAAAGGACTCCTCGTGTGGTCTCATCATTGACTGGGAGGGTCATGGAGTGCTATGCGCACAGCAATCTTGACAGTGATCTCGCAACAACATTTTCCACACCCTTTTTGTCCCCCGATTCAGGGTTAAACTCGCAGCCAGGAGAACTCCACCTCGATAAGCCTAAATTTAGCATTTTGCTTCGGGTGAGCGTGTATTTCAAGGTCGAGGATTCGTGAATACTATTATGTCTGACCCAACCACATAAGCTCGAAATTTGTCTAAGGCATGCATCATCGCTAAAGGAGCTCTCATTTTCGTGGTTATGTAATCCCTTTGTGCCTCATTCAAGGTCTGGCTGTGCATGACCACATAAGGCTTTCCTCCTTCCCTTTCTGTCCGAGAACCGGCCCAATGGCCATATCGCTAGTATCACACATCATCAAGGTAATCGCGCCAGGCTCACTATAAAGTGGGTCAAACAGGCTTTAAGCTCCTCGCCTGCAACGCATCCCAAATAATGGCATCTTTTTCTAGCAGTTTGTACAAAGGCTTGGCAATTTTTGAGAAGTCCATGATGAACCTCCCGTAGGCTTTCCCGTACGCCCCAAGAATCGCCTTACGCCTTGATATTCCTGTGGGGAGGGCATGAAATCAAGTCGATTACCTTATCAACTTCGACCTTTTTCTGAAATAATATGCCCCAGTATTATTCCCTGGCTGACCATAAAATGGCATTCTCCCGCTCAAACCAGTTTCATACACCCGTAGACACCGCTTTTTCTCCATCGTCGAGACAGTTTCATGTATCGGGCTTCGTCATTCTTCCGAACACTCAACGCTCTTCGCCAAGAAATCTGCATCCTCCGCTGTTCAAATTTGCTCCGTGGATTGCGTCAATGATGCAACTTTCTCTCGAGCCATCTTCCACCGGTCAGATGTGCTTTTACCCAAGTGGAAGATGTCGTAGTTCAAGGGTCATGTTTCCAAAGGTGAGTTGCATAACACCATTTTTAAATTGATAATTGCATCGAGGTGGCTAAGAATGGTCTCCCAGTATCATAGGCACATAGTTGGTCCCTGCAAATGGCCTGTGATTGAGTACAACAAAATCCAATCGGATGTAGAATTTATCCACTCGACGAGAACATGTCCATTGTCCCCTGTATCTCGATCTATCTGCAAGAATGTGATGGAGGTGATGGTTCTCCCAACCCGAGCCACGGTACATCGAATAGGAGGAGATTCACTTGCACCCAGTCGCTAACGCTTTTTACGCATAAGTTCCTCCATTTAATGAGATGGTCGACAACCCGATCTTTGTACTTCATCGAGTCTCAAGATTGATGATAGCACTGACTTGTTCACAGAAAGGCCTTCTGTCAACATTCAAATTCTTTCACCGTACACAAGTCCTTCCAAAATTTTTTGGCATAGAAGGATCATTGACCATGTCAAGCAAGGATGTCGACTTTATCATTCTCAACACTTCTAGCATTTCAAATGATTACGCCTTCTTTAGCTTTTAGTGCTGAGAAAAGGTGTGTGTGTTATTTTTCTTTCAAGAAGATGCTTGATCAACACCTCCTCCGGTTCGCTTTCTTCAAATTTTCCCCGGTTCTTTTTTAACACAAAAGCAAATGTTTCGAGTCTTTGCCACTTCTCAATGTGATGATTGCCTTAACTTCATCCATCCTAGACTTTAGCTCACCCGAAGATCTCACTTCATGCAAATTCGGGTTTATTGTGGTCCGAGAGGGAATTTCCCTTTTCCCGCACCTGCCGCCGATCGATAGTTCAGATTGAATACCGCATGGCCGTCATATTTTTGGGAAATTTCAGGTTGCAGGCTATCATGCTTTTGAGAAATTTCTGAGTGTAGATTGCTCATTTTCTTATTGAGTGTGCTTTCCACCGTGTCAATTCTTTGATTGGCCTAGGCATTCACTGCCTTTTGTTCCTCCACAAAGTTACCCACCACCTTGCTCAAGTTCATAATAGCTTGTTCAACTGGAGATGAAGATGGTGGTAATTTGTGAAACTAAAAATTTGAGATCCATCTTCTTTGTTGTCTGTGGGAGGCCTAGGGAAGAGGTTTTGGTTTCAAGAGAGGTTTGGGTGGTTATCAGTTAGGGTTGTAGGTATTGTTGTATGAAGGTTGGCTAGTGGCTTGTATTGGCCTTGTATTGAGTATTGACCCTGAAGTCTCTTCTTGAAGGCACACTTGGGCGTACTCTCCTTGGTGCTCGATGGACTGATAGTTTAAGCATGGGTGGTTAGGCATAGATGCCTTAGTCAGCGCCTGTTACCTCATGCGATTCCTCACATTCAAGCTCTTCCAAACCTCCTCGTTAAGGTGGACGACTTTGCTTCCGTCTCCATATCACGAGGAAGCGAAGTATATGCCTCCCCTTTGATTTGGTGGTGGCCTCATCCTGTCTGTCTCCCTAGGATTTGGCTCATCCCAAGCTTTGGAGGTTTCAGCTACATAGTTGAGGAAGTCCATGGCTTCATCTGGATTCTTGCTCAGGAAGTCCCCCCCACATGGTCTCCAATAATTGCTTCATGGCAGAGGACATTCCATCATAGAAATGGTTGACCAACATCCATGTATCAAAGCCATGGTGTGGGCATGCACTGATGGTTTCCATATATCTCTCGACGTGGTAGAACTTCTCATTATCATGAACACCAAATGTATAAATTTGCACTCTTAGCCGGTAGTCTATGTGCGAAGAACACAAAAACTGCGCTGCAGTTACGCACAATTCGGATGGTCCTTAGCCTTAGAATTGGCCAATTTTGGCTTTGTCTTTGAGGTAGGAAAGGCCTTCGACAAGCGGATCCATATACAGTTGCACCCTCCACAAAAGTTGTGCAAACTTCCTCCAGCTCCCGGATATTGTGTGTATGGATTCTCATTTTCCATACCATGGAAGGTTAGGAGCAGGCACCAAATAAGGCTGGCGACTACATCTTCTCTGAGTACAATGCATGAGGTGCACTGCTGGCAATTTGGTGTATATCCTCATTGACATGTAGACATTAGGGTTTCTTGGCATCCCACAACATTGACTTTGTTGCTCCTCAGGTGGAGAGGCTCCATCGAATTCTTGTGTGGAAGTAACTTCACCTGTTCTTGTGGAGCCTTTGGTTCTCTCTAACTTTACCACAATGTTTCTCCCAATGGTGCATCTGAGTCCTAGGAACACAACACAAAACGATGAAACCAAAAACAAGGCTAAAGGGTTATAGTTGATTAAATTTTAATAACCAATCACTTAGTAATACCTGAAGTATAAACATGCAATTTCCTATGATGTGTAAATGGGAATAATGGTAAAATAAAAAGGAATGAGAATTCACCAGCATATGATGTGGATCACAAGTTCATGGCTTCTCCTCACACTTGGCACCATCCACGAGTCATTAGCCATTTATGATTCGTGACACGATGGGTGTCTTAGGAATGTGAAATTTGTATCCTAGGATTCCCTCTTTGCCATAGCAAAGCTATTGTATAATTATTTGGAACTGAGGTGGTTTTTCTTCATGCTAAATGATTGGAGTTAATTGAAATTGGTGTTTCACTTTGGTTGGGGTTTGTTAAAGCGGTGAGGTTGATGGCTTAATAAAGCGCTAGCGTAGAGAAATAAAGTGTAAAAGAACTCCTTGGAGGATTTAGGACCCACTTAGGGCTTAGGGTTCTAAGGTAATTGTAATGTCCTTGGGTCCTTTTCCTCGCACTGGGGAGGATGACCTATAGTCATTTCCCGAGTCGGATCTAGGTTTGGTAATAAAAACTTAACCCTAAAAGTTTTCTTTCTAGTATACAAAATTTATTACCCATTAATGTTTCAAAACAGTTAGAACCATCCGCTGAATCTAACCTGCAGGAGCTAATCGTAACGACTAATTGAGCATCGGTGGATCAGCAATAAGTATCGCGAGCCTTGGCGCGAAGTACTAGCCACTCGGGGTATATCCATGAGTTGAGCCACGTGTGAATCTTAGCGTAAATGATAATAGATGCATGTTGGGTAGCGGGGCCAGTGTATTACCTCGAACCTTTTAACCCAGGTGGCCCTCCTCTTCAAGGATGAGGAGAGTTTAATGAGCATCCTTTGAGTTGTCATCCTCGAAAAGGGTGTTTGGCGGAGTGAAAAAAATGCGAGAAGGGAAAGTGAAAGAATCTCACTTGGTGGGAAGGTAGCTTTGGCTCAATTTTATTGATAGACTAAAAGCGCGAGAATTCTCTTGCTCTTCTCAATACATTTGGCTCAATTGCCTTACGATTTGCACATGCGGCTTTAAGTTCGGCTGGGTTCATCATTATTTTGAATCGACATGAAGAATATGGTGTAATTGGTATGCAAAACTACAAAAATATCCACAAAATATGATCAATAGGATAACCGGGACCTTAGTGTATCAATTAGGTTATTTAAGTTGATTATCACACAAAAAGTGCTCAAAGCCTGCAATAAACAAGGCTTAAAACAGCATTATTTGGGCACTAATCACGATCCTCTTTATGTCCTCCTTGGCCTTCCATTCCCAGTGCTTGGATCTACCCTTGGCCTTGCCTAGACCATCTTCCAAGGCCTAGTGGAAGCGTGGCCGAGCATAACATCGCTGACTACCAGCATCGTCCCGACCGGAGATGGAGCTCCACACATCTTGGCCGTGCCATGTTCCGGATAGCAGTGACAACTTGTGAAAGGAAAGGCGTTAGAAGAAAACCACAACGTGAGACTCACGATCAAACAATTAGAAATCTGACTATACCAGCTCAATCGTCTTGTTGAAGTCATGGTTGCGAATATGCATCCGTCCTCGGCCACACATTGGTAGGAATTTTTATCTAAGTAGCCGGGGAAGAGGATGGAATATTCTTCAAAGAGAGCCACTACCATTATTCGAAGACTAGTGGGGTAGAGCTTGCGCATATCGACGATAGAAGCGTCCCTCTTATTTAAGGGGTTCCAGCAGTCGATGATTGATTGGGTAGCATCCAAACTAGGGGCAGACATGTCCTTCGGGGGCTGATCCCACTTCATCGGTTTGATAGGCGAGTTCAGCACCAACATGTCAGGGCCCCTTGGACTGCAAGGGCCACCAATTGCGAGGTTGAACTGCCTATTAGAGGCTTGGCCCGATAACGACCGTCTCATAGAGGCTCGTTCTATAACATTATTAGTGCTTGGAGGTCCTCGATTTGGAATCCTAGTCCTCCGATACACGAGCCTCAGGGACACCTTAGGTGGTGCCCTCGAAGTTAGCGGGCCCAGGGACTGTTTTTGGAGGAATCCACGAGTAATCAGCCGACGGGCTCTTCCTAAGGCTTCCTCTCTATCTGGTTATTCAAGGCCCAGGTGAAGTCTGCTCTTTGAGCACTAGCGGCTCGCTTGCATCAGGTGTGCGAATCCAGGCGAGGCCTAGACATATCTTCCTCCCTCTCCTCGACTGCTCCTTAGATTGGATCACATCCGATCCATGAGCTATGCAGTCGCTCTGAAGTGACCTTGATCACATCGACCTTTTTGCCTTCTTTCTCTTCTTATTTTCAGCAGGGTGAGTTGTGAATCTTATTCGACGAGGGGCGGTGTTGATTAGGCTTGACGAAGCTACGAGAGCTCTTTCAGCGAGCTCGGCTTGAGTCTCTTGAGCGGACCTTGCTTGTGCAGCTGCCCGGGATTGACTTTAGGAGGTCGGTGAGAGTAAAGTGCTCGCCTTTAACAAGCTCTATTGGCAACGGGCAGGGGATGACTGGAACTATGTAAGGGAAGGGGTTGGAGCCTAATTCCCGCAAGTTCTTCATAGATAAGAGGAGCTCATGGTTGCGCTCCCCCTCAATGATATCTAGAAGCCATCAGATGCGCTCCAAACTGGCCTTCTTCACCCGGTAGCAAGCCAGGTCCCTTTGCTACTTACAAAAATTTCAGAAAAGAAGAACATGTCAAAACACGCAAAATTCCATAAATGAGGGGCATGTAAAAAACATAGACAACCTAGGGGAGTATAAGTCCCTCCAAGCTGAAACAAACTTGGGAACAAGAGAGACTAGTTCAGGTCAAAGGGAACCCTTGGAGAGCCCGACGTCTTGTACCATGGACCTTTAACCAAAACAACCCCTTTTACTTCGATCTTAGGGGAGTTTGGGAGCTTGGTTACAAATTGTAGTCAGGGCTATGGGCCGATATAGATAGGCGACCCCTGATCCCAAGCTTCAAAGTGTAAATAAAACAAATCCTTACCAGTGAAATGTGCAACTGGTAGAGAAATTTTAGCACACTACAACCTATAAGAATCCGAAAGACATTCGGATGTATGAGTCTGAAGGGCCCTTGTGAAATTAGGACACCTTCCGCGAAAGAGGGCGAAGTAAAATTATGACAAAGAAAGCTGCTCTTAGGTAAAATACTTGACATTATCATCGCTCCCATTGTCGAGGTAGCCGCATCGTCTAACATCTCTAATCTAATGGCGGTAAGGACTTGTCTAAAGGACCTCAAGTCCTCTACAGACATAGCAGCGACTAGGTTGCTTGTCGTGGGCGTTTCCCAAACGCCCAACCTAACTAGTGGAAGCCTCTTCGTGACTTCTCGTTATTCTACAGGCAAACAAACAAATAAGGGGATCGACCAAAAGACAAAAAAAAAATCCTCCTCTGGAGGTCTAACAACCCTTTAGCAACAAAACCTAAGAACCCCACGTGAACAATGTTAAGCATCCTCTCGAGAAGAAACGAGAACTTTATTGAAAATATTCGACAAGCAGGCGAAAAAACACAAAGAAGAAGATACAAACTAGTTTTAAAAAAAAAACTCACCAGAAAATTGAAAGTTGTGGAGGGATCTTCGACACAAGAGAAAGGAGTTTGCAGTAGGTAAAGAGCTTTGCGAAATCGTAAAAAAAGAAAGCCTCGGAGCCCAACCCCTATATATAGGGGCAAAACATCAACGGACGCATTAAATGTGTCGTCAGGACATCATGCGCCATAAACATGTTGGGAAACTTGCGCTGCCCACGCACTTTATATCAAAACGCGCTTCACCTTAAGGCACGTTCAATGTAAGCATTAATTCTCCCAGTCCTTTCAAATTTCCATACTCAAAGTTTAGAAAAACCATATTTTCCCCGACTGAAAAAGCACAAACCTTCAATCAGGGAAAAGGGGGGCATTGTGAGTACCATGGTTTGTAGACCTAGACCCACTACTCAATGGGCCCAGGGCCTGCTTGGCCTGCATCATGAAACGACCCACGACCACTTACCATATTAAAACCATGCGAGAACTAGCCAAACAGAAGAGCCTTAAAGCTCATATGAGAAAACCAGAGTGTCTTATTAGAGACTCACTTCATGGCTGCCCGTCTAAGGTTTCAAGTCCCCGGTAGGCTGTACGTATGGGAAGTTCGTTATGGATAAATTATCACGGCCGAGAAATACGCAAAGATATATTTATCGTGATTCCCGGCATCCAAATCCCTTATTTTTAGAAGATAGTCATGATAAGGAAGAACATATTTTATTTCTAAAATTAAGGAAATATTGGCGAACCACGCCTTATAAATTGGGGAGATCTCCCACGAGGTAAAGACATGAAAATGTGCTAAAACTCTTGGCATCTTCTTCTTCTCCATTTTTTCACTAACTTAATCATCGGAAAGATAGTCAGCACACGGCCATCGGATCACCTTTTTTGCGCCGTTGATGCTCGGAGTATCCGACGATCAAGGAGTATCTGTTAAATGACCAACTCTCCCCAAGTTCCAAGGCATGGGATTTGGGTTTAATATGAATATCGTGCTTGACACCCTCCCTCACGTGCATACGACTGCATCACCGTGCATGTGGAGAGTGAAGTCCGTTATGGACTTTTCAAATAAACATGGGGATTAAATTCTGAGAGGGTTCGAGCAGGGCCTCTCTGCGGCCAAGGCTCGTCTGTTAAATGGCCATTTCTCGCAAGATCAAGCTTGTAGGATTTTGGTTTAATATGAATATCATGCTTCAACAGTATCCAACGATCAAGGTAACAACAGCCATTACACTTTACTCTTTCTCTCCCTCTCACCATGAACCGCCTCCCTACCCTTTCTCTTATTCTTTTTCTTCCTGTGTTAATGTCTGCGCAATGCACATGCGAATCACACTCAGAAAAACAGAGCAGCAGAACAAGCTCTACCCGCTAAAAATTGGCCGTCATTTTCTTGATTCTCACCGTGAGTTTAATCGGGGTGGCACTTCCGATCCTGGGCAAGGAAATCCCGGCGTTACGGCCGGAAAATGACGTCTTCTTCGCCGTGAAGGCCCTGGCTGCTGGGGTGATTCTGGCAACGGGGTTCGTCCACATGCTGTCGGACGTGTTCGACTCTCTGACAAGAGCCTGTGGAGGATTTTTTCGTTCAATGGGTTCGTCGCTATGGTTTCGGCAGTCGGGACGATGATGATGGATGCTTTTGCCACTGGATTCTATCGGAGATTGCACCGGAGCAAGGCTCAGCCGGCGAAGGAAGGCGAGGAAATGCAATGTGAGAATCAGGGAAATGTGCATAGTCATTCTCATGGGCCCGGCTCTTCGGCGAGTTGGGGTAATGAACATGTGCCACATAAATCACCAAAATAACCTTAGATAAATTATTGGAATTTTAACCCCACGATATTTGTGTAGTGGAGCAGTTATTCATCACGTTGTCATTATGTAGAGTCCCTTTGACACGTTCTATGGATTGATTAATGGTTTCGTATGAATTTATACCTCATGGGCAATGGAGAAAGGGTCAGCCTATTGAAAACACACAATTTGTTAACTTTCCTGCTTTTAATTTTTATCAGAGATTCATCCTAAATGACAATTCATAAGAAGAGACTCGAAATTTTAGAGAATAATGTCAACAATATTCAAGAAGGTATGACTAAGATGTTGGTAGAGATTCAAAGACTGTCATAATCTATACAGTCACGAGCAGAATCCTCACAAGGGAGTCCATACCGCACTAGAGCTAACAATTGCTCTCCTGATGGTGAAGCATATTCAAGAAGGAGCAACTTGACGCACTCAGAACTAAAGCACTTCGAGATACAATTAGAGTGATCCCACAAAATGGTTTTAACCATGGTTCATTACTCACCACTTATAAAGTAGTAGAAGAAGAAATGGGGTCGATGGCCACTTTCGATATGGAAAGCAAAGCCTAACAGTGGTGGCAATGGTTGCAGCGTCGCTATCAAAGAATGAATCGAGAGATTACATGTCCAGTCTTGGAAAGAGAGTTATGCACTAGGTTCGGGCCACCCGCGGGAACCAACTTTAACGAAGCTCTAAAAAAGCTTGAACAAACGGTTTCTCTCACAGAGTATCAAGAGGAATTCGAGCGCTTGAGCAATTTGGTAGATGGTTGGTCGAAAGAAGCGCTTTTGGGTGCTTTCATCGATGGTCTAAACCTAAACTAGCAGAAGCTGTCCGTGTCTTCGAACCTCAGTCCTTACGGCTTACAGAGAGCTTACAGTCATTCACGTATGAAGGATGACCAGCTACAACGTATTAAGCAGGTTTCCCAACCAGTATCTAAATCCAGAACTCTAGGGAGTCTTCCAATGAATAGCCCAAACGGACTTATCAAGAGAATATCATGGGAAGAAATGCAAACATTATAAAAGTAAAGGGCTGAAGCTTCAATTGTAATGAAGCGCCCAAACCAGGCATTGATATCAGAAGCCTCAAACTACTGCTACTGAACGTGATGCAGTGGAACCTGAGGTGGAAATATGCAATATTGTTTTTCTTTATCAAGCCAACCGTTTTCTAGAACTAGACCTTGAGGGCATGGTCAGTCTTTAAAGGGAGGGAAATGATGAACATGTGCCACGTAGATCACCCAAATAACCCTAGATAAATTCCTAGTATTTTAACCCCACAATATTTGTGTAGTGGAGCAGTTATTCATCACGTTGTCATTATATATATATATATATATATATATATATATATGATCTTGTTTGTTAATTGGTCTGTATACAAATAATGGTATGTAGTCCTTTGATAATAGTTTCAAAGGACTACTACCTAATCCCCATGATCAGCGCTAAAAAACTTACAGCTGGTTACTTTGATGAAATTATCACCCTTTTGTAAACTGATTCATTAAGAATTTGACTGTCTTAATCAACGCAATCACAATGCATCGTATAAGTAATAAAAGTTATTCTTCATTAAGTCCAAATATTCTGCCCTACGATGGCTGGATTAGAATCTCATAAACCAACTACCCCAACTACCTCTAAAATCCTTACTTATTTGAACTCCAATATTACATGATTAGAGATCGACAAAATAATACTCAAGAAATTTCAATTAGTATACATAAAATATTAATAAGAATGAAACGAGAGTTCACGATGGTATCAACATCGTACCACGTAATCAATGAATAATCATCTTAATTTTCTACATCATTTTAATCTATTGCCATGTTGTAGTCGACTAAGTCAAAGATGCATTTGTGGGTATAGTTCATTTTCCTTATCCATGTTCCTCTCAATAATTAGAGATTCATATTCATTTCGACTCATTTAATCTAATCATTACTTTGTAGGATATAATCCTCTTTCAGACTCAGATTCTTCTTTTCCATCACACCCGTATCTTAGACTAGAAAATTTCATTCCATGTAATGCGATATTTGCAAACCCTTTCGCAATTTAGATGGCACCTCATCCTTTAATACTGATGAAATTATCCATCTCCTTGATTAGATCTTTGCTAACACGGGATCAGTATCCTTTCATCATAAATAAGAAAAACCTCTAAGTTATTAGATTGATACTTCATAAAACTATTCTCAAACCATGAGTAAGTTAGTGATTTATCTGAATAATCTTTCAGAGTTCATTAGTTCCAAAGTATTAATCTACCATACCCACAAAGAACTGAGCTGACACCCTGTGATTTCTCCATCTCTCGTGTCAACACAAAGGGCCTCGAAAATACAAAAAGAAGATACTTTAAGCTCGTGGCACACGATACTAGTACCAACAACTTAAGTTCAAAAATAATATCAATCAAATAAATTCAAGAATTCTAACTAAGGCGTTCTTCCACTTTGTGTAGAAAAAATGACTATCATCATCGACTCATTCCCAGAGGGAACTCAACCTTTCAAAACTGGTTCACTCATATCAGTGACTAACCGATCAGGAAAATTCACTGAAAGTGTAAACGAACTGAAATAAATGAAATCCAAAAATTTCCAAACTCCATTTTATTCAAAATAGTAAAGAGCAGTGCATATAATTCCTGCCGGCTGCACTTTAGTTCATTACTCAACTCCGGAAAATCAAAAGAAAACTAACTAAAAACTATGCTCAAACTAAATCTACTAAAAAGGAAATAAAAGAAAAATAAAAGAAAATAATATACAAAGAGTCTTCAACTACCCAGAAGTCCTGGAATTGGGAAAGTTGCACACAATGCCCTAAATGCGTCTATTTATAGACTTTCCAATGTTAGGCCGCACTTCAAGACGGTGTTATGGATCCCCAAATTTCTAGCCCACTTATTACTTTGTCGCGGACACGAAGTCATCGCGATATCTTCCGCATTTGTCGCCGCTTCGCAGCCTCGCTTTCTATCGCGACCGCTTCTCCAGCTTTTCGATTCCGCCGCGATAAACTTTGATAATGTCATGACGTAGTTTTTGATCCAGCTGTCTTGTTCTTTGCCAGCGACAAAGAATGTCTTCAGGTTGCAACATAAAATTTGTTTGCAACCACCTTCTCATTTCTTTCGCCTGAAACTATCGACATAATTTCGTCAGGACAAGCATTTTCTCTTTAGCTTGTCTACTCGTCGCTACAGCAGAAATCACACGAAGTTTTCTATGTCGCGACAAAGTTTCTTGATTTCTATCACCTTTCTCGCCGCGAACAAAATTTTCTTTGTCGCAATGACATTTCTTCAGTCTTTACCGCTGGCTAAGCCGTTGTCGCGCATGAAACTTTGTCAGCGATTACCTCGGGAATTCGGCCAATCTCGCCTTCTTCACTTCGCCGCGACCGAAGCCTTTTCACGACGTAATTCTATCAACTGCTAAATTTTTATTATCGCTGACAAAAACTTCCTCGTTACTTAATAAAGATTCTACCTTCCGCTTCTTCTCACTATATCTTAACATAACTTCCATCAATGCCATTCCTCTCAGATTCTTCAACTCGTCATGTATTGCATTTCTCATTTATTAGAAGTTCACCTAGACTTTGTTTTGTTTATCGTGATAGAAATAATCTTTGTCGCGACAAAGTTCTATTGCTCTTTGTTGTGAACTCTGACTGTTATGTCGCGATAGAGTTTTCTTTGTCGTGACAAAAATGCTTCCTTGAGCTAGTCCCATGTTGAAAACCTTGTCGTAACATAAAAACACTTGTCGCAACTGACTTGTGTTATATCCTTGCCATTTTCTGTCGCGATAGAGCTGTCTTTGGTCGCAACATAGTTCATTTGCTAATCTTTAGCCTTTTATGTTACGACAGAGGAAGGATTGTCGCGACATAGTTCCTTTTGCCATTTGCCTTGATCATTGTCGCGACCGAGTTAAGAGTGTCGCGACAGTCTTCTTTACATTCTTCTTCAACAATGTCGTAACAACCATTCTTTGTCATGATAGATATTCTATTTTTGCCTTGAGTTCAGCCTGGACTTTGTTATGACATACAGCTGCTAGCTACAACATAGTTCTTCTGGCCTACTTGAAATTATGTTGCGACACACTAAAACTATGTCTCGTCAGAGAATGCTGCAACTGCCATTTTTTTCTTCTTTTCTACTAGAATTATCTCTTTTTTCAATTAAAACCTGCAAAACACAAAGTGGGTGAATATTCCAAAATTCGCACAGCGATCTAACACCACAAAACACTTCACTGATTAAAAAAATATGAGTTTACGACTCACCAAATTCCCCCAAACTTGTTGTTTTGCTCGTCCCCTTCAATCAAAGAGAAGAAAATTTTGTTTATCCTCAAAACAATTTAGCTTTTATTTTTAAGGACATTTTTCAATATACCCTTCAATTCAAGGTGAAACATAAGTCAAGCAGTAAAAATTATTTCTCAAACATGTTTTTAATTCAGAATCGGAAAATTTTGAATTGTTACTGAACAAACAACAATTCATATAAGATAAACAATTTAATCATTCAACCCTGATTTGTAAGTGTGTGCTGGTCTTTTCTCTTTTCCTTGGCGGGATTGAGATTAATGTACAGGATGACCCACCGATTAGCATCTGCTTCCTGCTGCGTTTCTTAGTCTCATATGAACGTTTTTGTCATATTAATCTCCACTAATGTAAGCATATCATCACCTTCAGGATCAAATAGGTCTTTTAGGCTTGTAATGTGTGGCTCGGGTAATTGGGTAGATAATTAGACAGTTTAGGCTCAATTTTACCCAGACTCATTGACCACTTAACACACTTGCCTTTATTATGCATACTTGATTTATCTTGATTCCAAGTTTCTAACCTTCCCATCAGGTTTTGTGCATCTTTCTGCATATTCTTCATTGTGATATATTTTTCTCTTTTCAATTGACCACACTCAGAATATAACTTCTCTTCCTTATTTTAGAAGCTTTTTTACTTTTCATCCCTCACCAAGGTTTTATGGAATGGTGCAATGTTTTGTCTTTTTAAGCTTTCTACCACCCTTAACGAACTTTGGGTTAGTAACTCCCGTACTAGTTGGCATTAGGGTATTAGGTGTTGAACACCCCTAAGAACTTAATTGTTCAAGGAAGGCTACAAGGCCAAACTCATTCTTCCTTGATGTTTTTCTTTTCATAGCTTCTTTCTTAATTCTCTTCATCTCTTCTCATCTCAATGAATTTTTCTTTCTTAACCCTTTTTTTCCTTCTCTACAGCTTAAAATAATATTCCCCCAAACTTGTCTTTTTTTGTCATTAATGTATTTTGCCTTGTAATCTGGGCAAATAAGGGTTCTTTATTGTAGGATTATGTTAAGGAAGGAATTCGGTTTCTCATTTTCTGATTGATGATGAGATTGACTATAGGCTTAAATAAGGAACTGGGTAATGTGGCCTTGTACATCATAGGGAGTAAACTTTGAAAATGGCTTTAAGGATAGCTAAATCATTTCCTATTAGTGAGTCTTGCCAAGCATTTTCCTTGACTAATAATCCGACAAGTTTCTAGGCCATTAAATTCTTGTGATGGATCTAGAAGATGTCCTAATCTTGGCACAATTTGTTTGAGCTCTTTATTGACCATGTGCAAACATGGGGATTTTATAACCAAATTTGTTTACAAGAAAACGAGAATTATAGGTCTTATCTGTTCCATCAATTTATTAAAACCTTCCTTATTCTTGAAGTTCAACACATTTATTAATATCCTTACAACTTTCCCTTTCAAGTCATCTCATCCTACCCCAATGCATCTATCAAATTGTTTGTTTGGTTTTGTGGCTATGTTGTTGTGTTATTTAACAGTTAGAATGTTCATTTAGATCAACAATTCAGTTCAAAGAAATGTAACACAGCAACAACTCAATTCCATCAACAATTCAGCTCCACCTAACAATTCACAGCTTATTTAGCAATTCCAACCAGGAAATTTGGTTTCTCATTTATTCAACTAAGCTATTTACCACAAGTTAATAGTTTCAAATTATTAAACTCAAAGGAAAGAAAATTTAAACAAAACAAACAAGAAATAAACACTAAGCTTTGCAAAGAATTTTTCTATTTTATTGAATTTTTCAAGGATGGGATATTAGGTACAGAGAAGGAAAAGGGATGGAAGAGCAGACAATGTTCATTTTTTATTCCTTGAAGCCTTTTCCTTGGCTGCTTCTATTCTTAAATATTTTTCAACCTCCTCTATTGGGGTTAGTTCTTTTTTTCTTGTTACACTAGGGGTTTTCTTTTGAGCTGGTGCTTTACAAGGTTCAGTGGTCTTTCTTCCTCTGGATTTAGGTTAGAGAAGGGTATTGGTGGGTTTGTTACACCCTGAGGGACTACTGTGTAAGGCACACAGTCTGAAATTCTGATTTGTGGCAGTGGCACTTTCTTCTTGTTTGAGACTGTCTTCATCGCCCAATCCAAAATCTTCGTATTGCTTTCTGTAAGTTCTCGTTGCCTTTTAGCTAATGAGTCTAGGAGTGTCATGTTGTTGACTTGCTCATAGGTCATTAGACGAAAACTTTCTTTGCAATGTGCTAGACTATTCAACCAATTCTTGTCCCTTGATTCCATGCATGCCTTTAAGGTGTTGTCTCTATCCTCCAACATTTTTATCAACCCTGCTTCATGTTTTCTTGTTTCAGTCCAGAAAGCCACTTCTCCATCCCTTATCACTGTTCGCCATTCTATATCCTTTTTTTCCAATTCTACTCTTCATTCTTCATGCTTTGTTTGATACATCCTCGATTTTACGATCCCTTCTTACAGGCTCTGCATCCCATATGTTCCATCCCTCTAGATTTGAAGTTGGATTTTTAGTTGAATTATCACTGCAACATCTCTTGTTTCATAGATTTCAACATCTCCATCAGTTATGTGTTATTACCCTGGTGCCCTGAACTTTTAGCTTGTTCTTGATGGATTTCTCTTAGGTCTAGAGATACATTCCAGTTGGGGCTTAGGCTTCCTTGAAATTCTTGCTGCTTTAAGGGTGGACTTTCCCTCTGTTTTTAGGGCCTTTTGTCACTCCAGTCAAGGTCAGAGGGGATGCCTTGGGGTATGTTTCTTCTTTTCCCCATTCTTCATCTACTCCCCCAAGAAGGCAAAGACTGATGATTGTAGCTGGGTGTGGAATCAAACCCATGCATTTGCTTCTAGAGTAGCTCAGGATAGAATTCTTGATTATTTTCCCCACATTGATTTTGTAACCCCTTCAGCAATACATAAAGGAGGATTGCTACGTTCCTTCTTACTGTGCTGAGGTGCTTTGATGGCAAAAGGACAAAGCTAATAAAATAGAAGCATACCTTAGCCTCTTAAGTTAAATCACCTATGGAAATGGATTCATAAAGGGTTTTCTTTGTTGCCTTCCATTTTCCTTTTCTGGCTATCAATAGGTCCACTGTCTTCTGGTACTCTAGCTCCTTTAGTAGTCTCTTGAATTTTGAGCCATCTTTCTGCACCTTCAGATTGAACAATCCATTTATCGTTTCTTTGTTGAATCTATCCATTTTCCTCTTACCTATACCTTCTTTCCTTCCTATTCCACCATATTAGCAAAAATTTCTTTAACCCATGCAGCACAGCCAGGTGCCTTGTGCTCGTCCAGTGATTGCCATCCTCTCTTCTCAAGCATTTCAAAGAAAAGGGAGATGAGTTTTTTGAATCCTCTTTCAACTATGAAACCCCTGTCCTTTAGACTTTTTTCCAATAAAGCAGATGCTTTGTCTGATTCTTCAACTCCCCTCTTTCATTCCTCTACTCTGCTTCAGATTCTTCAACTCCCCTCTTCATTTTTCTTGATTCCTTTTCTAGCTACTCAGGCTCTTCTCTAGTTTCAGCTCTTTCTTCCTCTTGCATTTCCCCTTATTGAGTTTCTTGAACAGTCTCCTTCTCCCTTGCGTGTATGCTTAATGCATCTCGTTTCAAGTTCGAATAGAAGATTGGCAGAAGATAAGACATAATGAGAATAAGGGTTTGGAACTCTAGGGTTTTTAGAGTGTAAAGATGGAATTTTATAAGAGAAGTGAGTGGGTTTATAGTTTATAAGAAAGGTGGCCTTTAGTTTCAAAATTCTCTATTTTATAAACTAGCGTTTTTGTTGTGCCTTCATTAATGTCAGGCAACGGCCGACCTAGGGTTTGTTCCATTTTTGCAATACTATGTCATGGCATAGAGAAATAATTGTCATGACGGTTGCAATCAATTGAAGTTAGGTGGTCTTATGTCGCGACATTTAGTGAAAATGTTAATGACACGTTATTGCAGTGTTCCAATTTTCAAGAAATTATGCAGCATTGGCGACCTGTTATCACAATAAACTTTCCCTCTAATCTCTGAGTCTAAAGTTGATTATGTCGTGACATAGAGAAAGTATGTCGCGACACAAAAAATTTGATGCTCAACGAAATCTATGTTAGAGCCATGCAGCATATTATCGCCGACAATGTTTTCTCCTCCATAAATGTAGATTGAACACAGTTACATTGCGACATGGATAATTTATTGTTCAGAAAAACCTATCTCTGAATTGGGATGAGGTTTAGTTTCAAACTACAATCAGAACAAGAAACAATGTTGCAACTGAATTTGGCAATAATGTTGCAACAGAGAGAAAGCATGTTGTGACATTGAACTAAAAATTTTCAAAAGTGCATCTTTCCCAGTTTTCAATCAAGACATATTCAAAACAATGTGCATTCACCCATACCCATCAGAACATACTTGTGAAAATTCATTTAATCATCAAAGAACCTCAATTTAAGTATAAACAACAACATTTCCTTTGTTTATTCAATATAATTCACCAAGATGATATTCAAAATATCTAAAAAAAAATGAAACCAACAAAGCTACTATTCATTTTCTGCTTTAAAATGTTACCATATCAAATTTTAGGAGTTTATGCAATTTGGGACTCTATTATTATCAATATATATTATCTTACCATGTATAAATGCTAAAGATTAGGAATCTGTTAGTTACCATGTAATATGAAATACCACTTTATAGTTTATAACATGTTTGAGGTGTAATATAAGTTAAATCAATTTTAGAATACAGATAGGCAATGTTTAAGAAGTAAGGGTATATTACAAGTGGAATTTGTCAAATAGGACATAAAGTCATAAGTTAGAAAGATGAGAGAATTTGTGTAGAATAGCATAAATTGATTGCAAATATTAGAGAGTTGGAGGACCAAAGTAAAATAAAAGGGATAAGATCAAGTAGGGCCTCTCGTTTGGGAGACCAAGCGGATGGGGAGAAGAGAAAGAGAGAGAGGAGGAAGAGAGAAAGAGAAAGAAAGAAGAAGAGAAGAGAAGAAGAAGAGAGGAAAGAGAAAGAAAGGAAAGAAGGAGAAAGAAGGTCAAAGGTATAGAAGTCTAGTTTTTTTTGTATGGATGCTATGGATTTTGTATGGATTTATGATTTTGTATGGAAAAATCAAACCATAAACCCATTTTTTAAATTTGGGTCTAAAAGAACCTTACTTGGTATATTGGCAGTTTTATATTAGATTTGGAGTTGTTTTGGTTTGGTTTTGTGGTTGATTTGGGGTTATATGGAAACTAAGTATGGATTCCCCAAATTTTTTAGACTTAGGAAACTCTCCTAACCCATTAATTGTGTAGGGGTTTCTCCTACTCAGGTTCCTTTGCATTTAAGGGTTGTCTTGCCCCAAGGGAAATTATCCGATTTTGCTCTTACTCATTAACCGGACTTTAGAACTAGTTTTTGGGTAGGAAATAAAGGGAATTTAGTAGTGAGTCCTTAAGGTAAATTGTAGTCACATCAGTAAACTTGATGTTAGGCTTTTGAATTTCTCCATTCGGACCCCTGTAGCCCAAGTTATGATCCGTTTACCTAAAAACATTTTAAATGGAAGAAGCTGATGACGAGGGTGTGGGTGGTTAGAGATTGACCGAGGGCGGAGTTAGGACGGTCTCGGCTAGGGGTCGGTAGGCGGTTAGGGGCGAGCCCGGTAGTGAAAGCCCCAGGTCAGCCGGCTGCGGTTAGTCGGTGCGATTTGGACTCATGTGTGACCTCCAACTTCGGACGAACTCCGTTTCGGGTGTTCTTTGACTCTATAGAAATCTCATTGAGTCAAGATTCCAACCATATGCCTGTGGAGGATGATTAGTGCCCAAAAAGTGCTATTTTGAACCCTATATTAGATAGGTTTTGAGTGCTTTTTGTGCACTAATCATGTCATTTATGCCAATTGAAGTGTTCTAGTCTTCTTAGTAACACTTATGCCATTTAGAGGTATTTTTGGTTGTTTTGTAGGCTTTTGCACACTTTTGGAGTTCAATCTCAATACAAGGATTGAATCATGAAGTTGGGGTCAAGTCTCGGCCATCAACCAACCCAAGAATCAATGAGAAAACAAAGGCAAAGTGAAGAAAATTCGATGCGGTTGAAGCGGGATGAAAAGTGAGATCAACAATGCGGGAATTTTCGCTAAACACGAAAATTTTAAGCCGTTCGCGAATTTCGCAACCTTAAGCTGAATTTATAACCTCGCTAATCTCCAAATTTCGCTAGACCACTCAAATTTCGCTAGCATTGTAGCGAAATAGTGGTTAGCTTCTCACAAATTTCGCTAGCTTAACGAAATTTAACATTCTTGAGAGTACTTCATATGTGAAATTTCTTGTTTTCGCTAGACACATTGATTTCTCTAATTAAGCGAAATTTTGCGTGCTGCGAAAGTGATGCTCTCGTCATGCTTTGTAGTGTCTTAGCTCCCCGAGCTTGGTGTGTAATTGTCCTATAACTTAGCCAATTTCATAGGTTTTTGGTATTTTCAACTGCCTTAGAGGTGGCCTATATAAGCCTTCTTGTTTTGTAACCTAAGCAAACAATTTTAGCGACAATTTTGTAACAATTTGGAGGAGGAAGATATTTTGTAAGTTTCATTTTGTAAATAAAGTATTGTATTTTAATAGGGGTTTATTTTTCTCTCTTCTCTCTCCTCTTTCTCTTTCTTTCATTTTGCCAAACACCCCTCTTAGGGATGACAACTCAAGAGATGCTTGGCTAAGCCTCCTTTCTTTGAAGAGGGAAGGAAGGTAGCTTGGTGGTGGGAGCATATGCATGTTGTCCTCTTGTATTAAAGCCACGGGTAGTGTATTTATACCTTATCTTCTCAAAATACTAGTTAGTAACATTCAGATATGTTGATGACGATACTCTCCATGCTTTAGGATTCGATTGCATACTGAGTGTTAGATGCAGCTGTGATTCTTCAGATGGTCTTCTGAGCCTCTAGAATGATGTTTAAATGTTAGGGTTTCAAAGTGAGGGTTGAATAGCACTTAATGTTATTGATTTGGCCAATACTCTCCATGCTTCAGGATACAGTACATACTTATTGCTAGATGCCTTTGTGATCATTAGATGGTCTTTCTGAGCCTCACGAGATGATATTGAATGTGTTAGGGTTTTAAAGCGTAAAGGGGCCATATATGCATGCTACAATGACTCAAATAGGAGTTGCTTCATGGGTGAGGTTGCTAGTTAAATATAGATCGGTTATGCCGTGGACTATAGGTTGCATGTCATACTTGCGAGGATAAAACCCGAGGACCTTGTTTGCCCAACTTGCCAGTTAGTGGCCTAAATCTTCAAGTTAACTTTTCACCTTTTTACTTCCGGTTTACAATTCTCGGTTTCTAAACCATTCCTGCATTTTTTGAAACACAATTCCAAGAAGTCGAATAGAAAGCCTTGCCTTGGTATGATGCAAACCATTTTTAGGATGAAAACCCATCCCCGTGTTCGACCTAGACCACTATCGCAGTAAGCCATTTCTGACGTGGTAGGAGACAGGTGTATATAAATTTTGTTGATTTAGCTCGACCCTCTTTGTGGCCTTGCAGATCAAATGGCGCGTTGCTGAGGATGGTGCCAAACTACAAGAAATGGTAAGTTGAAGAGTACTTGTGATCCACATCACTAGTGAATGTAACCTTCACCTCTTTTACCTTCGGTTGAGGCCCATGGATTTTTCGACACTAAGCGATGGCGCAGCATTTGATTTTTCCATTCGGTCCGGTTTATTGTTGTTAGTTAATTTTAATCTTTTTTGCAAACTGTAGTTTGCTCTTTTTATTGTCTCTAAATTATATATGAGGTGTTTATGCAACAGTGGGATGAGACACATCAATTAGATTGCATAGGATAGATTCACAACCGAGCCCGGCTAATTGGGGTTGAGTGTACCAGCGTACCATGGATCCATACGAGGGCAAGCCGAGTCGACGGAACCCCCATGAATCCAAATGCTTATAGAACCGGGGATCACATCCACCCTCCTAGAGTTAGTGCCCCATCTTTGTATCATTCCTCCTTCTTTGAGAAGATGTAACGGTGAGGCCATATTTAATTACCTACAGCACCACACATATCATGGTATGGAAAATGAAAATCCATACACTCATATTAGGGATTTTGGGAGTCACGCACTACCTTGAGAAGGTATGATTGACATGGATTCTTTGAAGCTAAAGGCATTTCATTGACTCTAAAGGACAAGGCCAAGATATGGCTCAACTCCTTGAGGCCTAGAACCATTCGAGTGGGGGAGGCTGGTGAGTTCTGAAAAGTTTTGAGTGCTCATAAAACCAATTTGAAAACAATCTACAACACTGCGGCTCGGGGATGGTGAGAGATTTTGCAGTGTTAGGAAAGATTTATGGAGACCATCGGTGCATGCCCACATCATGGGTTTGATACATGGATCTTCAGTAAGCCATTTCTATGGTGGTATGTCTCTGCCATGGGAGCAAGCTGTTGGAAACCATGTGTGGGGAGACTTTTAAGCAAACATCTGATGAAGCCATGGATTTTTAAATTGTAATGGTGAAACTACAAGGAGTTAGGATGAACCTAACCCTAGAGAGTGGATAGGATGAGACCACGAGTCAATCAAAGGGTGGGATGTATGCCTTTGCCCCGAAGAAATAGAGATGAGAGCTAGGATTTCAGCCTAGCTAGGAAGTGGGGAGCTTGAAGGCCAAGCGGCTCCCGAGGTGCATGCGGTGGCGAAGAATGCCTCGAGTCAATCCTTACACCCGTTCCAATCCCTGTGCATCCAATTAGAACCATATTGCTATGGCCCACTACAGATGAAGGATTTGATGTCGAATGTGCAAAACCAACGTAGGACAATTCAAGCCACAACAATCCAATGCTTCCATATAGGCCACCTGCAATTCCAATTGGAGGAATCACCCTAACCTTGCATGGAGACCTAACCCCCCTGCTTATGTACCCAAGGAGCGAGCCACGGTTTAGGTTCCCCCTCTAACCCTGGCAGCCACCATCCTCATGTCACATGGAGCAAGCCATTTGAATTTAGGTAAGGTGGTAGAAACGACTTTGTTGAGAACAAGGAATCGATATTTTAAGCGGCACAAAGAATTGATCTTGTAGAATTACATTGAACAAAAGAATAGATGGGCTTAGGAAGCGATCTCAGCGAGAAAATTGACAACCTACGATATTCAATCACTAAGATCAACAAATTTCTTTGGAGGTACAAGAAAGAGGAGGTTCCCTTCACAACAGTTCCAAACCCTAAAGGAATTCATGAGTAGGATTATCAATGATTCGGGGAATGGATAGGAGTTGAGCCATAATCACCACGAAGTGGAAAGAGAGGTTGATCCAGCATGCAGAAATGCGAAGAATCGGCTGGGGAGAAGAATTGCGGTCTGACATATTCTCCTAAGGAGGAGGATTCAATCCAAATACCGCATACCACCTCCGTTTCCCTGAAGCACTTAGAGGAAAGAAGAAGGCATCTCGACAAGCGGGCATTTTAAAGGTCTTAAAATGATAAAGGTTAACATACCTTTCTTGGACCCTAATCAAACAAGTCCTGCTTATGCAAAATTTTGAAAGATCTTTGCACAATCAAGAAGGGATTAGGCATTGAGAAGAAAGCATTTCTCCTTTGAACATATCGGTGCCATAATCCCAGAAAGCAAATACCTGTCAAATACAAAGATCCTAGATGCTCCCCTTGATTTCGAGTCAATATTGGTGGGAATTGCATAGAAAAGTCCTTGCTTGATTTAGGAGCCAGTGTGAACCTAATGCCGTATTCAGTATACAAGCAGTTAGGTCGAGGTGAACTTAAACCTACCAACATCACACTCTCATTGGCCGATGGTCCCGGTGAAAATCCCTAAGGGGATAGTTGAGGATGTGGTGAAGATAGACAAATTCTCTTTACCCTTTTAGATTTTTTGTGAGTACCGACCACTGAACCAGTGCTAGTGAACCCGATCATGTACCAATCATCTTGAGAGACCATTACGGCCCTTTGCCAATGCAATAATAAATTGCGGAATGAGTCATGCAATTAACTTTTGGTAACATGACCATGGAGTTGAACATCTTTCATTTGAACAACAAACATGAGTTCTTTAGAAATTGAAAATCAAATTTCGTGAAGTTGGCTCAATTGATGAGTGTGCGGAAAAACACGGTCCGGAAATGCAAGAGGAGTAATTACCCATGGAGATGAAGATATATTGGTCTTGCCATCAACACCCACTGCAAACCAATTGCTCAATTCAACAGTCGTCACTGAGGAGCAGATCAACAATTGGGCACCTAAAACCATGGAATTAGCCCAGGCAACTGCAGGGGTTGAGGAGATTATCCTCCTTGACCCTCCTTGAGTAATTTGGTATATTAGCGGTTTGGTGTTCTCAAAAACAAATTGCAGTTCAACAATTTTTGTTTTTATTTTAATTTAGTCAATTTCCATTTAGCTATTTTTAGTATGTTTCTTAATTTATGACTTTTCCATTTTTATGAGTTGGTAAGTATTTTATGTTATCTTATAAATTATTAGATATATTCTATTTCCTAATTTTAATTTTAATTTTACTTTTAGTAATATATTAATTTTCATTTTAATCTGAAAATTCGATTGCGAATTGGTGTTACTAGGTGTGAGCCGGTCGGCAAAAATAGCGAAATTGCGGAATGACCAGCCATTTGCCGTTACAGAAGCTTATATAAGCGAGGGTTGGTTTAGAATTTTACTTCACATTCTCCCTCGGTAGGTGTCTGGCTCCCGGCGAAATACGAGTCCCAGATCCTGCCCGCCGCCGACATCCGCTGCGTGTCGTCCTTGAAATTTGCTTTCGGCTTTCATTGCCGCCGTGACTAGAGTGCACACCCGGTTCGGAGTTTGAGCCCAGCCCTTTGTACCTCGGCCAGGCCTTGATGAGCCTCCACGGCTGAGCCATCGGTTGCGAGTTCAGCCTCGGTTGATGGTAGGTGCCACCAGACATCGATCATTTATCGAGCCTGATTTGCGATTCGGGGCCATTTCATCGGTCGGTGAGCCACAGTTCGGTTTGCTTGCTTGAGTGGTTGAGCAGCCTCAGAGCTACGAAGTTCCCGATTACTACGGGGTCACCGATTATATTTTCGGTGAGTGAGCCCTTTTCGATTATTTTTTATTTTGATACTCCCGGTATGGATTCATTACTTTTCGGGGTGGAGTCCGTCTTGGCCTCGGGTGGTGCGCAGAGAGAGTGGCCCCGGCTCGGTCCGGCTCTGGCACCATCAGGTCCCGGAGGCGATATCGAGGCCTCGGGGGATCCGGCGTTATCGGTGACGGATGGGACTGGGCGTCTGTACCTCGGAGGAGAGTTAGGAGGGCCAGGCCCTCCAAGCGGGCCCGCACATCGGGCCCAGGCGAGTCATCTTCCACCAGGCCCCCACCATCTCCAGTTACTTCAGCTGCGGAGGCGACTTCATCACCTCGGTGTGTGATCCCGAGGATCGAGGCCCGTGTTCGTAGGGAACCCCGTTCGGGGAGTGTGCGACTCCACCACGAGTTTCATCGGAGTCATTTTATGACATCCCGCGTGAGTGACCACAGTCTGGGAGTCTTTGAGATTGATCGAGGAGTATTCACTCCACACCGCTTCGCCCGACTCCGTAGCGGTTTATTGCAGAGTGAATGCTGCGGTTCTACGCTCCATGACATCGAGGAGACAGGCGGTCCGCTAGAATCTGATTGAGTATAGATGACCGCCTTGGTGTACTCGGGCCGGCCCGATATTTCAGCGACGTAGGATTGCGCATACCGCCCGCGCAATTGAGATTCTGAGCTTGGGCCCACCGCACGGGGAGATGGTGAAACTAGCGGCGAAGACACCCTTCTTCAGTCCGGTATTTTACGGAGCTGGCCAGCCTCAGTCTTTGCTCATCGACCATCTTCTCGTCTTGACTTGTTCCTCTGCGACGTATGTGCGGAGGGAGGAGCATATTGGGCTCTTCTGGGATCTCAGGGATTTGGTTCAGCCCCTGCATTTGGTGATGGCCTCTGTTGCGATTCGGAGAAGGTCCATCGGAGGACACAGCACGACGGAGAGTCTTCCATTGCATGTCGCGACTCCTATGTTGCGTTCTCAGGCATCTAGGATTCCCAGGCCAATTTAGAGATGAGGGTCCGATGCCCTTAGTCATGTCGGTGGGCGAATTGATGACTACTGAGTCTCTTTCCACATCGACCACGGGACCGGGAGGAGGTCTGCAGAGATTCGGGGAGGCGAGGACCACCACGTAGATGATATACCTGCCCCTGAGCCCGAGGTACAGAGGACTCCCATTTCAGATCGTTCACCTCCATCTCCTCCACATACTACATCGATTGCCGGCGGATACTCCGAACCTTCTATTCGACACATCGTTCGCGGAGTACATCCATGCTAGCTTGAGAAAGATAGGCTGAACTGATGGATGCCATGCAACTCACTTGCTGACTACGAGTACGTCGGGATCGGAGAGTTGGCCCGAGTGCCATTCTATCTTTGACTCGATTATGACCCGTCTAGGTCTTATCATGTTCTGATGGCGAGGCCCACGCGTCATTGTTGGATGTTAAGAGTGACGATGCGATTTGAGACCACCACCACAGCAGTGAGGTGGTTAGGTTTCTTTTTGATTTTTGTATAGTTACTAGCTTTATCAACTGCCTACTGATTTTGATTAGCATTTATGTATTAGCCATAGTAGGCAGTGATACTTTTGTGTTTAGCTTTGTATTCATGTATTAGCCACTTTGGCTATATCAACTATTCGAATTATATATATATCTGAGACTTTTGTATATCATGTTTTGTGTTGCCATGTGTAAATGTTTTCTTTTCAATTGAACAATTGGTGCTCTGATTGGACAATTGAATTGTGATTGGACAATTGAATTGCTCTGATTAGACGATTGGTGCTTTGTTGGATAATTGGTCATTGTTTGTCACTCCCGTACTGGACAAATTCCATGCTTGAGGCAGTTTGCTGGTCGAGTTGAAGTTCCGGCATGCTCGACTTGAAAGAATTTCCCCTGTATGCTAATTCCACTGCTAGCATCCCAGATTGTTCCAATAGAGGTACAATGAGAATTGTGTGCCTTCTTTTCCTTTGCAAGCTAGGCCTTAAACATGGTAGCAACCTAGGATAGGTTTGTGTTACCCATACTTGAAGGCCAATGTTGTCTTCCAAAGAAAAAGAAAGAAAAGCAAAAAGAAAAAGAAAAGAAAGAAAAAGTAAAAAGAAAAAGAAAAGAAAAGAAGAAAAGAAAAATAAAAAGTCATGTGACTTTCAATGCTTGAAAGCCGGCGTGGTCAGGGGGTATATGGTAAAGCCTTTGAAGCCCGTCATAAGCCTTAATTGGTTGGGAGTCATCGATTTAGTGTTCGTTACATGGGTGGATAGGTGAAGTTTAATGACTTGTGGGTGCTTAATTTTCGAAGTCATTTGGAGTCCGGGGTGAAGCCTTTAGAGTTAGTGGTCATTGATCCTTTTGGCTTGATGCCCTAAACCTTGAGTGGTTGGGAGTCATCGGTGGACCCCCGTTACACGGACTTTGGTGAAGTCGGATTTTAAGCATTGCACCCTACGATGTAGATGAATAAAGAAAGAAGAGTGTAACTAGCCCTATCTAGGTTGTTCAACAACTTAAGGCCATGTCAGTGCTAGGTTGGGGGGAGGTGGCAATTTTGCAGTTTATTAGCTTAATCTGGTTACATAAAGAATCATTAGACTTAGGTGGAAATTCAAGTTGAGATTTATGGATCCAATATTGACCTAGAATTGTTCTTGTATGGTTTTGATTCTTTCATATCGGTTTACAACTTTGATTTCAATTCTCGATTTAAGGTATTGTTTATATGTATATACCTTTACCCCACAATCATAACCTTTTTGAAATCACCACATGCATCTTCTTTTTTGTTTGCATTGCTAAGGACTAACAGCGTTCCCCGGTTGGGGTGTGATTAGTGCACAAGTGCTATTTTGAACCTATATTAGATGAGTTTTTGAGTGCTTTGTGGAACTAATCATGTCATTTATACCAGTGAAGTGTTCTAGTCTTCTTAATGCTACTTATGCCATTTAGAGAATTATTTTTGGTTGTTTTGTGTTTTGCACACTTTTGGAGTTCAATCTGTCTGAGGATGAATCATGAAGTTAAGGAATTCAAGTCTCGGCCATCAACCCCGGCCCAAGAATCGTAGGAAAACAAAGGCAAAGTGAAGAAAATTCGATGCGGTTGAAGGCGGGATGAAGCGTGAAGGATCAACAATACGGGGAATTTCGCTAAACATGAAAATTTTAAGCTAAGATTGAAAATTTAACTACTGTGAGAATTTATGACCCTAGTAATGCCAAATTTTGCTAGACCACTCCAAATTTCGCTAGCACTGTTCCTTAGCGAAAATAATTGATTTCGCTTCTCACAAGAATTTCGCTAGCTTAGCGAAATTTCGCTATCTAGCGAAATTGCCCACCCTTAGCGAAATTTCTTATTTTCGCTAAACCTGTTGATTTCGCTAATTAGCGAAATTTTGCAGCCTAGCGAAAATTGATGCCTCGTCATGCTTTGTAATTAATGCCAAATCGCCTCCAAACTTGGTGTATTACTTAATTGTCCTATAACTTAGCCAATTTCATAGGTTTTTTGGTATTTTCATGCCTTGAGGTGGCCTATATAAGCCCCTCTTGTTTTGTAACCTAAGCAACAATTTTAGCAACAATTTTAGCAACAATTTGGAGGAGGAAAAGATATTTTGTAAGTTTTCATTTTGTAAATAAAGTATTGTATTTTAGCTAGGGTTTTATTTTTCTCTCTTCTCTCTCCTCTTTCTCTTTCTTTCCCGGCTGCCAAACACCCCTCTTGAGGATGACAACTCAAGAGATGCTTGGCTAAGCCTCCTTTCTTTGAAGAGGAAGGAAGCTAGCTTGGTGGTGGGGCATATGCATGTTGTCCTCTTGTATTAAAAGCCACGGGTAGTGTATTTATACCCCTTATCTTATCAAAATATGGATTCCAAGTAACATTGAATGTCATTTGATATGGCCAATACTCTCCATGCTTTAGGATTCAGTGCATACCTAGTGTTAGATGCACTGTGATTCTTTAGATGGTCTTCTGAGCCTCTAGAATGATGTTTAAATGTTGGGGTTTCAAAGTGAGGTTGAATAGCACTTAATGTTATTGGTTGGCCAATACTCTCCATGCTTGAGGATCTGATACATACTTAGTGCTAGATGCCTTTGTGCATTAGATGGTCTTCTGAGCCTGAGATATATTGAATGTTAGGGTTTTAAAGCGCCAAAGGGGCCGTATATGCATGCTACATGTTGACTCAAATAGGGAGTTGCTTCATGGGTGAGGTTTGCTAGTTAAATATAGATCGATTTATGCCATGGACTATAGGTTGCATGTCATAGCGGATAAAACAGGGACCTTGTTTGCCCTAACGCAGTTAGTGACCTAAATCTTCAAAGTTAACTTTCACCTTTTACTTTCAGTTTTACAATTCGGTTTCTAAACCATTCCTCTTTGTTTTGAAACACAATTCAAAGAGTAAATAGAAAGCCTTACCTTGAGGCAGCGATGCAAACCATTTTAGGATGAAAACCCGTCCAGTATTTGACTAGACCACTATCTTTGCGGTAGCTTGACTACGACGTGTAGAACAGGTGTATATAAATTTTGTTGATTTTAGCTCAGCCTACTATGTGGCACGAATCAGAGGACAGTAGGTAAACATAACCCTGCTGAAATCTAGGTTTTTACAGAGCTATTGGCCGGATAAGGCTGGCCGACTAGGATTGGCTACTCATGTGTGACCTCCAACTTCGGACGGTCAGAACTTCTTCGTCCGAACTCCGTTTTGGATGTTCTTGGACTTTATAAAAACTCGTTGAGTCTAGAATCCATCCATATATAGCTTGATGAAATTGGAACTCATATTATGTCCATAAATCATGAAAAATAGTAGGCCCTGCTGGTAATCATAGTTATTCATATTATGAACTCATAAATAGCTCATAAGCATACATGGTAACCATAGTTATTCATGCATATAATGAGATATAAGAAAAATGTGAGATACGAATAAATGATTGTAAATATCGCATATGATTACGAGATGACAATAATTATTCAAGAATATGAGATATGTACTGAACATAAAATACACATGGATTGTCTGCTTAGAACCTAGTGGAGGGATAGATGGGCATGCCTTTTAGGGAAAAATAAGTTTGCCACATACTGATCAGTTGGCCCCGTTTGGGTCATAACAGCGCCTTCGGGCCCTTATAGATGGTCATTGTCTCGAACAATGATAACGGCATATGAGGCCCTTATAAGTATTACATTGTCGCCTGATGATAATAGTGCCTTCGAGCCCTTATAGACCACTGTTTCGTACAGTGAGTACAGCACCTTCGGGCCCTTATAGTTTTGCTTTTTATCCCTTTAAGGTTTATGCGGGCGCAGAGCATAAAGAAATGACAAGTATATGCAAAGTATATGATATGATATGATATGAAGCATAGCCTTTGCTATGTGATGATAGTATACGATTAAGAACAAAGTAAAGTGCCAGATGACACAAAAAGTATATGAAATACGATAAGCTATGAAATATGTTATGAAAAAGTAAATATGAAAAATGGATAAGCATATGTAAATGTAATATTTTTCATAAGTATATGCATGTGTCTAAAGTGTGATGATCCTTATTAAGGGTCGTCGTTCATATGTATTAATTCCCACTAAGCTATAAACATGCGGGTGTTTCATCGGGTGTAAGTACGGAAAGAGAAACCAGATGTGAGGACAATCCATCGCGATCGAGGCCACACATCATTAGGTGCCAGTTGGAAGACCTTTTGGTCTAATGTATATGTATTTTTGTTTCTTTTGTAAACAATGTAAATATTGTAAATGTTGAACACTTCCATATATGAAGCTTGTATATATATTTTGTAATCACTTGACCTGAAATATAGTCTGGTCGTATTAACATTATATGAATGAACAAGCTTAAAGTTTTATAAGTTTAGAGTAATCAAAAAAAAAAAAGTGACACCTTAAGCGACGGGTGCGGGTTAGGCGTCACGGGTTTAGTGATATCGAGCCCGCAGTTGTGGTATATCGAGCCTAGGTTTAAGCATTTCTAGAAGAGTCTTAGATGAAGGATGTACCTACATAGTAATGTGTTGACCTTTGATGTGGATGTCCTTGTGTTTTGTATAGATGGATCGTCTTGAAGAAGTTGTTGAGAGTGTTAACCCAAGGGAACAAGAGGTATCAACCACGAGCCATCAGTAATGTACCTAATGGTACGAGCCTTCTTGAGAATATCGCGGGACATGGCTCCGGGTATTGGATGAATCTAGTAGTTCCTAAAGCTCCAAATAGACACGAGTAAGAAGACATGGAAGCGGAGAATTCCATGGAGTCGAGCATGGAAGAGTTAGAAAGCCGAATTACAGTTAGAAAGCTAGAAAGGGTATTGGAAGAGGTTAGATGCCCTCCCGATAAGAGAGCATCATGTGCAGTCTCACTATTGCAGGGTGAGGCATATGATTGGTGGAAACTGGTGCTCAAAAGTCCAGGGATCCCAAATCCCATGACATAGGAATTCTTTATCCAAGAGTTCAAGGCAAAGTATGTTACAGACATCTATAGGGAGTCCAAGTGGAAACAGTTCGAATGAAACAAAGACATGCGTAATTTGGGTATGAGAAAGAGCTCAGCCATCTCAACAAATATGCACCAGAAGCAGTCCTCACCGAGGCATTTCGGTGTAGGCATTTTGAAGATGGACTACATGATTCCATCAGTACTTGCTTTTTGTGACTTCTCTCCAACGGGTGGGTACATCAGTTGGTCCAGCTGCAATGAAAGTGGAGAGACTAGAAACCAGCAGCAAAGAAAAGTCTCGGAATGAAGTTCTGAGGCCTCCTCCTCCTCTTCGATAAAGAGCTAGAGATGTTCAAGTGAATTCGATCTGGGGTTCGGCTCTGAGAGTAGAAGACGAGAAATACAAACGTTATCTAGTGTGGGTAGAGGTGCTTCAATTGGACAGGGAGAAATCTTGGAGTGCACTCATTGCCATAGACAGCATTCTAGTGTTTGCAGGTTATTGACAGGAGGGTGTTTAGGTGTAGAGAGCAGGCATTTGATAACACGGTGTCCCGAGGAGTCGGGGATGATGAAGTCAACAAGGAGTGGCGGGGAGGAGATCTGCGGCACCGCGCCTGACTCCTTGATCGAGGTAGGGGTCGTAGTGGCCCATCTCATCATAGAGGACGAGGCGGAATAGTTTCAGAGACAGTGGATTGTCCTATGCCTACGGCCTGACTGCGAGCATATCATGAAGGCTCGTAGGGATCGGAATGCTCTGAGGTTATAGCTAGTATATTTTCTTTATATGATATTGAAATGCATGCATTGATTGATCCTGGATCTACTCATTCATATGTGTGCATGGAGCATGTATTTGACAAAGTACCAGCGATGGAGAAATTAGCATATGACATGCATGTGACTAGTCTGTTGGGGCACAGAGTTAGTGTGAATAGCGTATACAGAAATTGCCCTATTGTTATACAAACAAGAGAGTTTCTCGCTAATTTGATAACCTTACCATTCCGAGAGTTTGACTTGATTCTGTGAATGGATTGGTTGACTAAACACCGAGCCATTGTTGATTATGGACAAAAGACAGTAGTGTTGAGATGCTGCGATCGGTCACGAGGGTGATAATACAGGGCATTATCCGGCGATCAATCTTGATCTCATCCATGCGGCGAGAGATTTATAAGAAGGATGAGGCATTAGGCCTTGATACTTGACTCCAAGAGGAGGTCGAGTTGATGTGGAAAAGATTCGATGTAAGGGAATTTCCGGATGTATTCCTTTGAAGGAGTTGCAGGTATTCCTTGAGGAGGAGGTGGACTTATCCATATAAATTGTGCCGGGGAACGACCCGTGTCTAGGGCTATACAGGGATAGCTCCAGTAGAGTTGAAGGAGTTAAAGGTTCAACTACAAGAGCTTTTAGATAAAGGGTTTGTACGACCCAGTGTTTCGCCTTGGGGTGCACCTGTTTTATTTGTGAAAAAGAAAGATGGCACTCTACGGATGTGCATCGATTATATGCAGATCAATAAGGTGATAGTGAAAAACAAGTACCCATTACCGAGAATCAAAGATCTTTTGATCGGTTGAAAGGAATTTGGTGTCTTTTTCGAAGATCGACTACGATCACGGATATTATCAGTTGAGAGTAAAGGAAGTAGATGTGCCGAAGACCGCATTTAGAACTCGATATGGCCATTATGAGTTTTTGGTAATGCCATTTGGGTTGACTAATGCACCGGTAGCATTTATGGATTTAATGAATAGAACGGCCCTTATGTGGATCGGTTGTAGTGGTCTTTATTGATGACATCACGGTGTGTATTCTGGGATGCTACAAGAACATAGACAACATCGAGAAATAGTCTGCCAGAGACAGCTAGAGAAAGAAGTTATATGCTAAGCTCAGCAAATGTGATTTTTGCCTAAAGGAAGTTTCCTTCTTATGCCATATTGTGTCAGCAAAGGGTATAAGAGTTGACCCCTACAAAGATTGAGGCCGTTGTGAATTGGAAACCACCTCGAAATTTAACAGAGGTGAGAAGTTTCTTGGGCCTAACAGGTTATTATAGGGTGTGAGAGGGCTTTTGTCATAGCTACTCCGCTCACCAGGATTACTCGGGGAAAGGAATAAAGTTTAGGTGGACGGAAAAGCGTCGAGAATAGTTTTGAAACAGTTGAAAGGGATGCTAGTTTGAAGCACCGATGTGCTTGACCTACTTCGGAAAAGAGTATACCTTGTATAGTGATGCTTCAAGCATTGGTTTGGGATGCGTGTTAATGCAAGATGGGAAAGTGGTGGCTTATGCGTCTAGACAATTGAAGCCACATGAACAGAATTATCCCACTCATGACCTAGAGTTGGTTGTGGTAGTGTTTGCTTTGAAAATATGGCGACACTACTTATACGGGGAAAAGTGTAGAATTTACACCGATCATAAGAGTCTCAAGTATTTGCTAATGCAGAAAGAATTAAATTTGAGACAGAGGAGGTGCTTAGAGTTATTCAAGGATTATGACTGCATTATAGACTACCACCCCGGAAAGGCTAATGTAGTAGCCGATGCTTTAAGCCGAAAGATAGTGGTAGCAATGTCATTTCTGATGCGATGATTGGAGACTAGCAGATGATGGAGCTATGTTAGCTCAACTATAAGCGCAACCCATTTTAAAGCAAATGATTATAGATGCTCAGAAAAATGATGAAGAGCTACAGAAAATGTTACAAATGGTTAGAGATGGTGACGAGACCGAGTTTTTCGGTGAAAGAAAATTTAGAAGTTTGTGGTATTTCAGGGAGCATATTATGTGTGTCAGATCATAATGAGCTAAAGAAAAGTTGCTATTTGAGGCTCATAAAACAGTATTTACCATGCATCTTAGAGGTAATAAGATGTACCAGAACTTGAAACAGTTTTATTAGTGGAAGGGAATGAAAAGAGATGTGACTGGGTATGTATCTAAGTGTTTGACGTGTCAACAAATCAAAGCTGAACACCAAGTGCCAATAGGTTTGTTAAATCCCCTTCCAATTCCCCAATGGAAGTGGGATAACATTACCATGGATTTTGTGTCAAGTTTCCCCCTCACATAACAGAAGCATGACTATGTCTGGGTGATTGTTGATAAGCTCACAAAGTCGGCCCATTTTATACCGGTCAGGATGGACTATTCTATGGATCGACTAGCTAAGTTATATGTGGAGGAGATTGTACGATTGCATGGTGTACCATTATCTATTGTGTTAGATAAAGATCCGTTTGTAAAGGTTCGGAAGGAATTACGATCGGCTTTGGGCGAAGCTGAAGTTGATACAACATTCCATCCATGGCCCGATGAGCGATTGAAGAGGTTGATTCAAGTACTTGAAGATATGCTTCGAGGTTGTGTCATGAATTTTTCAGGGAAGTTGGGATAGGTATATTCCATTGATGGAATTTGCCTATAACAATAGTTTTCAGTCAAGCATTGGTATGGCACCATACGAGGCTTTGTATGGACGGAAATGTAGAACTCTTGTGTGTTAGACGGAGTTAAATGAGCATAAAGTGATTGGTCCATACATAGTGAAAGATACGGAAGAGAAAGTGCAGGTTATTCGGAAAAGGTTAAAGGTGGCTAGTGATCGACAAAAATCTTATGCCGATTTGAAGATGAGAGACATTGCATATGACGTGGGAGACAAGGTCTTCTTGAAAGTGTCACCGTGGAGGAAAATTCTACGGTTTGGTAAAAAGGGAAAATTGAGTCCAGTTTCCACGCGGGGCCTTCACGTATATGAGGTTTTGGAGCAATTAGCCACGTGGCTTATCGTTTGGCTCCCTCCACAATTGGCAATTACCGCGATGTGTTTCATGTGATGCTTGAATCTGGCTCGATGAGTCGCACATACTACCGATGCGGGGATGTCTGTCTGGCTTGAGATTTGTCATATGATGAAGAGCCGAAAGCTAATTTGGCTCAAGAGGTGAAACTGTTGCAAAATAAGCAAGTATCGTTAGTGAAAGTGCTTTGGCAACACCATGGCAGGGAAGAAGCTACTTGGGAGCCAGAAGCAACTATGAAAGCGCAGTATCCGCAACTCTTCATTACAGGTAAAAAATTCGAGAACAAAATTTCTTTAAGTGGGGGAGAGTTGTAATATCCTAAAATATGCCCTAACAGTTTTATAAATGTTTAGGGTGTAATATAAGTTAAATCAGAATTTTCAGGAAATTAAACGAGAAACAAAAAAATTATTTCAAGAAGTAAGGGTATATTATAAGTGGAATTTGTCAAATAGGACATAGAAGTCATAAGTTAAGAAGATGGGAGGCTATTGTGGAATAGCATAGAATTGATTTGCAAATATTAGAGAGTTGGAGGACCAAAGTAAAATAAAAAGGGGATAAGATCAAATGGGAGCCTCTCATTTTGGGGAGACCAAAAACGGATAAGGGAGAAGAGAAGAGAAGGAGAAGAAGAAGAAGAAGAAGAAGAGAAGAGAAAAAGGAAGAAAGAAGGAGAAAAGAAGATCAAAGGTATGGAAGTCTAGTTTTTTTTGTATGGATGCTATGGATTTTGTATGGATTTATGATTTTGTATGGAAAAATCAAACATAAACTCATTTTTGATGAATTTGGGTCTAAAAGAACCCTACTTGGTATATTGGCAGTTTTAGATTAGATTTGGAATTGTTTTGGTTTGGTTTTGTGGTTGATTTGGAGTTGTTTTGGTTTGGTTTTGTGGTTGATTTGGGGTTGTATGGAAACTAAGTATGGATTCCCCAAATTTTTGAGACTTTGGAAACTCTCCTAACCCATTAATTGTGTAGGGGTTTCTCCTACTCGGGTTCTTTTGCATTTAAGGGTTGTGTTGTGGTGTCTTGCCCCAAGGGAAATTACCCGATTTTGCTCATATGCATTAACTGGACTTTAGAACTGGTTTTTGGATAGGAAATAAAGGGAATTTAGCAATGATTCCTTCAGGTAAATTGTAGCAACATCAGTGAACTTGATGTTAGGCTTTTGAATTTCTCCATTAGGACCTCTGTAGCCCAAGTTATGGTCCGTTTACCCTGAAAGGTTTAAATGGAAAGGCAGCTAGCTAGGGGTCAACTGGGCGGTTAGGGTCATCAGGGAGGTTAGGGCCAGCCGGCTAGCAGTTAGGGTCAGCCGGTTGGACTCATGTGTGACCTCCAACTTCAAACAGTCATAACTTCTTCTTCCGAACTTCGTTTCGGGTGTTCTTTGACTCTATGGAAAGCCCATTGAGTTAAGATTCCAACCATATGCCTTTGGAGAATATTACGTGAACATAACCCTACTGAAATCTAGGTTTTTCCAGAGCTACTGGTCGGATAGGGCTGGCCGGCTAGGATTGGCTACTCACGTATGACCTCCAACTTCGGACGGTCATAACTTCTTCGTCCGAACTCCGTTTCGAATGTTCTTGGACTCTATAGAAATCCCTTTGAGTCTAGAATCAATCCATATATAGCTTGATGAAATTGGAACTCATATTAGGTCCAGAAATCACAAAAAACAGTAGGCCCTGTTGGTAATCATAGTTATTCATATTATGAACTCATAAATAGCTCATAAGCATACATGGTAACCATAGTTATTCATGCATATAATGAGATATGAAAAATGCAAAAGATACGAATAAATGATTGTAAATATCGCATATGATTACCGGATGACAATAATTATTTGGGAATATGAGATATGTCTTGGCGAGCATGCAATACCGCGTGGATTATCTGGCAGAACGATAGTGGGATAGATAGGCATCACCTATTAGGGAAAAACTCGTCTGTAACTATGCGGTCAGTTGGCCCCCCGTTTAGGTACTTAACGGCAGTAGCCGGCCCTTATAGATGGTCATTGTCTAGCCTGATAATACTTGGCGCCTTGGGGCCCCTTATAGACCCCTCTTGTTTCGTGCAGTGAAGTGCGAGGGCCTTCGGGCCCTTATAGTTTCCTTTATCCACTTCTAAGGTTTATGTAGGCATGAAACATAAAATAAATGACATGTATATGCAAAGTATATCATATGATATGATATGAGAAGCATAGCACTGCTATGTAATGATAGTATACAGTTACAAGAACAAAAAGTAAAGTGTCAGATGACACGAAAAGTATATAATCTGATAAGCTGAAATATGTTATGAAAAAATAAATATAAATAGATAAGTATATGCAAATGTAATATTTGAAATGTAAGTATATGCATGTATCTAAGAGTGTGATGATCCTTATTAGAGATTAGATCCATATGTATTAATTCCACTAAGCTATAAACAGCACGGGTGTTTCATCGGGTGTAGGTACGAAGGAAACTAGAGGGGCAGGGCCCGATGCTGCATCGACGGTCGAAGGCCACACACGTCACTAGGTGCCTTTGGTAGACCTTTTAGTATAGTATATGTATTTTTGTTTCTTTTGTAAATAATGTAAATATTGTAAATGTTGAACACTTCCATATATGGAGCTTGTATATATATTTTGTAATCCGCTGCTACAAAATATAGTACAAGTTAAATGTTTAACATTATATGAATAAACAAGCTTAAAGTTTATAAGTTTATAGTCATCAGAAAAAAAAATTGACACCTTCTCTTGACACCGGGTGCCGGGTTGGGGGAGTCACATACCATGTATAGATGCTAAAGATTAGAAATCTGTTAGTTACCATGTATAGATGCTAAAGACTAGATAATTTGGGAGACTATATGTATGGCAAATACTGACGGAATCAAGAAAGGAACTTTTCCAAATCTCTTATTATTTTTACATTTATCTAGTACTTTGACATGTCGAGCCGGGTTCTTGATTTCCTAGTCTGTTAGAATAATTTTTTTCTCTCTTGCGCTTTGTGGGTTTCTCTTGTTGGCGCACTCAGTTCATCTTGGTGAACTTAGACGTGAACATTTTTGTGGTGTTCTCTTGTTCTCGGCGTCATATGCGAGTGTTCGGTTCTTGCTCTTATTTCCAGTGCCCTTTTTGGTTGTGGCTTTCGGCAATTTATAATTTTCGGCGTTCCTGGTTTATGTCTTTTCTAATTTTCGGTGCAATATATTGTTTTTCTGGTGGGTGTTTGTTTGTGTGTTTTTTTCTCACGATGCAAGCTACAATTTTCTGGTGGGATATTCTTTGTCTCTTGGTCACATCATGTCATCGGATAAGTTGGAATCATTCCCTATTCGGTTTACTAGTAAAAATTATTCGGCTTAGGAGTTCTAATTTAAATTATTTTTCAAAGGAAAAGAATTGTGGGGTCATATTGATGGGAGTGTTCCCACACCTCAAGGTGCCAAGGCTTTGTCTAAGTGAGAAATTCATGATGCTCGAGTTATGACTTGGCTCCTTAGCTCGGTTGAGTCTCACCTTGTTCTCAATTTGAGGCCTTATAAAACTGCTGCTTCTATGTGGACTTATCTTAACACGGTTTACAATCAGAGACAACTACGCTAAGCGAGATTTCATTTAGATGCGAGATGGCTAATTTCACGCAATCTGATCTGTGAGAACTATAACACAGTTTCAAACTCTTTGGGCTGACTATTGTCACATTGTTTATGCTAATGTTCCCACTGCAACTCTCTCTGTTGTCCGAGAAGTGCATGCCACCAGCAAGCGAGATCAATTCTTGATGAAGTTACGACCCGACTTTGAAATTGCACATTCTAATCTGATGAACCGTCATCTTGTTCCTTCTTTGGATGCTTGTTTGAGTGAACTTCTTCGCGAGGAGCAGCGTATCGTTACTCAGGCTGCCATGGAACATCGAGCTACTGTTAGTGCACCTATTTCTGTGGCTTATGCAGCACAGGGGAGACATACGGGTAGAGACATGCGTGTTGTCCAGTGCTTTAGTTGTAAAGATTTTGGCCATGTGCTCGAGATTGTCCACAGAAGTTGTAACTCTTTGTAAAAAACGGGGGTCATGGCATCTACCTTGTCCCATTAAGCCACTGAAGGAAGTAGAATCTTGCTTATCATGCCTCGGCCTGCGCCTCCCGGATTACGCCGCATTGCTGTGCCTCGTGGTTGTTCCTCGCTGCCTCCCTGCAACCTTAGCAAACCCGACCACACTCACTTCTGAAATGGTACAACAGATGATCATTTATGCTTTTACTGCTTTTGGGCTCTCAAGTAATCATAAAGTTTCTTCTAAGCCATGGTATTTTGACTCCAGAGCCTCTAACCATATGACTAATATTGTTGTTCCTCTTTCAATATCGAAATTGTTCAGATGAAAATTAACACGTGATGGCAGCTCTCTCCACTATCGGTGTTGTTGGTGATCTCTTCCTTTAATTGATGTTTTGTGTCTTGGACTACTCCACAAATCTTATTTTTGTTGGTCAATTGGTTGATAACAGTTGTAATGTCCATTTCTCCCGTTCTGGTTGTATTGTGCAGGATCAAGTGTTAGGGCAGATGATAGCGAAGGGGCCTAAAGTGGGACGACTTTTTCCTCTTCATGTTTCTCCTTCCACTTTTATTCCTAGTTTTCCCTTACTTTCATTTGCATGTAATGTTGTTGGTTCTGGCAATAAGATGTGGCATAGACATCTAGGCCACCCAAACTCTGATGTCCTTCATACTTTCTTTAATTCTGGATTATTGGGAAATAAAGCATGTTCTTCTATTGATCTTTCTTTTGATTGTACATCATGCAAACTTGGCAAAGTAAAGTTCTACCTTTTCCTCATCATGCATCTCGTGCCTCACAATGTTTTGAGCTTATTCATAGTGATGTTTGGGGGTTGCCTTTTTGTTGCTTCTCATGCGCATTCTGAGACTTTGTTACTTTCATTGATGACTTTAGTCACTTTGGCAGGTTTACTTCCTCGAGATAGAGGTGAAGTTTTTCGAGTTTAGAAACTTTCTTACACTCCTTGAGACTCAATTCTACGCCGGCCATCAAGGTCTTGCACTCGGTGCGGTGAATACATGTCCTAATGAGTTTGGTTTTCTTCAAGCGAGGATCATCTCTCAGCGTTCTTATCCTTCGACACCACAACAAAACGGTGTTTCTGAGAGGAAAAATCGCCACCTTCTTGATGTCGTAAGAACTCTTTTACTTGAATCATCTCTTCCTCCTCATTTTTGGTGTGAAGCTCTTTCTACTGCAGTTCATTTAATCAATCGCTTACCCTCTCCTACGATAAATCATGTTTCTCCTTTCTCTAAGTTGTTTGGTCATTCTCCTTTATATTTTGATCTTCGTACATTTGGTTGTGTTTGTTTTGTGCATCTCCCTCCTCATGAATGACATAAACTTACTGCTTAGTCTGTTAAGTGTGTTTTTCTTGGTTATGTTATCCCTCACAAGGGTTATGTTTGTTACAATCCCCATGCTTCTCGTATACGGGTTTCTAGGAATGTGATCTTCTTTGAAAATCAATTTTTCTTTCCATCATGTTCAAGCGCTCATACGCATACGTATCTCTTCACCTTTTATTTTTTTAATCTCAACAATTGTAGACGGTTCAAACGTTTTGTGTATGAGAACGTAGTCGACATGAGTCACAGTTCCACTTCCTTTATTCTCCTTCCCGATCTTGACTTGTGGCGATCACCTTGCTCCACACTTCCTAAATAACCGTCGGTCTCATCTTTCTCTGACCCTAGTGGTATGGTTTCTTTTCTCCTGTCTCTCTTATCGCTACTTTATCCACTATTTCCATTCCCTCTTGCTATAAACAGGTCATGGAACATGAATGTTGGAAAATTGAAATACAAGCAGAACTTCAAGTACTTGAAGAGAATCACACTTGGGATATTATTCCTTACCCTCCTACAGTCAAACTTATTAGGAGTAAATGGGTTTTTTCTGTAAAACTTCGTCCTGATGGCTCTTTGGATCAGTACAAAGCTCGCCTTGTAGCTCTGGGTAACAAGCAAGAATATGGGGTTGATTATAAGGAGACATTTGCCCCTATTGCCAAAATGACCACAGTTCGAACCATCTTAGCTATTGATGCTTCCACGGGTCATAAGCGACTACATCAAATGGATGAAGAGAATGCCCCTTTCTTCATGGTGATCTCCGGGAGGAGATTTACATGAAGCTTCCACTCTAAAACTATGACTACTTCTTCTCCTCATGATGTTTGTAAGCTCGGGCGTTCTACGCTATGGGCTCAGCGCCCTTGCGCTTGGTTTGAGTTTCCTGATACACTTCTTTCCTTCAATTTTACACAAAGTCAATATGATTCTTTTCTCTTCCTTCACATATCTACGTCGGGTATAGTTATTCTCTTGGTTTATGTGGATGATATTATCATTACTAGCAATGACTGTGGTTTGATTACTAAGCTTCAACAGTTGTTACATGCAACTTTCCATATAAAAGATCTTGGCCAGCTCACATACTTCTTAGGATTGGAAGTTCATTATTGATCCCAAGGCCTTTTCGTGAACCAACATAAGTATATTCAAGATCTTATCACTTTGGCTGGTTTGGAGGACACTTCTTTTGTTGATACTCCTATGGAGGTAAATGTCAAATACAAGAAAGATGAAGGTGACCTTCTGGATGAACCTACTCTCTATCGACGCTTGGTTAGGAGTCTTATCTACTTGACCACTACTCGACCTGACATCTCCTATGTTGTTCATCAGGTCAGTCAATTTATGTCTTCTCCTCAACATCTCCATCTTGTTGTAGTTCGCCGCATCATTCGCTATCTTCGAGGATCACCTACTCGTGGGTTGTTTTTTCCTACTGACACCTCTCTTCAACTTGTTGCCTATAGTGATGCGATTGGGGTACAGGTGTCGGGATACGTCGATCTACTCTGATTGGTGTATGTTTTAGGTGATGCATTAATTTCTTGGAGATGTAAGAAACAAGATCGTGTTTCTAAATCCTCTGCGAGGAGCTAAGTAATAGTGCCATGTCACTTGCTTGTTCACAAAATTGTGTAGCTCGTGGTCTCCTTGAGGAGCTTGGGTTTCCTCGGTTCTTCTACTCCTCTTCATGCGATAACATTAGTGCTGGTCGATTGCCACGATCAGTTTTCCGTGAGCGAGCACGTGAAGTTGATTGTCATTCCTATTCGAGACACTTTGGAAGAATTGATTGATCTCTTCCTCATATCTCTTCTAATCTCAGTGGGCGATGTCTGCCCAGCTCCTAACTCGACGGTGGCATCAATTTCTTGTTATGGAAATTGTTGTTGGTACGACTTACCGACTATCGATTTGAGGGGGTGTTACCATATACAATTTTAGGGTTTTATGCAATTTGGGACTCTATTATTATACGTATATGTTATCTTACCATGCATAAGTGTTAAGATTAGGAATCTGACCCAGATTACCATGTATAGATGCTAAAGACTAGATAATTTGGGAGTATATGTATGGCGAATCATATATAATCTATCTCTTGCATACCGTTTTGGTGACGGAATCAAGAAAGGAATTTTTCCAAAATCTCTCTTCGTATTTTTCTGTTATCTAGTATTTTCACATAAAATAAAATCACATTCCCTCAAACTTCAATTATACACTATCATTAAAAACAAATTGAGGGAAATAGAAATACTCCCTCTCGTAGCTATTTTTAATATTCAGGTTTGAAAAGTGTGCTTCTAATAAAATTCATCTTTAATATAGCATTGTCTGAAAAATCGGCGAAAAACCCCAAAAAATAAAATTTCATTTCAAAAATTAAAACTAGGCATCAAACACCTGAAAATTTAACAAAATTAATCTAACTATAAAATTTAAAATTCCACTTAGGTTGCCTCCCAAGAAGCTGCTTAGTTTAATGTCTTTAGCTAGACATTTGCTGCAAAATGTTTTTATTTCAGCAAAACTCTTTTCCCCCTTCAAAATCTGGATCTGAACTTCATTTAAATTTTCTCCAATTCACTCCTCTTCTTAATCACAGCCATTTAATCCTTCAGATTCTTCCTTGTGTCACTTTGGAATGCATCCTTGGGCTAATTCTACATGGCTAGGGCCAGCTGCCCTACCTGAGTCTCCATATTCTTCAAAGAGGCGTTAGTATTGGCCTGAAACATAGTTGTGTTTACCTGGAATGCTACCAGCTCAGAAAATTTATGCTCATGTATGTTCAACAGCCTCTTATTTTCCCCCAAGAAAGCAAGCATCTAGTCCTCAAAGGAATTATATCTCCTCAGCCCCTGATTTTCTACTCTCTGTCCTACTAGTTGCTGTTGCTGTTGTTGGAACCCTGAGGAGGCATGATATTGCTGCAAAGTCTGTCCAACTCTTTGACCCTGCTATGCTCCTCCTCCATATGAAAAGTTCTCATGGTTCCTAAGTGCTGGTGTATAGTAAGTAGGCAAGTTGAGGTTGGGCTTGAAAGTGTAGCTCACAGTGGCATTGGTCTTGTGCCTCCTCGGCTGAAATGGGGACCTCATGGTTTGATCCCTCCTCAGCACTCTTTCTTCTCTCCATTTCATCTTTGTCCCAGCTAAAGTGCTTAGTATGCATTCTTCTCTCATTATTCCCTATCTTGTTCATTAATGCATCCAACTTTGCTTCAATGGCAGTCATTCGATTAAGCTCTATTACACCACTCCCCTTCAGTCTATTACTACTCCATAAAGCTTTAGATGGAGCTTTGTAGTTGCATTTGGCAAGGTCCTCAATCAGCTGCCTTGCCTCCTATGCACTTCTTCTTTTGAAAGCCCCACAGCAGGCTGCATCAATTATACCCTTTGAGGCATAAATCATGGAATGGTAGAATATATCCATCTGAGTTGTCATATCTATTCCATGCCTAGGGCATCTTTTAAGTAGTCTTTTGTATCTCTCTCATGCATTATAGAGACTTTCATCACCTCCACTGTTGAGCCTCAATCTCTCTTCTTTGAAGTTAAGGAGTAGGGGAAAAAATGCGCCCATATAAGCCTCCACCAGTTCTTCCCAATTTGCCACTGATCCAACAAGAAGTGACTCAAACCAAGTTGTTGCCGCATCTCTCAGTGAGAAGGGAAAGAGCTGGCACGATCATACGGGTCTCACCCCATTTAGCTTGAGTGCTTGGTAAGCCATCCCTCCTTTGAATCTTCATACTCATTGGGGTCTTCAGAAGAATGACTAGTAAACTGGTGTTGTTATACCATAGTCATCAAGGCTAGCTTCAGTTCAAAATTGTTGGCTTCTATGGCGGTATATACATGAATAATCTTGAATAGAGGCCTCTAAAAGTCTTTCATAGTCATTTTCCTTTGAGGTCTTTCTGTTTCTACTTCTTCTTCTAGAATAGCTTACAGTCTTTCTCTTTGATTTGCCATACTTTTAGATTCTACACTTGTATTCTTCCTCAGATTCCTCAGTGTTCTCTCTTCCGTATCCAAGGGAAGCATATCTACTTCTGGTTTTATGTGCATTTACTATCTTCCTGAAATGGAAACACACTAAGATCAAATGAAATCTATGGGAAACAAATATGACAGTTTTGGCTCATAATATATTTTCAGTAGCTCATTAAGCTACTACAGTTAAAAACTATTTTTTGTGTTTTTCTTTTATCTATGATGAAATAAAGAAAAATGTCCAAATTAGAAATTCTCTCTTTGGTTAGAATATTAATCTTCAAATTCATCAATCTATCCCCGGCAACGGCGCCAAAAACTTGTTGACCAAACTGTGCAAACAAAGTTATGACTCTGCCACTAGATGTCTATTATCTTATCCCCGGCAACGACGCTAAAAACTTGTTGACCATTATTTGTATACAGACCAGTTGACAAACAAGATCATATATATACAAATTTATGAAACTGTTGCCAAAGAACTACTATCTAATCCCCGGCAACGGCTCCAAAAACTTGTTGCTTGATTTTGATGAAAATATGTGTTTGTCCTTTTTGTAAACTGGATTCATTAAAAATTTTGATTAGTCTTAATCACTACAAGTGCACAGATCGTACAAGTAATAAAAGTGGATTTTCATTAAGTCCAAATATCGTTCCCACAAGGATGGATTATGAATCATAATGTGACGCCCCAGATCCCAGGGGTCCGTTGACAACCCGTCAACCCACGGAATAGTAGTGGATGTCATGTTGCCCGACACCACTCACGAAAATCGGGCAAAGTCTCCTTTGTACGGGGAGCTCTACACTTAGTACATCACCTGTCCCAATCAACAATCACATGAGTAAAAACGGCCTCTTGGGCCCATAATACAATACTCATCACAATATATCCAAACTATATCCAATAGTTTCAATAGTTAATAAATTACTCTTATACAACATATATTAAAATTCTAGAATTCTAATACATGTATACAATGTAAAACCAAAGCCACAACCCGGCTTTCTTCTAAAACGGTCTACGGTGGCGTCTCCTCGTGCGCTCACATGCTGAAAATATAATCCCTCGACGGGGTGAGCTATCGCTCGATGGTGGAGATCTACTAAATGGACTACTCTCCGCGCCAGTGCATACCTTGATGCTCCAAAGTAAACAAACATTCAAGTAAATGCGTGATCCTACTTGAATGTCTGCATACTCAACTCATATCCCGAGTCCTCATCGACTCCCTCACACTTGCCTAAGCCACTTATGAGAAACATTATTTTTAACAAGGATATTTGTTATTATTTGTGGACTACCCTCCGATATAAGTAGTGGACTGTCTCCGATGTTATATTTAGTGGACTACCCTTCGAGATATATCAATTGGGCCCGACTCCGCGATTGATGTTTATATATGGCTACCCTCCCGATGTTATCATGGACACACTCGGAGTAATTTTATTTATTAGTCGACCCTCAGAAATCTATTCTCTGAGAATCACCTCATGCGCTCAACTCTATAGTTTCTAGGATGCCTGTGCATATAGGTCACATGATGTCAGTTCCATTGATTCTACTAACACATGCAAATATATATAATCATACATATATTCACATAATTTAAATCACACAAACATGTTATATAATTTCACATTCCATTAAACCAAAAATTAGCTCACTTGGGCTAATCATCAAACACGAGCAATTCGATTTGAATTACTCAACCAAGCACATTTTCACAAAAATATTTTGTGAACACTATTCTTATGAACAGTAAAACCCTCAGTTTATTGTTCCCGACAAATCACCAATAATCGGTTCACTTTGTGAACCCGAATTTCACGGCCATTTCCGGCCTCATACAAACCAATACATGATTTATTTCACAATTTACAATTAACAACTAAACAGCACCTTAAAGCGTCTGGTTGTCAGTGGGTCTCAAAATCCCAACGCCGGTTCCAAGATTTGGAACCCGATCAAGCCAAGGCCTCAAACCAACGAAACATTATATGCTTGCCAAACAAAGTGTAAAAGCGGAGTAGGATGAAACCCCTACCTCACGGAGGTTTTCGAAACTCCTTAAATCCGGTACCCGCGCGAAGCCCTCATTGCGTAAGTCCACTTGCTTCTTGTCAGACGGAATTCCGGCCCGATCGGATCGTCCGTAAATCTAGAGATAAGTCTCTCTCTCCTTTAGAAAAATGAGACTCAGCGTGTCTCCTCCCCCTTTCACGTTTTCTTTCCCTTTTTCAAATGTAGGAGACGGCACTATTGCTCTTTTGTCTTTTTCTAACTTAAAACAATTCTAAAATGACATTTATGTCCTTCTTTTCCCAGTTTTGACACTCGGCACTATCTCGGCCGTTCATTTTCATCCTTTCTCTACTCATGCCACTTATGGCACATGAGTACGTGTTATATGTGACTTTTGTCACATCGAATATCGTTTAACGACACTCGAAACGCGTGCAGCGATGCCAACTCGTGTCTCAAAATTAGAGACGAGGAGGTCGACGTGCTATCTAGATTTCGAGACGATTCCAACGGTGGTCTGTTTGGAGTCATCGAGATCTAGAAGAGAATAAATTCCAGTTTTGACGAAATTACGATTTTCTTAGTTTTGTAAATTGGAATTTCTCGGGTCTTACACATAAAATTAACTACTCCAACTACTCAAATTTTTTACTATTTGAACTCCTAAATTAAGATGATTAGAGATCGAATAAAAGAATACTAAGAAATTTCCCTAGTATACATAAAAAATTAATAAGAATGAAATTTAGAGTTCACTGAGTGAGACAAAACTGGGACATAGACCAATGAATAATTGTCAATTTCTGCATCATTTTGAATCTTATCTAAGCCATAAATTGGAAAGCTGAATTTGTCAAAGATGCATTATGGTATAGTTTTGGATTTCTCCCTTAACCATACCTTTCACTAATTAGAAATTCATGTTCATTTCTAACTCATGAATCTAATCAACTACTTGTAGGATATAATCCACTTTCTAATATTTGAGTATTTTTCTTTTTCAGTACTTCATACCTAGATCTTAGGACTAAAGAATTCTTGCCCTCATAGACAGGATATTGCAAGCCTTCTCCAATTTAGATGGCACCTCATCCTTCAATACTGATGAAATTCTCCATCTCCTTGATTAGATCTTTACTAACACAGGATCAAAATCCTTTCATTAGAAAAATGAGAAACCTCTGAGTTATTAGATTGATACTTCATCAAACTATCCTCAAACCATGAGTAAGTTATTGATTTATCTGAGTAATCTTTCAGAGTTCATTAGTTCCAAAGTATTAGTCTACCATACCCACAAAGAACTGCTCTATACCCTTAGGATTCTCCATCTCTGTGTCATGCAAAGGGCCTCTTGGAAATCAGAGCAAGATACAATACTTTACTTGGGTACACAGCACTAGTACAGGGAACAATTAAGTTAAAAAATAATATCAATCAAATAAATTCAAGAATTCTAACTAAGGCGTTCTTCCACTGTGCAGAAAAAATGACTATTATCATCAACGTATTCCTAGAGGGAGCTCAACCTTTCAAAACTGGTTCACTCGTATCAGTGACTAACATATCAGAATATTCACTAAAAGTGTAAACGAACTGAAATAAATGAAATCTAAAAATTTTCCAAACTCCATTTTATTCAAAACAGTAAAGAAAGAGAAAATTTTATAAGAAATTTCAGCTCAAAGTTGCACTTCAGTGCATTAGTCAACTCCGGAAAATCAAAAGAAAACTAACTAAAAACTACGCTCAAACTAAATCTACTAAAAAGGAAAGAAAATAAAAATAAAAGAAAATAATATGCAAAGAGTCTTCAACTACCCGGGGGAATCACGGAATTACGCGGAAGGTAACAGTGCTGGTCATTCTGTTTATAGACTTTCCAATGTTGGGCCGCACTTCAAGACGGTGTTATGGATCCCCAAATTTCTGGCCCAATTTGGTCACTCTGTCGCGACATAGAAAGTTCTATCCGCAGCGGGCGCCGGTCTTGTCGCGCTTTTATGCGTGGCACATAGTTTCATCACAGCACGTTCTCTAAAGCTTTTTCTTGTATTCTGTCACGATAGACTTTGATAATGCCGCGACAAAGTTTTGATCGATCTTGATAGTCATGTTAACGTCACGACGAAATATCTTGTAATGCGACACATTCTTGCAAAACCTCATTTCTTTCTACTTCTCTAGAAACTGTCGTGACATAATTTTCTTTGTCGCAATAAACATTTTTCTCTTCAGCTTGTCTACTATGTCACGATAGAGTTTTCTATGTCGCGATAGGATTTCTTTGATTCCTTAACAATTTCTGTCGCAACAAAATTTTCTTCTATCGCAACAAACATTTCTTCTCTGGTCTTTATCGCTAGTTGAGCTGTTTGTTGCTACATAGAAATCTTTGTTGCGACAGACTTGACTTGGCTAATCTCAATTCTCTTTCAATCTCTATCACGACCAAGTTTCCTTCTATAGCGACAGAATTCTATCAATCTGTAGCCTTTATTATCGCGACAGAAAACTTCCTTGTTGCGACAAAGATTCTGCCTTCAGTTCTTCACTATAACATAACTTCCTTTGTCGCCATTCCTCTTATATTGATCTTCAACTTCTTTTCACGATAGAGATTTCCTTGTCACGACCAAAGCTTTCAAAGTTTTCCCAAGCGTATTGGCCTGAGAAGGTGAAAGATCTTGAAGCCGAAAAAAAAAAAGCGACACACATGATAGGTGTACGCCTTCTTTAGTGAAGCGTGTTCGAGGCGCGCTTTGATCGCGCCTTTCACGCCTTGAAGAGGGATGCGTACGCGATTTGGGGAGCTTATGTGGCCTTCAGAAAAGGAAAAAAAAAAACCTAAAATAGCAACCCGATTGAAAGCTTTGGCAAAGTAAATCGCAAGATGTTTTGGGGAGAAAGCTTGAAGACTAAACCCTACCTCACGCAGCGACCCATTACTCGGGCTGCGGTGGTGGTATTTGCTTAGATCCTCTTTTAAGACATTGCTCGATCTTTTTCGTAGCGGTGATACTTCTTGAATCACTTCTCCAACTGCGATCTCATCTCGGCTTCATCTCCAGGTATGTCGCACGCTTTCCTCTTCTTCATCTCTTCATCCCATCTCTCTTCAAGCTCTCCCTCTCTACATCTCTCCTAATCCTTTCCCTTTCTTCATCTCATCCAGAGCGCCCTCATACGCTCCTCTGTTTTTCTTTAATTTTTTTATTTAAGTGAAGTTTAGGAGAAGCTTGGGCATTTGTAGATTAAATGAGTTTCATGATTACTGACCAATTAAATCATTTTGATCATTTTGACCAAAATCATCTCATCCAATAGCCGTGTTCCTCTGTTTTCTTCATCAATTTTTTACTTTTTTTTTAAAGTCAAACGGCCTCTCTTGGAGCTCATTTTAACCAATTAAACCAATTAAATTCTGAATTCCATTCTTAATTTCCTCTAAAAAAAATATTGGTTTTTTAAAATTTAAACTAATTAAATTCTGAATTTAATTTTTAAATTCCTCTTAAAAAATATTGGCTTTTTTAAATTTAAACCAATTAAATTCTAAATTTCATTTTTAAATTCCTCTTAAAAAAAATATTGGTTTTTTAAAATTTAAACCAATTAAATTCTGAATTTCATTCTTAATTTCCTATAAAAAAAATATTGGTTTTTTTAAATTTAAACCAATTAAATTCTGAATTTCATTTTTAAATTCCTCTTTAAAAAAATTGGATTTTTTAAATTTAAACCAATTAAATTCTGAATTTCATTTTTAAATTTCTCTTAAAAAAATATTGGCTTTTTTAGATTTAAACCAATTAAATTCTTAATTTCATTTTAAATTCCTTTCAATTATGTTGTTATTATTTTTAGTCAATTATATTTGTTATATAGAAATGTGAATATTATTATTGGTGTTTTTTATAATGAGTTCCTCTAGGTCGAAAATTTAAGAAAAGATTTTGTGTGGAAATATGTTATTGAAGTTTCCGGGGAGCAATATTTGAGATGTAAATTTTGCAATCAAAGATGCGCGGGAGGGGTGAATAGACTCAAGCATCACTTAGCTAGAACTCATCACGGTATGAAACCATGCCCCAAAGTTAGTGAAGATGTTAGATTGGAAAGCAAAGAGGCATTGGCCAATTTTAAGGATCAAAAAACGAAAAGAAATAAATTGCTCCAAGAAATTGGTATGGGTCCAACATCAATTCATGAGAGTGCCTTGTCAAAAACAATAGGTGCCTTAGGGAGTGGGAGTGGGAGTGGGAGTGGGGAACCTATTCCTAGGGGACCCATGGATAAATTTACCACTTCACAACCTCATCAAAGTACTTTAAATTCAAGGTGGAAGCAAGAAGAAAGGAAGTAATTGTGTAGAAAAATTGGTAGGTTTATGTATTCAAAAGGTATCCCATTCAACATTGTGAATGATCCTTATTGGATTCCTATGATGGATGTTATTGCAAATTTTGGGCTCGGGTTTAAGCCTCCATTTACGCACGAATTGAGGACATGGATTCTTAAAGAAGAGGTGAATGACCTAAGTATCATTATGGAAGATCACAAAAAATCTTGGAAACAATATGGATGTTCAATAATGTCAGATGGTTGGACAGATGGAAAGAGTAGGTGTCTTATCAATTTTTTGGTGAATAGTCCTGCTGGCACTTGATTTATGAAATCAATTTATGCCGATACAATAAAATGGGGTGATATTTCAAATATCTTGATGACGTGGTTGAAGAAATTTAGGAGGAGAATGTTGTGCAAGCCATTACTGATAATGCCTCTAATTATGTGAATGCTAGAATGAGGCTTATGGAAAAAATGAGAAGATTGTGGTGGACTCCTTGTGATGCACATTGTATTGATTTGATGTTGGAGGATATTGGAAAGGTAAATGTTCATGATACTACACTTGCTCAGTGGCTCAAGTAGTGAAGTTAGTATATGGGCATCTTGGGTTGGGCAGTGAGCGTTGCAATCATGAACTTCTTCGTCCAGCAATTACACGATTTGCTACTTCATTTCTTACTCTCCAAAGCCTATATAAGCAAAAGCAAGCTCTTATAGCAATGTTCTCAGAAAAATGGTGTTCAAGCAAATGGGCTAAAAGGGTAGAAGGTGTGAAAGCTCGAAGTACAGTGTTGTTTGATCCAAATTTTTAGCCTCATGTTGCTTTGTGCATAAATACCATTGTTCCATTAGTTAGTGTCTTGAGAGAGGTTGATTCAGAGGAAAGACCAGCCATGGGTTACTGTTATGAGACGTGGGTCTGCTAGGAAGATTGCATTTAATTATGGGGGCATGGAGAGAAAATATGGCCCAATTTGGAGAAAAATTGATGCAAGATGGACTCCGCAACTTCATCGACCTTTACATGCAGCAGATTACTATCTTAATCCTTAATTTCGGTATAGGGATAAGTTCTCTAATGTTGATGAGGTGGGGAAGGGATTATTTAAATGCATGGATAGGATGTTGGATTATCAAGAACGTTTAAAAGCTGACATTCAGTTGGACTCATTTGACGAAGCGATATGGGTGAATTTAGGTCGATATTGCAATTGATTCTTGAACAGAAGTCCTACAGAAGTTGGTGGATGCGTTTTAAGGGTTCAACACCAGAGTTGCAAAAAGTTCTCTGTCGAGTCCTTAGCCTTACTTGTAGTGCTTCGGGATGTGAAAGAAATTAGACACATTTGAATACGGTAATATTTATTTTTGTAAATTTGTATATATATTTCTATTTCAATGTTAGAGAACTTTATTTCATTTTAACACATATATTTCTTATTTTATTATTTGTAGATACATACAAAAAAAAGTAGACTTGGTGCACATCAAAGGTTGAATGCTCTGGTATGTAAGGTACAACTAGATTGAGAGAAACGAAATGAAGGAACATGTTGATCCGATTTTGGTAGAGAGATTGATTCGGATGATGAGTGGATTACGGAGAAAGATCCCTCCTCCCCATATGATCTTTGTTGGCTTCAAGATGATGAGTTATTCAATGTTGATCTTTATTGGGGAGTTGTGTCATCAGCTCGACGAGACTCAAGCATCATCGGATCACATGATTTGCTTCACGTTCCTACAAGGAAACATAATGAAGTACCAAGTAAGTACTCAAAAATTGAAGTCTTAAATTTGGTCATTGTAAAAAAAACACAATATTTACCTAATTAATAATTTATACTAGAGTACAGAAGTGGAGGCAAAGGCAAGAGAAGGAGTTGATTTGACACGATTGATGAAGATGAAGATTTACATGAAATGGGGATACATGATAGTGGACATTTTCCTATTTTTTGATACATTGGATGAGGATGATGATGCCTTGGAGGAGAATTTAAATTGAAGCAATTTACTCTAGTTCTTATTCATAGCTTAGTTATGGCTTTTTTGTTAGTTTGAAACTATTAGTATAGTTGAATCTATTTTCTATTTTATGACTTTGTTATGGTTTTTGTGAAAGTAGTGAACTAGTATGCTTTTTTTTAATAATTCTAATGAATTGTTTTCATGTTTTTATTTATGTTATTTTATTTTATATATTTTAAATATTAATTAATTATATATTGAGGAGTTCAAAGTTTACGCCTCAACGCCTCGCCTCACGAACACAAAAATGCCTCGCCTTACGCTTTAAGCCTTTTTAAAACTTTGGGTCGACGAGTTCTGGACTTTGTTTTGTTTGTCGCGATAGAAATAATCTTTGTCACGACAAAGTTCTATTGCTCTTTGTTGTGAACTCTAACTGTTATGTCGCGACAGAGTTTTCTTTGTCGTGACATAAATGCTTCCTTGAGCTGGGCCCATGTTGAAAACCTTATCTCAACATAAAAACACTTGCCGCAATTGACTTATGTTATATCCTTGCCATTTTCTATCATGACAAAGTTGTCTTATGTCTCGATAGAGTTCATTTGCTAATCTTCATCCTTTTATGTTGCAACAGAGGAAGGATTGTCGCGACATAGTTCCTTTTTCCATTTGTCTTGATCATTGTCGTGACAGAGTTAAGAGTGTCGCGACAGTCTTCTTTACATTCTTAACCCCGGCCAATGTCCACGACAACCATTCTTTATCGTGGAGATTCTATCTACGGCGAGTTGACTGGACTTTGGTGCGACATCACGGTTCTTGTTGCGACATAGTTCTTCTTTTGAAATTCTATCGTGACCAGAGAATCTTTGTACTTTTTTCTTCTTTTCTACTAGAATTATCTCTTTTTTCAATTAAAACCTACAATACACAAAGTGGGTGAATATTCCATAATTTGGCATTAAAATAGATCTGAAACTGTTAAAAATATGTCAGAAAAATGGATTAAAAATAGATGAGTTAAGGACTCATCAACATGTCCTATGGATTTGACTAATTGTTTCATATGTATTTATCTTTGTACTTAGTGAAATTAGACCTGAAGTAGTTTTATTCTTGATTTTATAGTATAAGAAAAGTAAAATTGACATTTTTCGGAAATTTGAGTATTAAGGGTAAATTGGTAATTTGCTAACTAAGGACCCAAGTGACATAAGATGAAAAGATTATATGCTAAGTTAGAAATTGAATAATTTGAATTGTAAATAATAGATGGATGAAGGCCTTAATTCCAAAAATGAGAAATTAAATCAAAATAAAAGATAAGACCAAACATGGCCTTATGAAGAGAAGACCAAAATATTTCATTTTTGGGTGTGAGAAAGCTAGGGCTTTACGGTGGGAGAAGAGAAGAGAAGAAGAGAAAAAGAAGAGAAAAAGAAGAAGAAATCCAAGTTTGGAAATTGATATTGGTTAGTTTGGAACTTTTGGTTTGGAACTTTGGTTTGGAACTCTTGTATTTGTAAGTATGGAACCTATTCGTATGGTTTTGTTGGTTAGGAAACCCTCGTAGCTCTTTGTTTGCCAATGTTTGGGGTTTGAAGAACCCTATCTCTGTATAAAAGTTATTTATGTTGGTTTTAGTTCGGTTTTGTGGTTGATTTTGAGATTGGTTAGTTTTGGTTGGAAGATTTTCAGTGAAAAAGGCCAAAATTGGCCATTTCTGCAGAAATCGCAGGTGAGTACCAATACGGAAAGTCAAGTACCGGTACTCAGTGTTGTTTTCAGCCTAGAAGAGGGTAAGTACCGGTATTGAGAGTTGAATACCGGTACTCAAAGAGTTGTTTTCGTTGGAGGGTATTGACTACGCGATCTTGAGAAGGCGAGAATACCGATCTCAAAGAGGCTTAAGGCTGGAATAATGTTAAGTCTTAGATCTTGAAAGTTGAGTCTAGATACTCAAAATGATTTAGGTCCGGATGATGTTAGGTACGATCTTTGAAAGTTAGTCTTGATACTCAAAGTGATTTAAGGTCTATAGAATGTTAAATGCAGGTGCGAAAGTTAGTCTTGTACTCCTTGTTGTAAGGTCCCAGTACAGTCCTGCTTGATCTATTTTCGTTATTCTTGGTTAATTTCGAATGAAAAGGGTTCGTACATGTATAAAGGTCATATGAAAAATGTTATGTACCTCAATCCTGTCGTTGGACAAACATTGTTTCTTGCCCTCATTTGCTAATGTGATTAAGTATAAAATAATAAGCTTGAAGACACATATAATTGTATGCCTATCGGAGACCGAATAGTGAATGAATAGGCATGTCTATTAAATGCGACGGCACTCCTACATTGTGCTACGGCACCTCTATCACGTGGGCAGGAACATCTCTGTTCAGTGTCGGCACTTCTATTACGTCGGCAAGCATGTCTCTGATCATTGTTTCGGCACTCCTGCTAGTGCTACGGAACTTCTGTTATGTGGGCAGGTGATGAGTCCAAAAACTCATTAGATTTTTAATCCATTTTTCTGAGCATATTACAAGATAAATGTCGATTTGTATGCAGAAATGTAGATATTTTACTCAAATTTAATGTCGCAGAAAAATACAGCATAAGCTAAAATCTCAACAAAAATCAGAAGAAACCATCCTACTGTGGTGAAATTCATGTGAAAATCGGTCGCGACGAGCTTAGTTGTCAGTCATTTCTAAGTCATGGCATCACCAAATTCAGCTTTGAGGAAGAAATAGAAGACCTTAACAAGTGAAGTCGTGACTTGAAGAAGAGGTTGCGACAAAGTAATAGTGCGAGACTAAAGGGAAATATCGAAAGAAGAATCTTCATGTCATTGACATCATCACTCCGTGTCGCTGACATGGATCGTCGATAAGAAAGCCCTGAGAGGTCTTTGCAAGTAAGCGAAGTTGCAACTAGTTTTAGCGAAGGCTCCATTTGAGAATTACAGCGACATCTTTGTTCGGTCGCGACATAAAAAACGAGCTGAGTCTCAGCGAAAAGTGAAGTTGCAACCACGTAGGATTAAAGAACGAAGAATTCGCCCAGCTTTGGAAAGAAGCCAAACAAAGTCTTAACGAGGCGAAGTTCGCGACCATTTTAATGATCAAAGGCCGCAAATGATGTGTGACCACTCATTTAGATCGCGACACGAAGAAGAGCTAAGCGAAGAAATTGAAGTCGACATCAGCGGGGTCGCGGGCACAGGAACAAAAGAGGAAAGGAAGTGGTTGCATGAAGCGGAGGTGCGACGAGGAAGAGAAATGGTCATCGAAAGTCGACATCACCTTGGTCGCTGACATAGAGACGATAATTGGGCTTTTCTTTAGAATTCCACTTGCAGTTTTGGGGATTCGGCCCCCTTCCTTTTTACGGTATAAATAGACCCGGGTTAGAATAGTAAGTAGTTTTTCGTCTTCACTACCCGGAAAAATGGGAAAGGAGAGGAACTCAGTGTATAGTTTGGAAATGATTTTATTTTCTTTTTCTTTTTTTTTGATAATTTCTTTTACGGTTTTTGAATCTATGTTGTGCAAGACGGTAAATTTGGATTTTTATTTACATTATTTTTCTACGCACGAAAATTTATGAAATCTAGACAAATTTAAATTCATTTCTTCTCGAATTTTATTGCAATTCACGATTGGTTATGCGTGATCGATTATATTTGCTTAATTATTGTCTGATGTCCAGACACGCTGTTTGGATTTGATCTACATTTAGTTACGAACATTCTGCACAATTATGGAGAATTAATTTGGGTTGGTTTACTTAATTGAGTGTCGTTTATGAATGGATAAGTTCCCAAATAAGTAGCGCAGAATACCCGTTGGGGAATTTATCTTATACGATTTCAGAGGATGCCTCTGCGTGACACGAGACGGAGATTCGAAATTTGAGAAAATTATTTTAAGGTATGCTTTCGACTACCTTTGATTAACTGCGAGCTCTGAGGTTCATTTTGATAAATCCCCATTCGGCTCATAATTGAAGTTGGAGGTGTATTTAACAATATAAATAATCGAAGAGTTCACCTTAATCTAAAGGTAAGTTCTAATACCGTGTTAGGCGAGATCTAAGAAGAAATCAAAGGGAAGGATGACCACGGATCACGGAGGTTGAGCCACCAACTAGGTGGTAGAAACTTTGCGAAAATCACGAGAAGGAAATGCAAAGGTCTGCTGTCAACGGGAAATGGGTGTAGTATTGAAAGAAAAATACCCCGGATCTTGCGAGAGAGTTTGGAATACAAGTAAGTGGTTGATCTTGTCTTCGAGAGAAGCAAGGGTATCCAACAGTGAATATGGAGAAATCGATTCAACAATGAGAAATCTTGGACAAAACCGAGATCCAGCCACACGAAACGAGCAATGTGCTTTAGTCTTTGGAATTGGTACATTTCATTGTATTTCAGCATTAGTTTCGTTTCTCACATGGCCAGTTCAATCCATTCTTATAGTTACAACTTATTTTTATTCATTTACTTTTATTTTATCTTCGTTTGATAATATTCAATAGTCTATGATCTTTAATTTTTTTCTGTAGTTTAGATAAACCTTTCACTATGAGTTCTTAGCCCAAATAGTATGGAAATTTAGTAGTTGGGGTAGTTGATCTTTAATTCGTTGCCAATCTATGTGGGAATGATATGCGGACTTACATTGATTTTACTGTATGACCTGTGCACTGCGGAGTGTCATAGACTTGACCCCTTATTTTTAAATCATGAACATTAAGAAAAGTTATTTTTATCAAAGCAAATTTATCCAAAGTGACATAGATGCAAAGAGAAGTGTAGCTCTTGTAATTATGTTGATTGAGGTTTTAGTCTATATAGAAAAGGCAAACAACGAGCATGTCTACGATAAGTGCTACGACACTCCCTACTAGTGCTACGGCATACATTTACATGGGCGAGGCACGTATTGTGCTTTCGAAACTCTATTGACAATATCTGATTACCTTCGGTACCTATTGTCTTACATCTCTCATTCATTATTCTTGGTCTCTGACAAACATTTATATGATAATAATATGAATAATGAATGAATAGAAAGCATAAGTAATTAGTTACGCTACAATTACGTGTTGTACCTGGATCTACGATGCGAACTCCCTACGGGAGATATAGAAAATCACATTATAAGAATTATATTTATGTAAACTCGTGAGCGGAATTATGTTATATGTATCCTATAAATGTAAGGACCAACTCTAAGGTCATATATGTTATCTGTTCCACTAAGATATAAGCTTATACGGGTCTTTCATCCTTGTAGAGTGCGAAGAGGACTGTCAAGGGGCATTCATCCGCGGAATACAGTAATAGGAGTCCACTGATGTAGGTTTTGATTTTTGGTTGTGTAATGTAAATGTAAAAGTTTTTTGTAATAGTGGAATTTGTTTATGTACAAGTAAATAAGACTCAGGAATATGTACAAGACAGTTTAAACACCATTACGGTGGTAGTACTAGAAATTTTATTTCATTATGGATTTATATATGAAATGGGCCCACCAATATCCGAAAAGCAGGTTAAGGAGTCCTAGTACCTTGTCGCGCCCCCTCTCTTCACCCAAACAAGGGTAGGGGCGTGACATATACCCCATGGGCAATGTAGTTGTCATTATGTAGAGTCACCCTTTGACATGTCCTATGGATTTGATTAACGGTTTCATATGTATTTATACCCCAAGGGCAATGGAGAAAGGGTCAGAATATTGAAAATGTGACGCCCCAACCTAGCACCCCGTGTCAAGAAAGGGTGTCACAAATCTGAGAACTATAAACCTGTTAACTTACATCATTCTAAACAATTATCTTGAAAATATAAACTTACAAAAAAAAAGTATAAATATAAATTTATTAATTTTCATATTACAAAATAATATCATAACCCACCATTAGAGTGATCAACATATTCAATTACGTTATATACAAAACTTTCCATTGTTTTCAAAAATATATGTACATCATCCCGAAAAATAAACCAAACATCGATGATGAGCACCTATTGTTGTGTTGGCCTTTCGCGTGTGGGGCGTCCTTCCACTTTACCGCCTCCTCGATACCTACATGGATAAACACCCGTGCTAAGCTTTATAGCTTAGTGGGGATCCATAAATATGGACGGCCACTATAACGATCGTCATAAACACATGTACAAATGCATCTAACTATACATATACATATACATTTAACCATATATGACACAATACTTCAATCACTTATCACTAACATTTCAACAAAAGGTAATAAATCATAACAATTCTACTAATTGATTTATTTTCATATTCATGACATTCATTATCTTTAGCCTTATGAGTTATGCTTCATGTCTTATATATTGTCATTTATAATTTCATTTCATGTAATTTCCATGTTTTATGTCTTTTATAAACATTATAAAATTTTTATCTCATCTTATGTTGTGTCTGCATATTCCAAAGAAGTGAATCATGGGACGGAACTATATATACCAGAAGGTACTATCACTGTACTAGACAGTGATTTATAAACTGTACTGTATTGTATGACCCAAACGAGGTCACTGTAATGATCTAAACGGGATCCATGTCATCAACACAAACGAGGCCACTCTGTCTATGAACTGTATGCTGCGGCATTGTTATCCCTATAGGCATGCCTATCTATCCAACTACCCAGTCATAAGCAGGCAATTAGTTTTATTATGTTTTCTTAACAATCTTTCAAATATCAAAACACATATCCCATATACATGAATAATTACTGATATCTTATATACATATGGGATATTCACTGTCAATTATTCTCTTGAACATGTGAGATAGTTTCACATATTTCTTATGACCATTTGACTATATTTTGTGCTTCTTTATATAACAAAAATACATGTACTCTTCTTCACACAATCAGAGTTCATATCCTTTCGTATCTTAATCATGTCAATATATTTATCCTATATCATGTAACATTAATTCATATAACTTTTATACAATTTTCATTATTACATACTCATAACTAGGTACATATCTCTTTTTATTGGTATTCTATAATCGTTTAAGAGACATTTAAGTGTCTCAGGGTCACATAGGAGAAGACAAAGAAGTCTTCTCACAAACAGAGGTTCATCGCACCGAACCTTAACTGACTAAAAATAGAGCTCCCTTTTTGTGAATTTTCTGGATACAATGGGGTCCAAATCTGATTACACTTACTTCATAGAAGTTGTTCTCCTAGAAGTCTAGTTTACCCAAAAATTGGAATCACTGCATTTGGATCAACCTATCCCCAGATATGACTAAAACACCCAAGACTAATCTGAACAAACCTTAACTGATAGAAAACAAAGCTCCAATTTAATGAATTTTTGGGTACAATAGGATCCAAATATGAATATACTTCCTTCATAGAAGTTATTCTAAAAGAAGTCTAGTTTACCCAAAAATTAGAATCACTCAATTTGGATCACCAAAACTCAAGATATGACACAAACATCAAGACTGGTCTAACTGACCGGATTAAACCAGGGACTGAACTTTGGACCCAAATTCAGGGGTCTTATGCCAATAATAGGACCTTGAGGTCTTCAACACATTTGCAGCAAAGGGAATTAGGATTCTCATCAAATTAGAATCACCCAATTCATAGCTCTCTAGGCTAAGATATGGCTAAATAACTCACTTAGGGTTTGGGGAAAATTTGACAGCATCTGCCCTTACCAACCCTACTTCTCCTTACACCAATTTCTTCCTCATTTGGAGAACCCAACAAACAAAAAATACCAAGCAATTCAAAATATACAACAAAACCAACAAGATTGGAAATCCCTTACCTTAAATTCTCCACAACCTGCTTCTCCCATCTCCTTCTTCTTCTCTTCTTCTTAAATACTTGCTAAAAACAAAGCTTAGAATGAGAAACAAAAATGGTAGAACCCTAGCCAAAGGGTCGGTTCTTCTACTCTCCCTCACTTCCTCTTCCTTTTTCTCTCTCTTTTGTACTTTTCCCTCATTTGATCACTCATCCGGATGCCAAGTTTTCCTTAAGCTAAATGAAGACTTGCCTTCTAGAAGGCACCTATGTGGCATTCTCTTATTGGTTCAACTTTATTCTCCTTTGCATTTTAGTCCTTCTTCACTTATTCATTTAGACATACAACTTATCGAAATTCTATACTAGCATATAAACTTATCACTTTATGCCAACTCAGTCCTTGATAATAAAATTACCAAAATACCCTTTTTCACACTTAACCCGAAAATTCCTGAAAAACACAATTTGACTTCCATTTTACTTTTAACATGCCATAAAACTATTAGGGTATAATTTGGGGTGTTATAGAAAACACACAATTTGTTAACTTTCCTGTTCTTAAGTTTTATCATTTGGTTTCAAAGCTTCTTCCTAAATGGCAACCCATAAGGAGAGAATTGAAACTTTGGAGAATCATGTCAAAGACATTCAAGAAGGCATGGCTAAGATGTTGGCAAAGATTCAAAGACTGTCATAATCTATACAGTTGATAAGCTCAAAATGTGCTATGTAAAAGGTGTACCCTTATATGCGCAAGTGCACCTATCGCTTCAAGTAATATAATGAAAGTAAGAGTATCGTCCCACAGAGAATTGGGTCATTAAGTACCGACTCTAGTCTAGCTTAGGCTCTATTTGGATGATGGAAAATCTATGAAAGACTCAAATTATACTAAACTAGCATGCAAATCCTAAACTACAACGACTCAATAAAGACTAAAAAGTCTTAGGGCATAGATTTCACCTAAACAATCATATATGAACCTCCTAACAAAATCAACCAATGTTTATTTTCATATGAAAATGGCGATTTCACTCATGTATAGGTGAATCTTTCTCAAGCATCCACATACTACCCTTAGAATAGGTTATATTGCATATCTACCTCAAACCATCATAACTAAGAGTGCCATGAACCCTAGAAACCTAAATACCACACTTAATTTCATGAATATCTCTATCTCATGAAAATTAAATAGCATTTCATCCATGGTCTAGCTCAATCATCACTTCTCAATCTCAAATTGAACCATAAATCATGCAAATATTGGCCAAATACCCATTAGCATTAAGACTAAATGAAATACTCAACACATATATGAAAATAACACATCATTCAATGGAAATTAGGATAAATCCATACATTCATGTCTTTGGACATCCTAGCTCTAAGAAAACAAACTAAAACATATTTAAAGAAAATACAACTATCAAAAGAAAGGAAAACAATGGGCAAAAGAGAGAATAAACAAATCTTAGTGAAGCTTCAATCTCTTCTTCCTCAATTTCTTCCTTCTTCAAGCTTTTCTTCCAAAAAGATGTATGCCTTAGGGTGTTTCACTCAAAAGAGGGCTTCTCCCCACACCAAAGCTCGTTTCTCCTGCCCTAAAATGATCTCACTTGGTCTAATGCCCTAATTTCCCATTTTAATGGCCAACCAAGAGAGAAAAAGGATATGGGCTTTGGCCAAAAACATGGGCCCTGACATCCACGTTGTAGCGTGGCAAATCTGCACTACAACGTGGTAAAAAATGCAAGATACTAGACCCTTATAGGCATATCCATGTTGTAGCATGAAAAAATCACACGCTGTAGTGTGAAAAATATTAGCAGCTTGCTCTGTTTTTCCTCATCTACTTCCAGATGCCATAATTTTCTCAACCAAACTTCGAATTGAGCAATCTTGGTGTTCTTGGAAAGCTCTTGAAGTATAGAATCCATCCATATAAATCTTGATTCCATTAGAGCTCATAATATATCTGAAAATGTCAAAATATAGTGGTTGTTGCAGCATGTTGTAGCAGTGTTTATTGATTTTCCACTTTTTCACTTTGTTTTCACTCCAATTTCGCATAATTCAGCCAAATGGTTAATCTAATCATAAAATTGAGAAAAGAGAGCATTATGACATTTATATCATAAAAATACTAAAACCTAAGCAAAACATGAGGATAAAATGAGTATTTAAGATACTCATCAACAATCACGAGCAAAATCATCACTAAGGCAATCCTTACCGAACTAGAGCTAACAATCGCTCTCCTGATGATGAAGCATATTCAAGAAGGACCACCTTGATGCATCATAAGAACAAGTTAGAATTTTCGAGATACATCGGGGATGACCCCATAGAATGGCTTAACCATGTGAGTCATTACTTCACCTATTATGAAGTAGCAGAAAAAGAAATGTTGTAGATGACCACTTTCTATATGGAAATCAAGGCCCATCAGTGGTGGCAATGGTAGTAGCATAGCTATCAAAGGATGAATCGAGAGATTACATGGCTAATCTTGGAAAGAGAGCTATGCACTAGGTTCAGATGAAGCTCTAAAAAATCTTGAACAAACGGTTTCTCTCACAAAGTATCAAGAAGAATTTGAGCGCTTGAGCAATTTGGTAGATTGCTGGTAAGAAGAAGCGCTTTTGGATGCTTTCATTGGCAATCTAAAACCTGAACTAGCATAAGTTGTCCGTGTCTTTGAACCCCAGTCCTTACAGAGAGCTTACAGTCTTACACGCATGAAGGATGACCAGCTACAACGTATCAAGCAGGTTGCCCAACCAGTATATAACCCCAGAACTGTAGGGAGTCTTCCAATGAATATCTCAAACAGACTTATCAAGAGAATATCATGAGAAGAAATGCAAAGACGACGTGCACAAGGGTTGTGTTTCATTTCCTGTTCTTAAGTCTTATCATTTGGTATCAGAGCTTCATCCTAAATGGCAACCCACAATGAGAGACTCGAAACTTTGGAGAATCATGTCAGAGACATTCAAGAAAGCATGGCTAAGATGTTGGTAGAGGTTCGAAGACTCTCAGAATCTATACAATCACAAGCAGAATCCTCACAAGGTAGTCCATACTCCACTAGAGCTAACAATCGCTCTCTTAATAACAAAGCATATTCAAGAAGGACCAACTTGATGCATCATAGGAACAAGTTAGAATTTTTGAGATACATCGGAGATGATCCCACATAATGGCTTAACCATGTGAGTCATTACTTCACCTATTATGAAGTAGTAGAAGAAGAAATGGTGTTGATGGCCACTTTCTATATGGAAAGCAAGGCCCAACAGTGGTGGCAATGGTTGCATCATCTCTATCAAAGGATAGATCGAGAGATTACATGGCTAGTCTTGAAAAGAGAGTTATGTACTAGTTTCAGGCCATCCACAGGAACCAACTTAATGGAAGCTTTAAAAAAGGTTGAACAAACAATTTCTCTCACAAAGTATCAAGAGGAATTCGAGCGCTTGAGCAATTTGGTAGATGGCTGGTCAGAAGAAGCACTTTTAGGTGCTTTCATCGGTGGTCTAAAACCTAAACTAGCATATGTAAAACCCGAGAAAAATCTAATTTTTCTAAAAAATGGCAAAACGGTAATTTGTCGTTATAAAACAGGTTGAAAATATGAAAATTTTCTAGATCTCGGATGATAAAACAGACCTCACTGTTGGATTCATCTCGTGAAATCCAGTTACCCAGAAGAATTTCGTTGAATTCAGAGACAGTCAGATTTTCAAGTTTTCGGGGTGACGGGTGTCCAATGACTCCCAGGGATGAGATATTTACGAAAATCTAAGAAGTTAGGAAATAACTTGACTTAAGTTCATGGGATATGATTTGAACTTGAATTGAGACAAAATGAATCGCTTCAGGCCAAAATCGAACCCGAGCAAGTGTGGATAAGTGGCACGACATGGGTCATTCCCTTAACTTAAACTTAAGTTAGAACAAAAGGGGATTAGAGCACAAGAGAGCCCATTTCTTCCCGTTATAATACAAAATGAAAATCTTGAAATTTTCTAAATCTCGGATGATAAAACATACCTCATTTTTGGATTCATCTAGTGAAATCTAGTTACTCAGACGAATTTCGTTGAATTCCGAGACAAACATATTTTCAAGTTTTTCAGGGTAACAGGTGTCCAATGACTCCTAGGGACGAGATTTTTACGAAAATCTAGGAAGTTAAAAGATAACTTGAGTTAAGTTTATGGAATATGATTTGAACTTGAACTGAGACACAATAAATCGCTTCAAGCCAAAATCGAACCATAGCAAGTGTGGACACATGGCACGACATGGGTCATTCCATTAACTTAAACTTAAGTTAGAACAAAAGGGGATTAGGGCATAAGAGAACCCATTTCTTCCTGTTTTCACACGTAGAGAGAAAAAGAGAGGAGGGAGAGAAAGTGAGGGCATCCAACTTCTCTCTACGATCTATGGATCTCCATTAGTCAGATTTCATCGGGTCAAGAACAAAAGTTCATCTACTAGACGAGGGCTACGTGTGTGTACCAAAAAAGGGAGATTTTTCCAAAGATCCAAGAGAGGAATTTGGGGGAAATCAAGGTTTCGGGTTTAAGAAGTGCCCACAAGGCTTCCTAAGGGTTATATCATGCTCCAAAAGGTAGGGATTCTTCCTACCTTGGTTTATTTTCCATTTTTGGGCTGGAAATGGTCGGATGTTCGAGTTCTTTTCGGGCATCCTTTGCCTAGGGCGTGGCATTTCGCCCAGGCGAGGACACATGAGGCTCCTAAGAAGAAAAGGGATCTCGCTCTAGGCTAAAGTGAAGGTTTGCCTAGAGAAGGATCCGCCTAGAGGGAATGTCATTTGTGCGAACTCGAGGACAAGAATTGAGGAGTTTCTGGTCCGCCTAGGCGAGGCTTTGCTCGCCTAAGCGAACCTGTGACTATGTTGAGGCTTGTGTTGATGGCTTGTTTGGGGTCAGTTTCGTGGCCTGATTTGTGACTGTTTGTGGCTTGCTTCGAGACCATTATATGACTTGTTTGAGAGTGTCATTGCTTGACTAAGGAGTGACATGTTTGGATGTCAATATGTGTAGCACAATCATGCCAATGTTGGCCAGACATCACCATGTAAATAAATCACATATATAGAGCAGATACTAACAAGTCATAAACAACTGAATAATATAAAATACGAATCTTTAATCCATGCAATCGTGGCAGGGTTCAACAACACCCTAGATATGAATCTGTAACATACTAAACGTAGTACACAAATATTTAATCTATAAACATCGTAATTTTATCGAAAAGAAGAAAATACAAAAGTCGGGTCTCTTCTTCCCATCTAGTCGCCGCCGCTTCCGATTTCGTGCCCTTATTCGTATAAATTTTTCTCTCCTCAATTTCTCGGGTCCCGCTTTTAATGATCGATGTGCAAATGCTTGAGGCGCTTGACAAGCAGACGCCGCGACATTGCCGCTTGTTGACTCTCTATTCTTATCACCTCGTCAGTCCCCGACGTCGGGACGCCGCGATCGCCCAAATTCCAAAGCCTTTATGCACTTCTAAATTCTCCGCTCCAAAATGCTTCCAATAAATTTCTCGCTCCACCCGCTTATTCACACAAAAAGCAAAAAATCGATATCGGGCTATACAAATACGATGAATCAGAAAATTAAGCTAAAACGAGCAAGATATCGTATTACTGTATGCATGAGTGTTTTAGGCACTCATCAACAGTAGCACCAGTTCACTAGTCATCCCTCTGAAGATTCTAATGAGCATATGGGAAGATTCATGAGGATGGCCAACACAGTCAAGCTGAATGGGGTAAGACCAGAAGTAATCAAGCTGCAACTCTTCCTCTTTTCATTGAGAGATGTGGCAGCAACTTGGTTTAACTCATTGGTAATGGGATCAATGAACAACTAGGAAGAATTAGTGGAGGCTTATATGAGCATATTTTTTCCTCTAGCTCTAACTTCTAAGAGAAGAGGATAAATGATTGTCTTGGCGGGAGGAAGAGATGAGAGTCTCTGATGCATGTAGGGAATCTGAATTTATTAAAAATATGCCCTATGAATGGAATAGATCTGACCACTCATATGGATATATTCTATCATGATATGAATTATGCCTCTAAAATTTATAATTTATGCATCTGTTAATGAGACTTTAAGAAGAAGTGCGAGAATGAGGCAGTGATTGAAGACCTTTCGAGATGCGATTACAAGGCTCGTCTGAAGCTTAGGGGAGGCGTGACAAGCGAAGAAGTGGTTTGATTGAGCTGAATCGAATGACTGCCATAAAAGCAAAACTGGATGCAGTTTGAGGGACCAGTTGAAGAAGAGCCTTACTAGGTTGAGGAGGCCTGCGGTGTCGAGATGCGGGAGCTACTTGCAAGCCAAATCTGACCTACACACTCCTTTACACAGCTTGTTCAAGAACCATGAGAATTTCTCCTTGGTGGAGGGAGCATAAGCGGGAGCCTGAAGACGGGACAAATTATCATCAAGCTCATACTTTCGGCCCGGGTTCGAAAACGACGATAGAGGGACAATAGAGAAGAATATCGAAATTCGGGAAAAGGACTCGATCATTTGAAGAGCGAATCTTTGCATTTCATAAGAGGAAAACAAAAGGCTGCTAAACATGCATGAACAAAAAAGTTTCTTTGAGCTAACAACATTCCGAGGCAAACAAATTGTGTTTGGTGACCTGATGCCTCTTTGAAGAATCACGGAGACTTAGGTAGGGCGGTAGCTCTGCAACTATCACGGGAATGGAATCAGTTCATTTCAAGTAGCGTAAGGAAAAAATCGAGGCTTTGTATGGTAGTAACTCTAAGAAGTGGCTGAGAACTGGAAGAGAGAAGGGTTGAAAAGAAGGACATTGATGAAGGGAATTTTGCAGAAATTGAAAAAGAATTTAAGAAGCATAGTTCAGAAACTACAGAGGAAGAGAAAACAACAAAGATGAAGCCCGAACAACAAATAAAAAAGGAAAATCTAGGGAAAAAGGAAGAGGTTAAGGCTTATGAACCTCAAGTTCCATTTCCTCAGTACTTGGAGGGGCAAGGCTGGAAAGTAATTCTCACGGATTCTTAAACATTTTAAGAAGATGAGATCAACATTCATTTCTCGAAGCATTGACTTTCATACATACCTCTTTATGCAAATTTATGAAGGAGATATTCGAGAAAAAGAAAAATTGCTGAAGAGGAATAGTAAGCACAGTGAGTAACACATGATACGTGGTGAGTTCTTGCAGAAAAAGATCACGAGGATCCGAGCGCTTCACTATACCTACGAGTGGGCATCTTGGTATGGGAAAAGCACTGTGTGATTCTGGAGCTAGTATTAATTTGATGCCTTTGTCTGTTGCTAAAAGACTAAGTTTAGGGGAACTTACTCCCACAGCCATGACCTTGCAAATGGTAGACAAAACACTAGCCCATCTTGAGGGCATTTTAGAAGATGTGCTGATCAAAGTGGGAAAATTTATTTTCCCTGTGGACTTTGTAGTCATTGATATAGAGGAAGACAAACAAGTCCCACTGCAGTTAGGAAGACCTTTCTTAGCAACATGAGCAGCTTTGATAGATGTGAAGAAAGGAGAATTAACTCTCAGGGTTGGAGATGAGGCAATGCACTTATATCTCAATCATAGTTTGAAACAACCTGAACTAAGTAATGTTGATTGTGAGATTGTAGAAACAAAAATTCCCATTAGTTCTGAACTGATTAATGATTGTATTTTTCAGAATTCAATGAATGAGAATGAGATGAATTCCCAGTATCTTGAGCATCTTGAAGTTGAATTTCTACGAACTCATGTTAAATTGAAAGAAGCGATACTCAGTGTTGGAAAAATAATACGAAAAATCAGCGGTTATAAAGAAAGGAAGATGCTAAAGTAAACAAAAGTTGAAGGGTTTAAATTCTAAAGTGCACACGGACATTTGAAGTATGCTTTCTTGCAACCAGAAAAAGGAAAACCAGTCATCATTGCAGCTGGACTGACTAAGCTTGAAGAACAAAAAACTGCTAGAGATTCTCAGAAAATATAAGGAAGCAATAGCTTGGTCCATAGAAGATCTTAAAGGAATTAGCCCTTCTATCTGTATGCATAAGATCCCATTGGAGGAGAACGCTAAAACCTTTATAGAACATTAGAGAAGGTTGAATCCAGTAATGAAAGAAGTAGTCGAAAGAAGTTACAGGAAATGGCTAAATACGGGAAAACCGTATATCTCGCGATCTCGGGCGGTCCTTAGGTGAGCCCAGTTCATGTGGTTCAAAGGGAGGATTCATTGTGATCAGAAATGAGAAGAATGAATTGATTCCTAAGGCGTGACGGGATGGAGAGTGTGTATAGATTCTGAGGGAAAACTAAACACTACTACCGAGAAAAGGATCATTATCCTCCGCTTTCATTGGCGAATCTTTGGGCGTGATAGCGAGGACACTCCATTGCATTTTCTTGATGGATATTACAGTTTATAACCAAAATTGCAATAGCCCAGAGGATCGAGGAAAACTACATTTACATGTCCTTATGGCACCTTTACTTTTAGAAGGATTCCTTTGGATTATGTAATGCTCCTGCCCTTTCAAAAGATATATATGATGTCTATGTTTTTCGGTTGGTGGAAGAAATTTATGAAAATATTTATGGATGACTTCTCAGTATATGGATCTAGTTTTGAGCATCGTGTGGAAAATTTAGAAATAGTACTTTAGAGGTGTCAAGACAAAAATCTAGCTCTGAATTGGGAGAAATGCCATTTTATGGTGACAGAAGGTATTATATTGGGACATAAGATTTATCTTCTGGGTGGAAGTAGACGAGCAAAGTTGTTTGTTATCTGAAACTCTCATGTCACCTACATTATTCAAGGGGATAAGAAGCTTCCCTTGGACATCTTGGTTTTACGAAGATTCATAAGGACTTCAAAATCTCGGACCATTATGTAAGCTTGCTAGAAAAGATGCAAAATTTGATTTTGATGAATCATGCGAATCTGCATTTGAAGAAATCAAATCCAGATTAGTGATAGCTCCCATCATGTTGACACACATTTGAGCGATGATTTTGAAATTATGTGTGATGCTAGTGATTATGCAATAGAAGGCTGTATTGGGATAAGAGTGAAAAGATATTCAAGGCCATATACTGTACCCCGACAAAACCCCTTTAATGAGAGCCATAGAGAACTACTCTACCACAGAAAAGGAGATGTTGGCAATGGTGTTTGCTTGTGAAAAATTCAGGCCTTACATATTGGGGTCCCATGTTATAATACACACTAATCATAATGCAATTAAATACTTAATGACAAAGAAGGAGGCTAAACTAAGACTGATCATATGGGTACTACTGCTACAGGAGTTTGATCTTGAGATTAAAGATAAGAAGGGCAGTGACAATGTGATAGCAGATCACTTGTCTAGATTGGAAATAAAGGCTAGAAAAGAAAAAGGAATTGAAATAGAAGAAAATTTTCCTAATGAGCAGTTATTTTTGTTGTTAGTTTAAACACCTTGGTATGTTGATAATGTCAATTACTTAGCCTGTGGAGTTGTGCCACCTGAATTCAGCTACCAACAGAGAAAATAATTGAGAATTGATTGCATATTCTATATTTGGGTTGACCCACTACTTTATAGAAGAGGAGCATATATGATCATAAGGAGATGTGTTCTAGAAATAGAACAAGGTGGTATTATGGAGAAATGTCATGCATCACCATATGGAGGACACTTTGCGGGGAGATAGAAACAGCCGAAATTCTCCGGTTTTATTGGCTGCTATTCCAAGGCTATTTTGAATGGGTGAAACATTGATGCTTGTCAAGAATGGGTAACATCGGCCCGAAGAAATGAAATGCCCTGAGTGCGGTGGTGCAGATTTTTTATGTTTAGGGAATAGATTTCATGGGACCTTTCCTATGAAACCCCAGAAAATCCGAATTTTTGAAAAATGGTAAAATGATAATCTCGATTGAAAACCGAAAATTCTCTAGATCTCGGATGATGAAACGAGATGCACCGTTAAATTCGTCTCGCAAAATCTAGTGACCCAGAAAAGTTTCGTCGAATTTTGAGACAAGCGGAATATTTTTATGATTTTTTGGGCGATAAGTTGCCATTGACTTCAGGGACGAGATTTTTACGAAAATCTTGGAAGTCAGGAAATGGCTTTAGCTAAGTTCATTTAAAATAAATTGAATTGAAAAGAAATAAAATGTTTCGGGATAGAAACGGACCCAAATGAGGCAATATGAGCCATGTATCCAAACCATAATAATAAATAAAAAAAAGAAAAAAGAAGAAGAAAAAAACTAAAATAAAAAAGAAAAATCAAAAAGGGGTGTGGGAGAGAACGAGAATGAGAGAGAGAGAGAATTATTTTTAATTTTTTCTCTTCTCTTCTCTCTAGAAATATCTGAGGAAATCGGATAGTAGGTTTTTCATCGGAGAAGGCAGAAGTTGATCCACGTACTTGAGGGCTGCGGCGCAGGTACCAAAATCTTAGATTTGAAGTCGAGCTCCATGAGGTAGAGAATTTTCCTACTTGTGTTATTTCTATCCTAAAGGCCATTTAATGACTTGAGGTTTTCTTAGAGGCTGAGAGAGGCTGTAAATTTTAGTCCCAAATATTTTGGACTGAGTGTAGGAATTTTTATGAATTTTCGGGACTGTTTTCGGACAGTCCGGGCTGAATTTCGGGACTATTTTCTGACAGTCCAAGTTGAATTTTCGTGGCTTGTTTTGGACCAGTCGAGCAGGATTTTGGGTATTTTTCGGGCAATTCGGAATTTGGGTTGGGGTTTGGTTTGATCAGGGGCGTGTCTTGGGTTTTTATGGTGTATTTTGGTATCCATGATGGTCGGTATTGACAGTGAAGGGACAGGTGCCACGTTTTATGTGGGTCCGAGATTTGGGCCATTTTGTGTGTTATTGTTGTAAATTATTGAATAACATGTTGTTGTGTGTAAAAATCATGTTAGTATATGCTATTTGATGTATTAACATGGATTGCATGGATGTAAATTATATGTAAAATTTATAATTGTCCATGGTGTATTAATGTTTCATGTAGCACTCATATATACATGTAACATGAAGGGAGTACGTGGCATCATGCATTTCATATGCCTGGAGTGATTCGTGCCCACAGTAGGTGTTATGAATCAACAAATTTATAACCTAAATTACTCTGCTAGTAAGCGTAAACTCTTTGCCATTATAGCGCTCTAGGATCGAACACATGGATGGGTTTCTTCATACCCAGAATGATTTGGTAGGCTGAAATGGTGAATTTGTTTTAGATTTTAGGATTTAATTGTAAAGTGTGTGGAGTTGATGTTGTAGAGTGAAAATAAAAAACGAAATAAAATAAAATAAAGTGTAAAAGAAATCCTTGAAGTGTTAGAATTTTGCTAGGTTGGGTTGATAGGGTTACAAAGAGGTCCTGAGTTCATTTCCTCGGCGTTGCAGGAGGATGACCTATAGTCGACTCGAGCAGGATCTTCATTTAACTAAAAACTAAACCTAATAATTTTCCTTTTGATAGAAAACATTTATTTAGCATTTATGGTTCCTATGGTAATCATCACCTTGACCCATCTGCGATGATTCGTAAGGCTATTGTGAATCTCGAGTGGATCTAATAATAGCGTCTTGAACCCTAAGATTACCAAGTATTGATCAGTGAGATGCATCTACGGTGAAATATAACCCCTTAACCTACCTCAAGTGGCTCGTAAAGAGCAACTAATGGATGTCGGTGTATCTAAAGCTAAGGAAATACCTTCAGGTTGCAAATATTGGCCAAGAAAGTACTAAAAGCACTTAAATATTGGCCCAGAAGAAAGTACATCAAAGAGCTTTAAACCTAGGTTGCAAATTTGGGAACGAAATGTCAAAACTTTCTTTGCGTGAAAAACGAGAGACAAAATGCAAACCTTACTTTAAGCCCGGCTGACCCCTCTTAACTTGAGTTTAGAGGCTTTAGCCAAACATCCTTTAAGAGTTGTCATCCTCGAAAGGTGTGTTTAGTTGCCTAGAAAGTGAGAGAAAGGAGAAGAGAGAAACGTGAAGGCAACGGGGGCCCTTATTGGAGAATGCTTGAGTGAGTTGGAGTTCTGAAATTGTTCGAGAAAATGGCTTATATAGCCTTCTGAGCAAGTGAAAATATCAATCTATCCTAAATAGTATAATTACATTGAAATAGGAAATTAACCAAAAGCAGGGTGGTTATACACAAAAGCAGGCGAGCATTTCGCTCTGGTAAATTTTTAAGCTATGTAGCGAAATTTCACTAACATAAATAGAAAATTCGCTATGTAATTGAATTTTCGACTTGTGTGAGAATTTTGCTATTGACGTGTTCATTAATGTTGACTCTTGTTCATTCTTTCACTTTCTCTTCTTTACTATTCCGCATTGCACTATTCATTTCTTCTTGCTTTGATATTCTTCATTCCTGGCTTGCTGAAATTGATAAAAAAAACCATATGTAATTGATGGAAATCAACCCGACTTTGTTATGATTAGTTTATTACGGCTTGATTTGGCTTCGATTCTTGCGAAAACTGAACGATACGGAATGCGTCGAGGAAATAGGGACCGAACATGTCAATTGGGTTAATTATAACAATTAGTACACAAAAGCGCTCAAAAACCTATTAAAAATAGGGTTCAAAATAGCACTTTTTGGGCCTTAATCCACTGCAGTCACATCGCGTCGAGTCGGGTGTGGGTGAATAGTATTAGTATTCCGCCGGTGTTGGTGAATGGGTCGTGAGCTCGGAAAATGGGACAAAGTCAAGGTTAAGACTCACGGATGTATGCAGGTCAGTGATCAAAATGATAAATTACATGTTTGGAAATTTGACGAGTTAGGATAAATCCACTCCCCCAGGGTGAAAGACCCAAATGTTATTCACGGTTAGACATGAATCCCGATGATGTAAGTTCGTGAAAATGTTGGAAAGGCATGCGGCGTCCTATGGTGAAAACCCGAAAAATCCGTGGCCCACAAAAGAAAAAGAAAATCATGAAATGATAAATTAAAATTGGAGGGTTGTCCAATGGTTTAAGTCATTGGGATAAATACCAATGGTTGGTTTCCACATTTGGCAATTGCAGTTGTGGGGGAGTCGGTTGGCACTCAGGTTGTGAGCATGAGGGGTCGCATCTCATATATGACACGAAACATTTCATATAATGTTGCATAAATCAGAGAAATGTGATTGATAAGCTACACGCCATTGTACGTGGCATTTTTAGCGGGAGGGCAACCCTGTAGGAAAAATTTTACGTTGTGCATTGCTCACCCTGGGCCGTGGGACCCTTCGCTTTCACAAAGAGGTACACGACAAAACAACGCTCATTTGAGGCCGTGAGTACGAAGAATGCCAGGTTATGGCCTTGAGAAATATTTTTGTAACATATATTACAACAATCTAGTCTTAATATATTTTGGCATGTAAAAGGTAAAAAGTATTTTGTATAAAAGAATTGTAATTAAATTCTTTTGGGACTATGTTAACGTGGTCACAATCTGGACCCCGGACAGGTGTCACAAACTTGGTATCAAAGCTTGGTGTATACGACACCAGAGCGTACCGGGCATGGGTCAGGATATGAGTCAAGTGTTGTAAAGGCCTGGTTATGATTAACTGGCGTTGATGTCCGGCCATACCGCCATAGCACATGGTATCAGTAGGTACAACAGTACCAGGCTTGAGGACACGGGTTTAGGCCACACTTATTATGGTGAAAATTGATACTAAAGGCCATAGCTGGTCTCGAGCTTAGGTGTGAGTAGCTTATGCTCACACTCGATTCCTGGCCCGCCGACCTGAATCGGCGGATCCGAACCGGTTCGTGGCGCAGATTATATACTGGACTCTTTAATTGCTTTTTTTTTTCTCGAGCTGAATTTGTACTCCTGGTATACAAACAATTCCTGTAATAACAAAAATCATTTACATATACAAAAGAACTACCACCGAAGTGGTGTCCATCAAAATCTATACACATATACTGAGTCTCATTTACATACACAAAAAAACTATACTTTTACATTTACAAATCAGAGCGCAGGACATACATGTAGTGAACTCATTAATAATAAGGCTTGGCCAAATTATACGCTAAGATCGCAAACGTCCTCCTTTGTACCTACACTGATTAAAAAACCCGCGCAAGCTTTTTTACGCTTAAATTTTAAAACATACGACGATATTTAAACACATGCACTTATACTCGAATCATAATAAACATATAACAAGAATGCATCTCTTAATCTTCATGAATTCATATAACAAATTTACATACATAATTATCCTTGTAACAAACTTATGTCTGTTCTCAAATTTCGATACTGCCTCCTGAACTATACTATAAAGAACTTATACTTACTCGCATCTTACACTTATGTAGACTTGGCTCATTCCGATCTCCCGAGGGTCAAGATCATACTTACTCCCAGAGATACATACTTATACTTATCTCCCGTAGGACACATACTTATACTTATCTCCCAGACACATAATTACATAGATTTCCTTGTATGCGCACTGAGCCAGATGATATACTTATGTCTATCTCCCGTAGGCACATACTTCATCTCGCATTCCTCGCTTACTGCATCGATCTTATACATATACTTAGACTGGGAGGTACCTATCTACATACTCATTTCCTCTATCTATCTTACTTGTTCAGATCTCCCATGAGTTACAAGAGCTTATGCTTATACAAAAAACCCTAGTACTCACAAAGCTTCTTATACTTATACCGTTATAGGGCTTATACTATACTACGAGATTACACTTGCTCGGGAGGCACCAGGGTACTATAGAGATAGCCATGTATCCTATTCTTGCTAACGGCACTGTAGTGATTTACTTCTGTTCAACTTCCCGAAAAATATCGGTCATACTCTGTACTTGTATCGCACGATACGTATCTCTCGCATCTCCCAAAGGACATCTACTTGAACTCGTCGACTAATACTTATCCGCATCTCTTTTAAAGTTACAAAGAAGGTAACACCGTGAGGTACTAATGAACTTATACTAGATCAGATTTTATACTCAGACTACAAAGCATATCCTTGTCTTACTTGATATTATACTTGTATTACAGAGCATATACTGCCTTACTTATCTTATACTTGTTTCTTACGTGAGCTTATTCTTGTATTTTGGATCTTATACTAGATACGGATCTTGATATCGCTCTACGCGATCTTATACTGCTTTATGTGTCTTTGTCTCGTATTTTGATCTTATACTAGATATCGATACTAAGCACTGTAGGTACTACTGCAGATTTTACTTGTACAAAAGTACCAGAGGGTACTACTGCACGATACAGAGGTACCCGTGAGGTACATCTTATCTTTACCATATTCATTTCTTACTTTATTCTTTATCTCGGGATTCTTATCATATAACTGCTTTCACCACCTGTAATTAACTATAAGGTGTCATATAGACATTAACACAATAAGCACCATACACATAAGATCGAGGTGCCAGAGTACAAAGCAGAGTTTCAAGACCGACCGCATGCCCAGTCACGAATGGTATTCGATCATTCATCCGTCTTAGGTGCCATAATTTATGATAATAATCATATATAATCTATTTTATTCGCATTTAATAATTTAGGGAATTCTAGCCACATTTATGTGTTCCAGACATATTGCCTTCATGTTCATGTTCATGTTTCTACCATTTCATATTTCATATCATTCATGTTTCAATATGAACATATTCTTATACATATCAGATTTCTTATATTTTTTTCCGCTTCATGCCTCACGCATTCCGGCATTTCATATACTTCAGACGCAGATGACACCTATGTATTCACACCTCATTCATGTATTCTTGTTCCTCTATGAATCTACTTTACTTAGAAATTGGAATCATTCCAATTGAATCTTCCAAACATAAGTTATGGCATTTCATGCCAAACTAGTCATTTTGCACTTATTACACTAGGAACATTTTGAAATACCCATTTTCAAGTGTTTTGACTCTATATTTGACACTGGTTCTTTGTACTCCTTTAAATCTAAGGTGCTAAGGGTTCTCCTCCAACTGGAATCACCCAAATCAGAGCACCGATACTCAAGATATGTCCTAAACAGCCGGGACTACTCTATGCTCAAAAACAGAACTTAAATCGCTTTTGAACATACCACTTTGGAGTGAATTTTGGGCCACATAAGTCATATAATCTAAGGTACCTATTTCAAGGTGTTTTGTCTTCCTTGAAGTCTAGTTTAACCACCACTTGAATTCACTCAATCTGATAATAAATGGATCGTTATGGGCTAAAACACAATGTCGGTCCAAAATGTAATGACGTAACACTTATGGCACCTGCATTCACTGTTTTGGGTACCAGCATTTCAATTTCGAAAATGCCTTAAATTGTGGTTTTTCTCCCATTTTCCTAAGATACTTTTCACCAAACCAACCTTAATAATCAATATACACACATCAAAACCACTCTATATCCATCTTGTAAACCTCTATTCTACTCAATTCATCTTTCAAATACTTATCTTACTTCAAAACCTTTCTAAGTGAATTACTCCCAAAACAACTCTAATATGGGTCATAACCCATACACAAACCAAACACAAGGATTAGTTAGGGTTTATTCTAACCCAAACTCCATTACTTTTCAATTAAACCATGAGTCCAACCTCAAAGGGAGGATTCCATATTTTCAGACTCATTTAGTAGTTTTACCAACCCTACTTTTTTAAGAAATTCAGGTCAGATGAAATCCTTAACAAACCCAGGCCTGAAAACCATAGAAATCCCTACCATGGTCCAATTATACATAATCCCATACAAGATTCATAATTTCCATACAAAAATCCAAAGATCCATACCTTAAATTTGACTTCTTCTTCTTCTTCTCCTTCCCTTCTTCTTCTTCTCCACGGTTTCTTCTCCCCAAAATGAGACCAAATTTGGTCTTAAATCCAAGATTTCTCCTTAGGCCATGTTCGCTCCCAAACCCATTTTTTTTGGGCTAAGTTTTCTTATTATTTCACTTTAGTCCTTAGGTTCTTCTATTTTTGAAATGTTAGGTATATTTCTATTTTAACCTTATAGCCTTCTTTATTTTATGACTTATATGCCTACTTGGCAAATTACATATGTAACCTTGTTTTATCCTTGCATAAATTCGGTTTCTCGCTTTATTTCGAAAAATTCATATTTAACTTTATTAAACTCAAACATATCCGAATTGCTGTGGTATATTTCGGGTGTTACAACCTAGGGAATTACTGGATGGGCCAATCATCATGTACAGGTTTCATGTTGTGTTCGTATATGTGTTCCATGTTTCAGGATTGCATAATCAGGTGTTACAAATTACATAAAGACACATGGGCCACGGTATTGTATTATACGGTAATGCTGATTACGTGATAGGCATAAATTATATACATAACATAATGTATAGGAAAAGTGGAATGTGTTAAGGTTAGGAACCATAACCCAGTTCTGAAATGAAATGAACATGAAAGTTTTGAATTTACGAATATATGAGTGGTTGGAAATTAGCACCACTTAGGTGATGAACTGTCAATTCATGTTGTTAAGTCTATTAAAATTCACACAGTATTAGTGAAGTCAGACCGAGATGAGATTAAACAGTTTGTCCCCATTTACAGGTAGATGGCAAGTCGAGGCCGAGACGAGGTCGCCCACGAGGTGCAAGTCGACACCACCGTTTTTTACCAGCGCCTTTACTGAGGCTATCGGGTTGCAGTCACGCCATCACATGTGCTAAAGCAAATTTCGGTAGTTGTGGAGGTCCGAGTAACCTCCAGAGATTCAAGTCACATCATCCGACGCATGTGAGGGATCCGCGTGGCGCACTACTGGTTCTGCAGACGAGAAGATACTGAGGCTATGATATTACCTCCGGCGCGCTAAGATCAAAGCAGCTGCTCCACAGGCGAGTCCTGCGTGGTAGATCAAGGCACTTGTGGATCGAGGCAACACTGCGTATTCCATGGGGCTCTTATGAGCAAGTATTTTCCTCCGACCACTCGCTACATACAAAGGCTCAAGAGTTCCCAGAGTCGAGGCGTGAAAGATGACAGTTGATGGAGCACGTGGGCCAGACCACCGAGTCGGGCACGCTTTCGTGATGACTATGTAACGCTGCATTACGGCCAAGGTTAGAGATTTGAGAATGGACCGGTCCATTCGAGGTAAGATCGTGGGCCCCGCCATGTGACATGGACTCTCATGGTCTGACGCCACTACAGAGAGAGAGATGGAGGACGACTGTGGCATTCCGAGACGCAAGTGCCTGCAGCTGCGAAGGAGGACGCCTGAGTTCAGGGAAAGAGATAGAGGACTTCTTCCCACGAGCGCCTGTGCATGGGAAAGGCCGCCTGGTGGCCGATGACATGCTTCTATTGCCACGTACTCTAGACATATGAAGCGGATCGGCCCGCCGGAGGAATGGATCCTGTGGTTTTCGGGGCCACAGTAGCCCTTATTACAAGTGGGACAGAGCATACATAGTTTTTCTCCACACCCCGCATGGATCGTGAGGAACTAGCTTGGGCCGCAGAGTGTTATGCAAGCACTGGGTGAAAGTATAGACAGTCGAAATGATTATGGGTCGTGGTCGTGTGGACAGTCTACGCCAGACTCGGAACCTAGTGCGTGTTTATGCTATCAGCACTCACGAAATGAGCGTGCAGATCAGCCGGATATCCAGGGCATGTTTTCATACCTACATAAGGTCATTCGATGCATCATGTTCATTATCGTATCTTGTGTGTGATAGGTTTGAGCTTGAGGTTGGAGGCCTTTGAAAAGCTATCAGATGGAGTTCCTCCCAGAACTAGTAGAGCCGGTAGAGAGTGCTCGGATTACGAATCGTAGATCTCAGGGATTCTACTCATGATGGACCTTTAGGTGGTAGACATATCGGGTTTTGATGTCCTTCTTGACATGGAGGAGTTGACAACCCATCAGGTTGTTAGTATTTTTGACCTTAGGCGGGTTATCATACCCAACATGGTCTTGGAGTTGTGTAAGGTTGCATATGCATGTGAGTGATGCGTATGTGTTGGAATTTCGGGACGAAATTCTTTTAAGTGGGGGAGAGTGTGAAACCCAAGAAAATCCGAATTTTCGAAAAATGGTAAAATGGTAATTTCGATTGAAAACCGGAAATTCTCTAGATCTTGGATGACGAAACGGACTGCGTCGTTAAATTTGTCTCGTGAAATCTAGTGACCCAGAAAAGTTTCGTCGAATTCTGAGACAAGCTGAATATTTTTACAATTTTCTGGGTGATAAATTGTCATTGACTTCAAGGATGAGATTTTACGAAAATCTTGGAAGTTAGGAAATGGCTTGAGCTAAGTTCATTTAAAATAAATAGAACTGAAAAGAAATAAATTGTTTCGGGTAGTATTGGACCCGAATGAGGTAATATGAGTCATGTATCCAAATAATAATAATAAATAAATAAATAAAGAAAAAAGAAGAAGATAAAAACGAAAATAAAAAAGAAAAGTAAAAAAGGGGCGTGGGAGAGAATGAGAATGAGAGAGAGAGATTTATTTTTTAATTTTCTTGCTTCTCTCAGATCTACTAAATCTGACCATGTTTTCACAGTGTATAGCAAAGTTTGATCCACGTAATGGCGCCATGCATGCGGCACTCAAAATCTTAGCCACAAACTCCACGGCGTATGAATTTTCCTACGTTATTTCTAGCCTAAAGGCCATTTAATGGCTTCGGCGGTTTTCAGAGGCCGAGAGGACGAATTTCGGGCCCCAAAATTTCGACCGAGCGTAGGAATTTTTATGAATTTTTAGACTGCTTTCGAACAAACGCTGAATTTTTGACCCGTTTTACGCTTGCTGAACTTGACCGCCACAAAGACAATGTGATTTTTGAATTGTTTTCGCGCTTCGTGATCGTCTGAGGTTTGACTGATCCCGAAACCGATGTCTTCGGGTTTTGTGGTGTGTTTCGTATCATAGTAATTCGTTGACAAAACCAGGCGACCAAGAGCTGCCATGTTTGCGTCCAGACGGCCATTTTGTGTGTTATTGTTGTAAACATTAAATAACATGCTATTGCAGTGTAAAAATCATGTTAGTATGCTATTTATGTATTAATATGATTACATGGATAAATTATATGTAAAAAACATAAATTGTCCACGGTAAATAATGTCATGAACACTCATATATACATGTAACATGAAGGAAAATATATCGCATCATGTCTTGCATATGCACTGGCCACATTGCCGAGTCGGGTGTGGTGCATGGTATCAGTATTCACCAAGGTTATGAATGAGTCGGAGTCTGAAATGGACAAAGTCCAAGGTTGAGATCAATACAAAATTGGATCAAAATGACAAATTACATGTTTGGGCAACCAAGTCAGATAGATCCCCGCCAGGTGAAAGACCCAAATGTTATTCACGATTAGACATGAACCCACGATGTAAGCTCACGAAATGTTGGAAAGGCACGCGCATCCTACGTTTAAAACCCGAAAATCAGGGCTCACAAAAGAAGTTAAAAATCATGAAATGTTAAATTAAAATTGAGGGTTGTCCAATGGCTTGGTCACTGGATGAACATTGACCGGTTTCCAGCATTCGCCACTATAGCCATGGAGAAGTCGGGCTAATCGTCATGGAGCATGAGGGGCTCGCATCTCATGCATCATCAACGACTAGTACACAAAGAAATGAAAGCTAAAAATCAACAAAATTTATATACACCTGTTCTACTAACGCCGTAGTCAAACTATCGCAGTATAGTGGTTTCCAGTCGTAACATCTGGGATGTGGGGCTTTCATCCTAAATGGTTTACTCGCGACAGTTGCAAGGCTTTTTACTGACTCCTTGGAATGTGTTTCAAAACAGCTGGAATGGTTTGAAACGAATTGTAAAACTGAAGTAAAGGCGAAAAGTTAACTCAAGATTTAGGCCACCAACCTGGCAAGTTAGGCAAACAAGCGTCCCTCGGTTTTACCTCGGCCAGTTAAGACACATGCAACCCATAGTCCATATGATAAATCCTGACCATTTTAACTTAGCAACTCTCACTCATGAAGCAACTCCCCATTTGAGTCAATACAGCAGTAGCAGCTACGGCTCCCTTTAAAACCCTAACACAACCATCACTCAGAGGCTCGCAAAGACCATCTCTCCAAAGAACAACAAAGGCACTTCACCGCGCACCCGCATCCCAAAGTACGGAGAGTATCACCAAATAATAACAAGAATGCTATCTCAACCTCACTCTGAAGAACCCCAATTACGTAATATGCTGTCCCAGGCTCTGCAAAGCATTCATCTAAAGAAATCACAGCACTCTCTGACTCGACGATGTACTGATCCTGGGGCATGGAAAGGTCAACAATTCACACATTGCGCTATCTAACCCCTACTTCTTTGGAAACCCTACATTTAAACATCATTTCTAGAGGCCTGTAAAACACTAAAGAATCACATCTAACACTGTGCATGCACCAAATCCTAAAGTACGGAGAGTATCGCGATCAAATGACATTCAATGCCACTTAATCATATTTCGAGAAGATATAAGATAAATACACACCAAGGGCTTCCTTTAATACAAGAGGACAACATGACATGCCCCACCAAGCCAGCTTCCTTCCTCAAAGAAAGGAGGCTTAGCTATACCTCGAGTCGGCCATCCCCAAGAGTGGCTCGGTACCGGGAAAGCAGAGGAAGAGGAGAGAGAAGAGGTACAAAATCCCGCCTAAAATACAATACTTTTTATTTACAAAATGAAATTTACAAAATATCTCTCTCTCCAAACGTTTCCAAAAATTGTTACTTAGGTTACAAAACAAGTATGGGCTTATATAGCCACTCCCAAGGCACAAAAATACCAAAATCCTACGAAATCGGCCACATAGACAATTACACACCAAGTCGGAGGCCAAGCCGCACACCACAAAGACGACGAGCATCAATTTCGCCAGGTCTACACCTCGCTACTAACACCAATGCAGTTCAGCGAAAACAAGAAATTTCTCACAAGCACTGGGCTTATACTACCACAGCTAATGAATTTCGGTGAGAAGCTTAATTAATTATTTCGCTATGAACAGCACAGCGAAATGGATGGGTCTAGCGATTTCATAAGCCGCTTGTTGTCAATTTTCATTGATAGTCGCAAATTTCGCACTTGTTTAAAATTCTCTGTTTGTTAGTAAATCGCATTGCCGATCCCTCTCAATCTTCATCCCCGCTCTCTAACTCCGTAGATCGAATTTTTCTACTTTGTCTTTATTTTTCTATTGATTTCTGGTCATTGGATGGTCAGACTGGAATTTCCAACTTCATGATTCATCTCTTGCAGCTGAGATTGAACTCAAGAGCAAGTACAAATACCGCAAACAACCAAAATACCCCAAACGGCAGCTGCTGCCACTAAGAAGACCAGAACACCTCAATCGCATAAATGACATGATTAATAGCGCAAAAGCACTCTCAAAACCCATCTAATATAGGGTCTGTACTGCACTTTTCGGGCATTAATCACACTCTCCAATCAAACGTCGCTTAGTCCCTAGCAATGCAAAATAAAGAAAAGAGACAATATGATTGGCAAAGGTTATGATTTCAAAAGGGCTTATATACATATAAACATTACTTAAACCGAGAAATTGAAATCAAAGCTGCAAACCGATACGAAAGAATCAAACCATACAAGAACAATTTAGTCAATATCTGGATCCATACCCCAACCTGAATTTCACCCAAGTTCAATTTGTCTCTTGCAACTGTGATTGCCAATACCGCAAAATTCTGCTTCAACCCAGCACCTACACGGCCTTGTCGCTGAACAACCTAGATAAGTGCTAGCTACACTTCTCTTTATCTATCTCACATCGTATATGCAACGCCAAAATCGACTTCACCAAAGTCCTGCAACTGGTCCACCGATGACTCTAACCAATTAAGGCTTCAGGCACGTCAAAGGATCACTTGACCACTAACCTCTAAAGGCCTGGGAATTCGACCTAAACGACTTCAAAATTACACCCACAAGTCATTAAACCTCACTCATCCACCTACGTAATCGAACACCAAATCGATGACTCAACCAATTAAGGCTTAGGCATTTCAAGCCATAAAGGCTGCTTATATACTTTCTGACGTGTTTCTGCTTCTATGACAAGTTTAAATACGACTTTTTATTTTTCTTTCTATTTTCTTTTGCCTTTTTCTTTCTTTCTTTCGAAGACAACATTGGCCTCACATAACACAAACTCATCCTAGGCCGCCAACATACCCGCCCGCTGCAAAGCGAGCATACTGGCACTTTCATGTACTTATTGGAACACCGAGTAGCAGTGAATTAGCAGGCCAGGGGAATTTCGTTGAGCATGAGCCCAACTTCAACCACTCATAAACGCTCTGCTTACGGAATTTGGTCCTAGTACGTAAGGGACAAACAATGATTCAATTATCCAACAAAGCAATTTAATCGGCTCCATCAGAGTAATTCACCGCTTCCATCATAATTAATCGCCCATCAGAGCAATTAATCGCTCAATCAGTAAGAAAACATTTACACATGGCAAGACAAAAACATGACATGCAAAAGTTCCAGATATATATATATATATCGGCACATATGCCAAAGTGGCTAATTACACGAATACAAAGCAACGTGCATTACCGCTTACTACGGCTAACACATAAACTGAACAAATTAGTAGGCGCTGATAAAGTCAGTAACATGCAAAATTGCAAGCAAATCCCAACCACCTCTAACGTCTGCGGGTGCGGCGGGTCTAAACGTCCACCGTCGCAGCCTTTAACATCCAATGAAGTCGCATCAGCGGGCCTCTCATCACTGGTGAACATGAGGAAGACCCAGATGGTCATAACGAGTCAGCATAGAATGGCACCCGGCCAACCTTCTGATCTGAAACAGAATGCAAGGAAAGGCATGGCATCTATCACACCAGTTATTCTCGAAGCAAGATGGATGTACTCCTGGGAATGATGTACTATTGAATAGAAGGCCTTGAAAGTATTCGGCCCAGAATGGGCCCACGTAGCACGCTGAGTGAGGATGGCAAGGAACGATTCGACACGGAGTCCTCCGCACTTCGGCCCAAAGTGCAGGAGACCATATCTACTGCAAGGTCCCGCAGCCTCCACCCCGCACTTGGCCCCCTCTCGTGGTCGGCATGGAATGAGACTCGGCATAATACACCCCGTCATCCGACACTGGCCGCAGGGCACCCAGGCTCTCATCTCTAGCCCCGGGCCTCGGGACCGACCGCTCGAGAACATAGCAGAGGAGCCTCGCATTTCGTGGATGGCTCTCTCATCGGCAAGGTGTCCTTCGATGGACCTCTCAAACCCAAGAATCGTAGAGGCCATCACTGTTCGCCGGGCCGAACCAAAATCCCCTGAGATCCTGAAAGAGCCCCACATGGCCCTCTCCGTACATAATGCCGCGAGGGAACAAGCCGGCACGAGAAGATGGCCGCATGAGCAGACCGAGGCTGAGTCGCCGTAAAATAACGAACCAACACAGAATTCTCCACGCTTCGACCATCGCGCGGCGGGCGGGCCTAAGTCAGAATCCGAGTCGGCGCGGCGGCATGCACTTAATAGTCGGCCAAGATCATTCTATTCAGTACACTGTAATGGCCATTTTACACCGACTGAATCCCCAGCGGACCCGCCTGTCGGACGCCGCGGTTTAGAATCGCGCGACCACTGGGCAATAAATCGGTCGCGCGGAAGTCACAGCGGCGGGAGCGAATACTCTATCACCTCAGCACTCCCTGTATTCCGGCCGCCTCACGCTGGGACGCCAAATGACTCGATGAAACCCTCCCTGAGCCGTGACATTTCCCTGAACGGCCCCTACCTAACACTGCCTGATTCGATGCCCACGACAAATGAGGTGATGCCAGCCGCTTCGCAGTCAGTAATCGAGATGGCGGGAGTCTGGGTGGAAGATGACTCGTCGGGCTCGGCTGCGCGGCTCGCTTGAGGGTCGGGTTTCTAATTTCTCCAGGTACTGTGTGATGGGGCCTGGTCTACCCAGAAACATAATCGCCGCACCGGCTCTTTATATCATCGGACCGCCGATGGCACAGGTGAGTCGGGACCGAGTCGGGCCACTTCAGCGCATCGACCCACCCGAGGTCAAGACTGACCCACCCCGAGTAACGCACTTACACGATATCAAAATAAAATAACGGAAAAGGGCTCGACCAACGTAAAAATATAACCCAGACCGCAAGATCGAACCGCAGCTCTCCGAGAACAACCACCGGCAAGTAAATTCGAACCAGGCTCAACGAACGAGTCGGGGAACGTCAACCAACCAAACAAGGCTCGGAGAATCGACACCGGCCGGGACAGGGCACCAAGTCAATCTGAGGCACGGGCATTCGCGCTAAGGCTCAGGCCGAGGCAGCTGGAATAATCAGGCTTCAGGCGCGCGGTAATCGGCGCTCACCGGCGCCTACGCTGGTCGGTGCTATGCGACCGGTGGATGGCTATACTAGAAACTCCGGGCCGTGCAAAGCTCCAAGTGGATCGGATGGCTACCGTCACACGACCGGCGCAGCCGCAGCGTGGTCTACACAAGCAGCGGGAGCGCCCTGGCCACACGCGGATCGGGACTCGCATTACCGGGAGCTCGTGGCAACGGCCGGGGTGGGGAGAACGGAAGCGGCATTCTCAAACCAACCTCTGCTTACAGCTGTAACCAAGAATGGCGGGTCAGCCTCCACTCTTCGCTATTTTTAGCTTGACCCGGGCTCACAATCTAGCGACACCACCGCATCACTTTCAGGATAATGAAAATTAATATATTACTAAAAGTAAAAATTAAAATTAAAATTTGCTAGGGAAATAGAATATATCTAATAATTTTAATATAAGATAATATAAAATACCTACCACCCTTGCTAAAAAATGGAAAGTCTGCCAAATTAAAACATACTAAAAATAAATTAAAACGGAAATTGAACAAATTAAAATAAAAATAAAAATTGTTGACTCCGCACTATTGAGAACACTAAACTAGCTTCTCAATATACTAATTATCATATGAGGGTCAAGGGAGATATTCTCAATCGGCAATGCTGTGCCAATTTGCACGGTTTAGCGCCCAATTCGGGTCGACCTGCTCCTGACGAATCACAACTGAGCAATTGGTCATGTAAAGGTCGATTATACAAGACCAATATCTCATCCTCCCACGGGGCAATTACTCCCTTGCACTTCTGGTAATTTGTTTTCCGCACAATCCATACTGAAACAACTTCACCAAATTCCGATTTTCAATTCCCTGAAGAACTATTGCCTGTTGCTCAAACGAAAGATTTTTGTTCAACCCCACGGTCACGTTGTACCGCAAAGCCAATTGCATGACCCATTCAATTTATTACCGCATCGGCAACACGTAAACGGCCTCCCAAGACAATCGGCGCCACGGATCGGCTCACTGTGCTAATCGCTTTCCGGCCATCAAGTACCAATAAAAATTCCATCCTAGTAATCGGTCTATCTCTCTCACCAAACATTATCCTCTGACCATCCCTCAGATTTCAACGAATTCTGATCTCGCCCAACGAGAGTGACGTCGGCAGGTTTGGTGCTCACCCAGGGACTCAACCCGCTTCAGGCACTCGACCACCCAGACAGTCTGCCACTAGCTCCAAATCGCTGCATCTCTCTCTACACCCCACCAATACTGACCTTAAATCGCGGGAGACCTTGAGGATTTTGTATTTTGATGTGCGCTGTTTTCGATTACGGCAACGACATGCTCAAAGGAGAAACGTTTCTTCTCAACGCTCAACCCTCTTTGATTGTGCAAAGATCTTCAAAATTTCGCATACAGTGGACCTGTTTGACAGGCCCAGAAAGGCATGTTAACCCTTACTCGCCTAGCACTTCAAAATGCTCGCTGGTCGAGATGCCTTCTCTTCCCTCTATGCTTCGTGGAATGGAGGCGGTATGCGGCATTTGATTGAATTCCCCTTTAGGAGAATATGCCTAGATCAAGTACTTTCTCTCGTCTGGATTCTCAACGCATTGCATAGCCCTGGTCAACCCTTCACTCGTGGCGATTATGGTTTCACCTCAACGATCAATTAACGGATAATCCTACCTCAGCGAATTTTTAGGCTTGGAACCGCTTGCGAAGGGAACCCCCTTCTCTTGCACTCAAAGAACCTGCCGATCCGGCGATCGAACAATCGTGAACGCCAATTCCTCCGGTCGAGATCGCCCGCCCATTCATTCTTCGCTCAACGTATTTCACAGATCACCTCGCGCGCCCGCACATCGATTCCCTTGTTCCCCAACAAAGCCGCTCACCACCCACTAAATTAAATGGCTTGCCCCACAGAGATGAGGATGGCGGTCAGTCAAGGGTCATATGGGAACCAACCTAGGTTTGGCTCTCAAGTACATAGGGCTAGGCCCCACGTAGCGTTAGTGATTCTCCACTAAATTGCAGCATTTCATGGAGCATTGGATGGCTGCGACTCACCGCCTACAAAGTTGTCGTATCGACATCAAATCTCTAACGTGAAATACAGCACACTTGCCTCAATCTGACGCACAGTGACTGGAACGCGCAAGGATCGGATCCAGAGCGTGATTTTCGGGCCAACGCATTTGCACCCTCTGAGTCGTCACTTCAAGCCTCACTCTAGCCAGGGCTGAAATCCCAGCCCCATCCTCATTTCCTCAGCAAAGGCATACATTCCACCCCTCTGGTCGAACAAGTGGTTCCCATCTCATTCAATTTCAGGTTGTGCTCATTCTAAATTTTGTAGTTTCAGCCACGTAATTTAAAAATTCCATGGCTTCACTTTCGTGGATGTTTTGCTTAAAAAGTCTCCCCCACACGGTTTCTAAGAGTCGCCACGGCAGTGAGACATACCACCATAGAAGCGGCTCACCAACATCCAAGCAAGTCAAACCCATGACGCGGACATGCACCGATGGTTTCCATAAATCTCTTCCCAACAACGGTAAAATTTCACCACTGCTGAGTCAAAGCGTAGATTTGCTCTTTCAAATTACTGGTTTTATGAGCACGAAATCCTTTCAGGAACTTCCAGCTCGCAGCTCAGCCTAATTCTCGAATGGCCTCAGCTCAAATGAGTCGAGCCATACCGCCTCTGGGCTCTTTAGAGTCAATGAAATGCCTTTAGCTTCAAAGAACGACAATCATACCTCTCAAGGTAGCAGACCCCAAAATCCCTAATATGAGCGTATGGATTTTCATTTTCCATACCACGATATCGTGAGTGAGGCACAAATACGGCCCCAACGCCACTTCGTTAGGAGGAATGATACAGACTCGGGGCACTAACTCCCAGGAGGGCCGATGATCCCCGCTTGCCCCATGCATCGGATTCACGGGGCCCCCTGCCGGTCGGGCCGCTCCCCGTGCACGGATCCATTTAGTCATGGTACATTTCAATCTCTACTAGTCACTGTTGCGTACTCCATCTCCATGCATTCACTGATGCGTTCTCATTCCAACAAGCATAATTTAGAGGACAAACAAAGAGCAACCATGAGCTTGCAAAGATTAAAATTAACTAACAACAATAAAACTGACCGAATGAAAAACTAAACGACCTCAAAACGAAACAAAGACAAGCATCTGCCACTGCTAAAACGGCAGCTCTTACAACGAAAGCCGCAAAAGAGGCAAAGGTTACTCACTCTGCGATGCGGATCACAAGTACTCTCTAACTTACCATTTGCAGCTTCGGGCACCATTTAACGGCGCGATTTGATTTGCGCGCACAAGAGGGTCGAGCTAAAATCAACAAAATTTATATACACCTGCTCTTACCATCCGCCGTAGCCGTTATCCGCAAGATAAAGGGCCTGTGGTCGAACACGGATGGGCTTACCCCAAAATGGCTTCGCATCACGCACGAAGGCAAGGCTTCATCGGATTCCTCGGAACGTGCTCAAAACAAGGAATTATCAAAACCTAGGAATTGCAAACGAAAGTAAAGGCGAAAAAGTTAACTTAGGTATTTAGGCCACTAACTGCAAGAACAAGGCCTCGTTTTTATCCTCGCATGACATGCAACCCATAGTCCACTTCGCATAAATCCTGGACCATTTAACTAGCAAACCTCACCCATGAAGCAACTCCTTTATTTGAGTCAATGGCAGTAGTAATGCAAGCATGGCCTTTAAACCCTAACACAGTTTCATTACTTTCGTAGGTCAGAAGACCATTTCCAAAGAACAAATAAAGCAGATTCTCACTGCACTCGCATTCCCAGCATGGAGTATCGGCCAAAATAATAAATGCAAACAAGTTATTCAACCTCATCAAGAACCCCAACACGTAAATATTTCATCTCCAGAGGCCCAGAAGACTAATTCAAAGAATCACAGTGACTCCCCCAACGAATACGCATCGATCCCAAAGCACGGAAAGCATCACAAATCTCAATAACATTAAGCGCCATTCAACCCTCACTTTGAAACCCCAACATTTAAAACATTCTTAGGCTCGTAGCACCATCTAGCAATCACGCAGTATCTAACACTAGGCATGCACCCAATCCTAGCATGGAGGATATTCGCCAGACTAAATGTAATATCTAATGTTACTTACCATATTTTTGAGTAAAGACAGGGGCATAAATACATTCACCTGGTGGCTTTAATACAAGAGGACAACATGACATGCCTCTAATCACCAAGCTAGCTTCCTCTCAAAGAAAGGAGGTTTAGCTGCCACTCGAGCCACACCCTCAAGAGGGCAAGCCTACAATGGAAAGCAAGAGAAAGAGGAGAGAGAAAGAGAGAAAATAAAACCCTAGCTAAAAAATAAAATACTTTATTTACAAAACAAATCCTACAAAATATTCTCTCTTCACCGTTCCAAAATCGTTACCTAGGCTACAAACAAGAGGGCCTATATGTGCCACCCCAAGGCAATGAAATTAAAAATCCCATGAAATCGGGCTACATAGTGGACAATTAAGCAATACAACCAAGTCGGTGCTTGGCTCGCACACCACAAGCACGACGAGCATCAATTTCGCCAGGTCGGAGAATTTCCCGCCAATTAGCCAACATCGTTCGTTAAACAAGAAATTCCTCGCCATAAGGGCACTCGCCATTGCCGAATTTCACAGCCAGCTTAAATTTCGTGAGAAGCGAAATCACTATTTTCGCTAAGCAATGAAGGCTAGCGAATTTTGATGGCCCAGCGAAATTTATGTTTTCGCTTATATTAAGGGAATTTTCGCATAGTCGCGAATTTTCGCAATCTTTAGCTTAAAATTTCAAGCTTGTTTAAAATCGCATTGCTGATCCTTCATCCGCCATCCTGCTTCAACGCATCGAATTTTTCACTTCGCCTTGCTTTCATTGATTGGCCCAGTCGGACATCGAGACTAAATTCCAACTCTACGATTCACCTTTGCATTGAGATTGAACTCCCAAGAGCGCACAACACCGCAAACAACCAAAATACCTCAAACGGCATAAGTGCTACTAAGAAGACTAGAACACTTCACTGGTATAAATGACATGATTAACGCGCAAAAGCACTCAAAACCCATCTTAATATAGGGTCTAAAATTTCGTACTCAAGTATTAATTACTACATAACATTTCTTATATATTAAGTTGGTATACTGCATGAAATGCGATTTACGTTTACGCACGCTATCGTACATGCGCATTTTAAGTGGAGGAGTAACCTCAGAGGGAAAAATTTCACTCAGGCATTATTTCACTTGGTCATGGGACCTCTTTCTGTGCATTGTGGAGTACACGAGAAGACCGGCTTTCTTCGAGGCTCGTAGTACAAAGAAGCTGTGTTGCGGCTTCTGAGAATATTTTTGTAATATATATTACAACAATCTAGTCTTAATATATTTTGCTAATGGGAAAAAGGCAAATTATTTTATATAAGAATGTGTGTAATTAAATTCTCTTTTGGGACTGTTGTTGACCTGGTTGTCAACTGACCCCTGATAGGGGCGTCACATTTCCATCCTCATTTGCACATATACATCTCCTAGTCAGGATTACGTATCTAAATGGGCTAAGCATCATTCCCTTAAAATGATGCCATCATAGTGGTCGGGTTTATACAAAGAAATATTGCAAGCAATGAGCACTTAGAACAATCTCATAAGCGATGAGGGAAGTTTTATTTGCAACAAATTTTTGCAAACCCATGAGCAGACATGGAATAAGACATGCGGATGGTTTAGCTTATCACCCATAGCCGTTCAAGTAAGCAAAAATTTCAACAGGGAGATAAGAATTATAGAGAAAACAAGAAACAATAAGCAAAAGCAGGATTATTCCAGAAGTTTAGATGACGTGACGTGCTACAGGACTACGATAAACTCCTCTACCTGAATGCACCCATACAAAATTACATTTTGGAAAACCTTGCCATTTCAGAACTAGAATACAAAGCTACGTACCATCAAGAAAGAATTTCGACTTTAAAGTCACATGAAAAGAGATCACTCCAAATGAATGAACGGAAGAGTTACAGAACGAAACCCACATGACAACGCTAATTTACAAAGAAAAGACAAAGAGGCAGTACGATCAAAAGATTTACGAGGAAGTAATTCAAGGCAAGAGAACAAGTCTCTTTTATACAATCTCGTGGCTTCTAAACTATTTCTGTGGAATTAAGTCAAGATGAGTTGGCCCTTACACGTTGGTACAGCAAACTTTCGAGCACACCACTAAAAAGATGAATTTAAGAATTTAGTAAATAATAACATCAAGCATTATCGAGGAAGCATAAATGAAGTAGATCAAGATTTTTGAAAGAGAAAGACTTTTACTGAAGCCAAAGATATCTCCCCGTAACAAGTGTCACAAGGACATAACTAAGCGCCTTCTCTGGAGGCAACTCCAAGCAGAATTTCTATTTGATAGTTTCGATTAATGTTGATTACTTTTATGAGCTTCGAAGTTTTAGCTGCACTCTTGCTAGAAATTTGGCTGATAGAAGCTTGATAGATTCGCTGATTTTTTTTAACAGAAGATCAACGGAAAGAGATATTATCGGAAATCACACTTTTCAACTAAATGCAGAAAGAACTACAAGGAGTATTTCTATTTCCTCACTTGATTTTTTTTAATAATAATGCATAGCTGAAGCTTAGGAATAAAGAGATTTCAGTAGAGAAGGGTCATTTCCCAGGAACACAATCCGCGCCAACGCTTGAATGCTTGTCGAATATTCTGGCTGAATGATATCATGAAGAAAGAGATTTTGCTGTTTATACGAATGGGATTGCTTGAAGAACATGCGTTTTTAAGGCATTGAACTAACTGTAAGACTTTATTGCATAATTTCATTTGGTTTGAATGGTTGAAAGTAAGAAAACATGCAAAGAGTTTGAGGGAGAACATAACCCTATCGCGACAAAGACTATTATGTCACGACACTGGTTGAACTTTTGGTGCTAAAATAGGACAACTTTTGTCGCAACAGGCCTTCTTTTTGTCGCGACAAAGTTGGTGCTAAAATAGACATGCAAGAAAAAGTTTATCGCGACATATTTTCTCTATGTCGCAACAAATAACAAATCGACTCTTAAAATATTGTCGCGATATAATCAATCGGAGTATAGATAATTATATTACGCATTAGCTACTAATATGGCAAAGAATTATCCTAATTCAAATTTTAGTGAAAATTTGTGTCACAACAATTATTTCTCTATGTCGCGACGTAGTATTAAACAAGGAGCACAACTTTAGGTCAAAAATTTGTCGCGACAATTAAAGAAGCATAACAACTCTTGGTCTATAAATAGAAAAGTTTGAAGACTTAAGATTCATCGCCCATAATATTCAAACCACTCCGCCCTCACCAAATCTCCCTCTCAATTCTTCAAACCCTAGACCTCAAACCGCCCGGGGCCAATGTCGAGCTCCAAAACCCGATCTCCAAACCCCAACGAACTACGGGAAGAATACGACGAGTCGGAGAATGAAACAGCCTCGCTTCACTCAAAGCGTACAAAAGCAAGAAAGGCCGAGGTAAATGTAAGAACCTGAGTAGACAGCGGGCACCGGTAAGAGGAAGAGGAATGAAGAAGCCAGAGCAGCGAACAAGTCAGGACTGGCCCCGACACGACTCTATACTGCTTTGAGAGACAAACCACAACACGAGACTTCCATAGAGGAGGCTTCACTGTCGGGTTTCCTCTTCCATCTCCAAGAGCCTGGCCTAGCAAGGGACGGCATCCGCTTCCACAAGCACAAAGCTTCCCCGATCTTCGCGGATGCGGGTGAAGAGTTCTCACGCCAAATACGGCAGGGATGAAAGAGATAAAGGCGTTTGATAGAGGTAAACGGATATTTTCTGCTGTAGAAGCTCTAGATTAAATCCGTACTCACAATTCTAAGAAACGAAGAATGGATTCACCAAAAGATTGCACCGCCATCGATAGCAAGGGGAAGTGGAATGCCACCAGGAAGAACCTACACAAGTCCATCGCCAGAGGAGCACTGAATGAACTAGCAAAGGTTTGGTTTTATTTTTTATGTTCAGTCATGCTGCCTTCCAAACATCTATGCATAGTTAGGGAGAAAGAGGCAGTCTTATTATATGCCATCCTCAAGAACCATAAATTCAGTATGGGCAAGATAATAGAAAACTCAATTCTGAGTTATTACAGAGGAGGATACAAAGGGATGATTCCTTACTGCAGCGATTTCGGACTACGCTGGCAGAGTGTCTAAGGAATGGGAAAAAAGAGGCGCACGACATTGCGGGAATCACCAAGGGGCTAAAGCGAGAAGCAGGGGAAGGCGGTTGAGCTATAAGGGAAGAAGAAGAACCAGCATAAATACAACAACCACAGTCTGAAGGTGAAGAACCAGAGCTACCATAGAGGTAGCGAAGTTTGAGCCCAGTACTGACCTTCTCCCCTAAGGTGAGACAAGTCCAACCAGAGCATGTTGAAGGCTGAGAACCTCTAGGTAACAACTCACAGTCCTAGAGATGCTCGAGCTATGAGGCCAAAATGGAAGGAGGGACAACCCGGTAAAGCTCCGGCCTACGACCCGGGATGAGTACATGGAGGCGGGTTGACGAGGGCCAAAACTTGGAAGAAGCTCTAAAGCAGAGAGATGAGGTATGGAAGAATAGATGGGAAATAAGAGAATTAGAGTTCAGTGAAGAACTGAGAGCAAGAGAAGATGCTTTTCTCTCAAATCAGCTCAAGAGAGATAGTGAGCTAAACAAAATAATGAAAGAAAGGGAGGATGCTCTGGAGAAGAACTTGTTGTAGAAGGCAGATGCCTTCGGTTATCTGTATAAGGAACATTAGAACGTAATAAGATCTTTAATTGAAAAAAGGGACAAAGAACTGGAGGGCACCTTGAACTACAGGGAGAAGTGCTAGACTAAAAGCTTGGATATGATCAACAAAAACCTGATCACGATGTACTATGCCCAAGGTGAGTTTTAGGGAACCCTGAACTCTATTGGGCAGAGACAAAATGAAATGATCAAGCAAATAGCCCTAACCATGGAGTGGTATGTACTAAACAAAAGTGGAGAAGGCAATAGGTCAAGGCAGCCACAAGTCCAAATCCCTGAGTTCTCGCATACGCATTTGGTGTATTGGGTCAGTCCTTCTGTGTCCCATGGGCATGAAGAAAGAAAAACCCTATCTCCTCCCTGTAACCTCTCTTTACCTAAAGTCCACATTTGACAAATTCAATAAAATAGAAAATTCTATGCAATCTTTGTTGTTCCATTATGTTTGATTTTTCTCATTTGTTTGTTTGTTTTGTCTAATTTTTCTTTCCTTCATGTTTAGTAGTTAGAAATTTTTGACTTGTGGTAAATGGATTAGTTGAATAATTGAAACCAGGGTTGCCTAAATCTAAAATTATTCAAATTGATTGCAACATGTTTGGTTGATTGGAACTGATTAAAGGTGAAATTGTGGTTTATTATTTGGATTGTTTGGAGAAATTTGAATGCATTATTAAAATGAGCTGTATGACTTGTTAAAAAACATAACAGCAAGTCTCAAAATAAGCAAGAAATCAAATAGATGCATTGGGGTAGGACAAAATGAATGGAATTAGAAGGTTGTAAGGTTACAAATGAATGTGTTGAACTTCAAGAAGAAGGGAGACTTTGATAAATTGATGGAACAGATAAGACCTATAATTATGTTGTGTGTCAACAGTTTGGTTATAAAAATCCTGATAAACTATACACATGGTAAAAATGACTGCGAAACAGGTATTATGATTAGGATCATGATAAGAGGATCCATCACGATGGCATATCTCCAATGTCTAGAACTTGTTGGATTATTAGTCAAGGCGAAATCACAAGCAATACCACTAACGAGGAAATGATTTAGAAATCATCTTGAGAAGTTTGAGCCTTTAAAACCTACCCTATGATATGCATAAGCATATACACCTGATTCTATTGAAACTATAACACAATCTCATCATCAACCAGCAAATGAGAAGCCCAATTCCTTCCTTAAACATAATCCTATAGTAAAGAACCCTTATTTGCCCAGATTATCATACAAAAAACATCAATGACAAAAAATGACAAGTTTGAGGAAATATTATTTCAAGTTGTAGAAAAGGATGAAAAGGGTTAAAGACAAGTAAAAATGAAGAGATGAAGAGAATTATGAAAGAAGATGTGAAAAGAAAAACATCAAGGAGGAATGAGTTTTGTAACACCTCGAAATACACCCTAGTCGTTTTTAAACATAATTAGGGTATATTATAAGTACATTTTGAAATTTTTCGTAATTTTTATTTTACTAAGTGATTAAATGATTAAACCCGGAAATCACCCAAGTGTAAAAAGGGCAAAAATGGAAATTTTGTAAAATGAGGACCTAAGGGTCTATTGTAAATAACTTTATATGTCTAAGTGTAAATATGGGGATTGAAGGGAAAATATAAATAAGTATGGGCTATATAGCCATTTGGGAGAATTTAACCCAAAAATGGGTTTTGAGCAAACAGCATAAGAAGAATAAGTGACTTAAGACCACATTTGGTCTTGAAGGCACATTATTGCTGCTTATTTTGAGAGAAAGTGTGGGAGAAAAGCTAGGGTTTTGCAAGAAGAGAAGAAGAAGAGGAAGAAGAAAAAGGAGAAGAAGAAGGAGAAGAGGATTTTAGGTATGGATTACTATGGGTTTTTATGGATTTGTATGGATTGGTATGGATTTGTATGGATTACTATGGGTCTGTATGGATTTGTGAACTTTTGTATGGATTCTTGGATTCTTTGTCTAGGGTTTGGCTATGAGAAGTTCTAACCACGCCGGCCACAGTGTTTGTGGAAGTTGTTGGGTTGGAACTTGGAATATCATATGGTCGAGTTTGATAGATTTCTATGGTTGTGATTCTTAGCCAGGTCATTTTCTTGGGTGTATGAAATTCCTCCTTGAGCTAGGGTTTGAGGTGATTAAGAGTATGAATACTTGTTAGGTGTTAGGAATCCTCTTAATTTCCCCTCTTGTGTTTATGTTTGGATTATGAACCATTTGGGAGTTGTTTTTGGTGATGCTTTTGGATTATTTTGGGTTTTTGGGTTGGATTTATGGAAAAAGGGAGGAAATCAGCAAATTTGGGCAATTTCAGGGTCCTACGCCACGGCATAGGGATCCCACGCAGCAGCGTAAGTCCACGCTAAGGCATGGCATGTCCCGCGCGGAGCGCCGGGAGAGGAGGCTTGGACAGGCCTCGCTTCGGTACCATAGAGGCGTGGCAAAGCTGCGCGTGTCGAGGCCTGCGATCGTAGCGTAGTAGTGTTCTGTAGAAGTAGTGTAGCCTTGTTCCCACGAGACATGTGTTTTTGTCATGTTTTTCTATTCCGTTATTCCGAGGACTTGTCTATTGGACTAATAAGGACTCTATAGGTCTATGAAAGGGTCCATTCTTGTTTGTAAGGTAAAGGAAAAATTAGACCGTACCTCGCCGCCTCGGCGAAGCAAAGAGTTTGTTGTTGGCAAACTTAATGTCCCTATGATAAAATAGTAAGTTCCTGAACACATATAATTATAGGACTGCCTAAGACCGGATATTGAATGACACAACACCTCTGTTACGTGGGCATGCACGTATAGTACTTCGATACTCTCTGATTAGAGCGACGACACTCTCTGTCAGTGCTTCGACACTCCAACTTTATGCTACGGCACCTCAGTACTGTACCGTACCTTCGAGTAGTTATTGTGATGTGTCTAACTCATTTCTTATTACTGGTCTAGGTAGTCAAACAGTTATATGATAAGAGTCTGAATAACGAATAAGAGTAGAGTAATGTACATCGTTATGCTCTGAATGTACCTACGGGTACCTCTGTACAAGTATAAGCTACAGCATGGTACCTAAAGATGCCTCCACGTGTAGTATGGCTCTATAACTCTATGGGAGATCGAACAAGTATAAGTCTGCTATAAGTACAAGTATGTGTATAAGTTTGTTATATGAATTCATGAAAAATTCATGATATTTGCTATTGTATATACATTCTTGTATTATAATATACTTTGTATATGAGTATTAGTGCATCATGTATGCGTATAAGTCCTTATGTTTCCCACTAACCGTTAAGCCCAGCACGGGTTTTTATTTGGTGATGTGGAGTACGAGGAGAGGAGGGCGTCGCGATCTTTTCGCATACTGCTAGGCCAACAAACTAGTAGGAGTCCATCACAATAGGTTTTGCGCTCTTATTATGTAAATGTAAATGTACATTTTTTGTATATGTATATGTAAATTGGACTCAATATTGTATGTATTGACACTGTAAACACCACTACAGTGGTAGTTTTATTTTGTATCTTTGTATATGATATTTTGATTCAGTTATAAGACTTGGGCCCACCAATGTCTGAAAAAGCAAGTAAAGAGTCCTAGTATAGTTTTGTGCCCCTTCATCCGCCTAGGCAAGGGTTGGGGGTGTGACAAGTTTGGTCTTGTAGCCTTCCTCCCTTGAATAATTAAGTTCTTTGGGGTGTTCAACACCTAGTACCCTAATGCCATCTGGTATAGGAGTTACTGACCCAAAGTTCGTTAAGGGTGGTAGAAAGCTTAAAAAGACCAACATTGCACCATTCCATAAAACTTGGTGAGAGATAAAAAGTGAAAAAGCTTCTAAAATAAGGAAGAGAAGTTATCTTCGTATTGTGGAAAAGGAAAAGAAAAGATACCACAATGAAGAATATGCAAAAAGATGCGCACAAACCTGATGGGAAGGGTTTAAGAAACTTACAATCAAGAGAAATCAGGATGTAATAAGGCAAAGTGGATTGTTAATGAAATAAGGTGAAATTGAGCCTAAATTGTCCATTTATCTACCTAATTACCTAAGCCACACATTACAAGGCTAAAAGACCTATTTGATCTTGAAAGTAGTATTATGCCTACATTAGTGGAGAGTAATATGATGAACAAGCATATAAGACTTTAAAAATGAAAGAGAGTATGGCAATTGAGTATTATCCCAGAAGAGTAATTGATCTGCCAAGGAAAAGAGGAAAGACAAACACACACATAAAAATCAGGATTTAATGATTAAATTGTTTACACCATATGAATTATTTGCTTGTTCAATGAACTTAATTGAAAATCTTCCTGAATCTATGACTAGAAACATATTTAAAAGTAATTTTACAACTAACTTATGCTTCCTGCCCAATTGAGCTTTAAACAGAAAAATGTCCTTAAAAATCAAAGTTAAATTGTTTAAGAACTGAGCAAAATTTCTTTTCTTTGGCAGGAACCAAGCAAAACTTTAAGTTTGGGGGCGATGGTCATATTTTTAATCCATTTTCTAGCATGTTTTAACATTTTGGAACTATTTTTATGCCAAATTATGGAATATTCACCAACTTTGTGTGTTTAGTTGTGAGAGATCAATTAGAAAAGCAAAAAGTGGAAAATGTAGCAATCTTTGTTGCGACACAATTTCAAGTAAGCCAAAAGAACTATGTCATGGCAATGACTAAATGTCGCAGCCAGCTCGAGGCGAGAACTCAAGAATTTTGAAAAGCCAGTTTTGTCACGACAAATAGTTTTACATTTGCGACATTATTGAAAAAGATTGTGAAGAAAAGCGCCATGACAGTCCTTAACTGTCACGACAATGATGAGCAAGATAAAAGGAATTATTAAATGACAATATTTCCTGCATCCCTTGACATAAAAAAGTAGCTTAAGCGATGAACTCTATGAAATGACAAAGACAATTTTGTTACGATAGAAAATGCTAAGACTGCAACACAAGTCAACTGAGACAAGTGTTTTTATGTTGTGACAAATTTTGCAGAACCAAGCTAGCTCAAGGAGGAATTTATGTCGCAACAAAGAAAATTATATCGCGACATAATATTCAGAATTCACAACTAAGAGCAACAAAATCTTTGTCGCGACAAAGATTATTTCTGTCACGACAAACAAAACATGAAGGAGGTGAATTGCCCAAGGATCTGAATAGAGCAGCCCTCGGTCAATTTGGTAAATAGAGATATTCCGAGTTAAGGGTGGAGATAAGGTTGTCATTTAAGCGATTGGATGTTGGGTTGGAGATGAGGCCACACTCAACCACGCTAGCGAGATAGGCGGATACACCTCGAGAGAGGGTATCTCGTAAGAACGATCACCGTCATCAATAAGTCGTGAGATAAACTAGTAGTAATTTCTCTAGGTAATCCATCAAAAGTGGCGGGGGGAGACAAGCCACAGTCTCCGCGACCATGAGTAATTCACTAAGATAAATTAGTTTAGTTTAAGTTCTCACATTAGTTAATTTGTCACTTAAAGCTTACATCCATATAATATTTAAAGGCTAAACTCTATAGTCAACGCACTTATCCCCGTGGATCGATATCCGTACTTAGGTACATTGTATTACTTGATACGACGAGTGCACTTGCGCACATAGGCGTACATATTTTACACACCACGCTTTTGGCCTATCAACTGTACCATAGTAATCAATGTTGGCTCAGTTCAAAATTATTGGCTTCAATTGCATGTTGTCTCACAGTAGAGTACTCCTCTTAGATAATAGGCTTCCAAAAGTCCTCTATAGTATTAGGCCTCTGAAGTCTCTCTACTTCTTCTTCTTCTAGAATAGCCTGCAGTCTTTCTCTTTGATTTGTCATACTTATGGATTCTGCACTTGTGATTTGCCTCATATTCTTCAGTGTTCTCTCAATTTTAATGTCTAGGCGATGAATGCAGCTACGGTTTTTCTATGCATTTAAAATCTTCTGAAATAGAAACACTAAGATCAAATGAATTCTTTGGGGGAAAGCAGAGTTATCTCTATTTAGCTCATAGAAAAGTCGGTAGCTTCTTGACCTCTTGCAAACTAAAAACTATTTTGTGAATTTTGGGAGATTTATAAAAATAAAGAAAAATGTCCAAATTAGTAAATCCCTTTTTGGTTAGAATATTGATCTTTAAATTCATCATTCTATCCCCGGAAACGACGCCAAAAACTTGTTCAGACCAGATTATATATATATACAAATTAATAACACTATTACCAAAGGACTATTAGCTAATCCCCGGCAACGGCGTAAGAAGCTTTTGTTATAAACCAAGCGTAGATGCGATCTGTGTAAGCACTTAAAACACGGTACTATCACTCAAGAACTATTCAGTCCCCGGAAAAGGCGCCAAAAACTTGTCACCCAAATTGCTAGTGTAGATGAAAGATTGATTTGCTCCTTCTATAAAATTATTCATTAAAAATTAAGTTGGTCTTGATTACTACAAGTGCACAGGTCATACAAGTAATAAAAGTGGATATTTAAAGTCCAGATATAGTTCCCATGAGGAATGATGATAAATCCAAAAGAGATAACTACCACAGCTTCTCAGATGTACTATTTGAACTCTACTGTTACAATGATGAGATGACTAAAAAGAATTTTAACTCTAGATTCCATTCCTTAATATATATATATGAAAATAAATTTAAATAAAAATGGGTTTGGGACTTCACCGAGTGAGACAAAACTGGATATAAATCAATGAGTAATAATTAATTTCTACATCTATCAGATTCATTGCTTAGTATTAATTGAAGCGAGTTTATCAAGATGCAAAGTAGTATAGTTTGGATTTCTTTCCAATAACCATACTTTTCACTGATTAAGGTTCATATTCATTTCTGAACGATTTTAATCAGTTACTTGTAATTGTAACTCTCTTTCTAAGATTTTAGTATTTTCCTCTTCGAGTACTTCATACCGGATCTTGGGAGTTGGAGAATTCTTGTCCCCCATAAGCAGGATATTGTAAGCCTTCTCAATTTGATTGACCACTTATCATCCTTCATTTCTGATGAAAATGTCAATCTCCTTGATTAGATATTTGCTATGTGCTACAGGGATCAAAATCAATTCGACAAAAGAAGAGACCTCTGAGTGATTAGTAGATACTTCATTGACTATCTCGATTCTGTAGTAAGTTGGTGATCTATTTGAGTAACCCATCAGAGTTCATTACTTCCTTCGTATTAGTCTACCATACCCACAAAGAACAGCTTTATACTCTCAAGATTCTCCATCTCTATGTCACGCAAAGAGCCTCCTAGAAATCAGAGTAAGATACAGAACCTTGCTTGGGTACACAGTACTAGTACTAGGAACAAATAAATTCAAAAATAATACAAATCAAATAAATTCAAGAATTCTAATTAAGGCGTTCTTCCTCCTTGTGCATAAAAATGACTAAGATCATTGATCCATTTCCAGAGAGCTCAACTTTTCAAAACTGTTTCATTCATATCAATGACTAACTGATCAGAAAAATTCACTGAAATCATAAACGAACTGAAATAAATGAACTCCAGAAACTTTTCATCCTCCATTTAAATCAGACAGTAATGAGAAAGATGATTTTAATAATAAATTCCAGCTCGAAGCTGCACTTCAATTCAATACCCAAATCCAAAAATCTAAAAAGAATACCAACTAAAATCTACATTGTAACTCTACTGAAACTAACTCTACTAAAAACAAAATAAAAGAAAAATAAAAGAAAAATAAAATATATAAGAGTCTTCAACTACCTAAAAGTCCTGGAGTTACGGAAGCTATGCACAGTGCCCTAGATGCGTCTATTTATAGACTTCCCAATGTTGGGCCGCACTTCATTAATTGTGTTGTGGATCCCCAAAATTCTGGCCCAAATTGGTCACTATGTCGTGACATAGAAAGTTTTATCATGACGAGTTTTCGATCTTTAGCCGGCTAGCCTCTATCGTATGCGATCTTACATCCATGACTTTGTTCTTTTGAGCTCTTTCTTGAATTTTGTCGCGACAAACTTTGATAATGTCGTGACTGAATTTTGGTGCTCCATGATCTTGTTCTTATCCCTTGTGAGGAATGTATTATGTCCGCGACACCAAATACATTTTGCAACCGACTTTTATATCATTTGTACGAAGTCACATCGCGACAAACATTTTCCTTTTCAACTGTCAACTCTGTCCTGACCAGGAGAAAGAGACAAAGTTTTCTGTCGCTGGCAGTTTCTTGAGTCACTTAGCAATTTCTATTGCGATGAAAACCTCAGCAATTAAATGACGAACTTTTCTTTTCTAATTCGTAACTAAACGCTAAAGTGTGGCACGTTGTGACATAAAAATCTTTGTTGTGACATATATTTCCTTAGCCAATATTAGTTCTTCTTCAATTTCTATCGCTGCCTTATTTTATTCTATCGTGACGGAATTCTCTTATTCCATAGCTTTTATTATCGCGACAGAGATTCTGCCTTCAATTCTTCACTATGTCGCAACATGAATTTCTTTGTCGTCACTTCTCTTGTTTTGCTCTTCAGCTCCTTGTCGCAACAGAGAATTCACCTCCTTCATGCTTTGTTTGTCGCGACAGAAATAATCTTTGTCGCAACAAGATTACATTGCTCTTGAATTGTAGTCGAGAATGTTATGTCGCGACATAATTTTTCTTTATTCTGTTTCAAAATTCTCCTTAGTATCTTAGTTCTAAAAACTTTGTCGCAACATAAAAACACTTGTCTCAGTTGATTTATGTTGCAGTCTTAGCATTTTCTGTCGCGACAAAGTTCATCTGTTAGTCTTCAGCTTTTTATGTTGCGATAGAGGAAATATTGTCGCGACACAACTCCTTTGCTCTCTACCTTGATCATTGTCGCGACAGAGTTAAGGACTGCCACGACAGTTTTCTTCACAATCTTTTTCAATAATGTCACAATAGAAAAACCCTTTGCCGCGACAAAACTGCTCTTTCAGCCTTGTGTTTTGCCTGAGCTTTGTTGCGACATTTAGTTGCTGGCTGTGACATAGTTCTTTTAGCCTACTTGAAATTGTGTCACAACATATAAAAACTATGTCGTGACAAAGATTGCTGCATTTTCCACTTTTTTTTTTACTTCTTTTCTGCTTGTTTTCTCTCCTTCTTCAATTAACACCTGCAAAACACAAAGTTGGTGAATATTCCATAATTTTGCATAAAAATAGGTCTGAAAATGTTAAAAACATGTCAGAAAAATGGATTAAAAATAGATGAGTTAAAGACTCATCAATTTGCACGGGGACATCGCATTAAATGGGTGTGAGTGCATGATTAATGAATCGATACTACATTGGTGTTTGATTGGGTGGGCTTGGTTAAATGGGACAACGTCCAATAGAGTCGCACGGTTTTATACATGAGAATGAAAATATGTACCGGGTATCAGCAAGAAGGGATAGATCTCCTCTTTAGTGAAAAACTTGCTAATTATGGTCAGACATAGTCCCCAGCGGTGAAAGACCGTAAAAGTGTATGGGTTTACGGAGCCCGTCGTGAGACACCAAAAATTCGCTACCACAAAAAGGCGCATGGATTTTGAATATAAAATGATAATTGTGATGTATCATCCAAAAAGCTTTTGGTTTATAAACAAATGAAATTGGTTTTGAAAATGATCATTGAATGTCATCCAGAATGATGGTTTTTCACACTTGGCATAAGCATGTGTGAGGGAGTCAGTGAGGACTCGAGATATGGGGCATGATGAGTCTTATCTCGTTTCATGGCATGTAGGATTCCATGTAGAATTGGAAAATTCTTCATTGGAATGTTGATGTGTGTATTATTATGTGAACATTGCATGTACACTTAGGTGGGGAGTAGCCCTTGTAGTAGTTATCCTTATTGAGCATTGCTCACCCCGTCGTGGGACCCCCTTTCAGGTGCAGGTTATGTACAGGCAGCTGACTCTCATCTAGGACAGCAAATGTGAAGAAAGCCGAAATGTGGCTTTGAGAAACCTTTTTGTAAAAAAAAACTAGATTTTACATGCAATATAAGAAAGTTGTAACCCAAAATCTTATGAACTATTTTGATAAATTTGTATATTGTTCTAAAATATATAGGCATGAATGGATTCCGGTGAATGGGACGCGATATGGTGGTATCGAGATATGTGATACCCAGGTAGTCCGTGCATTAACGGGTTGTCAACGGGACCCCTGGGTTTTGGGGTGGCACATAAATTGTACCCACTCGAACTCGAACCTGGGACCTTCCCCTCCCTATATATGTCCTTTGCATGTTTTAACGATGAACACTCTACTAGAGGTGGCAATTTAAGCACAGCCGGTTGAGCTAGCTCGATCCACCCGGAATTAGGGTTGGGCTGGGCTGTTAATTTATTGGCCCGAAAAAATCGAACCAAATTTGGCCCGTCCGCCCTGAATCGCCATCTCTACGTCCCACTTTGGCCCATATTTTTTTAGGGTCGAATTTAGAAAATTGTGGCCCGAATAGAACTAAAGTGTATTGGTTCGGCCTGAATAGTAACGAGGGCTTGGGGAGGGCTTAGCCGCTTGACCCATTTTGACCATTTTTTATTTTAAATTTTTTTAATGAATACGTAATATTCTTTAATTATTAAAAATATTAGCTCTTCTATTATGAAAAATATAAAATAGTTGTTTATAGAAATATATATATATATATATATATATATATATATATATATATATATATATATATATATATATATATATATATATATATAACTAAAATAATTTATTTTATATAATCTAAATAATTCATTTTATATAATCCGTTAAGAATATAAGAATAAAATATAAGTATTTCAAAGAAACTTTATTTTATAAAATATATGTAAAAATTTTATTTATTAGTATTTTAAATCTTTTAATGTTTGATCCATTTTGGTCCGCGGTCCACATAGAAATGGGGTGAACTAACTAAAAGTGGGTTCGAATAAAAATTAAATCGAATTGACCTTGCTTGTTTTGGCTCACCACCCTAAGAGGCTCGAGCCCATTTGAATCGAGTCATCTCGTTTTCTAGCTATATGCTCTACCATTTGAGTTAGGCATAATGTAGATGGTAGGCGTCGTTTGGAGCTTAATATCAACGACTTAGGTGTCTTGTTTGAGACAAGAAGCTTCCTTTTGTATGTTCTTTCTCCATTCCAACTGATAACTGTCTTCCGACTCAAGCACCGATCATTGAAAAAAAAAAAATTCCAAAAATGGAAAATATGATGTTTTTAATTTTTCATGTTTGTTATAAATTATGTCCAAGCTTCCTTTAATTTTACACTTGTTTTTTTTCATGTTTGTTCTTGAAAATTGTTTTCTAAAATTATTTTAAAAAATATTGTTCATTATGGTTAATATTTTAATTTATGTTACTTTTTATCTTGAATAAAATTAACATCTCTCTTTTTCAAGTGAATAAAATTAACTCTTATCTTGGACTGGGTCGGCCCAAAAGTAACGTAGTTCTCATGGGCTTTAAGGATGAACTCCGGAAGTGGGCCCACCTCATGTTCCAAACAATTTTCATTTTCCTTTTTTTTAATGTTATTAGTTTTAGAAGAAGAAAAAAGCTATTATCAAAAAAAGAAGAAGAAAAAAGTTATTATCAAAAAAAGAAGAAGAAAAAAGTTATAAAGCATGTTATTGGTCAAAGGATCGATATCAAAATCTCCAGCCAGAGAAAAAAATAGTTTTCTAAAAACTAAAAAAGGAATTACCAGATGCTAATATGTAAATTAATAACAAATAAATACTTGTTCATATGTTTAGCTCAATTGATTAGAGCGTGTTTAATGTTTAAAGGCATGGCATGAAAAAGGAAGGGGTCCGGGTCCTAGTATGAACAATTTATGATATTATATTAAAAATGATTAGCTTTCGAAAAAAAAAAAATTGTCATTCTATTGATTATAAACAATAAAGAAAAAAGTTATTATGCATGTTATTGGTCAAAGGATATGAAAATCTAAAGAGAGAAAAAAATATAGTTTTCTAAACACTAAAAAGGAATTATCAAATGCTAATATGTAAATTAATAACAAATAAATAGTTTGTCTACATGCATAGCTCAGCTGATTAAAGCGCTACGTTTAAAGACATGACATGAGAAGGGGAAGGAATTCGAGTCTTAATAGGGACATTGCATGTTATTGGTCAAAGAATATCAAAATCTCTAGAGAGAGAAAAAATAGTTTTCTAAAAACTAAAAAAAAAAATCACCAAATCCTAAGATGTAAATTAATAATAAATAAATTATTGTTCATATATCTAACTCAGTTAATAAAATGTTCAACATTTAAAGACTGAACATGAGGAGGGATTTAAATTAAAATTATAGGCAATTCTACGTTGTATTAAAAATGATTTGTTTCAAAAAAACAAATAAATTGTATTTATACAAATGTCTAACAACAAGAAAAAAAATCACCAAATGCTAAGATGTAACTTAATAATAAATAAATTATTGTTCCTGCAAATAAGTTTGATTGCAATCAAACTGCAAACAAGTTTGATTGCTTCATTTTAAGAACTTGTTCCTTTGATGTTATGATACAACACATTTTTCACTTCAACCGTATCGGTTCTGCATCCAAATCATGGCATATATATAATCAATCATTATTAATGTGGTTAATTTATTTATAAGATCCCTAGCTAAGGGTTGATATCATTTGGGCTCACTTTAGCTCACATTTTTTGAGGTCGAATTTGAAAGAAAGGTGACGAATATAATCGATGGCTGTAAATCAAGTTGTGAAACAAATAGGTGAGGCCCATTGGGGTTTGAATATGATCGAAGTGGGAATATGGGGCTTCCGGCTCTTTTGTTCAGCGTTTTTTGAGGTGGGGTAAAAGGTGGTGGCTCGAATAAGTGTAGGCCCATTAGTGTTTGGGTTGGGCCAACCCTCTTGGCCCGTTTTTTTATTTTATTAAAAATATTAGTTTTTTCTGTTTTGAAAAATAGAAAACAGTTCATTTATATAAAAGAATAATGATAAATATCATTAATAAAGAATATTACAAAAATGATATTTAATAAATAATACTCTACAAATCTCTTAAATGATTTATTGTCTATATAATTTAAAAGAAGAAAAGAAGGAAGAAAAGAAAGAAACTTTGAACATAAAAACAGCGCTATAAGTATTTCAGAAAATATTTACATTTTCTAAAATATAAATTATAAAATTTGACAATTATATCATTTTAATTCACCATAATAATAATATTTTGATCCAATTTTGACCAACTATCCACAAAATCAAGATTAGGCTAATCAAAGGTGATACAAAATAAAAATGAATAAAATTGACGACCCATTCCCCCTTATAAGTGTACCTCGACTCATCCAAAAGTAATAATGCTAGAGATTGGAATTAAAAATGAAATATAAATATATGCATGTCTTTAATTTCATTCTTTGTTAATTTACCTGCCATGTCTCGATTCTAACTCTTAGTTTGTGGTTTTTACGTTCACGGTAATATCAAAACTATTGAACTTCCAGTTTCAAGGATCTAGAAAGCTTCCAATGCTAATGAGTAGATATATGTCAGTGCGATGATGAATATGATATAGTGATCGATTTTCAGCGGGCCCGGAATTTGGGCGTGTTAGATTAGTTAAGTTGAATGCGAGAAGCTGGCGAGGCCAAACTGAAGGATGCCCGGACCGTTGGCACAGGTAGATTCTTTGTGTCATCTCAGGCTCTGGATGGCCTTTCGCATGATCGACAGGAATGAAGAGGGCCGGCGGGCGTCGCCAGGGACCGCTCAGATGCCTAAGTCGGTCTGTGCGAGAGAAGGAAGAGGATCATCGATTCTTGGGAATTCGCGTACCTTTTAGTGTTAGAGAGCGGCCTTGTGTTTATAATGGATGTTCATCATTGTGATGATTAGGGGTCCTTCCTTTGGAGGATGAGTTTCCTCATGTAGTCGACCTTAGGTTGTAATGGATTATTAGTCAAAGGAGTTTATTTGGAATAAATCCTCCTTCCTTATGGGGGTATCGACTAACGGTCTTCTGTTGCTTTCCTTCCCTTTATAATAGGACTTGGTTGAATGACAGGGACGTCTTTAGGGGAATATTCTATCTTACATTTATTTGTAAAGATATAGTTTAGTGACAGTGTATGGGCCTTCTGTTTCCAAATCCATGCTGCGACTAGCAGGTTGTTATGGAAGGATATGGGCGTGGCAGTCCTCCACAACTCTTTTGGGGCAGCGAATGAGATGCAGCTGATTCGTATCCCATAGAAGTTGCCCCCATTACTTATTAATACCCAGTTGCGTGGGCAAGGCGTGATTAATTCTACTGACAGTTTGTTATTTCCCCGTGTCTGCTTAGATGTGGATTAATTAACTAACAGCGTGTCATCATTGGTGCGTTAATGATGGCTCTTCGAGTTTAGCGCTTGTTTTCCTTCTCCCTTTGTTTTCCCTTGTTTCTTGTCGACCTTGATTCGACTTCCTTGGCCTCATAACTTCCACTTTTGTCTTGCATATTTCTTGGCGTTCTTGTATTTAGGTACAGTTTTTCATGTGTTTAGTGTTGGGTCCTTTTAAATGTTCTCCTCTCATTCTGGGCCGGCATCCATCATGTGTTCTTTGATTGATGACGAGGCTCTGAGGTTGATGTCTGGATTTCTTTTATCTCTGTACCTTACGTCATGTGGTCCGATCGTTTCTTCTCTTCGCGTATCCAGACTCTACCGACAGTCTGGTCTTGGCGAAATTTGAGGGGCGTTCCGTTTGTTTGGCGGTCGGTATTGGCGCCATTTGCTCTGAGGCGCCTCCCCGCCCTTAGGTAGGGTAAAAAGAGATGGCGATCAAATATCCCTGGGGTGGACATGGGTGTCGTTGACATGCGCTTTGAAGGTGGGCCTAGTAGGGTGGGTCCTTCATATGATACCTTTGGCGGCGTTATGGCCTCTCTCACTGGCGTGTCCGAATATGATTCGGATGTTTTGACCTTTACCGCCTCCGATACTGGTATATGTATGCTTTTTGAAGTCTTTTAATATACTTGACGCCGCTCCTTTGCATCCTTCATAAGGGAACCTTCAACATTTCCAACATGCGCCCTTCAGGTTGGCTCCCCCGATGGTTGGGGTATTTTAGTTGGATTTATTGGTCTTTTCAGGGCGGGGTTTGGCGTCCCCAATGTGGCTCTGTTCCTCCATCTTTTCAGTCCGATGGCTACTACAGAGGGTTTTATTTATTTTTCCAGACGTTCGGGGTCTCCTCTGGTGATCTCGGACCTTCCTTCTTCGCATCGATCATGGAAAGGACGATATTTCTTCGTTAGTGGTTCAATTTGGGAGTATGACTCTTGTCGAGGATGATACCCAGGGTGCCCGGGACGTGGAGCGCCCACCGATAACCTTCGTGAGTGTTTGCATTACTTTTGGTTTGGTTATCTAAAGGCGGTGAATCATATTTGTGTAGCTTTCCTTATGCTTCAGGATGCTCGATCTTGACCTCGGCCCGGCTTGAAGATCTTTGTTGTAAGCTCTAAGCGTTGGAGGAATGCTACGCTCATTCCTATCTGCGAGGTTGATAGTCGAACATTCTAGTTCCTCTAATTTGTTGCTGCACGTTCTCTTTTGTTTTGGAGCCCCGCCTCTTTCTACCCATGGAGTTTTTCCTTTGGGCCATTTCTCTGCCTCTACGGGGAAGATTTTGTTCGTTTAGGGCGACGTCTCGGCAATGCAGTGTAATGAAGAGAAAAAAGTGGACTCCTCGAAAAGGACCCGGCAGTTCGGCCAAGATTCAGTTAGAGGTGTCTCCTTCTTCTCGTTCGGAGCCGGAGAGGGACAGCATCTGCGCCCACGGCCCGGGCTCGAGAATCTGGGCGTGTCCCCTCTTCCTCAATCCACGGCGGAGGCGGGATTCGTGGCCCGGCTTTGACCTTCTTGTCTTCTCTAAGCGCAATCATTGAGGCAAAAGGGTCTTTCAAGTTGACCGTCGCCCCGCGGGTGGCGCCTCTTGCCTATAACCGTATGGAATCCGCCCGACAATGCCAAGTCACGCCATCGGGGATGGCGGGGCGAAAAAGAAATCAAAACCAAAGAAATCTGGTGCAGTGACTTCTCTGCTCTCTAGTGCCCGAACTTGCATTAAATGCCGTCATCCCATTCTCGGGAGTCGACATTGGGGATCGAAGGAATTTTGAGTTGATGAAGCTTTGGCGTTGCCTTTTCGAGTTGCCCGGTAATGCAGTAATTGTGTTTATTTTTCATGCTTGTTCTGTCTTTGAACATTATCTGCATGTCGACATGCGGCGCCACCATTTGAAGAACTTTGCGTGGGCCAAACTGAATGAAACATGTGAAGATCGCCCAGTTACTCATGAGTGGCTTCTCTGCCTACAGCGGGCGAGTACAAGAGCAATGACTTATTTAAACCGAGAAATAAGGCAAAATCTGATCTTAAGCATACTTCATTAACTTCGCTGGCTGGAAAATAGAAGCAGTCGGGCTTGGTTGGCAGCGGCTGAGGGTGAGTCTGGAGGTTAGGAAGCGAGCTCGGGCTGCGCGGGAGTGAGTTAGTCGAGACTCGGGAGGAGTTGAGATCTGTCAGAATGAGCTTCAAATGGTTAGGGAGGGCTCGTCACCTCCAGTGATCATTGGGGATCTTCGAGGTGGGTGCGTGGGTTCTGAGATTGATTTGAGCGCCAAAGAAAAACAGCTTCGAAGTTGCTTGTCTGAACCAGGAGGTAAGGTGTATTGGAAGCGCTCAGTCGTGAGTTTTTCAGTAATAAATTTATCAGGCGAATTTGGCTTGATAGATATGAGTAGTTTCTTGTATGAGATCTTCATCGGCAAATCAACATGGTTGCTGGAGGGATGAGGTTATCAAACAATTGCGAGATCAAGCTGGGGCTCGATGGAAGCCTGGCGGAGCGCTGGGTGTCGCTTTTCAGGAGCCGTTCAGGCGTGCCGATTTAGATTTAACTGACCTCCCAAGTGGCGAGGAGGCGGAGGGTCCAAATCACAATTATTCCGAGCACATTACTCTTGGATCCACTTCTCATTCTTCATTACGTCGATGCCTAAATTTTGGACTCATTTATGCTTTCGATGTCGACCTCTCCCCCTTTTTGTGGGCACGGGGGCTGATGCAATATGCTTCCTTTCCAATAAATACCCATTTTTTGAAAACTTATGTTCTAGCTGAGATATCTTTATTCTTTTTCCTGAACTGTGTCACCCGATTTGAGATCCGATTTGGAGATCTCAGCAATTTAGACTGTATCGCTGAAATTTTGCGTAATATCCTGTTTGAACTGGCTTGGTTCCCCACTTATATGGTTGGAGTGGGTGGAGCTCGCCGGATTGGGTCTGTGGCCTTCGTTTATCTGGCGAGGCGGGGGTGGTGGCCTGGTTTGTGGTGTGGTCGTCAATGTGATGAGTGGGCGCTAAATCTTTGAAATTTGTGTTGATGGAGCTCGTCGGACGAGGTTGAATAGAGCTGTTGGAAGAAATCGTCGATGTAAATAGTAGGAAGGGTATTTGGAAGTTCGAGTGAAGGGCTCGATCAATGTGAATAGTAGGGGGTTAAGTCCATAAGGTTTGAGGGATGGACCTGATCATCTCGTTAATATGAAGGGCCGTGGAAGTGCGTGAGGGCTCGTCGATGTGAATAGTAGGGGCTCGTCCATCGGGTTGGGGATGAGCCTCGTTGAGTATGAATTGTAAGCATGGGCCGATGCATGCGGGTGCGTGGCGAAGGGGCTCGTCCTTTGGGAATGTGGGGGCTCGTCCATCGGGTTGAGGGTTGTGACTGTGATCTGGTGTGCGAAGGGGCCCGTGCATGCGAGTGCGTGAGGGGCTCGTCGATGTAGATAGTAGGGGCTCGTCCATGCGAGGTTGAGGGATGAGCCTCGTCGAGTCATAATTTGTAAGCATGAGCGGAAATGCATGCAGGTCACGTGAAGGGCTGGAATCAGGGGCAGTAGAGGCTCGTCCATGCGGGTTGGGGATGAGCCTGGTGTGATATGAATTGTGCGAAGGGCCGATGCATGGGGTACGACAAAGGGCTCGTCAAAGTGGATAGTAGGGCTCGTCCATCACGAGGTTGAGAGGATGAGCCTCGTCGATATGAATTATGAAGGAGCCGTCGATGCAGGTGGCGAGGGCTGCGTCAAAGTGAATAGTAGGGGCTCGTCCATGGGTTGGGGATGAGCCTGCGTCAGTATGGATTGTAAGAAGGAGCCGTCTATGCAGGTGCGACGAAGGGCTGCGTCACCGGTGGATAGTAGGGGCTCGTCCATCGAGTTGGGGATGAACCTCGTCATTAGTGTAAGAAGGAGCCGGAGTGGGTGCGGGTCTGTGAAGGGCTCGTCAAAGTGAATAGTAGGAATGTCCATGCAGGTTGGGGGATGAGCCTCGTCAATATGGTGTAAGGAAGGGGCCGTCCGTGCGGAGTCACGCGAAGGGCTTGTCAAAGTGGCTGCGCGGGCTCCTGGCGCTGTGGCCTTGGTGGCGTTCCAAGCCGAGTGGCGATGTGGAGTGGCGATGTGGCAGTGGCGATGTAACTGGTGGTCGAGCTCTTGAAGCAACGTGGCACGTGCGAGTAGGCGGGCTCGTCCAAAGTGAGCAGCCCGGGCTCCTGGTTTGCCACAGTAGCGTCCGCCATGCTCTTGATATAACTGGCCAGCCTGACTCTTAAACACGCATGCTGTCTGCGATGTGAGCTTCGTCAAAGTAGGCTCGCCCAAACTCAGTAGGTAGCGTTAACCGTATAGCGATATGGCACGAAGCCGTCTGGCTAACGAGAGCGTAAGCGCAGCATCTGCAGTGAGCTTCGTCAAGTGTGGCTCGCCCAGGCACCGTGGCGTGGCGCGGTAGGCGTTGACCGTATGGCGCGATGTAACTGGCTGAGTGCGACTCTTGAGCGGCGTGGCTGTCTGATGGAGCTCGTCGAGTGAAGCGGCGGAGCTCGTGTGTGGCCTTGGTGGCGTTGGCCGTATGGCGATGTGGCACGAGCTGGTGCGATTCTTGAGCGTGGCTGTGTGCGAGTAGAGGAGCTCGTCGAGCCTGTGGCCAGGCTCGTAGCGTAGGCGCGGTGGTCGGCGAGTATAGCGTGGCTGGTGGTCGACTGCAGGCGTGGCTGTCTTGAGTAGAGGGACCTTCGTCAGTGAGCAATTGGGCTCGTGTTGGCTGTGGCGTTCAGCCCAGGTATGGCGATGTAGCGGCTGGTCGACTCTTGAGGCGTGGCTGTCACGAGTAGAGGGCTGTCAGTGAAGCGGCCCCGGGCTCACAGCGTATTGTAGTGGCCACGTTAATGGGTATGGCGATGTACGGTAGTGTCGACTCTTGAGGCGTGTGGCTGTGCAGTGGGAGCTCGTCAAAGTGAGCCGACCGTTATGCGTGACTTCCAGTCGCGGGACTTTGGTGGGGGCCCCAGGCAGCCTCGCATGATTTTGGTATGTGAAGAGCTTTGGTGGTAGAAACGCCTCGCGTGTCACCCGAAAAGAGGCGAACCGTCATTAATGAGCTGGAGAATGCAGGGCGCTTAACGTGAATTTTCGGCCTTTGACCTCCTTATAAATGGTGGCTCTGTTACTCTGTATCTTATGTTTTGGAGTTACGCTTTTCCCGCGATTGGGTGGATGAAGTTCGCTGGGATGGATGCTCGGCAGTTCGGCTGCCTTCAGCGGGTTCCTCTGGCGCCTTTGGATCGTATTTGCAGATCTATTTCATGTGTAGGGTTGTGTTTCCTAGTCTCCCTTTATATTGGTCGTGTTATTCACCCAGCTTTCGGTGAGGTGGGTCTGGAGGGGTGGGCGCATCTTTTGCGCTGCTCTCTGTTTTCTCTTTATCTTCTTCCTCCTCCTTTCTCTTCTTCCTCTTTTCTTTCTTTCTCCTTTGTCTCGTTTTCCCTCTTTTCTTTTTTCCTATCTTTATTCTTTTCTTTTCCCCATCACCCCCTCTTTTCTTTGTCGTCTTTCTCCTTTGTCTCTATCCTTTTTTTTTTTTTGCACTTGCTTGTACTGAGTGTTTTTCAAGATGTAATCAAGGACATCCTTGAGGTGTAACGAATGATTTATTTGGAATACTAAAGAAGACTTTTATTATTTTTGTAGATTTTCTCCGTGTATATTTCTTTATATGTCCAGTTGCTTGAGATACTAAATTGCCCGCGTGTGCCGACTCGTCCATAGAATTGATAAGGTTTATTACAAACCAGTGCCCTCTTGGTAAACGCTTCAGTGTCTCAGTTCCATCATATATATTATGATTTTCCCTCCTCTCATTTGGAGCTCATAATTTGCACAATTACGACGACTCGGGTTATTTTGTAAGGACCTTCAGTTGGGACTAGTTCCCGTGCGTTGGATTCTTCCTTGTGTGAAGCTTTTAAGACCAAATCCCCCGGCATGTAACTTCTGAGCTTGACCTAAGTTTCAGTACTGTTTATCTTCCTTTGATATATACGTGTTGTTGAACTTGCTCCGCGTTTTTCATCAGGAGTTCCAAGTTCGGGACGCGGGGCCTCGTCATTTTGTTTACTCAAGCTAACTCGACTGCAGGAATTTTATTCCCGACCTCAGCGGAGACTCTGCCCACGTACCCAGTACAGAGCGAATCGGGGTCGGAGTTCTTGATACGTAATCGATCTGTAGGCCCATGGTACCTGGGGAGGTATTCTACGACTTCCTTTAAGATCTTTAAGCTTGGTTTTTAATGCGGCTTTAAGGGTTCGATGGTGACTGACTGTCCGTTTGATTGTCGTGTGCTGGTGGCGAAGAAGTAATATAATTTTTTGATTCGAACTCGTGTACGAAATCTGAATTTGGTGTTGTCGAACTGTTTCCCATTCGTCGGCCTGAGTCTCTTTAGGATGCCAAATCGCATATGATGGCTGCCCTCTGCAGTGCGTGTTTTTATGCTGCATGTCGTGGTAAGGTTGAACACGCCCGCGGTGAAATAATCCCGCTGCGACAATTATGAATTTGCGTTAGCCGCACCGTGGCGGGGCCTGATATATCCAACCCGCATGCTGGAAGGCGGGTGCAGTAGTGGTCTTCGGGGAAGACTCAGCGGGGCGTGATATTTTTAGTGCTCTGGCGGATTACGCATCTCTTAATGATCGATCGCATCTTTAAGTATCGCTAGGCGGTGGTATCTTTTGCCTTAAGATTTTCTGCTAGCGTTAAATTGCTCCGATATAGTTCCCATATATTGTACTTTCTCTTGTACATGTCGATTGTCTTCTCCTACGATGCATTTTAGGAAGGTGTGAAGATCTATAAACATAAAGGCTTCCTTTGTGATTGTCACGCAACCTGGAAGACCTTACTCTTATCTCTGTATACTTCTTTCGAGATTAGTTTGGTAAGGTTAGTCATTAATATAATCCCAAATAGGGTCCATCGATTCGGCGCGGATCCCTGCGGGGCGACCACCATCATGGGGGTCGATGGGGGTCTGCTAGGTATTCGGCGTTCCGTAGAGATCTTCTTGCAAGGCTGTAGCTGGTTTTCCAAGATTAATGGCTCGGGTATTCTGCTCTGGGGCGATACTTGGCCGAACCAATACAAACTTTTAGCGATCACGGACCTTTTGAGATATAGAACCATCGTCTCACTTTGGCCTCGTATGTATCTTGATCACTGACCACGGAGTTAGGGTCTTCATGGACCTCTAGCTGGTCGACCTATAATGAGTGGCGAGGTTGGGGCCTGCAATGACCTCGCTGCCGACCGTTATTGAGCACGACCAAACTACGATGCGTATTCAATATCCTCCTTACGGTGAGGTGAAGTTCGCACACTCCCGACTCCCCCTTTGTGCGTTTGAGGCTCATCGTAGAGAGTTTAAGTATGGGGAGTGCGTCACTGCATTAATGGGCTCGACAAGCTCTATCGGATGAATTCCGTGACGAAGTCGGTAGGACTGTCCGCTATAGCGGGTTTTAGAGCTGTGCGATGTCTGAACTCGCTTCTGTCTATGACCCACTTCATCGACCTTCCAGGAGACTTGGTTTTGTGTAATACACAGCTTCATTGGGTACTTAGTTTGGGACTTCTCTGATTGTGAGCACGGAAATAGAGCGAAAGCTTCGGAGTTTGTGATCACCAGTGCTAGTATCAGCTTTTCCATTCTTGGAGTACCTCTCCTCATCCTCTCGATTGCTCATTGCGGTAGTAAGTGAATGCTAGACTGTATCTTTGTCTCGTGATGCGCCTTTGGTTGGAAAGTCGATCTGACTAAGTACTGAAGTGAGGTTCTCAGCTAGCCCAGGACATACTAGAATGGGAGGAGAGCTTAGGTATGTTTTGTGCCGTGAATGCTTGTACATTTCGTCCCATTTGAAATCGTTCTTGAACTTGGAAGAAGGTACGGCATTTATCATCATCTGAATACGAAGCGGCCCCAGGCGCAATCTTCTGTCAGCGTTGGACCTCCTTTATTCCTGAAGGCGGCGATGTCGACGATACTTTTATTTTATGCGGATTCGCCCATCCCACGTAGTTAACTATGAAACCGAGAAATTTTCCGTGACACGCCCGAAAGCGTTAAGCCGAGGTTATTCTGTTATAATTCCTCGGGATGCAGATGCCTCGAAAGATGGGTGATATGGAAATCGGTTGATGGATTTTACCGACATGTAGTCTATGTATACCTCCATTGTCAAATGCGTATGCGCCTTTGGAACATCCGGTTCAACTAGTCGGTAGGTCGCTCACCGCATTCTTGAGTCAACTGGCATTACCCGATGCTTGATGGGTTCACTTATTAACGTGACAAATGAAGTCTTTCTACCAGTCTCAAGGAATCCCTCTTACGTCCCGATTGTAATGGAAAATGCATCCATAAGCCGAGTAGTTCGTGGCTGCCGAAGTGAGTCAGATGAATTCGATGCAGGCGAGGAGGAAGTGTTTGTCCTTGGGCATGCTGTTTATGTGTAGGTGAAGTCGATCTTGGTCGCCATTGCCATTAGCTTTCTTGGCCAGTACAGCCTTGGCTAGCCACCGAGGTATTCCACCTCTCTTATCGCTCCTGCTTGGAGGAGCTTGCTGACCTTCTCATGATTGGCCTTTTGCCTTTCCGGTGCGAAACTCCTGCGTTTTTGTTTAACCGGTTTGAAGGACGGGTTGGTGTTCAGTTTATGGGTGATTATTGCAAGGTCGATTCCTCCCATGTCTGCCTGCGCCCATGCGAAAATGTCTACAGTCAGGTGTCTGAATGGTGGGGAGGCCTTTGAGATCCTTTGGTAGTTTGGAGTAATGTAGGCTAGATATTGCAGGTTGTCATCCCAGTAGCACAGGTTAGTTCCTCGGAGGGCTCGGGTGGATGAGCACCTCGTGGTGCATTTCAAGCTCGTCGGCGTTCGTAGTGACCGCTCTTTCATTTCATGAATTGTGCTATAACACTCACGGCCCACCCGCGAGTTTCTCGGACCATCCCGACTCCATTCCTTTATCGGGAATTTGATTTATCATATGATATGCGGGGATGCTTTATTGCGTTGAGGGAGATGTCACAGCGGTAATATAGGCGTGGGGCATCACTATAAGGAACCTTCTTGTCGTCGTTGCTGGCGCAGAGGTTCTCCAGTCGGCCTGATTGAATCGAGCTGACCGGTAGTACCTTCTCACGAAAATCCCCTTGATTGTCTTGGCAGGATCTAGCTTTCTCTTCCAATACCCATCTTAGCCGAGCCCGGCCAGCGAAGATGATGTTAGCGAACTCATTATCGATTAAGACCCGGTGAAGCTGCTTGATTGTTGGCCACGGTGCAAAACGGGACTACGATGGTCGTCATGCGAGTGTGGCGCCCTTCAGTCTGAGTAGAGAAACGTGATGGTGTCAGGTCGATTTAGATGCGTATTTCCCGTATGCGCTGATCTTGTAACCAGGTAGGTGGGCTTCCGAGTAGAACTAGATTCTCCTCCGACCGATCTCGAGATCCCATCGTTTCTCGGGGCTGTTGGTGCTGAACGGTTGCGGTCGAGATGGTTTCTTTGGCTGAGCGGATTGTAGTTGTGCGACTTTGGGTTTTGATTAAGGCTTAGTTTCTAACGGAGATATGAAACGCCAGAATATCATGACCCGTATCAAATATTCTATTTCTCTTCTTAGTTGTATTATCTGATTGTCCGTGCGATGTCCATAGTCCTGTGAAACTTCATGATACTTAGTGTTATCCCTTATCGCGAGGATCTGATTTCATCTTGCCGGCCATCTCGGGGTACTCGTTTCGGTACCTGTGCAGGACTTGTAAATCTTGAGGCAGATTGGTGGAGTGGCGTTGTATCTGAATGTATTAGATCCTTAGGTTCGGTGGGCGGTGAGTCTGAGATTCCCAGCCTTTTAGAAGTCGCTTTTCCGATCCGTATACGAGGATTCCTTTAGTCGTCTTGTCACTTGGGCTTGCTTTCGTCGTATCTGTCGTCCACTTTTCTTTTCAGGCGGAGGAGCTCTCCTTCTTTGATATGGGGCCTCCTCGTAGTTTATGTCTTTCGCACAGCGAGAACCTCGCCATGCTAGAGGTTCTTGAGATGCAGAACATGATTTTATTGCTGCTGACCCATGATGAAATTTGTGACGAGCCTGAATTTTTCGTCGGGTACGTCTATCTTCAGGGACTCGGCGTTGAATCTCTGTACATAGGATTTCTCGAGCTTTCCACTGCGGTCTTAGCAGAGTTGTTGGAGTGGTAGCCAAACTGTGCGTCTTCCTCTTCGGATGGTGGGAGACGAGCACTTAGTGATAGTTCCACTGGACAGAGATAGATGAAGGGAACCATTAGACAGACGGCGGCCCTTTGGCGTAGTGGCCAGAGCTATGTACGGGGTCCGATACTGTCTGACTCCATCCCGATTTTTGTAAAGTATTAAGGTGATCGTGGGATCTTTGACTCCATCGAATGTTTCTACCACAGGGCATTCGGAGACTTATTTGGAAGGGAAAGTGTAGTACCTCGGGCGTGAGGGAGTTCCGTTCTTGTACCAAGGTGTCCATAGTGTCGGGGCTGCCCATTCCACACTTCTTCCAGCCCAGTTGAGCTCTTATTGAAGAATTTTGAACCTCTACTCCCACGTTTGTTCCTTGCTTCTAGTTGAAGGGGTGATTTGTAAAAAACCGCTCTGGTATCTCAGGCATGGCCGTTTTCCCAGCGGTAGTTTGTGATGTGTCCGTACCTGGCTTGACTCAGACTAAGCACCCTTTCATTCGGGAATGACCAAGTGGTTCTTCAGCAGGGAGGTATGGCCTTCTGAGGTTTGCCGTGTCTCTTTGTTGATGTTGTATTATCTACAGTAATTTGTCGATTCTTAGGCCGGTACGGATGTGAGTGGCCTTCCGCCGTTTGTAGCCGACGCATCGTTTCCCGCCGATCCGAGGGTCCTGCATCATATCACTGCGTTGGATTCAGTGTCCTCGATTCTTGGATTAGTGTTACTCATAGCGTGTTCGCGAAATTTGATACCATCGATGCGAGAATCTGATTATGTTTGCCGAAGGAATTTATACGTTCCTGAGGCGGCGCCCGACTAATGATGCCTTTTCAGCGGGCGGGAATTTGGAGCGTGTTAGGTCGTTAAGAATTTGGACCAAGGCGCTGAGGCCAAACTAAAGGATGGGTTGTTCAGAGCTGAGGTAGGATTCTTACCGTGTCAGATCCTCTGAGGCTGAATGCGGCACTTTCACCGCGATGGAACCACGGAATGAAGGGGCGGCGAGGCGTCGCCGGGGCGCTCAGGCCACAAGTCGATTCTGTCACGAGAGAAGAGAGGATGCCTCGATTGTCATTGAAATTACCTTTTTAGTGTTGGGCGGCCCCTTGTGTTTTTATAATGGATATTCATCCAATTTGGAGCTGATGATTAGAGTCCCTTTGCTGGGAGGATAGGATTTCCTCATGTAGTTAGCCTTAGTTGTAATGGATTATTGAGGTTTATTTGGAATAATCCTCCTTCCTTGATAGGGTATCCAACTAACGGTCTTGTTGCTTTTCCTTCCCTTTATAATAGGACTTGATTTGAATGAGCAGGGACGTCTTTAGGGAATATTCTATCTTACATTGTTTATCACCCAAAGATATATGGTTTGGCCCAGCCGTGTAGGCCTTCACATTTCCCGAATCCATGCTGCAGGCTGCGGGCTGTTATGGGAAGGATATGGACGTGGCATGAGTCCTCCACCTCTTACCAGGCTGCGGAACCAGATGCGGCCGGGTTACGTATCCACTATCATGATATATAGAGCGATATTATAATTTTATTCAATGTTTTAAAAATTGGATGGGTGATTGAATTGAAAAAGTTACTAGTTTAAGGCTTAAGAGCCGAACCGATGATCGAATCACGATTAAACTGGATTAAACTGAGACCAGAAAGGTTATTGATCGACATTCGATTCGGTTGTTAAAACACTGATTTTGTTCTTATTAATGTTATTGGGTTAATGATCATCTTATTCAAGGGGTGGTGATTCGTGTTTGTAAATCGTGTTAATAACAGGTTTTCTATTGTATTAGTCAACTTCAACATGACATAAATAATAAATTGGTCATAAATAACAAATTCAAATACGACCCAATTTGTAACCATGTAACATGAGTCACTACTAGGAAGAAAGCCTTTAGCGCGTAGTGGCCATCGTAATGCATTAGCGGTATATAATCACGACTATAAAATATGAAACGCGGATGAAGATAACCGCTGACATGGCATGGTGTGGAAATCCATAGATCTGGTCCACTTCATAAACATTGGCTATAGGCTTTTCCATTATTTAATAATTTGGTATAGTTTATAACTGGTTTGCGGATTGACCAGACCATGATCTGATTATAGTGCGGTTGTGATTGTTGGCCAGCCATAGGGATGGTTATAGCGAGGTTTTGGTGACCAGCCTATGGTAGTTTAAGCTATGGTTTGTGATTATTTTGCAGCTCCTGGGTAGTTTATTGCCCGCGGTTTGTAGTGCTTGACATAGGGATGGTTATAAGCCAGTCAGTTTATGGTTGACGACCATGAGATGATTTATGATCATGATTGTAGTTATTCCCAGAGCAAGTTTACAATAAATTCTCGTGGTATTCAAAACTTAATGTTTATAATTAATTTATCAAACATGCTTGAGTATTGATACCAAGACACCAAATTCTTAGTAATAGCTTGATTATGTTTAGGTTGGTGAAATTATATGACAAGGAGATAATCAAATAATAATTATTTAATGTAATCTTGAAACCTCTGTATTATGGAAAGAGAGTCTCCAATCATAAGCATATACAATATCCCAATTACATGGAAAAAAATATGATTGGAAGCTGAAATGGTAATTATAGAAGAGATGAAGCAATAATACCTTTCCTTTTAATATTGTCTAATGTCTATCTTTCTTTACCTTTTCCTTTTTACGTAATCTTGACATTTTCATCAGTAATAGGTAAGATTAGAGGAGGGGCTTCATCAAGTGTCATTGCATGATTGCATAGATTAAATCAAACAAGAAATGTTACGGAAAATAGAGTAATATTTTTCTACTACTTTCCTAAAAGAAATTAATGAGAAAAATAATAAAAAAGGAAAAGTTTTTATTTTTTTGAAACAGAAAAAAAAAAAAAAAAGGAAAAATGTAAATTGCAGACCTTTAGTCATGATTCTTCAGTCCTCAATAATCAATAATGATTGAGATATCCTCGATTTTGAGTGAAGTGCATCGCGAGGGCGACTACTTTTACTCTAACATGACCTCAGGCACTTTGCGATCCTTGACCATTTGTTGCTTCTCGTATAGCGACCCCATTCCAGATTAATCATTATAGATTGACATACTGTGGATTAATTTGGAAAAACCAGGTCACACTTTAGATTTGGATTTTCAAATTTGTAAAATGCTCTGATATAGAGCAGCTGGACTTCAAAGGAGTTAGAAGAAGAGCAAGATGATTTGGTTTTACAAGGTCGTCAACGCTTGTCTCATACAATATTTGCTCAATCAGAGGTTCAATATTTCCATCCAGCGGCATTTAGATCGAACGGCCCGGATGCGATTCTTACATCTTGCACAAGCCTGTTTGGATGAAATACATATACAGTTTGGTTTCCCATATTGGCAGTAGCTTCTCTCTTGATGCCTACTTGAGGATTACTGTTCCATTGCAATCACAAGTTCCATTGCAAAGTGGCTTTCTCTCACCTGCACATCAAAAATTTATTTTCATGCCTTACCTTTGAGAAAATCAACAAGAAAAAAAATAAAGAAGATAAAGATGGTGGTTTCTTTTATATATCGTTAGTGTCGTATATACTGACTAATTAGCTACTAGTTTTAAGTTTAGGCTCTTTCATCAGTGGGTAACTTAACAGGATTATCAAACGTTGGGTTCCTATAGGGGTCTGTGGTTCAGGTGTTTGAGAGTACATTTTAAAGTAATACATTCAGGGCTTGAGAAAGAGAATCAAATGTTTCCACATATTTCTAATATCTATTATGGTTTAAAATGTGGTCATCTTCATTGGTATTAGCATTAGATATTTGCATATATGGATATGAATAGTATGGTATTTACTTCTTATCACATAAATAGTTCCAAATTCAGTGTGCTTGTGGATAATAAGCTTTCACCAGTTCATTAATATTACCTGAGAATTGAACTATACTAGTTAGGTCTCTTTTGAACCTGGCTTGACTTAGGGTTCGACCTGTTTCTCCCCCATATGAGATCCTCAAATCCCCATCGACAATGTAGGTGGGGCTATTCGAGGAATAATGGAATAACAAGAGCTACTGCTAAGCCAGTCTGCCAATACGTTCCAAATTCAAAAGCCAAATGACACAACTTATGGTAATGCGATAGATGACTTGGAAGTTTAGAAAATAATCTTCGCATGAAGTAGCATATCACAGAGTCTTTATAATTTCTTTTGGCAAGCCTCTTAATGTATACTTCTTAAACAATGCAAAAACTCCACTACGCTAGTCTCTTCGCGATATAGTTGTTATGACATAATCCTTATTGACTCTTCATAGTGTTAGGATTATAACACTTCCATTTTGAAAAGTTACCATAAGCGGTCAATCTAGTTTCATGTCAACTATGAAATCCTGATGACCTTATTTTGAAGCATAATATATCACAAAACTTCCAAACAAATGAAATGAAACTTAACGCTTATATCAAATATGCGACCACGGTTTATCACTTGTTCCTGTAACTGCAGAAAAAAAAAAAAAAGGAAATTGAGTTAGAATTAGTTTGTAATTTAATTGCTCTAGAAAAGCTAATCATAATTGCTCCCCTTAGGTAATGGAAGTAAGGAATAACGAAACCAATATCTTGAACCTTAGATTTTCATTAGTTTATCAAAATTATGATACAATGACTTAAAAGCCTAACCTTAAAAAACTTACTAGTAATCATGCCCATTCACCAAAGCGGCTCTAACACATACCCATATCCTCCCCTACCCTAGCAAAACACCAAAAAACATTTCTGTTATTAACATTGTGAAGATGTCCAAAGAAAATATGATCCTTTATGATGCACAGTATTTACCATAAGTAGAGATATAGAGCAATATAATGACTCGAAACAAATTGTCTTCTGATAAAATGGTAGGTGTGCACTTCATCAAAATTGGGAATTGAAAAGAAGGGTTAAGAACCTAGAATCAATCAAGGTCATTAAACTGAAGGCGAATGGAGAAAGATTTGGCAGAAAGTATAACACCAAATAGGGATGCCATGAAGTTCCCTCCATAAAAACTATGACTTTTTATAAGCTTTAAATAACGAAGCTTGTCGGACACGAAAAAACTTCAGATGTCTATTACTAATTATTATCGAAATGATCAATCCACCTTAAATATCTTCACTAGTGATTCCATTAATAAATCCTCTGTTTGCTTAAGTAAAAATCAAACATGTAAATCGAATTGGAGGTTCTGCAGCTAGTTTGTGGGAATTGAGGTGTTGCCTATGCGATTACTTAGATTCATGGTAAAAACTCTTTTCAACGAACCTTGGACGAATTTATCACAAACTATCTGTTCTCACAATCGATGAAATGGAAATAATTAGAAAAACAAAAACAAAAAAAGTTGTATGCATTAAGCCCTGCACTAGATTTGATCTAAATCATATCTAAAAAAAAATATATATATATATATATATATATATATATATATAACACATTTCATAATATCTTAGGAGTAACACATTTCATGTATATAGGGTATATAATATATTCAATAAGAATAAAGTATATACGTTCTCATGTATCTTATTTTACCCCATAGACAAATCATATGATATCTATTTAAAACTGTACATTTGCATCTAGAATGTAATGAGTCATCCCTTGCTCGACCTAGAAACTGCATCCCGATTCTTTGGAGCCCGAGATTTTAGGAGTTTCCATATTTCTGATCTTAACCATAGAAATTATACGAGACCATAGCTCCATTGGCTATATAGGCTAAAATTCCCTAAAAATTTAAAAACTAATTCAAGCGATCAAAAGTAGAATAATCACAATACTACTCGTCATGGTGTATAGCCTTATTGTGCATTTGAATTGTGATTGGGTTCAGAGTGCAGAATCAAAAGGTTTCTCTGACAAGCCAAACCATGCAAGTTAATTTCATATTCTTCAGTTAGATGGTATGATGTATATTTGTGATAGATAGAGATAGGACCTCATTGAAGGTTGTCATAGCCTCAACCACCTCCTTGGTAAATGTTTTCCCCACTCCAGATGATCCTATCAACAATGTCGGCTTGATTGATTGAAAAAGAAAAACAGTGAGAAAACTGCACAAACATTTACTTGAATTTTCTTAAAAATTGAAGTTGAAGGTAGAATTTTCAAACCTTGATTGCATCTAAGAGTGAGCTAATACCAGTAGTGCTCCCATAGGCCCAAGGCTTCTTGAAGCGTTAAAAGTGATTCCATAGAGAGTGAATAATCAGTCCTAAAGGTTGAACAAGAGCCGATAAAAAGTTAGTAAGCGGAACCTGTTTTGATATCTAGAAGAGCTATGAGCTCACGCTATACGATTCAGCCTTGAAGCACCAAATAAAGTATGAAACAAAACGAGGATCCAAATTGCATATAGTCACAAAGAAATTTTCAAGATTTTAAAGGGTCTCTTAAGAAAACAAAAGGAAACCACAATGTGGAGACTAAAAATGGAAATTTAGAAATACCAAAGAAATAAATATACGTAAAGAGCTAATTTCAGATGAAACTAAACGATAAATCAACAACCGAATGCGTGTGGTTCGGTCTCATCAAAATTCACGCTTGAAAATGAAGATAAAAAGTTAGAAAATGTGGCAGATGAAAATGGTAAAGTATTAATTTGAGAACAAAACTTCAAATACTAGGAAACCCTAGAAACCATATGATAGGTGAGAAAATCAGAGAGGAAATTCATAAAAATGATAATCGACAGTAACAATGTTTACATCAAAGGAAAATAACAAACCTCTCGCTCTCTAAGCATCAATTAAGTTCCATTATTGATAAACAAACGATTTGAGTTTCATATATTGAAGTTTACCGACACCCCACCATATTCAGAAAGAACAGCTACTCCGGGACGACTACACTTTAAATTTTAATCCAACCGCCTCGATTGGGAGAGAAATCAAGTAGCGCTCACACTCTTGTGCACCGAAATTGAAGGATGAGAGCAATCCCTTATCTTCTTGCTAAAACGGTACAAACTCCCGTTCGATCGATCCGTGTAAACCATGTCCTCAACGACATAATTTTCCGTATCGGGGCAAGTAAAGGTATGGATCTACCACGATTCATCACCGACGGAGTATGTGCTGGTACGAATTTGATCGCCGACGAAATAATGTAACACAAAGAAGACGAATCCGGCAGCTCGCATCTAATGAGAAAGCCGTGATTCGCAGAATTAGCTGAGCCACCTCCGGGCGACACTAATCCTCATCCACGGCAATCCATATATGAGAGACAAGTCAGAATCGGCCATGACAGAGAAGGAGGAGTATGAGCATCGAAGCCATTCAAGCAGTCTAGGCACAAAAGCGAGCCAATAGAGATTGCCCTCGCGGGATAGTTTTTTCAATCGGCTCAGATTCACTGAGGAGGTCGCACAGAGAAAGGGTAAATATTTAGGCACAATATTGCGTACCAAAACCATGTGTCTATCGTAAACCCATGGTAGCGGTCTTCAAATTGATGCTTCAATCAAGGCGATTGCATGGTCACGCCACTAAATTTCGCTAAAAAGTTCTAAATTCTTCATATAGTCAGCATGCTATCATTCGACTAAAAGATTGAAAAATATGTATTTTAGTTACGAATTTTTATGACCCCAGTTAAAACTAGGTCACTATAGCTCATATTTGTTGTAGTGAGTTACACGATAAGACACGTGTAACTCATTTATTAATTTGATAATTTAAAAGAATATAAATTATAATTAAATCATCAATATTTAACACAAATAACATATATATAATGGGTTAATCTATATTAAATATTAATTAATATAATAATTGGAACCGGGTCACCACGCATGTGGATCGGACACCGAATATAACCTGCTTCTATTAAACGCTATGCGTCAACACAAATATAGGCATGGGAGGGGTTCGAGTCCCAGTGAAGGTAATTTACTATATTGTATTAAAAAATTATTAGCATTAAAAAAAAGAACATAAGAATAGACAAAGAAACCTTATTTTACAAAATACAAAATTTTTAAATTTGTTATTTATTATTATTCATAATTTTCGAATGTTTGACCCATTTTGACTCATTTTGGCTCACAACCCCCATGGGACCTGGCTATTAAGGCAAGCGAGTCACCCGGCCGCCCTCAGCGCCCTCTCGCATCACTAATGGGCTCGGCCCATTTCTCAGCTATATAGAGAAGTGATCAAGTTCGAGTCCCCGTAAGCATAGCACAATATTGTAATATAAAGTAAATAAACGTCAAAAAAAAGAAAACACACACACACACACACACACATATATATATATATATATATATATATGCATGCATGTATACGGGCATCACGTCCATCACCTTTAGCTCCATAATGATCCACGTTAACCGTTTTAAATGAAGCCAAAGAATTGTAGGGGGGCATTATTTTTGTAGAGACATTATTCCTTCTTTGCTAATGGGAGAGAGAAAATATTTTTTTCAAAATATTATATGAAGTACTGAATCATGTATTTATATTAGAGAATCATCATAATTCGTCTAATTAAAGTATGAATACAATTTGTCTTAAAGTATGAATAGGGAATCATATTTGTGTTTTTTTTTAATACGTGAGATAATTCTAATTAATTTAGATTTTATCCCTTGATTTTTGAAAATATTGATAATTATCTATAATCTCTTGATTTTTTTAATTATATTGGTTAATTTAAATTATAAATTTAAACTATTTAAATTATATTTGACGTATCTTAAATTTGTTTTTAAATAGAATTATAAATATATTTTGTTAAGATATTAATTATAAATACTTAAGTAAGATGATGTTTGTTTTTTGACTTTTCGCTAAAAGTAAAATAGCTTTTTGCATTTAGGTGTTTGTTTTTAAAATTTTTGATGACTTATTACTAACTTTTAGAAACTTTTTGTTGAATAGAAAATGTTAAAATATTTGATTTTTTGACTTTTTCTTAATGATTTTTTTTAATGTTTTTTTCTATTAAGAAAAAACTAAATATTTAAATATAAGAAAATCATATACTTTATTAACCAATTTTAACTCTCCTTTTCTTGCTAATTAAATAAAAAATATATATTTTTTAATTTTTTATTTAAAAATTTATTGTCTCAAAATTTAGATAAAAATTAAAAAGTTGATTTTTAGAAAAATAAACAACTAAATACTTAATCTTATTTAACACTATTCAAAACAAAAGTTATGTTCAGCATTAAGTAAAAAAACAAACGTCACCTAAGACTTAATTTAACTTAATTATTATCAAATAAAAGAATATAATATTTAACTATTTAGTAAATAGCTCCTAATATAATTGAGTTTTGGACATAAACAGGTTATTTTAAGAAAAAAATTATTAATATAAATTGAAAACCAAAATATTGGTTATGCACGAGTTTGAAACGATTACAACATCCAACTACCAAAAACACTTTTAACTTGTTTGACATTAGTAGATATTCATGAAAATTGGTTTTTTAAATCATGAACAAAAAATTTGTTTTTAAATTTTAAAGAAATTACTGTTATTTTGAGAGTGAGTAAAAGTTCATTATAGCTAATATTTAAATTTATGTTAATTTGTTATAAGAATTACAATTTAAATGGTCAATATGTAAAATAAAAGTTAATCTTATTTTAATCGTCTTTCTAAAAATATTTCTTGTTCAAAGTTTTTCAAGAACTTAGCATTTTCTTTTTTTTTTTTGGGACCAAACTTAACATTTTCTAAAAAGATTTTCTACACTAATTTCTAATTTAAAAACATAAAAGATACTGTGAAACTATATAGTTTATACTCAAAATCTAAAATTATTGTTAGAATCGGTGATTATATTTTTAAATCAGACCATAAAATATCCTAAGTAAGCTCATACATAAATGGAAAACATCAGGAGGAATCACAAGATCGATAAAGTTTTATCACTTAACACTGCATTTCCAAAGTTTTAACTCAGGACCATCAAGTTGAGTTAGGATACCCTAATCATTTCACCTATATGTTCCGTGATAGAACCGTGATTAATTTGCATCTTATAAATAAATGAAAATTAAATAATTTTAATTAATGAGGTTTTCCTCCTTACCCTTCAAGTTAAAACGCAGGCTTAAGGGTTCTCCGTTCGTTTGAAATCATGTCTGCTTTTCATCAAACGCAGCGTTTCAGTTTCTCCGTTTTCTTTTAGAAGCACATGGAGGTTGAGCCAATGAAGTTCCTCTATTCACACAGGATTGAGGATCCCACCTGAATTTCTCTCTCTCTCTCTCTCTTTCTCTATCTCGGTGAAAGCTCTACAGGTATGCTGGTCGCTTTCTCTTTCTCCCACTTCAAGATGATCTTTGCTTTCAAAATGATACTCCATGGGTATTTATTGGTTCCGTTCATTAGGGTCTTCAGTTTTTCATTTGTATGGCTGTAATTTGGGCATACACACTAGATGTTCAATGAAATGTCTGAATGACTTGTTTGGTTCTATTTGTATGCTAGATCACTTTATTGTACTTTCTTTAACTACATATCCGTTGATGGTAGTTCTCAATTTGACCACTGCTATGTTTTATTGGGTGGCTAGAAGATGTTGGAAAAAGAACATGATTGAAGATCATATTTGGCAACTGTTTTTTAAAAACTTAATGGAGTAAAAAATTTCCAAATTTGAAAAACCAGTTCTCAGATTTTGGAATATAATTTCTGGGAGAATTTATTTGTTTTTTAGCAATAAGGACCAATGAAACACAAAGAAGCACTTTTAGGTAACCCTAACCCTAAACACTTATAGTCTTCATCTTCTTCTTCTTCTCCTCCATTTTATTAGAACTGGGCCTCCAAATAGAATTTTGTTCTTCAGAATAAAGAAATGTTCTCCTAAACTGATTTTGAAATCTGTTTGAGCCTGATGAAATTTGAATTGGATTGATTTAGAGTGTAAGATCTCCTCATCTGTCTGGAAATCTTGTTTGTTATTGCACTATCAAGCCTACTGTTTAAGCCAAGTGCCCCACCTTTAGCTTTTGCTCCCTTATCTAACCCTTGTTCCATTGTTAAATGTTAATGGTTATTTCCATGTCTTATCTTTCAATAAGTATTGGGTTAAGTTCTCGGGTGGAACTTGACAGCTTAATCGAAGTTCATTCAGCGCTAATATTTCTATCACAAGTGGCTACAGTATGTGCCCTCCGTATCATAAGCATCAGTAGCATCCTGAATGCAGTGAAGAAAATGTGATTGCGGAATTCAAAATTAAAGCAGCACCCCCATAACAAGGTGTCAAACATTTTCCTTATGCCTGCCTTGCACTTCAGGAATCAATCATAGGGTATTTGAGCCTCAGGTCAAGTTTTGAGTTTTGCTTGGGAAGCTTGGTGAGGAAAGTTCTTACTATGGAGCATCTTAAGAAGAGGGGTTTTCTTATGGCTAGCAGATGTCCTTTATGTAGTAATGCTGATGAGGAGTTAAACCATCTTCTTATCTATTGTCCTTCGGTCTATGGTCCGTGGGGAGGGCCTCGTTTCTATTCCAGGTTTATGTTAGGTCTGTCCCTTCTCAATAAAGGACTTATTCTTGGGCTGGTTGTCTTTTCCCATAAGGAAGAGGCCAAGACATTTATGGAGGGCGGCGCCCCTTTGCCTAATATGGGCAATTTGGAAGGAAATGAACCATATAGTCTTCAAAGATGTGCTTTTCTTCTTTACTAGACTTAAATCTTCTTTTGTAAGCATGCTAATTTCTTGGGCTGGGATTATCGAAGTGGAGGAGGACTCTTACTAGGATTCTTTTGTGTATTCTCTAAGCTTTACTCAGGTGGAGATGCCGATGGCATCTTTTGTAATGTTTGCCCCTCCTTGTATACTTCCTATATACTCTGGGGTTCTTGGCTCTTTCGCTTTTTTGATGATATACTGCTCGGTTTACTTATCAAAAAAAAAAAAAAAAACATAGGGCTAATCCTCATGATTCCATCTTTAGTTGAATTTGTAAACTAATATGAGGCTATTCATCATTTTCCTTCGCAAACGTTTTAGTTTCTTCATGAGCTTGGTACAATAGTCTTTCACCACGTTGAGTTCATTTCCTTGTAGATTGGAGGTGCAAATGGCTGGAGTAATTCAGAAGTTCTTCATTGCATCAATGTTGATGTGGATATCGCCCATCGCAATCTTATATGGTTTTAACCATAATTTGTTTCCTGGTAAGCTAATGTATTTGAGCATTTAGAAATACGATGTTATATCTCCTAATGCATATAATGGTTTTTCATAACTAAATGACTACGACTTTTTAGTTACAATATAGTAAACTGTCCCCACTGGGACTTAAACCCGGGACCCCTCCTCTTCCTATGCCTTTGCCTATTTAAACGTTGAACGCTCTACCACTTGAGTTAGGCATAATGGGCTAATGCATATGATAGTTAAACTAGAAGGATGTTTGAGATTCTTGTTATTCTCAACACAACTCAAGGAATCCTTTGTCATTGTACATTCCCTACTAGCTAAGGCTACAATTCTTTGTCATTAGACAAAGTATATTACTCACTACCTCTAAAGGTCAACGAAAAACTGAGGAATCGTTTGGATATGAGACATCGCCTAGACTCTAAAGGTCAACAAAAAGGAAAGGTAATTGATTACAAGTATAGCTTCAAGATCTCCTTTCATTTAATGTGGGAAGTCTCAGCCACATGAATAGGTTTTTCCTACACCCTCATTTCAGTTTTATAAAATTGATTTGTTATCTCCATCAAGCGCTCAACCTAGCATTTGTTGGTTGATTTCTGTGAGCTTGGTCATATGACAAACAACAGTTCAATACATTTATGTAAAAGTGGAATGAATATGATGTCATCTCTATTCTAGCCCTTGAGGCATAGCTCAAGTGGTAGAGGGTTAGGGTGGGGTTAGGGCCTTAGGGGAGGTTCTAGGTTAAAATCCCGATGCCGGATGGGGACAAAAAATTGAAAAAAGAAAAATATTTACCTATCCAAGAAAAATATTACTCAATACCTCAAATTATACCCTTCTGATTTTTATCACTTTCCCTAACTTCAAACATCTTAAACTTCAACTTTGTAGTCACAGGCATATGAACACACCTCTTCTCTTGACCATCTTGCCTTGCTTTCGGTTACGGTTACTCTATGAACAGGTTTCTTCACTCCACTATATAATCAAATATAAACTTGGGATGATTCATGAATTTGTACAACCATCCAAACCATAATACTTGGTTTTGTAGCTATTTGTTGATTTCCTTTGCTTAAGTTGAACATCCTGAGTCTTAGGTTCAACCTCGATCTCACACCATTCCAGTATTCCAGGTAAAGTGAATATATAAGTGAGAGCTAGGTAGTGTGTGAAAGAGAAAGTTTTGTCATAACATTTGAATTGATGTTTAAGTAAACTATGTCTGATCTAAAGGTGTAATCGAATTGAGTAGAGTCGATACAGAGCCAAGCTCGAGCTCTTCTCGATTAAAAATCTTAAAGCTCAAACTCGATTGAGCTTTTTTTCAGATGTTCGAAACTCGACTCGAAAAATAGCTATTTGAACTCGATTCGATAAAGCTCGAATCAATACTCAAACTCGACTCGATTAATAAAATAGTAAAGCTCGATTTAGCTTGTGAGCAGCTCGAGTCGGGTATTCTGATTCTCGAACTCGACTCAACAAGTTACTCGAGCTCGACTCGATTAACTCCAAGTCAAATTCGAGTATTTTACGAGTCGAGCTCGAGTTGCTCACGAGTAGCTTGACTCGTTTACACTCCTAGTCTGATATGATGGTCGCCAATCAATTGTTAATTCAACTGCAGCAGCAAATGAAGCCACCAGTCCTATATTCTCACATTCTAACCTCATCTTTGTTCCGGCCTGAACCGATTCTTTGCTAAATTTTGTGACTTGAAATTACTAGAATTTGTGGTGTAGGCTTCTTAGCTTATATGCAGTCAGTTGTTTACTTGAACAAATTAATAATTATATATGATTACTCTTATTGCACCTAGGGGTGGCAATTCGTGTCCACCTGTCATATTCGGGTCATGTCAATATACTAGTATTATATTTTATTCGCTAACCCGAACACGACACAAATAATAATCATGTCAAAATTACAAATTCAAACACATCCCATTTAGTAATTGGGTAACACGACACAACCCATATAACCATTTATTAATTTGATCATTTAAATTTATATGAATTACAATTAACCCTTCAATGTTTAACACAATAACATATTAAATGGGTTAATTTGGGTTTAATTTTAATTTATATATTAATTAAACTTGTCAATTCAGGTCAATTTCGTGTCATGCAGATTGACACGAATATACTCATTTATTAAATGGGTTATGCAGGTCAACACAAATTTGATTCAAACACAATTATACTCAACCCAAACATGCAAAAAATGTGTCGAGTTCGTGTCAGGTTCACTAAATGGGTTATGAGGGTCAACACGAATTTAACTTAAACACGATTACACTCAACCCAAACACATAAAAAATGTGTTGGGTTCATAGGTCGTGTCAAATTTTGTCAGGTCTTATTAACGGTCATTTTACTTGGAACAGGTTCAATCCAGTTGTCTCCCTATTCAGCCACACTGTGGAGCGGATTCCTTGCTGTAATATCAGTCAATATGGTTATTGCCTTCTACATTTGTATGGCAATGAAGGAACCTTCAGACAAACATGAACCAGATCCAGCTTTTCTTGCTGAGGCCAAAGCCAGTGTAAGTCAATCTACTACATCTGATGAAATTGATGGTTCTTCCCAATCTCGTGAAAAAGAGGAATAGAATAAAATCGATCGAACTGATTGCAGAAACCATGACAGATTAGATGAACATTGAGAGATCATACACTCTAATTTTGTGTTCAAGTAGTATTGTTGTTTATTTATTTTTGTGTTTGAGATTTGATGTTGGTAGACAAATTTCTGAGACTGCAGTTGTTAATGTACATTCACATTACCACTTGATGGAAATGCTACTTCTATTGGCATTAAATTGATGTGCATGTTAAAGATTTAACCAGCAGTATATGCGCCAATTTGATTCTTGTTTTTGAAAACTGTTCTCGAGAACCATTTGGTGTTTTCTGAAAATTGTTATTGTTCTCTTAATTTAGTGTTTTATGTGTTTTCCATAACAAAAAAAAATGTTGGGAACCAAACGTGTTCTCCTTATTTTTCTTATTCTTCATGTTTTTGAGAACAGAAAACAGTTTTGAAAAATAGAAATCAAACAAGCCTATTGTTTTCTCATTAATTTCCAAGGTTTATAACTAAGATGCAGAATATGGGTACAAATTAAAATTTGTATATGGGTATAAATAAACTCATTCTTTTATGTCAAAACAGAACATTCATATTACCCCTTGATGGAAATGCTACTTCTATTGGCCTTAAATTGATGTGCATGGTACAGATTAAACCAGGCAGGAAAAGCCAAGAGACAAAAGGAATATGAGTATATTGATTTCTCATTCATTTCCAAGGTTTCTAACTAAGATACAGAATATGGGTACAAATATTCTCATTCTGTTATGTCAAAACAGAGCTTAGCCTCATCCCAGGGGCCATTGATCTCAAACTTGTATTCCTGAATCCTTATAAGCCAGTAAGGACAGACAACATTCACAAAAACCAACAGACCCAGCAGCAGTACAAAAAGAAGCTGATGCAACAAGAAAACGAACGCCATTGTCAAGAACATCAACCCGAAAGAGAACCAGAGGTGTAACTGGAACGAGTATTTCTTAATACAGTACGTGATAAGTGGAGCAAAGAGGAATACTTGCAAGGAGAACAGCATGATGGCAAAAACCTGTGTTCTTGATGGAAGATGAGAAGCAATAAAAACTGAAGCGACTATAGACGCGTTCAAAGAGATGCAGCTAGTCAAGGCTGGATTATTCAAAGCTCCAGGAGCTCTAATGGTGGATCCAGAGTAGTCATGCAGGAAGAGATGGACAACAATGAGGGAAACCGTGACTGCCCAGATGGTGTCTGAGCTGATGGACCTTGTGAGAGTCTGGTAGATGGGCGCCAGAACGTATAATCCAGTTGTGAAATATGAGATGTTGATGAAGTATCGGAAGAGAAGATTGAGAGACAGCATCTCAGAGGTTAGAATAAGAACCAGGAATCCCAGACCGAGAAGGATTACATCAAGAAGCAAAAGGGTATCTTCATTGAGGGTTGATTTGAGGGTGCAGGTCCAAACCAAGACAACAAGTGCAACAATGCATAGATATTGAGAGATGGAAACGGCGTCTAGCATCACCTTGAGCATGCTGCGTTTAACAACGTTGGCGTTCATGACCATAGCTGCGAGGAAGGTTTCGTCTGTGTGGTTGTCGTCAAACCCGGGTTGCATCCCTCCATATGCCATTTTCCTCCATCTCTGTCTGGTTGGTGATGGATTTTCATCGAAGGTTGAATCCATGACGATTCCGCCTCTGTATTGAGAGATGCCCTCAACAGTGAAACTAATGTTGTGTATCCCAATCCTGCGACAAAATTTCGTCAATGATTGGGAAGAAAACACTTCAAATTCGAAAGAAGCAAGCTTACAAACCTCAAAAACTTTGAAGAAACCAACTTAAATGGAAATGGTTGTCCCAATAGTAAAACTCGTGTTACAGCATACTAATCCTGCAAGGACAAACATCGATGAATGAGGGAGGAAATTATCAAAATGTATAGAAATCTGTTCAAACATGCAGTACTAAAAACATATGGAAATCCGTTCAAGCATGCAGTTTTCCAAACCTTTGAAACTTTGAATTCATGCAGTTTATTCCAATGCTGCGTATCCCAATCCTGCAAGAAAATTTCGTTAGTGATTGGCAAGAAAACACTTCGAATCCAAAAGAAAGCCGTTAAAAAATGCAAGTTTACAAATCTCTAAAACTTTGAAGAAACCAACTTAATTGCCGCAATAGTAAAACTCGTGTTACAGCATACTAGTCCTGCAAGGAAAAACATCGATGAATGATGAAGGAAATACTTCTTAATGTATAGAAATCTGTTCAAACATGCATTTCTCAAAACATATAGAAATCTGTTCAAACTTGCAGTTCTTCAAACCTTTGAAACTTCGAATAAATAAACTTACATGGAACTCTAATCCCAATTCTGGCAGAAAAATACCCTAATGCCAATATCTAGGATAAAGGGACCTAAACAATAGAAAGGAAAACCTAACCCATTTTTACAATGATAAATTTATTACAAAAAGAAAAAAGAAAAAAAAAGGATGAAGCGAAACCTAACAATTTTATTAAATACTTCCAATGCTAAAAAACACTAAATTTGTTAGAAAAGGGATTAACATGAAAATAAAATCATTAACAAATTAACAGAAACCACATTATGAGCCTATCAAAATTCTAATGCAGTCTTTGCAGCCAAGAAAGCTGTTCAAATATGCAAGCTTACAAACCTCAAAAATCCTTTGAAGAAACCAACTTAAATGGAATTATTACCAATAGTAAAACTCGTGTTACAGCATACTAATCCTGCAAGGAAAAACATAGATGAATGATAAAGTAAATACTTCGAAATGTATAGAAATCTGTTCAAACATGCAGTTCTCAAAACATATAGAAATCTGTTCAGTCCTTGCAGTTCTTCTCAAACCTTGAAACTTTTAATAGTCAAACTTACATGGAGCTCTTATCTCAATTCTAAGTGAGAAAAATACCCTTGATCTCCTATATCTAGATGAAGTAGGGGCCTCCCAAATAATAGAAAGCAAGAAAACTCAACTCATTATTACAATGATAATCTATAACAAAAGTAAAAAGAAAAGAAAAAAAGGACAAGAGAACCTAATAATTTTATTAAATACTTCCAATGCTAAAAACACTATATTAGTTACGCAGGAAAAGGTTAACAAGAAAATATGATCATTAACAATTAACAGAAACCACATTGTGAGCATATCAAAATTTAATGCAGTCTTTGTAGCAAGAGTGCAGGCAGGAGAAATGGAACTAAACCCTTTAACTCCTAATCTTGGTAATCAAGAAAAAAAAAACTCAAAATGAGTGAGCCTGCACAATTATGGATGCCTTTTCTTTCTAAATGTGGAACTAAAAGATTTTATTTTTTAGAAAGCCATGCATGAAGAGCATAAAACTAAACTTAATAGTTTTATTTTCATTTCTTTTACTTCCTCAGCAACCAACGAAGCAGATGAAAAATAAAAAATAAAAAATAAAAAATAAAAAATAAAAAATAAAAAAACAATAAATACAAGAAAACCAGAGTTCCCAATCAATCATGAACCAAAAACCCAACTTTGGGGATTCCAAAACCTTAGGCAAAATCACTTGGAAACTAAAATCCACATGACCGAACATCCAAGCTGTGACCAAACAAATGTAGAGGACAGTTCATCATATTGCCTGAAATCATACATCTAAATAAATTTGTTCACAAAACCAAAGTATATAAGTACAAGGTAATAGTACTGATTAATCTGAAGAATCAACTTTCTTTAACATATTCAGCATGTTTAAGTAAAAAACTTTAGAAATTCTGTTATCTTGATTTCAAGCCAAACATGTATTTAAATACTGGTTTTACTGAAACACACAATGTGCGAATGATAATCAAAAATTCAAGAGCCGTGAATCATCTCCTGCAATAGCTGCAACTTAACAAACCTAACACTGAAAGTCAGAATCATCACAGGAGGCCTTCTCTTTCGTTTTTCACACGGATTTCAGAGAACACCCCATCAAACAACCCCAAAATTCAGCACTGCTGAAAACGCAAGCTTCCCAAGAAAGCTAATCTATTAAAACCAGATTTTCCAGAACAACAAATCATCACGATAAAATCCCAGATAAACTAGAATTTCCAGACTGAGATTTAAGAAAACACACAATACACAATAAACAGTGAAAGTCAGAGGAAGTTGATTGATTTGTAAGTGAAGCATACCTGTGAAAATAAGAAATTCAAAGAAAACCCAGCAACACTCCTCTAATTCCTTCTTCCTAAAAATCCCATGACTAAATACCCCAAAATTAAAGCCCATTTCCACAAACGAAAACTCAAGACGAATGCATAAGATCAACCAAAATGCAAACCAAATCACAGATCAGACTAATTCAAGACGGGAGAGGATGAAGAAGGAGAGAAAGCTACTTAGAAACCCCAAACGGAGGGACTAAGTGAAACCAACTTGTTAAGGAACTCGGGGCAAAGAGGCCGGCATGGACGAGCGGCAGCCAGCAGGCGAGAGGAGGTTACGCCAATAGACGAGAAACCAACCATCGTCTACTTTTTTTCTTTTTTTTTTTACAGTAATAAAAGACAAATATTTATACTTTTTCTCATTGAAACAAAATATTTAAAAAATAAAATAAAATTTAAACCTTTAAAAAGAATAAAAAAATATAAAAGTAAAAAAAAAAAATGAATTGATGATTTTGATAAACAGTTTAATTCTACATTATTCCTATTATATGATTTAAATATCCTGTTTAACTTTTAACTTTTATATTAGTTGTATATAATCTGGCTCTTTGACTTTTAAAAGTTTAAATACTTTAAGAGATTAACGAAGAGATAATCTCAATAAAACCTCGAATCCTATTCCTCCTTGCATATGTCATTGCCTTCCATATGGATTTGTCAATTTTATCTCGGATCTCCATTATTTTACTATTTGAGTCGGTCTTATATTTTTCTATTTTGTTCGAAAATAACTTCATGGTAATTGAAACAATGATTTTTTGGAGTTGTTTTTATTTTATAAAACGTTTTGAAAAAAAAATAGTAGATATTTAATAAAATTTATAAAATATTTTTAAAAATCAATGTTAATTTTTGAAGAAACATTTATTAGGGGATTTAAAAAAAAAAACTTAGAATATAAATTTTATTATAACATTATGCAAATGATATTTAATTAAAAACGTTTCAATTGATAAATAATTTTTTAAATACATAAAATATTTTCAAGAAAATTGTATTAAAAATATAAACATATAGTACATAAAAAACACTAAGAAAATCTGCTTTAAAATTTATAATAAATTTCAAATATATATTACTCTTAATAATATTTTTAAAATAATTCTCAAAATTGACCTTTTAGATTAGTTGCCATTAACTTTGTTTATAATTATTTCATAGCTACTTGATTTTTAAAAGCCTTTTTATAGTGTTTTAATAATAATTTGAAAAAACGATTGAAAAAATAATACTTTGGAAAAATATGGATAATATATGCTAAAAACCATTTTTAATATTTCATGAAATTTATCTTCAAAACAAATATTTGAAGACATTTAAAAATCAAGCAATTTTTTTTTACCTTTATTAATTTTATATATTTTATTATAGTGTTTTGTTCTTATAAGGATTCATAGTTTAAAAGATCTTGAAACTCTTTATCACAATTTACCGCAATTTACCATTAGATTTTAGGATAATTGCTTTTAAGACATTATTAAAAAATAGTGCTTATTTTTATTAAAAAGATAAAATTAATATTAAAATCATCAACTTTTATAATTTTTGTATTTAAATCGTGAGCAAAACTTTACTTTTTAAATATATAAATTTTAATGAATATAGTTTTTAAATCTTTCGACTTCTATCAAAATATGATTTTGATGTTAAAATTATAATTAAAATGAATGTTAAAACTATAATTAAAATAAAAGTTAAGATATAAAAATAAAATTAAAATTTTGATATATTTTAAAAAACAAAATTTTATTGGAGATTTAAAGACAAGGATTTTAATATTAATCGGAGGGAAGAGAGATACATCCAAGAGGAGAGAGAGAAGAAGCAGAAAAAGGAGCGAAAAAAAAACCCTAGGAGCTAGGATTCTCGGGAAATCAACAATGGGGAAGAAGAAGAAGAGAGTGGCAGCGAAGGTGTGGTGCTACTATTGCGATCGTGAATTCGAGGACGAGAAGATACTGGTACAGCACCAGAAGGCTAAGCACTTCAAATGCCACGTCTGTCACAAAAAGCTCTCCACCGCCGGCGGCATGGTCATTCACGTCCTCCAGGTCCACAAAGAGACTGTCTCCAAGTAATCTCTCGAGCTTTTTTTTCCGTCCTAATTCATACATATGTATACCGATTCTTGGAAGTTGCGGTTTTCTGAGATTGTGAGCGGATTTTCTGAAGGTTGAGTTTGGAATTTGCGATTTTATGACATGGTTTTGTTTAGGTTCGGCGATTTTTTTTTTCCGACCCGTTCGCTGTGTTGAGGAATTTCTGTTTTACTTTCATCGGGCTTTTACTGGAATACCCATAGAGATCAGTGGAGCGGGGAATATTTTTATCTTGGATATTATTTTTTGCTGAAACCAGCAATTTAAGCATATGATAAGATAGGAAAATTTAATTCCCGAAGAAATATAAATGGTCATTACAAAGCAACAGGGAAAACGGAGATTAAAACAACGGTCACTGGAATGAAATGATAAATATAGGAGCAAATCAATAAACATGACATTAACTGTTGTGCATTTCAACAATATGCATGGTTTAAATTGCGTTTTCTTTTCCTCCTTTTTTTTTTTGTGAGACATCGTGCTCTCCAATGGCTTCCACATCATTGATCTTCCATGGGCTTCTGGTTGGTTTTGTATATTTGCTTGTAATTTTCATTACAGAGCTGTATTGATATGCATATTGCATGGTGGAAACTCCAGAGCTACCACTTGAGAATGCAAGTTCAATTCCTATAGAAGTCTGGAACGGGAGTGCTTATAAGTTGAGCAATGCAAGAACAACAAAAAAAAGTTCACATATTTATTATTTTTTCAATATGAAAAGGGATGTTGGCACTTGTTTAATGTCCTTCTTTTATTGCTATGCTCTTTCTTGTAATGTTGTTTGCATTTCTGCTAATTCTATGTAGACACAACTCCTTTACAGGGTTCCCAATGCAAAACCTGGCAGAGAGTCAACTGAAATTGAAATATATGGAATGGAAGGGATCCCACATGACGTCTTAGCGGCTCATTATGGTGAGGAAGGTAGTAATCCTTACAAATCTGTTGTTCCTTTGATATCCTTTTTCGACGTGTGTTTGTGTGCATGCCCGTGCACAAACATGTGCCAGTTGAGATTTCATTCTTAGTCCTGTCTTTCTCTTAGATTGCATTCTTCTACTTGATTTGCAATGGGATTTCAAAATGTTTACGACTTAAAGCATTCTGATTTGTTCAGTGTCTTGTTGTTGTTGCTGTTATGTCTGTATGTTTTCTCCTTTCAAATGTTATTTTTATTACTGACCCATTGCATAGTTCTAAAAGGTTTCTGAGGCTTCAACTTGGAGAGAAAAAGACCTTCAAGCACAAATGCAAATCTTCAATAATATAAGCTCACAACTTGAGGTGTGAGTATCTAATTAAACATTTTCCTGATGATTGCATGAGCTGCATCCTCTTTGGAGCGCTTTTTGACTATATTTCGTATCCAAACAAAGATTAGAGAGTTTTCAGACTGTTTAATACTTTTAGCTAAAAGAAATATGTGTCTCATATATGATAGCAATATGATCTGAAGTGAAGGAGTTTCTCACGGTTTTTTTTTAATTGGTAACTGTCTAATGCTTTACTTTGTTTGATACTTTGACCTGTCTAGAACTTAAATTTTGTGTGATATGAAAGGTTATGTTCCATTTGGAGCAAAATTATGGTGGGAAAGATTGAATCGATCAAAAAAAAAATGGTGGGAAAGATTGACATTTGTATTACATTCTAACAACAATCAAGTCTCTTGCAGATGAAGATGGCCCATCAAAATTGGCTAAAGTGGAGATCCCAGGTTCACAACCCAGTGGTAGTGCAGTGCCTGGAACTTTAGGAATTGGAGTTCCTCCTCCACCAGCATTAGGCGCAATGCGGCCAGTGTATGTTTTAGAATTTTATTTTAAGATCTTTCTGCTCACATTTATATGGTGTTTGAAAAAGTAGATCAGGGAAAAAAATTGTGGAAAACCTACACTGTTGTTGTGTATGATATAACTAAAAGGTTAGTAGTGTTGTGCATGATGAGAAAATTTGATTTCCAGTGTTTCTGGTTATCATTTATTCTACTTTCTTTACAACTGATTTGATGGATTTTTTTGTAACCTATGCTGATTAGAACTCAGCATTTGTCTTATGGAATGCATGTGCTCAATTGTTACATTCATGAGAATGAACGTCTCATCCAACATCATCAATATGCTTTTTTCCCCTCCTTTTCTGATAGGGTCATATGACATTGGAATGCCCCACTTGTCGATATGGGTATATGTGTTTTCTTATTGTATTTGAGGGTTTGTTTATGGATTAGCTTTGATAACAAATTTTCTTAGCAGTAATACCTTTGAAATAATTGAGCCTTGGAAGCCCGGCTCAAGTGATAAAGGGTTGGGTTGGATTTATAGGAGGTTCTAGTTCTAGTCCTAATGAAGAGAAAAAAATCCCTATCAGAAGACCAAATGAATAGAAAAAAGTCCCTATCAGAAAATTATATTCTAATTAGGTTCTTATGCATTGGGAAATTGTGGCCATCTATTTCAATTTTTTTTGCCCTTGAGGCATGACTCAAGTGGTAAAGGGATGGGACAAGGTTATGGGAGGTTCCAGGTTCGAGTCTCGAAGAGGAAAAAAAACACTTGTCTATAAAATAAAATCTATTTCAAAGTTTAATTGATGAGTTCGTAATTTTTGTCAGAAAAGCTAGAATATAACATTTGCTAATCCAATCAGAAACCCCTTACTGTGTATTTCATTGTCAAAGCAACATTTACACCCATAGCTTACTGGAAGTTTTTGATTGTTGTGTGGCACAGTTACAATCCTGCATTAGCAGTGCCTCCTGCTGGTTGGCCAATTCCTGCTCGTCCACAGACTTGGTACCTGCAGCATCCAGCAGCCTCTATCCGTCCTGTTCCATTGGGTATGACACAACAGCCTTTGTTTCCAATACAACCAGTCACGCCACCTCTGTCATCCTCTATGACTTCCGCCCTTCAAACATCCTTGCAAATAACTCCTCCTGGGCTTCCCACACCTGCACCTTCTGCTCCTTTACCTCAACCATTGTTCCCCGTTGGTGTTAATAACAATTTGCTGACTCAAAATTCACCATTTTCAATACCCATGCTTTCAACAAGTATTCCATTAAGCTCTCAAGCAGAACTTAATAGCTCAACTGACGGACATTCCAGTATTAACAGTTCTCTTGCAAGTAGCTACAGTGCCCCAAGCATTCAAGGTTTGAATTTTTCTCATCTTTGGTAGCTTTAAACTGGTCTTTTTAATTTCATTTTGTTTATTGCTCTTTCCCGGCTGAATGTGAATCACTACAAAAAATCTCGAAACTTGAAAATGTGTTGAAGATTTTCAGATGGATTGAAATTTAAGAATGTCTGCTACATCATGAAGCTTTCTTGAATTTTAAAATTTTCAGAATAATTCATCAATCAAAAAAAAAAATCATAATAATTCATTTTTTGTGGTAATGTCTATTTGCTTAGAAATGTTGCTAAGAATTACCATTCTTCAGTAACCCTGTATTTGTTAAGATGAATGGCTTGAATTAGGAGTATTTTACTCATTTTTTATTGAGCATACAAAGAACATATTTGCCTCCTGTGCCTACAATTTGACTTTCTGAATTTATCTAAATTATAATGTTTTATGTTATTAATTTTGGAAGGCAGGGCCCTTGTGTATTTTTTGGGGTGGTTTGGAAGACTAGGAATGATTTTTTTTTAATCGATAAAAGACTAGGAATGATATTTTTTTTTATCGATAAAAGACTAGGAATGAGATTGTATTTAGAGATGAGGTTTTGCCTATACAAAAGGTTAAGTATCATTTTGTACATCTTCTTTGTTTGGAGACCAAATCATTTTCTTCGGATGGACCTACGACTTTGGCTCAATATATTGATTTGGTGGGGTTTAGTAGATAGGGGTGGGGCTTTTACACATTTCTTGTGAAGGGTTTTGCACTTTTTTTGTTTTTCTTCTTTGTGAGGGGTTAAGTATTTTCGTGTACTCTTTGGACCGCTATTTTAGCATCTCTTTCATCAATGTACTCTTACTCTTATCAAAAAAATTTGAAGTTTTTGCTCAGTCTGGTGTTTTTTTTAAACAGGTTACAGGGCATACCAAGTTTCATTCACTTTACTCCCTCTTTTTTTTTGGTTCTTTTTCCCCCTTTTGAGTTAGTTTATTTATGTGGTTCTTGAAAATTTAGTTGTGGTTTGTATTCTATGGATAAGTACCTCGTGTGTCATAGGCCTTTTAACTGCCATTCTGCATATGTTAAAATCGAAAATACCATATTGAGTGACGAAATATTGATTTTGTTTCTTTCTCCCTTCCCCCTCCTGGCCTTCTCTAGGTATCATTATAATATAGCTAGCATGCCAAATGGTCCCATTGGTCATTGCAAATAAGGATGAAACAGTATGCACTCTATTAAGTAAGAATTTTCTTTTGTTTTCACACTGAAATGCTGTTATAGCCCCCTTTATAAGTTGCAACTTTGTACAACAATAAGGTCAAAAGAATACGGGTATGTTTTGGTCATTCCTATGTCCCTTATCATTTAGTTAATGCCTCAAAAAAGCAGTGACCTTGGTTGAGTGAGGCCCTATTTTGATTCGTGCCCTGAAATCCCCAAACAATCCCTTCTGGTCTTCTGGAATTTGTAAACAAATATGTTACCTCCTGTTCTTCTGGAATTAATTATTGCACAAGCATAGTATGCGCCCCGGAATTAATTCTTGGGTGTTGTCTGATGGAGACAAGTGGCAGCCCACCTTTGAAAGTTTACCACATACGCAAGGGCTCCAAGGCTCAAGCCTTAATTTGGCATTCTTTGGATGATAAAGGGCCTAGTTGGGATCTTATATAACGGGTTGGTTGTCATTTTCCAATGGTTGTGATTTTCCAAGGGTTGTGATTTTCTATGATTGTCATTTTCTATGATTGTCATTTTCCAATAGTATTTATGAGGTCCTAAAAGTCAAGTCAAAGTTGTTAGTTTGAAGTTCATTTACTAGATGATAGTTCCAAGAGTAATGGGTTCCTAGAATCATCTATATATATGGTTGTATTCAGTCTTGGTGAATGGATGAATGAATTGAAGAAATTTCCAGCAATTACTAGTGTCTTTGTGTGATGCAAAGATCCCTATGGTGTGATGCCTAAGGTTCCTGTGAGGACTAGGTTATTTCAATCTCTTTATGCTGATACAAAGAACTCTTGGTGTGAAGCTCGGGTTTCTAGGAGGATTCCAGAGTTATTTTACCACTTGTTCTTCTAATTTTCTTGGTGCTTGCATCACTGTCAGCCTCAGTTGTGATTCTATTTCAGTCAGAATCATTCCTACGCAGGAAGCAGGAGAGTTAGAGAGCAACCCCTTTTCTTTTGTTTTGGACAATCTGGAATGAGAGGAGCAGATTGGCCTTTAGCGATGACATGATATCCATCCAAAGACTCAAGTTGCATGGATGTGCTTCTTTTTTTCTCTAGCTAGCTTTTTTGGTCGGTTGGGATGTGATTATGGTGGGGGCTGATTTCCTTGGGTGGACACTTTATTGTCGTACCTTTTTTGATGGGTGTATAGGTATTGTATACCTTGAGTCTCTATTTTAGTGGCTCTTTTCAAGGAATGTTTCTTACCTATCAACAACAATAATAATAATAATTCTAGGGAACTACTGAAAAAAAGGGGATTCCAGCTTACAAGCAGATGTCCCCTTTGCAAAAAAGATGAGGAGACCATAGACCATCTCCTGCTCCACTGCCCTTCAGTCTGGGGCGTTTAGGCAGCCATACTTTCCCTGCCAAGAGTGGTATGGGTTTGTCCTTGCTTGGTTAAAGAGTTGATGATGACATGGACAACCTTCCCCATTAGAAAGAAAGCTAGAAACATGTGGAAGACAGCTCTTCCTTGCCTTTTCTAGACGATTTGGAAGGAAAGAAACAATAATAATATTTCTAGGGAACTGTTTTGAATATCGACTGGTACGTCAGTATCAGTTTGGTTGTGCCCAGTCGCACAAATGAGGATCCTGATTGGTCTACTTTGTGTTTATTTTGGGGTTTAAAACATTATGACTATGGGATACCGTTTTTTAAGTTTCAAGAGGAGCTTACATGTTATGGTACCTGCAGTAAGGAAACCTATCGAAAGTCGTTGTATGCGTATCTATCAAAATAAAAAAAAATGTTATGGTACCTGCAGCTAGGCTTGCCCACTAATTCAGTTGCATGTGCAAGTCACTTTGTTTGTGGTTTAGTTGACCCTGTGTAATAAATTTCAATTTTAATTTCATTTTGCCTTTATTAATTGTAGGCGGGCCACCGATCAACTCACATTCTTATGCTTCTGGTCCTAATACTGGTGGTCCTTCAATTGGGCCACCTCCCATCATTGCAAATAAAGCTCCTGCTACTCAGCCACTTGGGAACGAGGTGTATTTGGTTTGGGATGATGATGCAATGTCCATGGTCAGTTGTTCTGAATGCAATTCCATGCCGTCTTTTTGTAATGCAGATGCGGTTATTTGTTATTTTATATCGGTATGGTTTAAAATGTTTGCAGGAGGAAAGAAGAATGTCGTTAGTGAAGTACCAGGTGCATGATGAAACTAGCCAGGTAAGTTATAACTACTTCTGTAATAAAATTCTTTCAAATGGATATGGAGTTGCCTCCAACTGGATCGGTAGGCTTTATATTTTGTTTGTTTAGTATTCAATTGTTTCTGCATGTTACATGTTTCAATAGGTATGTACTTATTTAAAAAAATACATGAATTTTTCTTATCCCCCTGTATTAAAAAAGAAACACCATGCATTTTGGAGAACATGCGATTAATCTTCTTCCTATTCCTACTTCCGAACCCACTGGTTATTAGGGCATATGCTGTTTTGTTTATAATCGCCTTTCTCCAATTTGCAAGCATATTCACCAACTTGTGGTCATCAAAAGATTCCAATTTCCATGTAGGTATTTACATAATTACATTATCTCTGCTGTAATTAGTAATTACATTTCTGACAAGCTTTGCTGCAATCAACTTCGAGGATTCTCCAACCTAGCAATCTTACACACGGTTAAGAACAAAGTGTATGTATGTATGTATGTATTTGCTTTTCCAAAATTTGAATTCATTTCTTGTTATTCATTCTCCCTATGCTCTCAATTTCGAAGCATAGGGGTTTGGGTGTGTTAAAGTCATGATATTCATTTAGAATCCAAATTCTATAAACTTGAGCTTTTAAGTGAGTTGGTCGTTTAATAGGGTGGAACGAGAATTGATGTATCAGTATTTGCCCATTTCTAGCATCATTATAATTTAATATATGACCCAACAGTGAAATTCAGGCTTGGCCCAGGTCAGCTTCTTTCACAAAATCTATTGCATAAAAAAAAAAGAAAAAAAAAGCCAAAAACCAAAATATATTATGTTCCTTGATTTTCAATTATGCTTTCCATATTTCAGATGAGCTCAATTGATGCGGCCATAGATAGAAGGATACTGGAGAGCAGGCTTGCCGGCCGAATGGCGTTTTAGATAATTGCTGCATCTTCAACAACTGGAACGTAATTTGCACTTGTAAGTGAGTGCTAATCTCCTCAATCCTTGCTTGTATTCTTTGCAAGAAAAGGCTTAGGAGAGGTTAATTCTTTTAAGGGTATCAGAAAGAAGTAGACGAATTCTTTTTTTTATGTGTTATTTCAATTTTATTTTTCAGATATCATTGCAGCTTTAACAGGACATTAGTTTAGCTTTGAAGTGTTCTTAAATTACAGGTGGATTGGTCCTTTCTTGGTATACCATCAAGACTCTGGGAATCTTTTGGTGTATATTAATTCGTTTCCTCACTCTCCGATTCTTCTTTTTTTTTTTCTTCCATCTTTTCCTTTGGTTACCAATGTGATATTCTCATAGCATTAGCTCCACACAAAGATCATGGGAAGAAGATTTAAGTTCAGTGTTAGAGAATCCAGAAATGTCAACCCAACCTTACTGGCTACTACAAGTTAAGCTAATCTAATCCATTTCTATTCTCAGCCACATCAACCCACCCAGTATTTTACGCTAAATTTAAGAAACCTTAAACTGTTATAAATAAATAAATTTATAAATTTATCATTCTTCAAATAAAAATATATAATAATAATTAATATATAAAATGATTAAGTCTAAACAATATAGTAATAGTAAGCAATCTTAAATAAATAAATAATATTAGAATACTATTATAATCAAAGTATCAAACTACTCACTAAATAGTATAAAAATAATAAAATAACAACTTAATAATATATTTGAGAAACAACCTAAAAAGTATCGTATTCAAATCTTACATGCTTCTAATCTTCATTTCCATCCTCATTATATTCACACACAACATGATCTATACAAAGATGTATATCCTCATTGGTGATTAATTATCATCATCTATTAATAATTTAGAATGTTAACAACATAATTTCATTTATGCTTGTTAATAAAAATATTTTTCAAAATACATCTCCACCATATAATAATGAAATATCATATTTATTTTTGAAAATCTATCTTGCCAAAAGATATAATCATATTAGAAATAAATTGAAGTATAATTTTTGTTAATTATTTTTAAACATTATTTTCATATTAATACTCAGCTAAAATAAAATTATTTAAAGATAACGACAATTTAGCTTATTAAATTTTAATTTAATTTATAAACTAATACAATTCTCATTTTTTATACAAAGTTTAATATATTAATTATTTATTATAATAATAATAATTTTTAAGACCTTTATGTTACAAAAGAGATAGTCAAAATATCAAATTTTTATGTATTTAATAAAATCTTAATTACTACTAATATTTAAAAATTAAATAAAAATATTCTGTCAATAGGGCTAACCTGTGCCAAACTACACAATATGTATCAAAACTGTCAGATAAATTGGTCCGATTTGTTCTAATCTAATTTTACAACCCAATCCTTCAAAACTTGTGTTTCAAAGCCAGGTTGTTTTCATCGAACTCAACCCATATCGCGCCTACTTCCAAGAGTGCTCTCTCATCTATTGCTGACCTTGGGTTGAGCTCTCTCGATCGTACTGTTCTTTGGCACCCATCATTGATATTTCACAAGAAACAGACGTAGCTATGAGATGACCACCTCGAGAAAGGGTTATCCGGCACCTTAGCAAAGACGGCTTCGAGCGACCTTGCCAGAGATGATCTACTCAGTCACATCGCCGCAGATCGCTCAGCCTTTATCAAAGCTAAGATTTAAATAATACTTATTATCACATCGATTCCACACACGAAGATGGTCGATACTTAAGCTTTAATGCGTTCATTTATCATGCTGATATTTTGAATTGGATTCTTCGATTGATCTTTAAGCCCTATCACAATGCAAGGACGAGGGTAAAGCATGTGGGTGCTCTATCCTTTTATAGGCAAAATTAAAGAAATATTCCATTAAAAAGATTTGGGGTAATCTCACAGTTGCAAAAACTATTTACGTATAATTTCGTTATGATCCTTTATACTGAATTATAAAACTATTTTTTACATTTAATAATTTATTAACAAAAAGTTGATTTAAATTTTTTATATTAATCGATCATGTCTAACTCATATTGTAAAACGTTGAATGTTTCGTTTTAAAAAAAGCGAGGCCTATAAAGAGAAGGGGTCTTGGGGATTTGAGTACGTCTCCATAAAACAATTTAAAAAAATAATTATCTAAATAAAATGAATAATATCAACATAAATTATTGTATTTCTAAAGAGGTTCTATTACAAATAGTTTGAGGATAATTAAGAGTTCAACAAATCCTTTGATATCAGATTTAGAACTCTGAAAGCTTTTACCTATTAAAAGTTTTTCTTCTGCCAATGTTATAACTTATTTTCCAAGTCTTGGAAAATAACTCCAAGTCTTGGAATTTTTTTTTTGAAAATGATATTTTAAAAGGAATGGTAATCTAATTTTTGTCAAATTATGAATTCATCTAGCAATTAATGTCATAAAAAATATTATCAATATACATATGTTTTTAAATTTCTAGACTTTCTTTTAAAATCATAAAAATATTAAAGTTGAAGTCATTTTATCCAAAATTATTCTTAGAGTGGCATTCATATTGGATGTTGTGTTTGGCTTCAAAAATAGTAATGAAAGAAAAAAAATTAAGGAGGAAAATATTTTTCTCATGCTCTGATAGTCTTATATAAAAATTTAAACTTAAAAATATACTCCAAATTAATTACTCACTAATTATATATATATATATATATATATATATATATATATATATATATATATATATATATATAAAATTCTTAATATTTACATTATTAAATTAAAATGAATAAATAATGTGTTTTAATTTATCATTGGTAATCAATCATACATTCCTTTGCTCATAAATTTGTTTTCAACAGAAATGGAGGAAAAAATGAAAACCATTAAAACCCCAAAATTTCAAAATTGCCAAACAGACCCCTCCTCCCCTGCTTTGCCCTAAAACCCTGAATTCGTAGCAAAACCCTTCTCTCATTTCCCATATCTGCCATTGTACGTACATATGCTTGATTCTGAAACCTGTAAGAGGCTGAGATGAAAGCTTTGAGGGGTTTGAGAGCGCTCACAACCCTCTCTTCCAGAACCCCAAAACCCCATCTTTCTCCCAATCTTCTTCTCTATCGCTTCTACGCCGCCCAACCTCAGCAACTAGACGACTCCACAACCACCGACTCCGTCGAAGGCCACGTAGACGATGACGCCTTTTTCGACAGTTCCCAATTCACATTACCCGACATTGGTACGTCCCAGGTTTCGGATCAATCCCTATGGGACTGGAAGTACAGGGCTAAGGCTGACCGCGCCATATTCGGGGAGGAGACCCAGAAGCAGGAGTCCGGAGAAGAGGAGAAGAAACGGCGGGCCATTGTGCTTGCGAAGGCTCTGCTTGAAGCGGCGTTGCAGAAGCCCGACGAAGAAGAGGATGTGCCGGTGAAGGAAGAGGACCAGAAGTCGTTGTCGGTCGGAGTAATTGGAGCTCCCAATGCCGGAAAATCTTCACTGACCAATTACTTGGTTTGTTTGTTTTTTTTTTTTAATCTAAATGAGTGATGGTTTTTTTTTTTCCTTATTAATCGTTGGCGATTTCTTAGTTTCTCAATTAATTTTGAAATAGTAGAAAAGGAAAAAGCGATTATATTGATGGCTTGTGTTTGATTTTGGCTAATATGTAGGGAATTTTTATTGCTAAAGCATTTGAATTACTAATACGGGTAAGATGAACAAGATCTTTTACATAGTTTAAGTAGTATACAGAGCTCAACATAAGTGAAGGAATCACGTAGGATGTAGCCGATTGCGAGTAAACAACTAGTTTGGATTAGTGACTGGTTGAATCCAGTTAATACTACTGAGATGGGGAATAAATCTAGTAATTTCCGGAAGGTCTACTATAATGGGGTAGATGAGGTTGGAACTGCAGATAAAGTAATAATTATACCCCGATTGACCTCTGCATCTCGGGTTTCTGTTGCTGTCCTCAGCCTCAAAGTATTGTCCTCTTAAAATTGCTGTTGCTTGGAGCCAAATACAACTTAAAGTTGCTGTTTCTGCGGACAGCATACTTCTGGGCAGCCGAAAAGTTGTGCCAATTAGGCATATTTATGTTGGAAAGTTCATTGCCATGAAAAACATTCAATCAGGCAATTTGGTATGAAATGCTTTAGTTTTAATAATCTAATTAGATATTGTCCAGCTGTTCTGCTTGGTATGACATTAAGTTGAAAAAAAACAGTGGAGAACAGAGCACCTCTTGTTATTCTTTAATGGCTGATACAAGGAGGTTAATATACACAGGGATGTTTAGAAATGAACATGCAAGACAAGTTGCATCTGAACTAACTTAACTGAATCCTCTAACAAATTGCTAACTGGTTGAGCAATTTAAACTGTAATATATTACAAGGCATAAAAGATATCTAATAACTTTACACACACATTATGTTACACTATTTATTGGATCAACTTCTTTTAATCATCATTTGTCTTATGATTGTGTGTGCATATAGGTTGGGACAAAGGTTGCTGCTGTTTCACGGAAGACAAACACAACTACTCATGAAGTGCTGGGAGTACTGACCAAGGGGAACACCCAAATTGTATGATTCTTCTTTTGATTAATAGACAGTGTTGCCTTTTTGTTACAACTTATCTTAAATAGGGTGGAAAAGAACACTGTTGCTATCCCTTTTAATAAGCATGGTAATTTATTGGAATGATGCTTAAGATTGTATAAGTAATATCCAACAAAAGAAAAAAGAAAAATAAGAACAAATGGAAAAAAAAACAGCAAGGTAGTCCATTCTTTGATGCCTACTGATCTCTGCTATAGTATAGAAAAAGGATATTTTCAGCTGGCTGTAATTTCTACAATTATCTTTTCACTTGTGAAATGATCTTAGTCAGCTTCCCCCCTGGGCTTTATACGCTGTCTAATGTTCTGTTTCGTTTTTTACATTAAACCCCATGCCAGACAAGGGTGTATCCTCCCTATTTTTTCCCCCTTAAAAAGAAGCTTACCATGCCAGTTCAATAATATTTCCTGGAAATTGGAAGCACCTAACACTACCCTTTCATTTTATCTGAAAGGGGTTTTTTTTGTTTATATATCTCTGATTATATATGCTAATTAGTAGTAAGTTTGCTCTGTTAAATTGTCTCTTGTGAAAAAAGCTTTTTATTTGTTCACTCTCATAAACACTAGTTTCTGGTGTTTCCAATGCATTTCTCTGCTTTCCTTGTGATAAAATAGACATCTCAACAAATAATTTAGAACTGTATCATGTGGTTTTTTTGTATAACCTTTGCACTAATTTGTTGTGCACAGTGTTTCTTTGATACCCCAGGACTTATGTTGAAGAGCAGAGGGTACCCTTCTAGTGATACAAAAGCTCGTGTGCAAAGTGGTTGGAGCTCAGTTGGTCTCTACGATGTACTCATAGTAATCTTTGATGTTCACCGGCATCTTAGCAGGTCAGTGATGCCCCATCTACTCACAACCAATTTGATTTTGTGCAGCCAATTTCATTCTTTCTTCCTTATTTTGTAAGTGAGCCATACAAAACCAAAGAAAAGACTGTCAAAGAAGCAACTTAAAACAATACCAAAAACAAGAGGCATCCACTAATAGAGACATAATTCCCCTTGTAGGCTGCCAATATCAAAGGTCCTCACTTAGCCAAATAATCTGCTCAATGGTTTACTGAGTGAGGTACCGACAAAAGGAGCAGTTTAAACCTATGAATAAAAAAAATCCGCAAAGCAGACAACCCATTTTTTGGGGCACTCTTTTCTCTGTGTGGACCATGAAGTGACTGGCTGAGTTGTCCTTGAACAAAACACTACCGCCTAAAGAAACTGCTTGAACTAGGCTTTTAAACAATCCTAACACACAGCCTTTATAACAAGACCTACTTTATCATTGCTGGAGAAATTCAAACCTCTGCTCCCCTGTGATCATGGACTCTGCCACTATTATAAGTCATCCTTGAGTTACCCAATGAAAAACCAGGAAAGTTAAGTTTCAGGTACCTTATCATGGGAGGACGTGAGATCCCACTAAATGCAGACCTCCACTAATCTCTCCCTTGACAGTAGGCAAATCTTCCATCCAACTTGGTCACACTCAATGTTGACCCGTAGGATTTTTAGAATACTAATACCAATTAGGATGGAAAGAAGTAAACTAGACTCTAGCGACTTCCATTTATCCTAAAATATTCTAGCATTCCTCTCTAACTAGATCACTCAAAATGGAGAGTGTGGACAGGCACCAGGCTCCCTGCTCCTAGCATTGCCTCTAAAGTCATAGTAGCAAAGCACCAACATATCTATCATTTTACTAGGAGCCTTAATGAAATGATCTATATAAAAAAAATTTGTCACAGCACCGTGGCTCCTCCTAGATAATGATGGAAAAGATGACCTACTGTGTCTAACCTGCCCAAGCACATCAAGTATTGGTCGGGCTAATTGTTGTACAAAAGCTCTGTCCTTTGCAACACTGTATAGGCATTTACCTTTTTATTTATTTATTTTACTGGTAAACCCAACAGAATAATAACCACAAAAAGAATTAGCTTTTACCTTTTTATTACCCTCTAGTGATGCAAAATGCTGATTTTAGATGGAGCTTTGGGTTTCCAAATGAAGCAATGAGTAGAAAATACTGCTACAGGGATGAATAAATAACCAAACACTGATGATTATAGGGAACGATGGTGCATATGAACATGTAAGATTGGTTTTTTTTATTATTTCATTCTCACAGGCCTGATTCAAGGGTGATAAGACTGATTGAAAGAATGGGAGCACAAGCACACCCTAAACAGAAGCGAGTGTTGTGTATGAATAAGGTTGATTTGGTTGAAAAGAAGAAAGATTTGTTGAAGGTTGCTCAGGAATTCAAAGATCTTCCTGGGTATGAAAGGTAAAGTTTGTCCTTTTTGATTACATATCAAAAAAAAATAAAGTTTGTCCTTTTTTATTGTGGGTCATGGATGCTCAAGCTAGTCTCTCATTCCCTGTTTTAATTTTTCATTTTTCAGGTATTTCATGATCTCAGGATTAAAGGGTTCTGGAGTAAAAGACCTTACTCAATTTTTGATGGAGCAGGCATGTTCCATGTTAAAGATATTTCTGTCCTTTTTTATCCATTCAAAATCACCTCTTTCTATGTGGCATTAGGGAAAATTGTTCTTTCCACATGCTGATCAAAAAAAAAAATTGTTCTTTCCGCATGTTTGATTTCATGATGTGTTTTTTAGTGAATGTTACTTTGCTGATGATAGGAAGACAAACATATTTTGCAGTTTATGATAATGCTGTTAATAGAAAAATAATTTTGCTTTGTTTGTGTTTCATTTGATTAATTTTTTTAGTTTCTAGGTAAGCAAATGAGCATTTTGTTTAAAACAAGTCCAAATAGCATATGCTAAACAAAGTTGAATCTTAAATAAAATAAACGCTTACTGAGTTATCTAATTTAATCTCCAAGGATTTAGAGAGGAAAGGTGGGTGCCATGAGATGGATGGATTCTTAGGATTGGGGCAGCAGTCATGGGTTATCACTTGTTATAAAAGCAAGTTTACATCGTGGAGATGGGCTCTTCACCAGAGAGGAGGTGGGGATTGTTTGAGCCTTAATTAATGTTGCACTCTCAAATGGGGGAGGGGGGGTGTGTGGTTTCTTGGCAATGATTTTGATTATCGATTAAGTGGGGGATTGTGGAAGAAAAGAAACCTAGAGCACTTGGAAATGCGGAGCAATCTGAGACCAAGATGACATGTTCCTAAATAGTTTGTTAGCTTGGGTTGGGATGTACATAAAAAAAAGACTCATTGCCATATATTTTATAGACTGATCGGAAACATGTTTGAGATACAGTAGTTTTTTGTCTCTCTTTTGTGGATCGCTGCTTAGTGCCATCGTACATTGTCCATGTTCCTCTTTGCTTATATATATATATATATTAAACAGAATTCATTGATCAACTGGGAGAACAGGTTTTTCTTTTCATTCTTAATGGGTGTTTTATCTGTAAGATGGACAAGGAGACAGTTAATCACATTAAATGCATTAGCGGGGTTACCTGGAAGTTATGGTTGTTAGTCTTTGCAATCTTTGGGTAGGTGTTGCTTGATCGAGTTAGAGACCTGCTGCTAGGATGGTTCATGGACAAGGGGAGAAAACATGTTTTAGTGTAGGTTTTCATGTTGTGTTATGTGGTGTGTTTGGAAGGAGCTGTTGACAAAGCTTTGGGGATTGGGGCTCATGAACCGAAGAATAAAATCCATTCCTTTGAATTCTTGATTCCACTGGTGTGATAAGGAATTGTAGGTGCGAGCATAGATTTTTTAGGTGGTATTGTATACAATGTTGGGTAGTTTCTAAGATTTTCTGCTTGCTTTATTTTTTGTGTGCATGTGTGTGTATATCTGTGTATGAGAGAGGGAATAGGTTTTGTATACCTTTCAATTTTTTGTGTTTTGTGCCCATCTTCCACTCCATTGGATTCAGTTTATTTTACCTATGTAGAAAAAGGTTTTTACAATTACCATCTTTGTGTTTGTACTTTTTGCTGAATAATGCGCCTAATTCTGGCTCTTCGATGGTTTTTTATGCTTAGGCAGTTAAAAGACCTTGGGATGAAGATCCATTCGACATGAGTGAAGAAGTTATGAAGAATATATCATTAGAAGTCGTCAGAGAAAGGTTGTTAGATCATGTGCATCAGGTAATGCTTGAATTCTTCTATTTATTTACTGTAAGTGCATGTTTTACTTGGGCCTGAAGATATAATATCCATGTATCTGTCCATGCATATGTAGCAGTGTGAATAAATAGTGAGATTTAAACTGAGACTATGAATTCTGTTTGTTTCAGGAAGTTCCATATGGTATTGACCATCGCTTGATAGACTGGAAAGAGTTAAGAGATGGTTCTCTTAGGATTGAGCAACATTTGATCACTCCCAAACGAAGCCAACGCGGAATTCTTGTGGGAAAGAAAGGCTCTAAAATAGGGTAATGACCTTTTACAGTATAGGATTGCTGTGGTCTTGAGTCCATTATTTTGGTAAATGTGATATCATAACTTGAAGAATATGGTGGTTGTGCTCTCTCTTTCTTATGTGCACACTCTCTCTCTGTTTATGTGCACATACCAAAAGAAAAAAAATTATGGTAGTCGAAGACTTTATCATGGTATTATTATGATAAAGGTCTTTTCTAAAAGCCTGGTATTTGCCTAAGCATATTTGATGGATCCCTTAGAGACCCCTACTTGCGATTGTCACCCTTGATGTATTCTATCATTTGGCATTTGAATTGTAGATAAAAAACATACGGTTTATCATCAGAAGCTACTGATTAAATTGAAAACTTTTTCTTGTTTTTTGGATTTCACAAAGAGGTTATAGAACATCTTTAAGGGTTTTAGTAGAGGTTCCAAGACATTTTGTGCTAGTGAAACATGAACTTGCACACTCAAACTTAATATGGAGGAGCCCAACTGAAATTAGAGCACGTTTATGCAGAGGATTTTCTCTATAAATTTGTCCTACTCAAAAAACCCAGAAAGTGTGTATTGTCTCCAAGTTCATTTGCAGTGTTTGTTTCTAGTTTCAATGAGATCTTGCCTTGGTGTATTTGGTATTCCACTTTTAATCCCTATTCCCATGCTTCTTATAAGATCTCATATACTTGAACCATTATTTATTCTCACCTTATGGATAAATAAATGTTTTTTTGTTTACACAGGAGAATCGGCATAGAAGCTAATGATGAGCTTCGATCCATTTTCAAGAGGGATGTGCATCTCATCCTCCTGGTTAGAGTCAAATGATGTGAACAATCGATGAACCATATATATATCAGGAACTGTTATCTGTCTCCTACATCATGCATGTATAGATCTCAAGAAGCATGTATAGTATGCTGATGATGTTGTTGTGGTGTTCTTTGATGATGATTTAACATCATGAGGACAAGATGGAACTAGGTTTTAATCCAGAATGTTCATTTAACTTGGATGAGGAAGATCAAGATACCTCAAATGTGGTGGATAATTCTTGAAATCAGAAGACAGACCCCCTCTTCATGCCTGGGTGATCCTCCCTCTGTTTGGTGCTTTTGTGGCATGTCAATTTGTGGCAAGATTCTACCTGGAACCTTTTTGGGTTTTTATTTATTTATTGTGATAACATGATATTTCTCTTTTTGTAAGTGATTCTATATTTTAAGGATGCATTTCCAATGATCTTTTCTCTCATGTTTCTCAGCAACCCCCAATGGGTTATTTGCTTTTTACTGGAGCTTTTAAGGTTTTGTTGTCTGTTTCTTAGCAACCCAATGGAGCTATTTGCTTTTAGCTTTAGCTTTTAGGCTCCCTAAATGATTAAGGAAAATGATTTTTCATGTTTGATATGATCATGGAAAATCTAAAAAAATAGAATATAATCAAACCTTTATATGTTTTTAAATATTTTAGTTTTTATATAATAGAAATAAATAAATAAAATGAGTTTGAATGTGTGTATATATATATATATATATATATAAAGGAAAAAATTTAAGTTTAAACTTATTTTTTATTTTCTTCTAAAGTTGCATTCTTTCCTTTTTTTTTTTTTTTTTTCTTATTATTTTATTTCCTTAATACTTTCCCGCACGTAGATCTTTTGTGTCGTTGCCCATGTATGATAGAAAAGCCTTTTCACAGTCAACTGAAAAAGCCCCATTGTTAAAATACTGCCTGAATTGTTTAGTGCAATTGTTGTTTAAACAAAATTTAGTTTGAAAATTAATTAAAAAAAGACATAAAATTAATTAAATTTTGTTATAAAAATCACTCTAGTTTCGAAAAAATATCCTCTTTTAAAATGGTTTTAATTGAGAAATTGCTGTAAAAATAACTGTCTTATTTTAAAGAATAATTATGAAAAAGAATATAGTTCATAAGCTAGGTCTTGTGAGTTGTGTTGATATCTTTAGGAAATGAAGCTACCACCAAGAAAAAACACACAAATAAGAATTTTTATAAGCTCACTATGATATGCCCTTCAAGTTTGACTGAAGTGGTAAGGGGCATGATGGATTTACGAGAGATTCTAAGTGGTACTATAATGATGTAATATAAAGTGACCTGACTCGGTTATAATGGATTTACAAGAGATTCTAAGTTCGTATCCAAGAACAAAGTATGAAAAATGTAATGTAAAGTGAATAGAAGTACAAAATATGAACGGAGTATTACAATAATATAATGCAAAGTGACTTAACTCATGTGATAAAGGGTTGTGATAGATTTACGGGATATTCTAAATTTTAATTCAAGAACAAAATACTACAATGATTAATGTAAAGTGAATAGAAGTGAAAAAAAATGTAACCTCACTGTGATACTCTACTTGGTCTCATCCGAATGTCTCCAAATTACTCAAGAAACACCAGTAAAAGATGTGTTAGATAACTCCAGAAGTTTGAGGGATCGTTTGACCATATCATGACAGAAGTTTGAGTAAGAGTATAGACTGCTTCCATGTGCTTGAGAAAAAGACCCAGGACATGGTTGTTTACACTTCATGAAAACTGTTTTTTTTTTTGTTTCACAAAACAAGGTGAACAAATAAAACACACAGAAACGATTAGTTCCAGTTTTTGTTTGTTTTGGAAAACACTGAATACAGAAAACAATAAATTCAAAGAGTAAGAACATTTTTCAAAAAATACAAAAATAATTTTCTTCGTGTTCTGAAAAAATCGTTTTCAAGATATGGAACCTAAGAGGCCATTAACTTCTGAGTAAGAGTGTTAAGCTTCCTCCATGTACCTAGAAAATAAATTAGTGAACAATATTTTGACTTTTGGATGAAAATTCAATGTGGGAACTTAGAGAAGCAAATAATACTGAAGTTAGTTAAAATGGATGCATGCAAGCTAATCCGAACATCTAAATTCATTAAAAAAAAAAAAAAAAAGCAAATAGTTTAAATGCTTGCAAGCTAATCCAAACATGTACGATAGTAAAAAAATAAATAATACATGTTGTCATTAGAGGTCATTAGGAGTATGGAGTTCACTATACAACGCTATGTTTTGTTCTTGGAAAATCCGAACGAAAATGCAAGAGGGAGAAAATGGGATTAATTAAGAACGTATTGTTATTATTATTATTATTTACTACTTCAAACTCATTTTATTTATTTTACTTTATTAATATAAAGATTAAATCATTTAAAATATATAATGTTTTAAAACAACTTTATTTACATTTGATTTTTCTTTGAGAATTTTTGTTCCACAGCCAAAGATGTGAAAATCATTTATCTGAACATTCTTTCAAACATGATCATGAAATGCATGCCAATTGCCAAACAGATATTACAGACCCACTACAAAAGAAGTAGGCAAGTAGTACTTCAAAGTTCAAAGTAGCCTCTCAAACATCTTGATGAAAAAAGTAATAATTCTACAACTGGAAAAACCTAGCTAGCAAAAGCATCAATACCATATATGATAATATCATCCCCATCCTCAGATTCCCAGATGGGAAAATGCTATATTACTATCCATTAAAAGGCTGAAAAGGAAGTGTGAGCTGATCAAGAAGGGTTGTCACTGGGGTGGCAATCCTTGGCTCATATGCAAAACCATGCAACTCACTACCTTCTTCTTCACCTTCTCCACCAAGAAATGGACATGGCGGAATCCATTGCCATGTCTTCCTGTAAGTGTCAAACAGCACAGCCTTCTCTGACCCTCGAATCATAAAGGCTATGAACTCTCCGTTCCCTACACAGTCAAATCCATGGTTACCTTCAACCTCTGAAAACTGATGATACAGTTGCTGCGGCATCCTCTCGATCTCCACCCATGTCGTCCCACAAGCCTGTAATCCCCAAATCCTCAAGCTTTTCGGCACGTTCAGCTTGCTCTTCTCCACCGTCGCGACGAGAATCAGCCTCCCTCTGCTCTCCACCAAGTTCGGAGACCGCAGGAATCTCCTCATCGGAGCTTGAATCTTCCACCAACTGTTTGATGTGATGTCGTAACCCAAAACGCTGAACGGACTGTAGTTCATGCAGTAGAATCTCCCTTGCACGTGCACCATCCGACCGGATTCCAGGCTGCAGAGCCTCGGCAGGGAAGAAGTGGTGCCCCAGAGTGAGTAGAATCCGCCGCCGTCGATGTGGAAGCTTTCTGTCGTCAGATTCTTGACTGCGTATGGAGATATCAGGTCGTCTCCGGCGACGGCGACGTCTATGGACGAGGGAGTGACAGATAATCCGATGGAAGGGAAGAGACGAGGTCTGAGAGTGGGAGGCAATTGGGATAAAGACCCAACAAGTGGGTTGCTGAGGAAGAGACTCTTAGGGCCGGCATCGTCGGAGACCCAACAGATCAACCCGCCGGAGGAAGAAACCGGCGAGAACCCAGGTGGGATAAGGGAAAAAGAAAGACGATACCATGAAATGGAGTCAGGATCAAAGAGGTACCCTTCACAATTGGCTCTATCACTGCCACCACTGCCGCCGCCGCTGGCTCTGTTCCTGTAAATGCAGCTCTTGAGGCTTTTGTGCTTAAAGAACAGGAACCAAATGATATGGTGACATTGAAATAATCAGTTGTTGGCAAGAGTCGCAACACCACTCCTCCTACAAACTGTCTTGCTCAGAAAAAGATGAGGGAGGTGCAATCACCTGTCTGATCTAGCCTGTGGTTTCTAATTCATGTCTCACTGTCCATCCATGATTATTATTATTATTAACACTGTACTGGCAGCACTACCAGTACACATGGCACATCACCACCACTACCATCATAAGAAAAAGATAAGATATAAAGGGTCATGGGATGTTATAATCCATGATAAATAAGACTGATTGAAGAGGCAGTTAGAAAACCATGCAAAAATGTGATATGATAATGATCAAAATGAAAATTTATAAACCCATTAGATTTTTTTTTTTGATGATTTAGGGTGGGAGGACAAGTGTTTTTATATAGGATATGTCTTTTTTTTTTTTTGGGGAGGAGGGCAGTGAATTTGATGGATCCATCTATCATTTCAGTGTTTTCTTGTCAAAGGCCGAGGAAGAAGGAAGGACAAATGTTGCAGAGAAGTGCAACTCAGAGAAAGACAAAGAGAGGAAGCAGTAAAGTGTGTGTCCTTACAACTTACAAGGATTAATATTCACACGACACTAGGCATGAATCTCACTCACAAGTCCCAAACCTCCAACTCATCCATACCTCCCTCTCTGAGTCTCAGAAATATATATACAAATTGAACAATGGAAAATATCAAGACCAGTCACCAGAACTTCTATTTCCAATTCAACTTCAACTCTTCAACCCCCAACCACAGATTAAATGGAAGAAACTTTTAGTTGGGTGGATGGAATAGGCTACAAATATCTTTTATCCATTGTGATTTCATTTCCCTTTTTCTTTTCGTGGCCTTGAAAGGTTGTGTGATATGGCTTTTGTGCATGTTTGGTTCCGTTTATTAAAACTACATGTTTTTTGTTATGTAAAAAAAGGATAACATGTTTGGTGTTTTTTTTTTTTTTTTTTTTTTTTTTTTTCTGAAAATCACAAAAACACAAAATTTTAGGTTTTCAAAAAGTGATCATAAAAATAGGAACAAAACATACCCATTGGACCTGTGTGGTTCTTGTTTTAAAAAACTATTTTTTGTTCTTAAAAACTAAAATAACATTGAAAACATGAAGAATACATTTAATTCCTAGTCTTTTTTTAAAAACATAGAGTACATAAAAAACATTAAATTAAAAAAACAAGAACAATTTTCAAAGTAAATGAAAATGGTGTTATTTGTATTTTCAAAAACTGTTATTGAGAACAATTTTCAAAAATAAAAATCAAACAAATCTTTTATTTGTTTTGTTTCATTTCTCAATGTTATTCATAGTTACCACCATCAACTACCACAATATTATATCAAATACAAGTAAAAAATCTTAAAAGAAAATCAAATATAATTAAAATCATTTAGAAACTTACATATATTTAAACTATTCTTTTTTTTAATGGGCAAAAGCATAATATATTGAAATCCAAAAGCAAAAGAACCCACAGGCTGTTAAGAGGTATACAAGGAGTATACAAACAACAGCCAACATGGAATACAAAGAAAAAGAAAGAAAAGGGACAAAAACTGCCCACCATCCGGTCAACTATACCCTCAGCTCTCATTTACAATCCATCCAAGACAAAAAAAAATCGATCAAAGACTCAAATTTTCTGTAATATAAACATTAGACCAATACCACAAATTAAAAAGAAACGAAGTCTTCAGTCAATGAATCGAGCAGTGCTTATCACCAAAATCAATTTTGTTCCTCTCCCATCAAATGAAACAAAACAAAGAAAGAGAAGCTGTTATCCATGCCTTTAGCCACCTTTTACGCATAAAGGAATAGAGCATGAAAAGACCCATTGCACCCCAATAATGGCAGGGAGAAGGTTCCACAATAGCTTGGCCATCAGACAATGTAAAAGAAGGTGATCGGTCGTCTCCTCCTCTTCGGAAATAAAAAATTTATTGGTTAAAATTCTATCCTTTTTTGAAGATTGTTTAAAGTTGTTCATTATGCCTAACTCATGTAGTAAAAAGTTCAATAATAAAAAAAAAGAGCATTTGAAGATGAATGATCATAAATTCGAGTTCCAGTTGAAATAATTTATTATATTATAACTAAAGTATTTAACCATAAAAAAGTAAAATAAAATGAGTTTAAAATAATATATCAAATATGTTCTACTATTTCTATTTTTTTTCCCAACATTTTCGAACCACAAACATAACCTAGAACATCCAAAACATATGCTGATCTCTCTCTCTCTCTTCTCTAACACAGTAACACTACTTCCCAGAGCCTATTCATCACCTTTCCTTCTTCGTTAAGTCATGGAAAGAGAATAAAACTCCTAATATTCTTCCACCTTAACCTATCATTTCTTTATTAGGAAGAAAATTGTTAAATCCTAAAACCCTAAAATTCTTTCATCTTTAAACCCTAATATCCTAAAATCCTTTGAACGTTTATGATTATTTCATGTTTCATTAAATCTAAAAAACGAAGTTACATTAATGAAAAATTCGTTATATTTCAGTATAAACTTTCATCTAAACACATTTGAAATGCATCATGCATTGCACAAATGTAACACCCTTTATACACTAATATAACATGCTCATAATGTTAATGTAATAAATTTTTCGTAAATATAATTTCGTTTTTCAGATTTAATAAAACATGAAATAATCACAAAAGTTCGAATGATTTAAGAATTTTAAGGTTATAGGGTTTAAGGGTGGAAGGATTTTAAGATTTTTAGGATTTAGCAAGTTTTTCTTCCCCTTTAAATGAAAATGATGGGTTAATGTATAATAAATAAAAATAATATATCAAATATGACTCTATTTTTATTTTCTTTTATCCTACTATTTCTATTTTTTTTCCCCAACATTTTCGAACCACAAACATAACCTAGAACATCCAAAACGTATGCTGATCTTTTCTTGCATGCATTCTTCACTTTGTTGGTGTAGATGGGGGTCTAGGGTTTTTTCCTTGTTACTTAGAATCCAAACAGCATCTTAATTTCTCCTTGAGGTTTTGGAACTTGGAACTATTAAAGACGGGTGAAAACACAACTAGGTATTAGGACACAAAGAAAGATGGTTGACAAACATGACTGTCCTTCCATTGAAGAGAGGAAGCACTGCAATGAGAAAGTGCAGCAAATATCAATCATTACCTTTAAGTTAATATTATTTCTACGGTTTAGAGAAGAGAAGAGAGTTGTGGTGATGGCACCATATTCAATGTAGTAGTAGCAAGTAGTAGTGTTGTGTATGACAGAATTAAGCACAGAGCTTCAGATCATATGTCCAATCCCATCTCAGTGATGGGTTGTTTGCACAGTTGGCGTGAAATACAATAAAAAAGCTTTAACATAAGGAAGGCGCATGTTCAGATACAATGCATTTTTTATTTTTCTTTCTAATAATAATATTATTATTATCTGACTAGTGACTACTTTTTCTTTTCTTTTTTCTGTGAGTGATAATATTCCCCTTTTTCAAACCCTTTTGGTTTTTGTTTGGATTTGTTATGATGGGGGTGGGGGGATGGAAGTTTTGAGTCAGAGTTTCTCCACCAATCCCACTATAATATAGTTCTGCTTGTGCCAAACCTTTAGAGTTTGCCCATTCAATTAAGGAAAAGGCTTCAGATTTGGCAAATTGTGTTTTCCTCCAAGAAACCTTCAAATATGGAAAAGCCCAGCCTCTTCAGATTTGGCAAACTGTGTTTTCCCTCAGCTGATGGATATCCTCTCTCTCTCTCTCTCCCTCTCTCTCCTCTAACACAGTAACACTACTTCCCAGAGCCTATTCATCACCTTTCCTTCTACGTTAAGTTATGGAAAGAGAATAAAACCCTAACATTTCTTCCACCTTAACCCATCATTTTCATTAAAAGGGGGAGAAAAACTTGTTAAATCCTAAAACCCTAAAATTCTTTCATCCTTAAATAATATCCTAAAATCCTTTGAACGATTTATGATTATTTCATGTTTCATTAAATCTAAAAAATGAAGTTACATTAATGAAAAATCTGTTACATTTCAGTATAAACCTTTATCTAAACACATTTGAAATGCATCATGCACTGCGCAAATATAACATCCTTTATACATTAATATAACATAATTTCGTTTTTCAGATTTAATAAAACATGAAATAATCACAAAAGTTCGAATGATTTAAGAATTTTAAGGTTATAGGGTTTAAGGGTGGAAGGATTTTAAGATTTTTAAGATTTAGCAAGTTTTTCTTCCCCTTTGAATGAAAAGGGTGGATTAATGTATAAGAGATGTTAGGGTTTTTTCTCTCTCCTGCTACTTAAGATAAGAAGAGGTGAGAGCATTTATGCCTTCAAAAGTTTCTAGCCTGTTGCATGTTTTTAATATTTTGTTGAGATAGTAATTTTATGGGTGATTTATGTTAGGGTTCCATTTTCGTTTTATTTGGTGCAATAGGCACTTTTATATAATTCCTATATTTTATCTAGGTTTTCTTTCTAAATTTCTATGGTTAGACTTTTTTGCTGTTTCTTTGACTACAAATAATATTATAATTTTTAAAAAATAATATTAATATTGTAAAAGTTTATGAAACAATTGACTACAAAAACTTTTTTTTACTGCTACTACATAAACTATTAAATCAACTATTTTATCTTCTATAAAAAGTTGTTATCCGATCTCTATTTACTTTACATTACATCGTTATAATACTTTATTATAAGACTCAATGGATTTGAGTGTAAGGCATCTCATACATCCATCCCCATGCCTAAGGACACCTTTTAAACATACTTGAAAATATTCTTTTTTAGTATAATTAAATCTCTGAAAACTTTTATATATTACATAAAATTGTTATTATTTTCTAATTTTGAAATATGAAATAAAAAATATATCTAAATGGAATGTTTGATTACAAACTAAAATAATGTTTTAATAATTTTGTTTTTTTGTTTGAAAAAGATAAATCTCTATTGATCTGTGTTAAAGATTATAATCGACAGAATACATAATCAAGTTACAAAACTTGTAAAGATTTAAACAATACTGTGTTATTAAAATGATTGCCAAAGCTCACGTATTTGATAAATCTAAAATTCGCGTATCACCTACGACAGATTCGCAGATAATCGACGAATACGATTCGATCTAATGACTATCTTAGATCGAACTTTATCATCTAAACTGTCAACTCGAAACCCCACAAAAAGCTAATCATCGGCAAGCAGCGAGTGCGCATTAAATACCCGCCAAACGCTTGATCATACGTCTAATCGATCTTTAACGCTTGATCCAACAGCTTAACATTTCTACCGTGGCACACATATGCCCCTACCATTAATGGGTTTAACAAATAGACAAACAAGGCGTTAACATTGCTTACATGGCACCTTTTACGTGTATTTTTAGTTGATGTGACAACTTTACACGTGATTCATTAAACCTAAAAATTAATTTGACAAAATTGCCCTTATCCCTAACCTGTGATTCATTAAACCTAAAAATTAATTTAATAAAATTGCCCTTCTCCTTAACCTCCTGTTACCCCCTCTCCCCTAACCTGATTTGGAGCACACTTAGAAGCTCTCATTTAATCCAAAATCTCTAATACCTCCATCACACTCAAAAGCTCTCATAGAAAAACCTTATAATTCAAAGTGAATTTCCAACCTCCTACCGTTGGTCACCAAGAAAATGAAGAAACATGAAAAGAAAAATCACGTAATATTACATTTGTTATATTTCTCATTTCATTTGTTACAAAAAATCCAAAACAAATAAATCAAATAGTCATATGAATTAGAGGCAAATTCAATTTTCTCGGTATCAAAACAATTATATGTAAACGAGAAATCAATTCATTGAACCGATAACATAGATTGAAGCAACACCTAGAATGCAAAATCGATCGAGCTCCCAAAATATTTCGGATCACCACGGGATTCTTCTAGTCATTTAATTAGAATTTCATGTACAAATGAAAATATACTAATAAATGGAGGGAATTAAGAAGAAGCACATGCAGTGCAGCAATTAGGGTTAACTGTTGACATAATAGTGGGCAATGGGCATGCATGGGGCCGAAGAAGAAGTACAAAGTTGCAGTTTTGTTTGTCCAAACGCTGACACCTACGTAGCCTACGTTTGCACACTTTTCTCAGCCCATTGCATGTACTTTTCAATTTTCATCATAGTGTTATAAAATATTAAATAAAATTCGACAAATATTTAAATATATTGATTTTCTTTTAATCAAAATATATTGAATTTACATAAATGTGAGTGAGTTTTTTTTTTTCGCTTCTATAAAAAATTAAGTTAAACTAAAATGTTTAAAAGTTTATACTAAAGTGAAAGAGCAATAATATTTGATTTTTTTTGTGAAAAAAGCGTCTATTTTTTAGTTATATTTCGTACTTTATTATTATTTTGTATGATTTGATTTTCAACATCTGAAAGACGTCAATTTTTAATACATATATTCATTTTACATCAATTTTCTTTTAACATATATTAGTTTATTTACATACAAATATCAAAAAATATAAATTATTTTAAAATTTTTATAAAATAAATAAATACATGTATTAAAGGTATTTTATAAATGTAATGGATATATAAATATGAGATTCTTACATTGTTAAAAATGAAAGGATGGCTATTGATTACATATATTTTCTTTTTTATTTTCCTTTTCTTTTCTCATTTTTGTTTTCCCCTTCTTTTTTTTTATTTTTTATTTTTTTATCTCTTTTCTTGTTTTTCTCTCCCTCATAGAGGGATAGGGACATGAGATCTTCTTGCCCTTTCCTTTTCTTTCTTTTTTTCCTTTTATCTTTCTTCCTTTTTCTTTTCTTTTTTCCTTTTTCTTTTCTTTTCACACTCTTTTCCTTTCTTTTTCTTTTCCACCTGTTTTGAAATTTGAATTTGTCCACTATCTCTTAGCATAAAGCTTCTCACAATTTCCCATTAGATCAAGTTAGAGCCGACTGATCTCCTCTATGTGGCACAAATATTTTGATCGAAATATCGTCGATAAATTCGAAAATAGGCTGATAAATCGATGAAAAAACGTGATTTGAAAGTAGTTGCAAGCACGTCACTACACGCACGATAGGCTGTCAACACTATTACCAAAATATTGCTCTTTTACTGATATATCGTCGATATTTTTATGATAATACCGATTTTTCATGAAACCAATTATCGAAGCCTTGTATCATGTTGGATCCCATCGACACATTATATATGGACGAAATATTGTCAAATTTTTAAACCTTGATAGTACTTTTTAAACCCTAGTTATTTCATATGACTATTCTACCTTTTTATCGCTTGAGTCGGACTTCAAAAGGGCATAAAGATTTTTTTTTTTTTAAGAAAAGGGCATAAAGGTAAAAAACATGAAAACAAAATTTTCAAATATGTGTTTGTGCCTTGTGGTCATTATTTCTAATTACTTTTTTTTGCTTTGTGAAATAAAAATGAATGATTAGACAACTAATTTTTATTTATTTTTAAATAATTTTTTTTCAAATAATTTATTTTTTATTTTTTATTTTTAATAACATAATAATGAGTCAATGGCAAAAGAAAGCATCATATATAAAATAAATAAAATATATTTCAAATAATTAAAAATAAAATAAACATTTTTTTTCCTTATATTCACTTGACATCACATCATTTCGATTCGAGCTTGTAACTTATTGGAAGAACATTAAAAAATAATTTTATTTTTCTCTATAACGATTGAAATATTGCCATATTGTTATAATAATATAAATGAAGTTAATAAAGATGAGTTAATGACTTAATTCTTCCTTGTCCATTTTTTATTTTTTACTTCTTAGGTTGAATTATTTTACTAAATAAATAAATACATGAAAATGATGACAATGTTTTATAATAATAATAATAATCTTTCACAGTTCTTTAAAAACAAGTTGGTTTTGGAATTTTTTAAATATGGTACCATTTTATTATATTGTATATGCACAATAAAAATCTTAACATATTTTCCATGTTATATGTCATTTTACGAAATTAATTTAAATTTTATTTTTCCGAACTAATTCACACAAGATAATCATCAGTGAAGAAGATCATTTAACCCATCGTTTCAGCATTTCAATCCAGAAAAAAAAAATGATATGTTTGGTTCATGTTTTGGAAACATTAAAAACATAAAAAAGTGTTTAAACCATTATTTTATTAAATTAATATTTTTGTGTTTTTTATGTTTAAATAAAAATGGAGAACTCACTTTATGTTCTCATTGTTTGTTGAGAACATAAAATAGTTTTTGAAAATAGGAAACAAATACGCCACTAAAATTAGCTTTTGTTATTGGATCGAAATATTTTGACATATTTTTTTATGCACTTACTCATGTACGACAAAGAATCCCAGATTTAACTATAAAAACTCAGCTATATAAGATTGATCTTATGTATCTCTTCCAAAAGTAGAAGTAAACATGAAGCAAACGAAATGGCGTTCTAATGGAAATTAGTGTTGCTTCCTTCTCAGGTTTATAACTACTTGTATAAAAGGTGGAAGGAAGGGAAAGAAAATGCCAGTGGCGAAACCCGAATCTTCGGATGCGAGGGATCATCGTCACGCTGACATGGACTGCTTCTACGTTCAAGGTTCGATGATCATCACTCTCCTCTCACTCTTCTGTGTTCTGTTTATGAGATATTTGTAAATGGTCCTTTGGGATGATTTTTGACCATAGGCTGGAATAAAGTTTGCTCTACTTAATTGTTAATTCGCATAATGACTAAGCCATATCACGACGTGGAATTAGGGAAATTGATTTCCATGGTGGACAAAGGCGCTGCCCATGGTTCGGTTTTTTTCTTACACGCATTTGCTGTGTGTCGTTGTAGTGAGCAACGGAAGCAACTCCGATTTGAGGGGGCTTCGTCACTGCAGTGGTGCAGTACAACTCCGGAAAGGCGGGGGTTTGATCGCTATCAGCTGGCGAGGCGCGTAAATTTATGTCAAGCGGTAATATTGACTATTCCCTCTTTAAGTGAGCAATTCTTTTTAAGCATAATTTGGAAATTCATGCATCGTTTCCAGTTCAATGCGGGTGATGAAGCAAAGCAAGTATGCCCGCAAATTCAGCTGGTTCAGGTCCCTGCTGCCTGTAAATATGACTGTAACGGGATACCGAAATGCTAGTTCAGAGGTTTATAATCTATGTTATTGAATTTGAATGGTTTTACGTTTGGGTGCTCGTTGAAGGTGGTGTTATTGTGGCTTTTCTATTGAATCTGCAGGTGCCTTTCTATTCTCTGCTGTGAAGGGCGAGAGCGTTCTGTTCGATGAAGGCATCTGATCTGATGGATGCGGGCAGTAATGCTAGCAGAAATGCCTCTGATGGAGTCAAGAACTGACAAGAAGCCTTCCAGGTCACATGTTTTGGGGCTTAATGAGGTAGAGACAATGCTCTATTGGTTTTCGGTTTCTAGCACTATTTATAGTTTTGATAATGGTAATGAAATAGATGGTAGTAATATGACAAGATGCAAGTTTATATTATGTAAGAGTGTTGTCATTTTTATGTTGGAGATTATAGGGAAGCTACAGAAGTTAACGATATAGGAAGCTCGTTATTGTGTTTCTTCCAAGATTCTCTATGCCAAGTCCTCATTAATCTATGATCGGTTTTCTATGTGATTCAACACCCAAATTGGAGGTCATAAGGCTTTGTTAGCTTGACATAATGCTATTAGGGCATTCAAGCTTTTGGAGTAACTAATTATTTAAACAATATTTGCTGCCAAACTTTGAGGTTCAGTTTGCCTTTAGACCTAAGGGGGATGAATCAATATCAGTCACAAATTTGCTTTACATGGCAAACAAACTATTAATTTAATTGGTGTTGGTTTAGGGTGGAAATGATGTCAAAGAAAATGTGAGGATGTGGCTCTGCAGGAGTGAGGCAGATCACCGTGACAAGCTGTTAGCTTGTGGAGCCCTTATTGTTGCAGAACTTAGGATGCAGGTTTTTAGGGAGACTGAATTTACATGTTCTGCTGGGTAATGCTATAATATGGTGAGAGTCTTATTTTCTTTATTTTACTTTAGTTTTTACCTGCATGTTATAGAAGGTGCCTGAAACTTGGTCATGGTATCAGATTCATTATATGACTTTGCTGCAGATGCTGGGCCACCAAGGTTATGAATAAACTGCTCAACAGACTATTGTGCTCCTCTCATGTAAGAGGATTGCTTGTTCCTTGCCTATAAAGAAAATAAGTTTTGGTTTTAGATAAGATGTTATGCATTATTACTGAAAATTACACCTAGTTGAGTCACACCCAAGTACAATCATGTGACTCTCATACTTATCTGCAGGCCCATTATTATCTTATACTTTAGCATTTAACACTTGAAAAATTTCAAAATATAATGCATTTGTTTAATATATGCTTAAGCTGTAACATTTCTAGAAACAGCTTGGAGAAATAAGTTCCTTACAAAGTGACTTGTGAACACTGTGGGAGATCTCTTGCAAAGCCTCAGAGAGAAGTCAAGATGTTATGGCATCAATACCGGTATTTTCTCTCTCACTGAACAGACTCTTGATGTTTAACCTTCTTTTATTATCAACAAATTTTTTATTGATTTTATGTGATGTGAATTTTTTCCCTGATATATCATGAAAGTTCAGATTTTATCCATTCCTAAAATTTTGAATAGTTTTTGAACTGCTCCACATAATTCCAAGTTGACTAGCTTGAATTGTCTTGCTTATTTGCTTGTTTTTCAGTTTATCAACTTATTCCTAAATTACAACTTTGTTGGCACCCCTCTTTCTCTTTAGACAACATCTTCCCAGTTTGTTTGTGAAGTCAAAATTCTCTTTAGCCACTATTGTACCTGTATCCTTGGTTTACTGAATGGTATTATTCTCTTACCTTTTGTGTTATAGGATGTAAGGTGTGACCTCTCTCCATTGTCACAGAAGACTTTCACACAATCTCATTATTCCAAATTAGTTATTTTTTCAAATAGTGAATTATCATTTTCTATGAGCCATCTTTTTTGACGATAAGCTGCTCTGAGTGAAGTATGCTGTGAAAGGGCTTCAAGCATCATTTGTTTCTGTGCATTTTCCATTTGCATTGTAATTTAACAATTGTTTAGACGTATTCTGATTCCTACGCTTTTTCTGCCTCCAGTACTTGGCTATGGAATATTGCAAGAGGGATTAGTGGGGAAGAAGTTGAAGTTCGTCTGCTTCCAAAGAGCCATGGTTCTGGGAAGACATTCTGGTCTCTGGCTTTGAGAACAATTTGTTTCAGAGACTTTTCTAAACTAAGAGGGAATTCCTAGTTGTTTTCTATGTACAAATTGCAGTGCTTTGTTGTGTGTTTGCTCTTGTTGAGCAAGGAGTCTCCATCACAAATAAGTAAAAGATAGAAAAGATTTGCTTCACAGTTTAAACTCTTTGATGAATTTTGATCTCCCAGCATAGGTTAAATTGAATTGTTGTGGAGGGTTTTCTTGTTAGAAATAAATTAATTTATATCAGGGCATGTGTCTGTGTTCTTTTACTATGAAGTACTTACTTTTCCACTGATAAGGAAGTTTATTATTTATCCCTTGCACTTGTCTGTGGGTTTTTCTTCCAGGTTGAACACTGGCTTAATGGCCTTTGTGATGAACTGGATGAACGACTTCGTTCTGACTTGGAGCAAAACAAGAGGATTGCACACACCCTCACTTTGCATGCCAGAGCATACAAGGTTCTTATTTTTCCTTCTTACTGTTTCATTTGACTCTCTCATTCTAGGTACATTTCTTTTCACCAGAAATCTGGTCTCCATAGATCTTCCTTCTATTGTTGATTATGTTAATACTGTGTCCAATGATTCAGATTCACATAAAAATTTCCTTCAAGTCGTGGTCCATTGAGGTATGACTGCCAAGATTCGAAGACGCTATGAACTTATTTCAAGTTGATTATGGAATACTTAGGATCATGCAGTAAAGACCTGTTGAAATCAGTTCAATGGATGGAGCATAACCAGTCTTTCTGTTTCTGCAAGTAAAATAGTTGCCATACCGACCGTAAGTTTAAAGTTTGTTGGTTTCTATTATTCTATGATATTGCCCTCCCAAATGTTTTTGATCTCTATTGTTAATATTTTTTAAGTCTTTCTGGTCGAAGTTTGGCCTATGCATGAGGCTAGTACGAGGAATTTATTTTTATTCTATTATTACTCCTTGTGTTTTCACCTTGCTTGCTCGTGAAATATCCATGTGAGAGAGCTATATTTCACTCACTTATTGCTTGTTGTGCTGAAAAATATATTTCAGCATATTCATTTATTCGCTATGCTGCATTAGTTTGACTAGGCTGTGTAGCTGCCAATATCGAAGTCTGGCAGAATACATCAAGAAATAACGTAGCAGCTAGAAGAGGCTTCATAACATTTGGTAATTATAGTTGATGATACTTGTCTGTGAATAACACCTTGGAATTTCCATGAATATCTTGTAAATCTGAATGCATGTTTGGAAAAATGCTTTTGCTAGGGAACGTGTTCAATCATGAAATACTTCCATGGCCAAGACCCATCTACGTCTTCATTGAAGCAACCAGAGGACATGTCCACTAAAGAGGCTGCATTGTTGTCTCACTCAGGTTGTTTCCCGTCATAGCAGCTGTCACATCTCCTTGTTATTCTTGATTATCCACTTGTCTTCGCAATTTAATTAGACTGGGTGTTTATTCAGAAGAAAGCTGTCTGGGGATTGAATTCTTGTAGAGAAAATTGCACAAGAAGCTTCCTGGTGAAGAAACTAGGAAAAATTGGGATATGCATAATTGAATCAGCAGGAAAAGAAACGAAAAACATGGGAAGCTGGTTTAAAATTAAAATTTCATTTTCCTTTCACTGATTGGATCTTAGAAAGTGTGTAATTATTTTGAAGTCAGACTCTTAATCAAATCTGTATGTTCCAACAGAGCAGAGTGGACAAACTGTATCCTTTCTGACTAATATAATTATAGTTTAGATTAAGGTCTTAGCTGGTTTCTATGTGCTTTTGCAGGGTAAACACCATCAATCTTGAGATTTCTTAAAAATATTCTCGTATCCTCTCCAGTATGCAAGCAAGAGCAAGGTGAACCCATCCAAGATACACATGCATCATCATCCCTCGTGTAACATCCTCGAAAACTTCTCTTGTCAGAATCGTGGCAACAACATATAAGAATCGGCAGAAACAAAGGCATTATACATAGCGCTTCACGCGTGGTTCGGCACCAGGCCTAAGATCCATCGAACGAGAATTGAATTTTCACTATCATCAATAAGGCGGTAGGGATGATGCGTTTATAATAATCCTAGATATTACCAAATTACAAAAATACCTTTATACCCTAAATATACCGCATCGTACTGGCATCTGGGCTTCTTTTTACTTAAATGAGCCATGTCATAACAATCTCCCACCCGCGAATATTCACCTCTTTGAAGTAACCAAACATGGCTTGAAAACTGGGGTAATAGGTCGAGGCATCTCTTATCTAGCATCTAGTGATATTAATCAAGTCCAAGCAGTGCTTGAACTTTTATGGTAACAAAAGTTCTTCATTAAACACGTCTCGCCGCCAGATTATCGGCGGCGAATCTTTTCCTGCCACCATCACCGTAAGAGACCAACTCCCCGATCTCGTGAAATCTCACATCTATGTGTTTGGTCATTGCATGATACACCGTTCTTTTGCCAAAAATAATGGCATCGACCTGTCACAATGTGGCTGAACTCCACCTGTTGAAGACCAGCCCTTCCTCGACCAATCCCGGCAAGCCACACAAGCCTTTGGCACTTGGCGATCACATACTCTGACTTAGTGGTAGATAATGCAACTAGGGACTGTACCATGAACTTCCAATAAATAGGTCCTCCGCTTAGAGTGAACACTTAACCTATGGTGGACCTCAAGTCATCCAAATCCCTTACATAATCCGGTGACTACATTTCCTGTACAACCGTAGGAACACTCGCTATCTACCAACACGCCATAGTCTATAGTCCCCCTCGAGTATTTGAAGATCCACTTGGATCGTGATCCCTAATGTGACTATCCTGATCTGGAGCAGAAACTTGCTTACCGCGCTATCAACTGCGTAAGCAACTGGGTTCTCAGACAAAACCATAGTGACAGACTGGCACCCCAAAGGTATCCGTGTATATGGGACCTTTGATATGTCCTATACATCATCATCCGTCTCAGCACCGTATAGTAGACAATCCAATGGTTCGCTACAGGTACTTACCGGTTTCGCATCTCCATGCCAAACCTCTTCAAAATCTTCCTAACATAGCCACTCCGAGATAACTACACCCCTAAGTTTTTCTTCGAATCTCCGATCTCAAGACCTTCGTCGCACCTGAAACTTTCCAAGGCCAAATCCTCAGCTCGCAAGATCTCTCTTCAATTTTTGACTTCACTCATACTTCATAAAGAACTCCATATCATCCAGCATGTGCCAATGTTAAAAAGGAAGATGAACCATCACCAAGACTTTCACATAAACACACAACAATCATTTCACATTTAGAAAGTTAATTCTGATCATACAGAGTCGAATATCTTATACTCATTGCCTTTGTGGACTACTTCAATCCATACAGTAGTGATTCTTTCCAATTTATTGCATCACGCGTTCATGTCCAAGGTCAGAGCGAACCCGGTCGTACTCATATGTAGACAAATTTCCTTCTAACTCACTATGAAGGAAAACTGTCTTACATCCATCTTCTACTCCATATCAAAATTTGCTACCAAACTCAACACACTGGGTCGATAGAGGTATGTTTACTAATAGGGAAAAACTTTACCACCAACCCTGTTATGTGAGTAAATCTTTTCACTTGTGTTAACTCCAAACTTTTTACCTTCATTTCTGAAATCAAGCTTTCTTCTTTACACCCACTTCGCACTCCCATATCCCTCTTCCTTTAGAAGTTCTACTTAACTCCTGTTTGGTTCTGCGTAGAGATTGAGTCCTCCTCCTCCATACATTTGACCAACTAACTTTCTCGCAGGTAGACGCTTCCCGGTGTTAGTGAGATCCTCATTATTAGTCATTTCCAGTATAGAAACGTGAATCTCAAAACTACTTTGGTCATGGTTTGATAGTGCACTCTGTCTCGCCTATGGCCATACCCATAAGGTTGGCCCAGACTGCTCTCTCCGTATCTCTCGAGTATCATCCTTGCATTATGAGTCCTTAGCTCCACTGCACTACATCCCCATTATTAAACAGATTTTCTCCCTGAGCCTGCGATCTTTCCGAGCATTCCCGCAACATGACTTTCTCATCAAAAATCACATCTCACCGATCACCACCATCATTTTCTGATCCTATGTACTTGCTTTTTGTAATACCCTTCTCTATATCTGTAGAAAATGGAACCGTCTAAACTTAGCATCGCTTCGATCTCTCCTCTCCAAAGAATGTGTACACAGTCGGACATCCGAACACTCTTGAATTTCTAGCAGTCTACCTCATTACTGTCCATACCTACAACTTTCCCATCTCATGCCGCTTCGTGACCTATTGATCAAGTGAGTATGCCATACTTCAACATTTTTTTTACCCATGTAACTTATTTTCTAGCCCGCATTCAATCCTGATATGACTCAGTTTTTTCTGGGCGAGTAGATCTATTCATCATCTCTCTCGCTGTCACTATTCCGATGTGGTGTCTTTCGGATCGTGAAGTGCCTCTAATCCCATGGCCTTTATGACAACTCGTGAATTCAGATTCTGGTAAGGTACTCACATTATTCACCCGATGCATTTGATCTTCTCTCGTTGGTTTCTTCACTTCTTAGTTTTCCGCTACTCGAATTTGCAATGTTTCCCGACTTCAGGCCGCATGAAGTACCCACCTGAAACTTTTGTGAGTGGTCATTAATAAAACTCACAAAATATACACTTCCTCCCAAGGATGTTGTCTATACTGGTCCCCAAACGTCTGTGTGAACATAATCAAGAATCTCCTTCATTTCGTACTTGCTGATTTGTATGACCTTGTTTTGTTTCCAAATGCAATATTTGCAAAACCTGCTTTCTCAGATGTTTCATACCTTCACACAGTCATGAAGCCCCATCACGCTCATGCTCACCATATGCCTTAACCACATATGTAACAGCTATACTATTCTAATCCTAGAGCTGCATGGCCGCGTTCTCCACCTACAATCGTGGTACCCATCGCCTTGCAGATATTCCCCCTCAGCCTTCACTTTTCATCACGCTAAGACATCATTTTCGAATTTAATACTTACAGGCATTTGTAATTAAAAGTTCATTACCGTCTAGGGTTCCAATGAAATCGCATTTTCCTCGTCAGAACATGTCTAACATCACACAACATTCTAATTATTCATCAAACATTTTAACTCGAGTATTACCCATTTCAATGAACCCACACAGAAGCATCACATATCATTAGAATAAAACTAAAATTTACTAACCCGGTGAGCCAATCAATTTTGTATTTCAGAAAGCCATATGATAAGAACATGTTAATCCATAATTCAAGAATCGGGCCAGATGATCTCGATCGGATGAAACCGGAAGTTATCACTATCATCGCTCCTCCTAGCTCCCTTCAACATCAGCAGACTTTACAGAACCCTCTTGTTTCCTCTGTGTTCCTCTTCATTATTCTCGCGCAGCCCTTTTTTTTCTCTCAAGACTTGAGAATATCGATATCCTTTCTTCTCCTCTGATGACTCGAGATTTGTTTACCAATCACTCCTTTAGACTGCTTTCTCCCACGCTCCTGATTACCCTTAGCCATAAGCCCTTCGCCTGTGAACTCCCATTACTGGCTTTCTTCCTTTGATTAAAGGATAGGTCACTCAGATCTCCTCCAATTCGTGGTTTCTTTCCCCAACATCGAAAGTGGTAACTGTAATCGCCAAGACCTCTGTGCAGAATAGAATTTTAGGTAAAGATAAATGCCATTTCTTCCTCAACTTCACATCAACTCGATTCACTGACAATGATCCATTAAACACGCGAGGAGTTGATCTAGTGCTGCACCTCCATCTTTTGCACTACTACAACTTGAAGAAGAATATCATTAACGACTTATATAATGAATTTCCAACTTCAAATGCATTGCCCTGAGATTCTATCCAAGATAGATGATATATCGCTTCACCAACAAGCAATAACCCCGATAGCTCGACGTGAGTCCCTCGCTTCCGACCCTTCCAACTGCGGCATTCATTCCTTCTCGTTGTTTTCCACTAAACGCCTTCACCAAACCTCGTCGGCACTAACACATCTTTAACCCTCTTCTTATAGCAATCCTAAGTTTCGACCATCAACTTCATCATGTTCATGTGGAGACGTAAACTATCATAGTTCATTTGATATCAATAAGTCATAGAATCAATAATTGAGTAAAGTTAATCAAAGTTAAAAATGTAAGAAACACACACAAGGTTTTACGTATTTCGCAAAGTGTGTCACATTCACAGAACTGAAAGCTTGAATTTTACTATCATCAAATAAGATAGAGGTATTTATAATAAACTGAATATTACTAAATTACAAAATATCCTTATACCCTAAATATACCGTAATTACAATTTTTACACTGGGCCCTTTTACCTTCTAAATGAGTTGCATGCGAGAATGTAATTTTTCATTTCAAGACCTTCTATCAACAAATAAGATCAAGTCCAATAGAGAGCTCAACCCAAAAGACTCGCTTCTCGATAAAGAGAGAACTTTTCGTTCGTTAATTACTCCAAACACTTCTCGTAGGTTAATCAACGCTGAAGATCATATCATTGTTTCACCCTGTGAGAAGTCGGGATGCATGACTTTAAATACACTTTGGATAACATTATCTGACTTTGTTAATTTCCAGAGTCTTCCGTACTCTTCCTTTTTACGCACTAACTTCAATGAAATTACTTCCATGATGGTACCCAAGCCTAATAGAGTGAGCTTCAACCTAAAAGACCTGGGCTCGATAGGTGGAGAACTTTTCTAACTTAAGTACCACTATAATCTCATGCAACCGATGTGCAGATCAGATTATCAAGCCACCTCTTGGGAAAGTCAATTGCAGTAATCCGCCATGACTTGATAAGATTCACTCGAACCCCGTCAGTACCGATAGTCTAGGTAGTCTTTTCCTCACGTGACCGAAAGCTAATGAAAGCACCATTACTGGGAGTACTCTAAGCCTAACCTGAAACATCAACCCGGGAGCAAAGCGGTTAACCTTCAAACCGGCACCACTTCTACAATCTCATGTGGAATCACGAGAGATCGTATCCTAGAGAAGTCACACGTCCCATGATGGCTCACTCTGATAAATATTCACTTTGATCTAAGATTAGCTGGTACTTCTTTTCTAGGTAGTCTTTTTTCCCTTATGCACCGCTTCTCAATGAAAAACACCAATTATGTGTGTTTCAACTAATAGAGGAGCTCAACCCAAAAGTTAATTTGGCTGAGAGAATGGAGAATCAGCAAGCCTTAAGACATTTTCACACTTCATCGCTGAACCGATGGGATTGTATCCTCCCCCAACCCTTCCACCAAAAACATGAGTCAGTTTTTGCCGCGTGCTTATGACTGCTAAACTAAAGTTCAGGAAACAGGTCAAGCTCAGCAGCCAAATGAGTCAACTGTTGCTAAGACTGCCCTCAATGACATACCCGACGCCTGCCATAGCTCAGCTACATGGAGTTCCAAGATCGACGACATCGACATCGATCCTTCTGTGATGGACGAGCTACCGCCAGAAATCCACGAAGAAGTCCAAGCATGGAGCTCAGAAGAACTGAATCAAATTCAGCTGCCGAAAGAGACAATGGCTACTGAGACCGAGCTCAACAATGGAAGGTATAGCTCAGGCAGGGATGCAGAAAGAAGGGAAACATGGGATTACAAGATCGACGACATCAATCCTTCTGTAATGGATGAGCTACCTCTAGAAATTCGCGAAGAACTCCAAGCATGGAGCTCAGAAGAACTGAATCGAGTTCAGCTGCCAAAAGCAACAATGGCTACCGAGACTGAGCTCAACAATGGAAGGTATAGTTCAGGCGGGGATGACAGAAAGAAGGGAAGCATGGAATTACAAGATCGACGACATCGATCCTTCTGTAATGGATGAGCTACCGCCAGAAATCCGAGCAGAAGTTCAAGCTTGGCTCCGGCCTCAAAAGCAGTCTAAGACTGGTAAACGAGGTTCTACCATTGCTCACTATTTCTCACCTATGAGAAACAAATAGGAAAATCCCCCATTGATCTCATCCTCTATATGTTAGTTTATAACAGTTTTGTCCCATAATAGTATTTTTAAAATAAAAAAAAATACAAATTTAGTGTAAGTTTGAAAAAAAATGTTTAAACTAGTTCGTCACGAGCAAGAACCGAAGACTGGTTAACATTATTACAAAAACATGTTTATCATATTTTTTTTAAAATATATTATTATGGGACAAAACTCAATTTAAAATGCATGATTGTGGAGTCAGTTCTAGAAAACCTGAAGATCTCTTTTTCTAGGTGATGTCTGAAAAGAGAAAAAAAAGTTGTATATTTGTAAATATTATTTGTTTCAGCCATGCTTATCATAACTAACCATTATATTGTTGTAAGAATATGTAGTTGAAGAGAAATGCCCATATCCACCGACAGCAACTTTGGCACACGTGTGTTTGCTTAATAACAATATATCAACACCATCTTCAAAAAAAAAAACAATATGGTCAATACCACTTCAATATAATAGTAATAATAATTTTTAATAAAAATGGTTGTATTATATAAATAGAAGAACTTTTAAGTTTACAAAATAAAATATGACTTAGAATTCAAAAACATTTTGAATCCCATTTGTTTCTAAATTTTTCACTGAAAACAATGTTATAAGAATTTATACAACAAAATTTTAAAAATAATTTAAAGATATTTTCAATTCTTGTATAATTTGTATAAAAAATAGTAAAAGATATAAATGCTACATGCGACCATTGCATTTCAACATTACATATACATGTAGGTATTTTCGCAGAGAATAAATATCACAGCCTATACTTAAGTTTTAAAATTCTTTTTTTGACATTTATGCATTGTATTATAAAGTCAGAAAGAACTCCGCTATACTCAGCATCTATTTTTTACGCCCTATCAAACTCTTTAACCAACGAAGATTCGTTATTTCATATCCTCGTATAGAATCTTTAACTAGTCGTCGCGCTTTATCGACTCGTTTTCTTTGCGTATCATTAACCCTTTAACCATCGACTTCATCGATTAGATAACAAATCCGTATCGTTTACACAAGTAACATTGAAAATGTCACATTTCCATAAAAGTGAAAAGATAGATCTCATCCTCGTATTATAACTAAATCTTGATACTTATATTTAGATTTGAATGAAAAATGTTATTTTATAATTTTGGTTGGGATTTGTCCTTTTAGACTGTTATCCCAAAAATTTTATTATAGGAAATAACTGAAATCCATTTTTAATTAAAAAAATGTTTTTAATGGAAAAAAGAAAAAAGCAAACGTAATTGCAAAGGCAAAAAACGTATCTTTTGGGATTGGTGATGATGGAGGAAAGACCCCAGAAAAGAATAAATTTTTAATAGAAAGCCGGTGGGCGCCCCTAATTTTTAATGAAAAACCTCGGGAAGACACGACATTCACATGGGCCCTACGACGTCGTTTTGAATACGGAGTTTAAACTCCACGCGCAACTAAACGCGCGTGGGGGTGCACGTACTTTGTGTGCACTTTCTCCTATAAAATCACAATTTCCACGGGCAAGCTTCCGCGGTTTTCATGATACGTGGTTTTCAATTCCTTTATTTGCATTCACGTCCTTACATTTTCTTCTATTTACCCTTGGGTTTGTCTTTTTATTTTCTGACTTGAAAATATGAAATATAAATTTTAATTTAATAAGTCCTTTTATATATATATATATATATATTTTTTTTTTTTTTTCTTTTTTTCTTAGTGGGAGAGATTTTAAATAATTTTTGTATTTTTATTTTCAATGGTAATAATTTTTATCAGATTCAAACTACTAATATATTTAATAAAAAATACATAAAGCATTTGATTTGAACATTCAAAGCTTAATAAAGATAAATCGGTTTAAACTTTTACATTCGATAATTCTACATGATTATATGAGAGATGACCAAATTTTACAATAGGTCGATCGATTATAATTTGAGATTCTGATGCTTTACTTTTATCTGGATCATCAGTTGAATCACTCATACACATACAAAAAAGTATTGCATCAAGACCACGAAACCAATCGTCAAAATATAACCTACTTACGATAAATTACTAATCATGTACGTGTTTAAAATCAAATATAAAATGGTTTTAAAATCTTGTTTAAAAACAGCTTTTAAGTTGAATGAGAAATAAGCCTTATTTTGAACAGCCATAAAGAGAAAACATCAACCAGTTTTTCACCTTATCTGCTCTCTCCGTTTCCATAATAAAAAAAATGTTTAATGTATTTCTCTATTTTCTTTGGCTACTATATTTTCTCTGCTTTTGTAGAGATCGTTTAAAACAAAATAAAAAGCAGTTAAAGAAGAATAGAGAAAAACAGGTAAGAGAAAAATTATGATTTCTTCCCACTATACTTTTCTTATTTTCCTTTTGTCAATATTTTTTTCTTTTTTTATCAAATTTAAAAATATGGAAGAAAATTAATTTAAAATAATTTTATATATTAATACAAAATATGAAGAAAATTCAAATAGTAATTTATATATATATATATATATATAAAGATATATATATATATATATATATATATATATATATATATATATATATATATATATATATATATATAGTATATATAGTTTATTTTAAAATATTAATCAATGCTTTAAAATTCTGTTGGTGATGATTTTTTTTTTACTTAATACTGAATAAATATTTTTTTGAAATAATATCAGATAATATTTAATAACATTAAATGTTAATGATTGTTTTAACATCAGAATGTATTTAGAATTAATAAACGATCGAGCTATATTCTGCTCTCGCCCGTCCCGGCTCTAATGAACAATTTGGATTTAACATATCGATTTTTAAAGTGATCGATTTATTTTTCAAAACCTGCCGTTCCCAAGAAGACATATTCACAGTGTCCCGTTTCACCGACATATTTAAAAATGTCTTATTATTATTTTATTTTATACTTAACATAAATAATAATACAATTAGAATGCTTTTTAATAAATAATTTATAAAAATTCATTCAAATCCAACCTATAGCTTCCTATCCTGCTTAATTCTTTTAAATGTAAGATAAAGTTTAATTTAAAATAAATGGGGCCGAGGTCGGACGCGCCTACCCATCTCGAATCCTCTCTAATACATTATTCTTAATACCGAGCTGTCACATTTTTCTTATTAGTAATAACAAAGTTTTTTTTTATTATAGTATGATTTTTTCTAAATGTAAAACCAAATATTTTTATTTTTTCAATTAATAATTTTTAAATTTTTTTTCAGTAATAAGTCTTAAAAAATTTAAAAAACAAAAATAGCATTCAGCAAAAAATAAAAAGACAAACGGTCCTTAAAACTGAATCAAAAAAGTTATGGGATCTAACCCGATTAAACCATGTATTAATGATTGATATATCTTTTGGACTATATTTTTTTTTGTATGGAATGAGAAATTTGAAAGATTGGATTATGCAATATTATACAAAAATGTGGGGACCAGCAAAAAAAAATAGAAAAAGCAAAAATTATTTTAAAAAAAAAAAAAAAGACCAAAAAAACTCCAAATAAATACTGGGAGAAGACGTCTCCATGTGAGTGAAGACGTCTCCAGGAAAGTGCTGCTGAAGTTTAACTCCAAAAACTGGCGATTTCCCCCAATTAAACTCGGTTTCTATCAATTTTAGCTTCTGGGTATGTTCATAAACCCTTTTTTCCCTTATGGGTGGGTCTTTTCTTTTTCATCTCTTCTTCAGTACTTATTTCTGCAAAACATGCAATTCCGCCTCTCTGATGCCGGTGTATTCAATTGTTTTCTGTTTCAATGGTTTCAATTCGAAGTTTGCATGTTTTTCTGACAGTTTATCTGTAATTTTGAAGGGATTTTTCTGAATGAAATTTGATTATTTACATTGCTGGAATCAAGTATCTACATTGTGCTGGCTGGTACTGAAACTTTGGGTCAAAGAGCTTGATCTTTTTCCTTGTTGAGGAACTGATAACTCTTTGGCAGTTGTTCATGGAGACGACCCATGTCTGTTTCTTGAGAATTTGGAATGAGTTAAATTTGATTTTGAAAATGAATCTGATGAAGAGTTTCTGGATAAAAGGATCGGAGGTTTTGGTGGTTGGTACGGCTTCATTGACCTAGAGAATTTGGACTGTCGATCAATAGGAGATTGAATTTGGGTAAAACTGAGGAAATTGCTTATTTTGCTGACCACATTCTTGGGTTTCAAATCCTCAACCCTAGAATTGTAGTTCTTTGGATTGGTTTTAGTTGAAGAACTCTTCCGAACCTGGGGTTTGATAGCTGAATGTTTTCTAGGGATGTGACTGGGCAGGCTACAGGACATCAAGGAAAATCTAAGTTCATCAAAAAAAAAAAAAAAAATCATGAAAATTGGTGATATTGTTTGCATCTCAGAGAGAACTACAAAGGGTTTGTTTGAGATATTCAAATCATCTGATTCTTGAAAGCGATGCATTTTCATTCTTGTGTTCAATTCAATAATACATAAGCATATAGAACCCGAGGGGTAGCTTAGTTACGTAAGGTCTTGTTTTACCAATGGCTTACTACTTGGTAGTCCAGAGCCTTGGTCACCTAATGGTCACCAAGGTTCGAGTCCCTCTCTGAGTTATCGGAGGCTTTAACTGCTAACTGGGCCATTTGGTCTAAGGTCTTGTAGTTTAACCCAATGGTCACCGGTTGGAGTTCTCTCAAGGCCACTTTCGAGGTTTTGCAGTACTTACCTTTAACCAGCCTGGCTGTTATTCAAGGTCCCTGAGCTAAGGCCTTGGGAGATTTAACCTAATTGGTTTACCAATTCGATCTCCTCTGCGCTTGGCTGAAGTTTTTACCTTCGTTATCTGTTTATGTTTCAAGTCCTTGAGTTGGGTTATCACTAGTCAGAGTACTCTTAGAGTCACTGAGGTTGTTTACCATGCCGTTAACTCGTAATCATGATTAATGTTTGCAAGCAAGTTGGCCGTGATGATTCAAACTTATATAAAAAAAAACATAAGCACACAGAAGGTCATTTTCTGAATAATTGATTCCTCCCAACAATATATTTACAGTACACCAATATAAAAACCTACAAGATAATTTAGATAACAGATGAGGATAGTGTTTCCTTGACAAAGAAAAGGTGCTTCTCTTCATTGTTTACAGAAAAGTCTGCTGTTTTGCTTTCTTGTAGACGATTTGATAAAACTATCATTCTACTGCATTTTTCATTATTATTGGGTAACCTGGCTCTGCTCTGTATTCGGGGCCAATTCTTATTTACTAAATGAATTTACTATGAGGTTGTTTAGTAAGAACCTTATCATTCTGCTATTTTTAGATCAAGATTTTTTTTTCTTTTTTTCTTTTTTGGCAGTAGAGTATGTCTTAATTGTATTTATCTTTTGTTTCAGCATCATGGGTTCCAATGTGTATGGTCATATAGTTTGATTGAATAGCCTATCAGACAAGTGTTCAACTAATGAGTTGAGTCTATCCATTTCTAATTCAATTTAGTAATTGCAATGTGTTTTCAATCTTGAAAACTGGCTCTGACATTTGACTAACTTCAGTGTTTAAGATAAAAGGAGTTGAGAGTAAGAAAAGAGGAAAATCTCTGTACTCCTCTCTCTTGAATACATGATCACTTTCTCAATTAATTGATTTTCCACTCTTTCTTTACTTTTTTGTTCTTCCCTCCATTAGGGAACAACCAATCTAGCTATAAACACCCAGGTTCAATAAATCCTCTATATGGTTTAACATCACACATTGAAAATGATCTCAATATATCTTAGGACCACCCAGATGCAGCCCCGGCTTTCCTATGTAGTGAAAGACTCTGCATGCAGGTTGCCCAATTGCTATGACTTGGAGCCCTCTCGGGCACCAGAGGGTTTGTACTCCAAGGCCTCGTGATCAGCTGAGGTGCTAAGCTCAGTTGCAGAAAACATATTACAGAAATTTAACCATTGTCAGAAGCAAATGCCACCTACCACCGCTTCTTTGTCTTTCCACTTCTGCTCTTGCTGACGCGCCCGACCTCAAGCTCTCATGAAGTCCCATCCGAAGGCCCTCGCGCGACTTTGTGAAAAAGAAAAAGTAGGAAAACAAAATAGATCTTTCATTTTGAGTGACTTGAGTCATTAATTACTACACTAATTTTTCTCATTTCACAGTGAAGCTTAGCCTCCGTCTATGGTTTTTCCCTCTCGCAAGGGTTTTCTGCAAACCGTGGATGTTTTTTTTTTGTTTTGATATATTAGTGTGGCATAGATTTCTGGCCAGCTATTGAAAACCCCTTAAAACAATTGAGAGGTCCTTTGTTGGTTCTGCAATTACTTCTATTCCCAAAATGAAGGCTGTTAAGTTGGATTTAAATTGTTGATTTCACATTTATGCTCTGTTCATTGAAAATGATTTCTTATGAAATACATTTACTGATTAATAAACTTTCTTGAACGCCACTTTAAAATTTTAAAATCAATAAAAGTATATCGTGAATAAATTTGATATGAATCCATTCCGAAAAATAAATAGAAACAGAAAACAATTATGCACTCAACATTTTTCTCTCTCAATTTTTCCACAGAATTTCCAGAGACAAGATTTATTATTCTTCCTCTGTATTTTCCTTCTTGTTTTATTTATTAAAAATTGAGATCTAGATCTCTATTTGGATTCAAGAAAATTTTTACCAAAACTATACATCAATAAAATGAAACAAAAAGTAAAGAATATTAAAAAAATAAAAATAAAAAAATTGATATATAATTCTTTATTTATTCTTAACTCATTTTATTTATTTGAACTGTGACAAACAAATATTGAATCATTTTAAAATATAAAGTTTCAATTAATTTAATATATTTTCTGCTTCGATATTTTTAATATGAAAATCACAGATAAGATAACCATTTTCTTGATACTTTATTATTCTCGACATGAATATTTTTTTTCTTTTCTCAATGTTATTTAAACAGTGTCTTACTTGGAAACACCTACAGCATCTGTTGGATTTGTTGAAGAAGGATTGGTTTTTTCTTCACAGGTTTCCCGTCACCCAGACGGTCCTTCCCTGCTCATCTGAGTTCCCCGGATATTGGTGAGTTTCAGCCAGTCAGGAACTCAACCGCTGCACAGGCTGTCGGATGTTATCGCGATTAAGATATCACCAGGATGTCACTGCACGCCATAGCCATAAAGGCAACTGGTGACTACTATTGCATGGCGCATCTGTTGACCGCCAGCGTCCGACCACAAAAAGGTTCATGAGGTCCAAACATGCATACAATAGAGATGGCGAGGAAGTATCCATGCTTCTCGACACGCCGCAAAAAATGCTCAACACTGTGTGGTGGAAAACTTAAAAAGCTGAGACTCTTCTGTTTAGTGTTTACAGAACCTTCCATTTGGGGCTCTTTTAGAGGCAATTTATTATGATCAATGAAGTTTGTGGTCAAATGACCATTTTTACGGTTTATTTTTATTAAAGCTTGAAGTTTGATGCCACATAGAGAAATGATCCTTCTTTTTATCTGGTGCTAGAGTTTGTGGTCAAATGATCTTCTTTTAAAAAATATTGATTTAAGCCTTTTCAAACTATTATAGGATGTAAGCATCTGATGCCACATTGAAGAGATGCCCTGAATTTTTTAATGGTAAGAAACTGGAGCACAAATCACTGCCATTTTTGCATTAAGTTTGTAGTTTGATGCCACATAGGAGAAATGACCCTTCTTTGTAATAGTCAGTTGTAATAACCGAATTCTTCTTTTAAACAAATATTGATTTTAAGCTCTTTCAAACTATTATCAACCTGACTTTGACAGAGTTTAAAAGAGAGAGATGCTCGAATTTTTATTTTAATGTGTTAGAAATCGTATTGAAAGCCAGAGTTGGTAACTCATGATCACCGCCTCTCCTATTATTCCTTTTCATGACATTATTATGGAGGGAAGGATACTAGCTATTTCCTTAAAAAATGTGAGGAACATCCTAGAAACAGAGAGTTTCAGCCCCCAATAATATCTTTTTTTAGATTGTCACCTATCACATATTTGAAGGCTAATGCTGGAACCATCGTGGTCCTCATTAAAACCAGAGTTTGTGACTGCAATTTTAACTTCTGCCTTAAACCATAGTCGCAACTATGGTTTTAATTTGTGTAATTTAAAACCGTAGGTCACTAACTACGCTTTCTGACGAGGACACACTAGTTTGGACTTTTTCAAAACGATTAGATTAGTATATTTTTTTTTTTTTTAAAGTATTATTTAGGACAAATTCATAAATAAAATTATTTTAGTTTTTTCTCAAGATTTGGGGTATTATATTACCTATTTTGTCCCTGGATTTAACATCGCTAAGGAAGGATAGAAATCTTGGTTTTAGGGACAGTGTGATATGACGTACTTAATAAAGAACATTTGAGAAGATCTTCAGACAAGTATACCAACATTTGGTTCATCCGTCTCCATACTCCATCTTCCCCTGCATCCGCTCTTTCTCCGATAAGGTACCGAGGGGAAGGGCCTCAAAGCTCCGGATCATTAAAGAACTCAGACGGAGACAGATAAGCCATTCTTCCCTGCCTGTTTGAACTGTAAACGCACTATATATTATTTCCAGTTCAACAACCATGTTCATTGATGTTATAACTGCGGAAGCTTTTATGCATGAGAATTTGAATTCAAAGAAATCAACATAAAGCAGACGGCGCTAATATTGTCGAATCTTTCTACTATTCTTGAAAACACAGAGTATAAGATTAGAGTATCAAAGTGTTGCGATGACTAGGAAAAATTACAAAATCACAAAATTCTAGGATGCTAATAATATCGAGAAAATACCTCATAAAACTCTCAAACCCTTATATCTATGCACACAATTAATAGCCTTTAAAAGGCCCAACCCATCATCTATCTCATAACTTTTTCCCTCGTGACCTGCATTTATGCTAATATTCCCAAAGCTTTATTCTATATTTAAACCTTACATTATAATCATATAATAATTCTGTGAATTATCCTAAAAAAATATTAGGATAAATTATGAATCCTGAGACATATTTAATGAATTCGATTTAGCTCCCACCATCCTCAACTTCATTGAAAAGAAATACAAACAATAGCCGGCATTGATTCATATGAAATTATTATTGGGACACTAGGTAGTGACAGGTCAGATCAATATGAATGAAAAGAAGCCTAATCATCTATATTATAATTTATTTCTTTACATCAATTAATGAAAGATGCACTCCCTCCTATGGTAGCGGCCACTCATTTGTCCTTAATGAAGGATTGACAGATTTCAGATATTTAGCCATAGAGAGAGAAAATCACACAAACAAATCTCCTCTTTCTTCTATAGACTAATGTATCACTACTATACACTAATATAACACATTTATCCTTAATGTAACACTGTTATAATAATAGAGATTAACCGGGAATAGAGTATGAGGAGATTTGATTTATTGATTTTCTCTCCCAGGTGGCAACATACTGGGATTCATAATTCTTCTTTATTTAGACTAATGTACCACTGTCATAACACTAATGTAAGACATTTATCCTCAATGTAACGCAGTTATAACAATGGCAATATTACCTATTAGTTTGCGAAGAGAGAGAAGATGGGTAAATTCCGACTATAATGATTTTCTTCTCCCATGTGGCAGAAAATTGCCTCGCCAACGCAAATTTATTCTTCATATGTAGATTACATGTTTTTATTAGTTTGATGCGAAAAATACAACTTAACATAATAAAACAAGTGAGTGAGTTGGGTTTCTTTTTCATTCATATTGGTCCAACAATGCACTTAAACATAATTGTGATAGATTTTGCCATCTTTTTGGGTTCATTATCATTTTTTTCATTCGATCATTCAGGGAACCGAATGGGACTTTGGAGTATTCTCTGGTCTTGAAGGAGTAGAGAAACCGAACCCAAGAATATATATAGACGCTTTTGAGAGAGCGGAAACATTGCCCGGCAGAGGTACTGCATATCGAGACAGTATAGAGAAAAGACTATTTGCCGCTAGGCGAGCGGTTTCGTGGGAATGTGCAATTCGTTTCTGCTGGACAGATTTAAGACTCCCCTGACGCCGTGGAATGGTCGGAACCGCGAATCGCGCTTCCCGATCTGGTAGGCGCGCAAGAATGGCGCACTTTGAGCAAACTTGAAGCTGAAGCTGCCGTTAATGGCTTTCTTTACTTTTCCTTCCAAGAATTAACACTATCTGGGGTACTCGTTGTTTGTTTCCTCATTGGACATGAACAAACATGTTCACTCTAAGAATTACAAGCTTACCATAATTTTATAGCTAATGTTATGAGGTTGATCTCGAAAGAAACTCACAGATGTTCTTCCTTATGTTTGGTTGAACTTGAACTCGTTTTCTCTCTCATGTTATCATTTAGTTATTATTTTTTGGAACCCGAAAATACTAATAAATCCGAATAGTACTAAGGAAAGACGAAAAATACTAAGAAATCCGAATAGTACTAAGGAAAAAAACTAGAGAGAAAAATAAAAAAGAAAAGTGGAAGAAAGAAAATTGGGTAGAAATTAAAAACAAATTCTAAAATTAATGAAATTAATTAAATAATTATTTAACTATTTTATTTGTTTCTCTATTATACAAGGATAAAATGTGAAAATTTTTTAAAGAATCTTAATTATATTTGTTTTTATTTTTCATATTTTATACATCATTTTTTAATATATTTCTTATTTCATATTTTGGGTTCCAATCAAGACAGAGAGAAAAGGAAGAAATGAACTTTAATGCTTAAAACAGAATCCTATTTGGGATTTGAAAATTTGAGTTCTTTTTTTTTGCTTGAAAATACTGAAATAAATTAACATTTATTTTTTTTTAAAGAGAGAGATTCATTTTACTTAAAATTAAAATGATTTTGATCTATCTACAATTTAAAGAAAATTAAAGAAATTCTAAATGATTGTTTGGTACTATTTTTAAATAGTACGAAACAAAATTATTTAGTTGAAATATCAATTGTTATTTAACACACTTTAATCTAAGATTGTTATCATTTGTCTAGACATGATTTGCACATCAAACAAATTAAAATTTGTAAATTTTTTTTTCTGAATAATCTGGTTATAGATAAAAATGCTCTTTTGTCCTTTAATATTTATTGTATCCTTATAAATGATTATTTCACATAAAACAATTATGATATTTTTAGAACAAAAATTGATATTTCCTAAATTCATGTTTAAAGAGTCTTCTATCAATATATGAAAATATTTGAAAAATGGTCGAGGTTCTGATTAGAATAAAATTTAGAAGTAATATTTTAGAATAATTTTTTACATCTAATAGTTATGAGCGACTTTATTTTATAAACATTGATATGTAAGAAAATGATGTATAAATAACTAAAAACTTAATTAGAAACACCTTATTTTTTTTTAAAAACACGAAAATAATTTGCTTATCAAAATATTTTTTCTTATCTTTATTAAGAATGGAAACATTTGTCTTAAAGAGGCCTAAGGTCAAATTATTAAGAACTACTTTAGCATTCATCCACTGATTCACAAATGTACTTGGGATCATGCCACCCTCTCATTCTTCAAATAATCGTAAAATTCCTAAACCCTAAACCCTTCTCCCAGCTGCCAAATTCAAGTGTATCTCTTCGGGGTTTGCCGAGAAAATGTACTATGCCTGTTTGTTTACTGAGAAAATAACAGAAGTTTCATCTTCTTCAAATTTGCCCTACGTTGAGGGTTGGGTCTTCTAGTTGCAGTTGACGTGTTTTATTTAAATTCTTAGTACTTTAACTGATAACTGCACTGTTATTAGAGACAGACTCATTCATCACTTTCACCTATCTTCTCCATTTACCGCTTCCATTGATGATTTTTGAATTTTAAGTCAGTTGATCATAATTTTTAGCACATTTGAGCTTGTTTTAGTTCAGCATCATCAAAGTAGCAATTCTTCGACCTATTTTATCGTGACTCTGTTTGCTCTGGGAAAATCTTCCAGAAAATGAAACTGAACAGTCATAATTGAATTTAAATGTTTCAACATGAAGGATGTTATTTATTATTCAGATTTAACTAGTTAGAATGGTGATCAGAAATGTTATGTTTCATTTATTCTTGGAACAAAAAAATGAAGATAAGCACATTGGTTAATTAGTGTATTGTTAATGTTAATATTGTATATTATATCTTACTTTATAAGCATGATATCTACCAAATAGTTTGTTACTTATTTGCTACCTTAATTTTAAGAACAGAACTAATAGAATTTGATCCGTAAATGCAATCTGGGCAATTCATTTTCACAAAATTTTAGCCACAAGATTTAGATTTTGCTTCTGATGTAGAGATTTGCATTTAGTATTATGCAGATACGGGAGAATGAGAAAAGCCAGGTCATATGTCTGCTACAGAATTCACCCTGTGAGTTCTGCTGTAAGCTATATGGATCAGCTTCACTCCAAACAATTATGACAAGGTTGATGGGGAATAGTTTTCTAACTTTTTACATTTATTTTAGATTTGACTATGATTTTTCGATTGTTTGACTTATACATTTGGCATGTGATTTTTCAGTCAACCATGGTGGATTACATTCTTGGTGTATCAGATCCCATGCAATGGCATTCTCAGGTAAGTTTGGAAACAGATGTTTCTTCTTGCCTTCTGTAAAAAACAAGCTCTGAAATACTGATAAACTCTAATTTTGTTTACTGTACTACTGTAAGAATCTGATAATGAATGAATACTATAAGCCTTATTGATGGCGATTTATGCGGGGGCAAAACTGAAAGTGTTCTTGCAAAACTCTCTGTCACTTTCATGTATTTAAATATGATTCTTATGAACCCGAAAATTTGTATCTTGTTAGTTTGCAGCCAGACGCCATTTGTTAGACTAAATTGGTGTAGAGTGTACTTTCTTAACTCATTTGTTTCTGTGAATGATGAGGTACTGGCTGTTCAATGACATGAAAAATGGTGTGTGTGCGAGTGTGCGAGTGTGCGTGTGCACGCATACATGAGCATATGCGAGTGAGACAGCAACAGAGCTGCCTCCCCTAATTTTGCATTAAGATCTTTTCTCCGTATCTAAATTTACTGCATTTCTGATTGTCTCCCTAAATTCCTTCTCCTCTAAGCAATTTTTGGCAGATGTTCAAGTATGGAGTTGTTAGGATGCATGACTTGGTTGAGGATGTACTGAACTGGAAGACATTCTACTTAAGTGGTCGTTTACAAAAACCCGTATGTCTTCCTTCTAATGCTTTTCTTGTACTTTTTTTTTTTCCTTTCAGTATCTCCTATTGATCTATTGCTTTATTGACAACAGAGAAATGATTCTCTACAAAACTTGCTTCATGATGAGATACTACCAGAAGCTTCATGCTGAAATTCTACATTTTTAAAATGTAGAGAATAGTTTGTCCTATTACAATTCTCTGATCTGGTTTTGAACTTGCCATTTATTTGCGCTGTTTATATCTGTGAACCATTATAAAGCTTTTTCTCAGTGAATGGGTAATGGATAAAAGCAGTATAAGGGTTAAACCATGTTTCAAGATCGGGTTCCATGTATAGTTAACTCATAAAATCATAATGTGTAAAACAGTGTTAGATGTGGGTCTTTCCCTCAACTCATACTACTACACTGGGGAGCTCCTTCTGAGGTGGGGAAATGTAGGTAACCAAATCCAGCTATCTGGATCCTGGGATCTTTTTAAAGGAGGAAATAAAGGTTCTCATCAGATGTTCTCTCCGTATTTTGCCTGCATATTTTCCATCTTTCCAAAAATTTGAAAAATTCTGTCACTAATCATTTTTCTCCACTCAAATTCATTCCATTTTTGTTTTGTTTTGTTTTGCCTTTTTTTTTTTCCTGAACTTTTCTCAAATTCCTCCTAACTTCTGGACAAAATTTGAACATCAAAATATTCCTGGGTCAGAACTTATCAGATCCGAATTTATCTTTTATGCTATATGGTTATGCTTTTAGATAGTCATGTATGGATATTACTTGCCAATTTATTGGTCGAAATATCTTGGCCATTGGGGGATCATGGTATTCCTTCCATCCATACACCTCATTTCTACATGTTTGATGTTCTATTTTGAAGTTCCCTCAATATCTTTCAGGTTCAAATACTAGTGGATAATTTGGATATTGGAAATTTAAATTCTGTTAATTTGAAAGGTGCAATCTCTGCTGCCCTCCTCCTTTTGCCCGCCAAGTTCACTGAGGTTTGTTTACTGATCACAGTATAGTCATTTAGAATTGGTAGACCATTTTTATTCATTTCATTTTCATGCAGGAACAACTGTATGCCAAAGTATGTAGCCTCTCGTATATGGGTGACTTGCGGATGCTATTTGCAGAGGACAGAAACAAGGTAAATTTTTGTGACAGGTTGTGTAAATCTTAAGAGGGAAATCGATAGATTTTAATAGGTTTGACGAGGCTTATATTGTCAACTCTTTGCATCTATTAGATGGGTTTCAATAGGTCATGATTGGTTTTGTTTTATATAAGTAGAGATACATATTTTCAAAGTTATGAACTACTTCTGTTTGACACTGTTTGCTGCCAGATATAGTATTATATCGTTACAACATAGATGAACCCTTTTAACTTGAGATACTTCTAATTATCAAGATACCTTTTTTTTTTATCGGTAATTATCAAGATACTTTACTCAGGACTAGATTCCACCCTCAGCTGGGTTGCATGCTTTCAGAACATAACTGCTAACAGCAAACCTCTATAGTCTTTAAGCGATCACCTGTTGCTTATGTTAGATATTGCATTGCCTTAGCCTTGGGAGGCCAAGTAAGAATGTATTTTCTTTTGTTCTCTTGGAGTTCCGATTGTTAATTTACATAAGCTGTTCCAGGTGAAGAAGATCGTACAAGGGCAGTTTGATGCATTCCAAACAATGTACAAACAGTTGCTAAGTATGCAGCCAAAGGATTATTACAATTCTCCTCATCGGATGTGGTCATCAAACGATTATGTCTCGGTCTATCACAGGAACCCTTAGTAATTTGCGAATTGAACTCTCTTCTTTTTCATTCTTTAGAATATATTTTAAGAGAGCTTAAGATTCCCTGTTTATTGTTTGGATAACCTATCTATTTTGTCTGCCCTCTTACTCATATATCTTATGTAATGGTAAAGTGAAAAACTCTTGAATTGTTAGTTCCTTTTATCTAATGATTATTGATCGGAAAATAGTGAAACCTATTTAACATAATGAAACTTGTTCCTTTTGATAGGTATAGAGTAAAACCACACAGCAGGCCTAGCCCTTCATCACATAATCAACAACGTCCCATACGGAAATATTATTAAAATCCACATAGCCTTTGGACCAACCAATCATAAATTTGAAAACGAATCTTTCTGTGTTTGAAATGAGCTTTCAAGGCCTTCAGAAGTCATCCAATTACAAATTCACCAAAACAAGTATAGCAGTGTCATCCCTTAAACATTTTTTTTTTGTCAAACCATGAGGTGTCTTGAGCAGGTCCGTGCACACACAAAAGACGTCTTTAAGCCACCTAGATTAATCTCCATACGAGGTGGGAGGGACCACAAGGACGGTAAAGCTCTACACAGAACACAACTGCATTCTTAGGGCTCGAACTCGAAACCATTGGTTAAGCTAGGAGAGACCCCAACCATCTCACCTAAATGTTCAGTGGTGTCGTCCCCTAAACTTTGCACCACCTTTCCCCACAAATCTACCATGGCAACACAATTCAACTTTTTAACTGGGAAAATCATTACCGAAGCAATCCTAAAAAGAGAGAACAAAAAAATGCACAAAATCTTGAGCTTTCTCACAATGGATGAGGGTTTGATTTGTTGTTTCCTCATTGCCTTTGCACAAACAAAACCAATTCACAAATGAGTGACATGTCTTAATTACCTGATTGATTGCGAGAATTTTCTCCTATACTGCTTCATAAACAAGAAAAGCAAACATCAAGAGAGTTTACAAAACCTAAACCTCCCATTGGAAGAAAATCACAATGAGACCTAACATAGAAAAGCCGATTATTTGCTGATGCACCATTTTATTTGGGGCATGCCTATCAACCCTCACCAACTAAACAATTTGCATGAAAGCCTCATCCATTTGCAACTCTCAATCATGAAAATTCCTTAAAAAAACAAGGATTTCATTTGCTAAAAAACCATCTTGTCATCTCCACTATCTAGGCATCTGTTAGAAAGTTGGAATAACATAGGAAAGAGTCTTTCAGAGGATAATCACAACACTGATTTACCTGCAACAATCTGCCTCCAAAGACACTCCTTATCTTAGATAACTCCTTTTGACTACTTCTTGCTCATTGATCAACAAAAGTTTTTCTTTAACCCCAATCCATCATCTCTTTATTCAAACAAACAGTATCCCGATTAATCAAGTAATGTTTCTTCTCTGAAGGACCTTCTTCCCAAAGGAAGTCAGTTTTTTTCCCAGCCTGAAGCACACTGTTTAGGGATCACAAAACAAGACAAAAAATACATGAACTCATAATTGGTTTGCTTTTAGTTTTACATTAGGGAAAGCTTATTATTTTCAATATCTAGTTTGATACAATTTTTCTCAAACTTGGCTGAAAAATCTATATCTTCTGATATGTTTTGACCTCTCAATCCCAGGACTCTGGTTTATCTGTAGCTCGTTCCCTAGTTTCTTCTCTTCCTTCAAAGGTCCGAAGCCAAATGGGGATGAAGTTGGGGGAGAAAACAAAACTTAGTGAATCAGGTAGAAACTTCAACTTGTACATACTGTATAAATTATTGTACAAACCTTCAATTTTGCTAATATCAAGTTTGATGTTAGCTGCCAACAATATGATACTTCCATATTGTTTATAACAAACAGCATTCATGTCGTTCTGCAATTTCAGGACGAGTAATACGCGAGGTGGTGGTTGGATCAAGGGACGAGGCTGCAGAATGTATGCGGAGAGTTTTGAGGCGGAAGGTTATGGTTTCAAGCGCAAGGCAGGCTGTATCTGGTCTACTGGCCGTTGGCAGCGTTAATGCTGTTAATTATCTTGCAAAATAAAATGAAGGCCGCAAATCCAGAACATGATATAATCCCAGCTGTTCTTTTGAAAAATGAAGTAGAATTCTAACACAGGTAAGTTGAAAGCACAAGCAACATCAATAAGAGAGCAGCACAATGAGTTCTTCTTTGCTGGAGTTGCTGATTAATCATTTTTCTTCTTTTCACAGAGCTGAGTTGTTGATGTTTTTGTCTTTAATGTTTATATATTTATTTTGTGAAGGAATGAGTGAATTTGAAGAGAGGGGGGATGAAAAAATGGTTTTCAAGTAGAGGTACTCACGATTTTTGAACATTCTTGTGTGTTGTTCAGGACCGATCTCTGATTTGCTGCATTTGTTGTTGGTTTTTTGTATTCCAAAGTATTTTTCCGAAGACTTCCAGGTGTTAAAACTAATGCTAGAAGTAAATTTGATGGACATTATCAGTGTTTTAAAAACCAGACCCAAACCTCCCTCAAAAAAAAAAAAAAAAAAGTGATCGAACGGGCTAGTCGGACCATTGATAGGTGACCTTTCTAGTCCCGATTTAATCCAACCGACCTACAGATTGGCTTCTAAACCATGAACAGGTAATTTTTTTAATTCAGTCATCGGTTCGGTTTTTAAAACGTTGGACATTATCAAATATTGATTTGGGAATATTTGTGTTTCAGGTATTGATTTAAGAATAAACGTAAAAAAGATAAAAAATATAAAATACATGATTCAGTACGGTTTTATGAAAGTAATTATGTTTTAGGTGTAATAGCATTTAGGTACTCCCTTAATAAATTATAGGTTTTGCCTTAATGTCCTAGTATTACTATAATAAATAGTTTTAAGATAATATCCATAATTTATTAAGATAGTATCATACTGAATAAAATATTATAATTATTTTCTATGAAATCAATGAATCATATATTTTGCATTTTTTATATTTCACACTATTATTCTCAGATCAACGAGTTTGCCAGAGAATCAAAAAATTGAATTGGGTCATGATCAGCAACAAGGGAAGCAATCCAGTCTGTATTTGGATTTTAGGAGTCACCATTTTCTAGTAAGGTGGGCCCCACATTGACTTCAAGAAGTTCCTTTGGTAGGGAAAGGACGAAGAAGATAAGAAATGGCAGGACACTCCTTAAGTCTTGGCTTGAAAATCTTTATCCATCTGGCCCACTCCTATCCACAAACAAGTCTAACTTACATTTTTCTTTTCAGACCATGAGGTGAACGGTCTCATTAATCTCGTAAAAAAGGCAATCTTTAATTTATCTGTAGCTTAATTTAATAATGAATAGAAGGGTGCAAAAAGCGATAAAGCTATATTACATGTAGCGATTCACGTTCAGCGTGGTCGGTCGAGACTATCATTAAGATAAAGATTTTGATCAAAATACTAATGCATGTTGATGTTTTTGATTAAACAACTTACATTTATGTAAGTGTTTCTAACAAAATTGAGAATAATAATTAATAATAATAATAATTATAAATGAAAAGGAGAATACTAAAAAACGAACTAAATGGCCTCTTGCAAAATAAAATCACATAAATTAACCAAATCATTCTGCTTAAAAACTCAATAAAAAGAATTTGAGTTTAATATAAATATCATGTTTCACATCCTTAATGATATAATTTAGGGCTATTTGGTTCCTATTTTTTTGACAACATAGAAAACACAATTGGTATTATCTGAAAACGATTATTATTCTCTTGATTTAGTGTTTTTCTTATGATAAAGCTAGGAATGAAAACGTGTCTTTCCTTTGTTTCACTTTATTCTTTTTATTTTGAGAAACAATATAGTTTTAATAAAAGCCAAAACTATATTGCTGCTTCTCAACTAAAGCCAACAGCGCTGCCTCAGAGGATGAGTTTACTGCTTATCTTATCATAGTATTGCACCCTTCAATCTGGTGTGGTGTAGGCATTTGGAAAAAAACATAGAATCATCATTTATTGGTAGAAAAAAACAAAAATAACGAGAAAACCAAGAGGGTGTGACTCACGGTCTACTAACAAAAACAAATAATATCCAAGATTTTCCACCAAGAAATCACATCATTCATATGACTAGTCTTTTGTACATCATCCCAATCCTCGTTTCACAACCATTCAAAAAGGGGGTTTTGTTCCAACTATGATTTTAAGCACTAATATGAGACTTTGGATATTATTTTCAAAAACGTGTTAGATTGATTTTTTTTTTTTTTTCAAAATAAAATGCATTATTTTATGATAACTCTCAAAAAAGTCTCATCTTCATTGCTCAATTATTCAAAGTAACATCTCTTGCAGAAGAAATATCACATTCCAGAGTCATAAAGAGGCTTCTTGCAGCTGTGATTCTTGCATTATCTTTGTTATTCTGTGAAGTAGTGATAGTTCAATGGAAAGTGGTGATGATGATTAATGAGAGGATATTGGAGATGGAGCAAGCAGATTTCTGGAAGATCCCGAAAACTGGGACAGCTACCGCTCCGCCCTCTCCCAGACATTTTCAGGTTCAAAGATCTTCACGACAGATCCTGAAGATGCCGTAGAGGTCGATGCAAACAGTGGAATGACATGAAACGTTGCCTGACATGGTGGGATCTTACCTGGTTCGGGTTTGGCTCAGTCATTGGAGCTGGCATCTTCATTAACCTGGCCCGAAGCTGCAACCATGCTGGACCAATATGATCTGCTGTAACAAGCCAGGTGTTTCAGCTCTGCTCTCTGTTTTCTGCTACACAGAATTCGCAGTAGAAATCCCGGTAGCTGGAGGGTCGTTCGCATACCTGAGAATAGAATTGGGAGACTTTGCAGCATTCATAACAGCAGGAACGCCTTCGCCAAAACGTGTTGGTGGCGGTTGCCAGGGCCGGACTTACTTCTGATCTTGCCTCAAACGCCCGAAACTCATTTGAATCCACGCAAATCTCTGAGAGGTTGCAACCTGCTCTGACCCGATTGCTGTTGCAGTTCTGGCCATTGTTGCAACACTCGCTATGATCAGCACCGGAAGGCGTCAGTATTCGATTGATCCATCGCCGTAAACTACTGTAATGATTCCGTTTGTGATCATTACGGGTTGCTGTGCTGATCTTAAATTGACACCATACCTTATGGCGAAGGATCTTTAACGGCGCGTTGTGCCAGCGCGGAGGATTTGACAATATCTTGCCACCGTTTGAAAACAAAACCCGTCGAAGTCTGCCGGTGGGATTGCTTGGATCAATGATCGTCGCTGTCTTCTCTTGCGCTTAATAGCGCAACTCAAGTATGATGCAGGACTACAGAGACATCACACACAACCAACTTACTCTGTTGTTGCATTTTTCAAAGTTTATAGGGATGATGGGCAAAATATGGTAGCTCCGTTTTACCCTGAGGATGATACCATTCTTCTGGTAGAGGCAGCAGATGACAAGATGTGACCATATCTTTGAGGCCATGGTCACCATAGTTTGCTCTGTTCTTAAAAATGGAACTGATAATTGCTGCTCCTTGATTACCATTCAGAGCATCATCCTTTCTTTTGGGCTTGGATGTCTTGACAAACATTTATCAGTGAGCACATATTGTCTTCATGATGTTAAAGGTAGCCTCGAGGAATTCTGTGACGAGGTTCTCAAATATCAACCTCTTGAAGCTAGTCATCTTCTTGCTGGTAATTATTCATCCATAAGGACTTAAGCATACTGGGGACTGGTCCCAATGGATTTGAGGCTAATTATGCGATCACCAGGTTTTCTCTGATTCAAATTTTTGCAGAGGATTGCAGTGTTTCTTCCCCAACAGAAGACGCGCCGGGTTTGGGGTCCCACTGGTTCCATGGCTTCCATCCTTTGTCGGTGCAATGAATCCTGCTTTATAGGGATCTCTCTGAGGTCAGGCTTTCATAAGATTCGGCGTCTTATTTTGATGCTGGTTTACTATCTGTACGAGTCTCCTGCAGCTTATGATATGGCCCATCAACAACAAAAAGCCAGGTCATGAAGTCAGATGATGGAAGACTGAGGAAAAACAGGGCCTTGAATCTCCACAAATTTCCTCATCCCACAGTAAAAGAATCCTTGTTCAGTGTTCTTCTGCATCTGGCTTTCAAACTATAGGACATACAAACTCATCAAATTAGTGATCTGAGTAATGAAAAAAGTCATCTATTTGTTACAATGTAATGAAATAAGGAGATCAAACATGATATTAGAATACGAGAATCTGTGTGCTTCCTTAAGAAGATATTACAACTAACAAGATAATATGACACAGCAAATAATAGACTGAAATTTGACATTTTATAGGCAGATTACCTTGTTATTTGAGCAAGATACAACTCTCGGCTTCCTTTAAGCAGATCAATAAAAATTTAAGTTATTATATGAAAAATATTTACATGTTATGTAGCATGGTTAGGAAAAGCCAGGCACAAAGATTAAAAAAGGGAGCAGCAAAGGAAAGTACCTCAGAGATGGATGCTGTGACATACCATTCAAGCCCTAAACACAGCACAAAGCAAAGTTGAAATCCCTTATTTGCTGGGTTCAGAAATGAATATTTAGCAACAAAAGAGTATGAACTACGATTGCCCTTGTGTGTGATGGAAGTTTAACGATTAAATAGGTAGAACCCAAAGGAAGAGAAGACAGGTCAGGTTAAGTCCCCAGTGGGGAAGTTTGTGTTATTTAAAGTATTTTAATTGTCAAAAAACAGAGAAAGAATATGAACTAGGTCATTCCCTTGAGTAACTAAACTCCATCAAACTACTTTCAGATTCTTCTGAGATATCAAACATTGTTAAATAGTTAATCTGCAATACTAGTTTAAATTTCTGTAACGACCTCATTTCAAGGGTTGAGATTCCAGGAGCTGATGAATCCTCATGAAAAAATCTGGAAATAAATAAATAAATAAAGCTTTAACGACTCCTTTTTATATTATCAGTTTTACTTTTAGCAATATGCCTGTGAAATTACGAAACATCTCTTAAGTTGAGAGATGCTCAAAAGCAAAACGCATGTATTAAGTTAGAATCTCAAAAGTGGGGAAAAGAAAAGGCTGTCAAGGAATTTCAGTCTTAAAACAGAGATTACTGTTGCCTTCACTGTGGGTTGAATAGTCTTATCACAGCTCAGAATATTCGCTTTGTTCAAGTGAGCATTAAAACAATTAACCATTTGTGCGTCTTAAACCTCAGACCAATGTTTACTCAACAAAGAAAGAAAGCCTCCATGGATAGAATCCATTTTTTTACTCAGTTTGCGATAAGAAAATTAAAATCAAAAATTTTTACAAACGAGAAACTAGCATCGCTAACAATGCAGTATGCACCGGTCCAAACGGTCATGCTCTGAGGACGCAATTTTCCACCTCCCATCATTCATGTTCTATGGCCAGTACGACCTAAAGTGACTCAACCATACCATATCCGAGGCGTTTCCTCTGTTACTTAACACAAATATCAACAGGCACTCTTCAAAATAGCCTTGGAAATGGAATTAACAATAATCGACGAGTTTTGAAATCCCTGCCTGGTGAACAAGTACGAGTGACTCAAAATATGATGCCTAGTGACGTGCAGCTGCAATCAATCCAGGTATTATGTACACATGTAGAGAGAAAGGTCAGTGAAAGTAAAATGCCATCAATGAATTACATGGGGGTTGAAAGGAAAGGATACTGTCTTCACAGTCTGACACATAGAAAGCCATCTGATTCCTCCTTTGGGATATCAGATACGGATTCACAGATGCCTGGAGGGCAATACTAAAAATCCCTTTTCAATAATAAATAAAAATTATTGAATTAAAAAAAAGTTTGTGAAGAACTGGTTGTCAATCTAATTCCCAGAAAGAACATTTGCAGAAATTCTCCATAAACACTGGGGCAGGGCCACTGCTTGAATAGGCTAGTTTCAGTGGAAATCAGATCAAAAGACTTGACAATAGAGATTATTACAAATTTTGAATTTGCATTGTTATCCACTATGAACTCAGGGTGGATGGCGGGGAAGGGACCATAAGAAATCATAGGAATGTTCTTAATCAGCACATCTATACCTGCTGGATGTGGGTTTGCCATAGCAGAAGAGAGTTCAGCCTCTTTTGAGGGTGTACATCAATATACAAATTATTTTCACAGGCAAACAAAAAATATGATTTAAAGCACATAACAAAAAAGTGGGAGCACCCTATTTACAAAGATGATCGTTACCCCAGTTGAGTATGGCCTTTGTTTGGATGTTTTTCAAGTTCATAACATTTGTTTCCCTTGAAGGAAGTAATATTAAAATTTAAAAATAAAAAGAATTGGTAAAACAACAGCCAAAGGACACATTCATTGTCTTGACTGGGATCATGTCTCCAATATTCAAGAATAACTGATTACTGAATTGTTTCATTTACAGGTGCCATGTAAACAATCTCTACAAGATGATCCATCGTTCATTTTCTTAGAATGCCTAAAATTGTATAGGGCAGTGAAAATGCTTCTTGCCTGGTCTGATGTTGCCAATTCTCTGTCATCCTTCGTATAATGGCGGTGACAAGACAAATTGCATACCACAGTTCCCATTGTTGTGTTCACTGATAGAGTGTTTATCATCTCAGCTGATGTGTCCTCATTTTTTCCTGAAGGGACACCATCTGTCAGGCATTACAAGGGGTGGTGATATCTATCTTACTGGTTTTTCCCTTCTTTTTTATTATAAAAATAAAGATAGAGAGGAAACAGTCAAAATTAAATCGTTTTTATGGGTAATATATATTTTCATTTTTCAATTTTGGTCTATTAGATTTGAATCAGGCCTCCTGATAACCAGCACCAATTAGACTGAGCATCAAGGCCAGAATCATACCTTCTATATGTAATCAAGTTTATACTATTCATGTACATGCATCTTCACATTCATATTTCTTTAAATCTAAATTAGCAGCAGCCAGCAGTTTAGATATATTTTATTATTTTAATTTGCTTTGTAGCAGAAACTTAGTTGTTAATCTTGTCTAGCTTTAATAACAAGAATAAAATCTACAAAGAATAATACACGCAAGTCGGCTCATGGGAAATTGGCAATGGCTGTTCCAACACCGATCAATGATTACTCGAACCTTCTTAGGTTTGCAAAGTTCGAATAACCCTTTCCAGGTGGGGCTTTGGAGGAAGAAACTTTTGCAGCATCACTTCTATAATTTTAGCAGCACCTACAATTCTCAGCAGCGAACCACGAGGCTCATCTAGGAATTCTCTCCCATCTTGAGGTGGGTTCAGCTTCTCACTCAAAGTGCTCAGAAAATATTACCTTCTCTTCAGTCAGGATCACAACCTTGATCCAACACTGTTTGAGATCGTCGCCACAGAGATACTATTCTGTACAGCTCCTAGAAATATGTATAAGTAACTACATCTGGCTGAGAATCAGACTCCTGACAGAGCATCTCATTGAAAAGCCTCAAACCCAATTCTACTGAACCAGCATTACAAAGGCCATGAATCATTGTAGACTGCCAGCCGACATCAGGTCTAGTCCGCCTTAACATATGTCCACACCATCAAGCCTCCCTCAGCTTCCATCTCATAGGCACCAGTGGAGTACTATAACAAAATCTCTGACTGACCTCGTTATTTACTTAGCCATCTCTTTCCACAACTGATTAGCTTTTGGCTATTACCCGCCTTAAAAAAGGAAACCCTTTATCAAAGGAACTATAGGTGGCGTTGAAGTAACCACTATTCACCATCTCACGAAATTCTTGAAGCCGTCCAATTTTCCTTCTCTACACAAACCATCTATTTAGAAATTTTCTCGTCTTTCTGCGATTAAGAGTTGACATCCTTTTCCACCATCTTCTTCCACAATCCCATTGCCTCTTCAGACTTTCCCTCTTTAAACAACCCACTATGCTAAATTACTGAATATACATATTCATTCCTGATGCCCTCTTTCCTCCAAGAACTCAATGACAGATTTATCAACTAGATCTTTAACCTTAACAGGTCCATTGATACGGCGTTCCATAGGTAACATCATTAGGCTTTGCGCTTTGTATCGTTCAAAGACTAACCGCCTTGTCAACTTCCTTGAGACACAAATATGCATTGATAATATTGTAAGTCACTTCATTTGGAACACCCTTTAAGACATATTATCCACAAACTTTGTAACCCGGGCCATGTCCCCCTTCTAATCCATTAATCAGCATTAAATGTCACTGAGCTGGGAAGCAACCTTCAATCTGCATGTCATCAGCATGAGGCCGCCCTCATCAATCTATCTTCCTTACACAACCCATCCATCAGAGTACAGTAAGTGAACACATCGGGTTCACATTTCTGAGCCGGCATTTCTCTGAACACTTCAATGGCTCTATCAACCAATCCTAATTTACACATAGCTTTAATAATCAAATTAAAACTAAGCACATTGGATGAAATACCCGTCTTCCCACCAACTACACCAAATGTAAGCTCAAAACAGTGAAAAAGACCCTCTTGAATTACAACATTAAGAACCGAGTTAAATGATCGAACAGTTCGCCTACATTGAAACTCATCCACCATTCTACCAAACAACTCGATGGCTTTCTCAGGTAAGTGGGCTTTCCCATAAGCCCTAAACACTACAATAAAATTCTTTTCGATAAACACCCTGCACTTCTTTTCGTTAGTCAAACTGACAAAGTCTAAAGTCGCAGGAATTGGCATAGTTTTCGATGAGGGAATAGAAAGTGGAATCACCCGACTTGTAAGAACCCATTTGGGCAGCCGATTTGAAGATCTGGTCAGGAATTGGGGCGTCGGATTCATATTGGGTTAGGGTCGTTTTGCTGCGGATAGAAAAAAACCAGCAGCGAAGTACGGAACTCGCTGGGTTTCAGTTGAAATCTTCTTGAGATTAAGACTGCTCTTCGTGATGGGCGTTCCGGAAGCTCAATTTAGAAGAAGAAGAAGAAGAAGAAGAAGAAGGGACAGGATGAGGGCGCAGGCGGCTCAGTCTGCAGCCTGATAATGTGCTCAGACAAAATAGAATTAGGGCCTGTTTGTCAATGCTCTGCAAAACGCTTTTTGAAACCTCAAAAATTGGGAGGTGCTTTTTGTTTTTGTTTTTTTTTTTTTTTAAATACTTCAAATTTTTTTGGTTTGTATAAGCTTGAGTTTTTCAGTTATTGGATCGAAATATTCTGATATCTTTTTTTTATGGATTTCACTCTAAAAAGTGATAAGAATATCGATCTAACGATAAAAAACTCGAGATCTTATTGTAACTCTTCCCAATTTTTTTTACCTATTACATTCTTTTTAAAAATCCAGATATAATATTAATCATTAAATCGTAATTAGGACAATTGTACCTAATTGAAGTGAATCTAAGATTAGAATCTATAAAATCAAAAACTCTTCAGGATTAATATTTTATAATGGTAAAATAATTATTTTATGTTTTATTAATATAAATATTTATATATGTTTATTTATTTATTCAAATTTCTATAAATATTTTAAAAAAATTTATAATTATAAGTAAGACCTTGTTTTTTACAAGTATTAAATACAGAGATTTTTTATTAGATGAATGTTACAATAGACTTAATAATTATTAAATCTTGACATTGTTTTTTTTTAATATTGTATATCTATTAAGTATTAAATTATTTTTGATTAATATCTTATTATATTCAAGAAAATAATTTCTATTTAACATATTTTATGACAAAATGAAATATTTATATAACATATGTATGCATCTTATTTGTTTAATAAATTAAAAAGTTGTGTGATAAAGGTATGATAATAAAAATTTGTATACCATTGTTAAAAAATAATTATTATATTTATCTATTTTATATAATTAAAATAGAATATATAAAATTAATAATTAAAAAATATATATATATTTTAAAATATCCTGATTGTTTTGATAAAATTATTATGATAATAAAAAAATTTATTTTACCATTGTAAAAATAATTATATTTATAATTTTAACATATTTTCCTTTTCAATAGAAAAGAAAAATGCTTCCTTTTCATTCAAACAAAAATAAAATTGGTGCTGAAGAACTAAATGAGAATAGAAATAAAATAAAGAAAAACTTAGAAAAAAAGAAGAAGAATAAGTGTTCTGAATGCATTTTTCGTAATGCATCCTCGATAAGTGATAATCGCATTTATTTTTATTCTTTTGAAAAAAAGCAATTTTAAAAAAATGATTTTTGAAGTCGTAGCTTATTTTAGTTATTTTTTTAAAGGAAGCAAATAAAAATATAAATGTCTGACTCAGCATTTAGGAAAATAGTGTTACGAAAAAGCAAGTCAGTCGAGAGGTCATTATATCGAAATATGGTGTTGGCGCTGTATTTCATACAAACATATAAAAGCGGTCTCTTAAACGAGTTTAAAGGATTTGTGTGATGATTGTGAATCGATAGTGTGTAGAATAACACCATAAAAGCGAAATTAAAGAGGAATAAATGTTTATCTTGGCGGCGAATTGAGGCGCTATGATAAAAAATGGCGTATTGGATTCTGACCATGATAGCACAAACATTCACATTAAAAAAAGCAGTTATAAATCGAGAAGTGAGATGTTTGTCAAGATGATGCATGAGATCATCAGGCTGCAGGCCATTATGTATTACATGAGTCTTCCCTTGAAATTCGTTTATAGGAGCGTAAATTAAATGCCTGTTTGAAATTTTTAAGCGGGTTAAATAAGTTTAATTGTTAAAGTTTGAGATTTTGAAAATTGAATTTTAAATGAATTTGAGATTTGGGAATTTTGAATTCGGATTTTGGAAATTGAATTTTAAATTAAGAGCAGAATTTACTCATTTGAGATTTGGAATTTAGAGTGAGATATTTGAATTTTAATTTATGAAACTTTGGATTGTAGGATTGAAATTATAAATTTGAAATTGAAAACTTTAAAATTTGAAATTTGAAATTAAGGAGACTTCTTAACAGATATGGCATGAATTTTTGAGTGAAATTTGTAAATTGGAAAAAAGTATTAGGAAAAATGAAATTTAAAATAAGAATTGAATTTAGAGTTGAAAGTGGAATTTTAGAAGATGAGAAAATGTAATTTGAATTTTTGAAAATTGGATGTTTGAGTTTAAAATGAAGTAATTTAATTAGCAGTTTTAGAGCAGTTTTAGATTAATTCAGAAAAATTATAGTAAAGTCAAAGAAGGTGTGGTATGTAAATGAGGCGCGTAAATCTATAAGTGTCGTTTATTTTTTGGGAGTTGTGGTTGGAAGGGTGTGAAATCGCCAAATTTATTTAACGCAGTTTGTATTGAATAAAGGGTAAAGTTGTAATTGGTCAAAATGAAGCATAAATGACATAAGATGAAGAAATTGGCATTGTAAATAACGTAATTGGATTATGATATTAAGTAGATTGAGGAATTGATTTACTGAGATTCAAAGTAGATGACGATATAAAGAGAGATGAGACAAAAAGTGGATTCATTTTGGTCTCATTTGGCTAAACCAACTGTAAAGAGAGAGGAGAAGAAGAGAAGAGAAGGGAGGGAAGAAGAGAGGGAAGAAAGGGGAGAAAGGAAGGTATGAATCTTTTACAGATTCTTTTATTATCTGTCGTGTGTATTTGGATATGAGGTTTTGGTATGGATTTTCTATGGATGATTAGTTCCTTTTTCCTAGGTTTGTGTTGAGAGATGCGCACAACCTATAGATTTGTTGAATTCATGTAATGGGTGAACACTTGTTATTCAGATAAGCAAAGGAATTCTTCCTGTTGTGGTTTTGTATGGATTAATTGGACATGGGTAGAATTTTAGGATTTTACCTGGGGTTTGATTATAAGTTCTAAACCACCAATACAAGTGTGGTGAAGTTGTTTTTAGGTAAATTCCATATTGGTTTGAAATTATTCCTTAAAAAAGGAGAATATTTAGGTTTTTAAATGAAATGCAGCCGAAATTTGGTAAAACCTGTTTTTGTTTGGTATAAATTAAGTTATAATAAATAAAATAAATTGATTCTAATTAGTAAAAGCATTAGAGATATGGATACAAATATAGAAGGAATGAAAGTAAAATTATGGCTCTAAGGCTCCCTACCAAATATAATTGAAGTGACTAAATTATGTTTCAGCTGGGTTTATCTTCTGTTTTAAGTGTTGTGTAAATGTTTGGGTGTTTTGGTGTAAGTGGAGTTTCACTCATCAAATTGAGTGATTCAAAGTCTGGGTAAAATAAAATTCTAGAATAGATTAGTTGGAAAAGTGGTACAAGTTATAAGTGAAATTTTTCAAATAAAGTGTAATGTCTGATTGTTATACCAATTTGAGTAATGCAGATGTAAAATATGATAACGAGTTTTGGTGATCAATTGGATGATTCAATTGGAGGAGAAAGAAACATGACCATAGATTAGAAGTGATGAAACTTGTTTTCAAATTTATGGGTTAAGACCCTAAATCAAAAAAATAACAGTAGGTGATTCGGTAAGGCTAACCAATTAGGCATAAAAAAAAATGTTTGTAACATATTTATGTGGTTGAGGAGCCATGAGAAATTTTAAAATTTTCATTAAATTAGATATTGGATATATAAGACCCCAATCTGTATAATTTTGAAGACCATTTGATCATTTTGGATAAATTAGAAAGTGTGTGGAAAAAGTTTCTTAAAAATGATGGTTTTTGTTAGGGGCTTTAGTGCTCAAGGTGGTGTTAGTTTAGAACTTTATATGAATGTTATTTCAGTGACTTGGTGTAAATCACAGTGAGTTTTACATATCATATGAGCAGTTAATGTTTGGTGTGTCGTTTGAGTCTTGACAAAAATAAGCGGAAAGTTATTGGAGTCGTGCTTGATTTTGGTAAGCAAAGGTGAATTAAACCTATTTTCAAATACTAGTGTATTATTATAAATTGTTTCGCTAGTATTTAATGGTTTCGACATATTTTAAACAAACAAGCCAATGGTTTTAAACAAACAATGGGTTTGATTTAAATCGTATGAAACGGCAGTAATGATTTGGTGTATTGACATCACTGCACCTAAAAGCAAGCCAATGATGGTTTTGGGGTTAATAAAACCATATTGCCAAAACAGTAAAGCAATGGTTTTGGGTTAAACCATATTTCAAAGAACAAACGGCAGCTTAAACAAAAAAAAGTATAATCTTTATATAAGCAGGAGCTATGAAAATCCTAGTTTTAAGTAAGCATCTTGGAATTAGAGAATTATTATGTCATGGATTATTAGGACAGTATTCATCCATTTTAGATTTGCACAGGTGAAACGAACTTCAGTTCCTTATCAATATGTTTAAAAGATGTGACATCTTAGAAGGTATATAGAGTTTGAGTGTGCTAATTTATGGTGGCAATGGACCAAGATTAATTCTCACCATATTCTTAGGAAGGAAGTGAGCTGAGTATTTACACAGGTGATAGGACCAGGTCCTTCACATCCCAGTTGAAGCGAATAAATGTTTTCTTTAAGGGCGTGAAGCAAGACCTCGGTGTTTGATTTTGATTTATAAACATTTTTCCACGGTTTTGAAAATCAATCAACGTGGCTCTTGATTAAGACCGGGCTCACACCTGCATTTATGAAAGTTTATAGCTTTTCAAAGCAACGGTTGAGCCTAGGCTCAGATGTTTTATAAAGTTTTATAAACTTTTAAAGTAAAAACGAAAACAAAAATTATGAAAGTTTTTATAACACTCAATAAGCGGTTGGCGAGATAAAAATGACATAGTTTTATAACTTTTAACTAATCAAACAACAAGTAAAGATGTCATAAAGTTTATAAACTTGCAAGAAAAATGCGACTTGGCAAGCAAGTATGAAAAGTTTTGACTTCATGATGGCTGAAAGCGAAACAGGTTCTGATAATACGTAAAGAGTTTGGGTTGGGAGATATTCGGAAAAAAAAGCGAGCATTTTCGGCAGCCATCTTTGAACTCGTTAATATTATTTGATCATTTAAAAACTGTTTTATGATCAGTTGCTGTAGTTCTTCCGAATCTTAGTTATGACGCCTTCGTCGTGTGATAAATAACTAATGTGAAGTATTTTTTAAGTTGCACGGTTGTTATATCTTAATATGCATGATTTTATGTTATAAAATGATGATTACAGTTATCTTTGAAAGAATATTGATTTTATGTTTTGAAAAAGTCGTAGCTGTGTGTTTCATCTGTTTTGGGATATCATCTGTTTGGTGTTATCTTCTGAAATTATAAAAATCTGGTTGAAAAGAAAAGAATTTTTATCATGATTTTGATAGTGTATAGCTTAGTTCCCGAGATTCTCTAGTGGTTGGAAATGTGGATAGGGGACTTACGTAGGGTGGGTAAACACACCGCATCTAAATGAAGATTGAAGGTGTGACAAAAATAATTTTATTGTCAAATTAAGGTGAAGTGATGGGTTAAGAAGGCAGTCAAAAATATGCCTTAAAACGATCAGACCAGCCTAAAGGGTTGATATCACCCAAAGTTAGACTCCATTCAGTTCAAATGAGAACAATTAAATAAACTGAACATAATAGATTAGTCTTACCAGTATGTTCAGACTTAAAACAATGGGTTCGATCTATGTGTTGTTAAATAAATTGAGTTTAAACTAATTAGTTCTTATTTCAAATATGTTAGACTAATGACGAACTAAATAGGTTGGGCTATAATTATTAGACGACCATTGAGAGTTATTTGCTGGGTTGTTTTTTTTCATTAATTGGTACAAGTGTCAGGTGAACTAATGGTTATATTTCATTCATCAGGCTTAAACTAATGATTATCATAATTGATATGAGTCAAGCCCAGAGTCACTGAGGCTGAAACTTATTTCATAAGCCTCTGCTAGACTCAAACATTAGCTTCGGGTAAACTGGAAGAAGCGGTGGGCTGGGCTAAAACTCAGGCTCATTTCAGTATTATAAATTCCAATTACCGACTTTAACCCTAATAACTGAGCTAAAAAGTGTGGCTTTAAATATTGTGTATAAAATTTTAAAGTTTCTTTTTTAAATTTGATATCTCACTTTATTTTGAGATATCATAATGAGATATCATCTCTCTTTTTTAATTCTTACTTAAATCATGCATTTTATTGTTATTTAGGTTATAAATGTGTTTATTTTAAAAATAATTCAATTTTCTTTACAAGAAAGAAAGTCTCTACAAGAATGGATCTTATTCTATGAGTTATATTGTAGTTATTATCCATAAGCGTGATATATATATATATATATATATATATATAATATATATCTCTGTACCATATATATATATATACTATTAATGTGGTCTCTGGTGTGGATATAATAATTAGGTCTTCCAATGGAAGCGAGACTAATTTCATGACTACTTTCAGATAAGGCCTAATTCAGCCAGATCAAAACTGTTGATGGCTGACTGACTCCGAACAAAGCTAATGTTAACTTCTTTCAGAATCAAGCTTTAGGCTCAAATACAGCTTAGTGCCGAACTCGACAGCTGAAATATTAGCTCTGTTTCAGGCACAGGAGTTAGAGGCTTAGGCTGTTTCAAAGTATTAAACGCTTTAAATCAAATAATAGTTTATTAATAGGTTAGGATTTGAAGTATATGTTGAAACTCAAGGCCCAATGGGCTTGAGCTAATGAGTTTGACATTTGATGTTTCATTAATGGAGTTGAGCACGAATTTGGTATGTCTGACTAATAGGTTGGGCCTAATGGGTTAAGCTTATTTGATGGGCCCTGCCAAGTGACCTGGATTAAACTTCCAAATTATGTTGGGCTAAAATGTGGGTTTGAGCTAAATTTGAATATTTAATAATTTAGCATGATTTAAATGTACTAAATTAAAATAAAGATCATGTCGATTGACTGATTCAAAGAAGTGATGGCAGTTAAGTTCAAATGTTATAAAATTTAATTTTCTGTTGTTTAATTAATTCATAATAAAAATCACAAGTATGTCTATAAAAACACCATTTGTGTTTAATGAGCAAAAGTGTATACAAAAATTTTCAGTTAACTATTAGCAGTAAAGTATCGTTATAACAAATAACCTGAGAGTCGCGCCAAATCTTATCTGAGTGAGAAAGAAATGCGGGATTCGAGTAAATTCATAGGTTTAGTGACGGCGTTTTGGTATCGCGTGTGATCTTATATTGATGTGAGAAGGTGAATCAACAAATATGTCATTATGTGATTTTGTAACAAAAAGTGTAATGGGCGTTGATAAAATGAGAAGATCTTGTATGTAATAATGAGAGATTATTAAAGTCTTGTTTTGTGATGTTTGGATTCTTAATTTTTAGAATAAAGTGGTGAAAAAGGGATATAAGATGGGGAGGAAAGAAGCAGAGAAAGAAGACAGGGGAGAAAAAGAAAGAGAGTAAAAAAAAAAGGATGAGAAGAAGAGAAGAAAGAGAGGTGGGAAGAGGATAAGGAGAGGAGAAGGAGAGGAGGAGAGGGAAGAGAGAACACTAGTTGGGGGAAGGGGAAGAGAGAGGGGGGTAGTTGGATAGGGTATGATCATAAGGAATGGGTGGGAAATAGGGAGTAGGGAATGTGGGGAGATAGAGGTTTAAAAAAATAAAAAAAAATAAAAATAATAATGATTAAAATAAAATAAAAAGTAAATTTAAATCTTAATAAAATAATGTGCTGTAAGCAAAATTTGGGTTTACAATGTATGAATTAAGTATGGAAATAGATTGTCAAGGTGAAAGTTCTTCTCCCTCAGGTTAAAAAGTAATAATATGATATATAATAATGTTTTTCTTTTTAATTTAAAATTAGAGTATTTATTTTGAAACTTTATTCTTTTTATTTATTTTGGTATGACTTATTTACGTTTTAAAATTTTGTTATGAAAGAAAATGTCGTATTAAGAAAAGGCACAAGATAAACTATATTTAAATATTTAAAAATAATTTTAAAATATTTAAAATATTTAAATATTTTGAAAGAAATAGGTTTGAAGCCTTGTGTTGGTATATTTGTTTAAAATTACATTGGTGCTCTAAAGCTTTTGGTGTGTCAGTGAAGTGTGCTGCCATGTGAGGAGATGAGTCTGTGGTTCTTCAGCGGTAAGGAGTAGATTGAAAATTACCTGTATGCTTAAATGATAGCCCAAAGGTTTAAGTTTGTGAAAAGACTTTGTGTCATGGATGAACCAAGACTTTTAAAAATCTCCATCCATTGCCTTATGTAGTAGTTGGGTTTTGGAAGCCACTAAAGTGCAGTTTTGTGGAGGGGGGTTTATTTCATGCTTAGTTCCTGCCTGCACCTGCCTTGTATTGCCGTAGAGTTCGGGTTCGAACTTCTCGTTTTTACTTTGGACTAATCGTCTTCTAGTGAGACATTGTATCTCTCAAGCCCACACTTTCTCTCGTTTGAGTTATACATGTCGCATATTCATAAGTTTGAGAAGAGGCGGGTTACTGGTTGGAGTTCGACGGCCCGACACGAAATGCTTTACTTATGACGGGAGATCATTTAAATATTCAGACGAGTGCGGGTATTCTCGAAGCGCCATTGGTGTCTGCATCTTAAAGAGTTGTGTCCGACACAGGGACTTGATCTACAAGCAGTTACGATTACTTTAAGTTTTCACGCAAACATTTCCACATATTGCTTAGGTTTTGTATTTGTTTTCCGTAGCGTTTTATATGTACATGCGATCTCTAACAATCTTAAAAGCCAGTATTTTTTTTGTTTTTACTGTTTTTATAAAGTGCAAATGACGTCTTTAGCATGTTTTCTTTGCCTTGGTTTACTGGCACGCGCCTTTGGCAGCCATATTTTATAACATTGTAAAACCATTTTTTTTTCTACTTCACCCATGGCTAGCATGTTTTGTTTTGCTTTATTGCTTATGCTTTATTGATATCGACCGTTTTTTATACGATGGAACTGTTTTTATATTAATATCAATATAGGATTGAAATTATTTTTTCTTGGAGTTTCATTTTTTATAGCTTGTTCCCGATTACGGTATGGCTTCCTTTACTACTTTATGATTATTTAATTTAAATAGTGATACTCCAGTTTATATATCGATTTACATTATTAGTTTACATATATCGGTTTTCATATACTCCAGTTCTGGAATTGTTTTGCTCAATTAACAATGTTGTTTGTTTATCAGGTAAATTTGCAAAGTCATATTTATTTTAGCTGACATGGTGATAGCCACTTTGATTTATCTTGGTTTTATTGAAATTTGGCGAAGAAGTCGTTTATTAATACATTGTTTTTGGAAACATAATTCGGTTTAATAGAATCCTGCAGTTACCACCCCAACACAATAATTGCATTCTCAGCTTTATTATGGCGCCAATGATATGAAGTCATGGAGAGGCCAAGAAAAAAGTTCAATGGAACAAAATTCAAAGGTGGCAATAAAGCATTGTTCCTAACGAGCCACCTTGAATTTGGCTCATTTCATGATGGATCTTTGCATTGAAGCCAAACGATAGGCAAGTGGTTGCGTATGGAAAAGCATGAAAGCATCACGGAATTTTCTTCGAACTACATCTTGAATGGCTTGGAATGACTTCATATATGATGTGTATTGCCCCTTTATCTTATGAAGAAGCGTGTGAATCGCCAGATAAAAAACCACAGAAGCAGAGATCTGAGACTCGAAGTTTATGTGGAAAATTCTTAGACTAAAGATGCTGATTCAGACGGTGATCAACGGTCGAGATTTGCGAAAGTGATTTTGCATGCCATACATGCAGAAGGGATGTCTCTCAGTGAATCCTTCCAAGTGGCTGCAATTATTGAACAATTGCCACCATTATGGAAAGAATTCAAGAATTACCTAAAGCATAAGCGGGAGGGAATGAGACTTGAAGGCGATAGTAGGCAAAGAAATAGAGGGGAAGGCAATAGTGCATCACGAGGAAGAAGAGGTAGGCAAAGTGGAATCGAGGCTAATGTTGGAACAAGAGGCGGACCTCCTGATCGAGAAGAGGAAGCCTGATGAAGCGGTCAGCGAAGGTCATGTGAAGAGTTCCGAAGCGAGTGATATGTCTGCGATGGCAGAACGCAGTCTTGAAATTTATCCGTGATCGCGAAGACGAGGAATCAGAAGAAGAAATGCCTCGAAGCGATGTGTTTGAGTAGGCGATGTCTCGAGACATGAACCTCTCCAGCGTAGTCTCAGAGGTGAACTTCATTAGCGTGATACCGGTGAATGGATTTGAGTCAGACATGGGGGCCCTCTATCAATATTGCTCAGGCAGAAGATGTTCTCATCCTCAAGCCTTAGATAACGGACGGCTACTTTTACATAGGCAGCTCCTCTTAGATTGAGTTTAGAGAAGGCTAAGGTAATGCTGAAGATGTTTATGAGAGACTTCCTCTCAATGATGTGGCATGTGCACGAGAAATTCGAAAGAATCTAGTGCATCTGGATCATTGTTTAGTGAAGGCTTTGGTGGGTGTTTGTCTCGGACAACTTCATCCTCACCAAAAATGGGATGTATGTGGGAAGGTACATGACAGTGGGCTCTTCAAAGTGAATATAATGATGTTGCCTCCTGTAGAATATCAATAAAAGGCACATCTTACGCCTGTGGCGGATCTTCTCGATGTGGCATGGTAGACTAGGACGTATTAATTATGATAAATACGCTTGGATTAATTAATATGGAATGTTTGCCTAAATTTCGATAGATCCGTCCTTAAATGTGAGATTTGTGTGGAATATAAACTGCAGAACTTCTTTCAATCAATTGAAAGAAGTAGTGAACCTCAGAATTAATACATTCGAGATATACCGATCAGTGTTATTCAACGAGGGTGATAAATCATTTCTTACATTAATTGATTACCTGAATCTTTGTTATGTTTTACTTATTGAGAAGTAAAGATGAGGCATTGGAAATGTTTGACATTTCGAGAATGAGGTGGAGAAGCTTAGAAACTGGTGAAAAATCAAAGGTAATAAGTGATAGAGGTGGTGAATATGGAAAGGCACCTTTTGGTGATTTGTTCACAGCATTATAATACACCAAAGCAGCGCTCTATTCACCTCGACCAAAATGGGGACAGTGAGCGTAAGAACAACTAAAGTGGTGGTATTACTATTAGGATTCGGGACTACTCAAAATTTGTGGGAAAACAGTTAACAGCAATTATATTCCTCAATCGAATACCTCCTGAGAAAATAATAAATCCCTCTAAGGTTGTGGAAAGGTGAAGATGTGCCTAAACTAACTTACAAAAGTGGGGGTGTTTAGCTAAAGTGGCAATACCTATACCTAAAAAGGTTAAAATAGGACCAAAAACAGTTGATTGTGTTTTCATTGGTTATACACATAATAGTAGTGCATATCGTTTTCTGATTCATAAATAAGAAATTATCAATATGCATGCCAACACTATTATCGAATCAAGGAATGCATCTTTATTTGAAAATGTATTTCCTTACAAATCCACACAGGAGTCGAACTCAAGTAACATGACTCATGATATTGCAATGGCGATGATCGAGAGGCGATAAGATTGATGATGAACCTAGGCGCTGACAAAGAACTAGAGCGTCTAAATCTTTTTGGTCCAGATTTCGCGTGTCTGTTAGAAGATGAGCCTTAAAGCTTTAAGGAGTATGTAGAGCCACGAGGCTCCATATTGGAAAGATGTTACTGAGATGAAGTAGAATCCATCTTCTGAAAATCTATCACAGTAGAACTAGTGGATCTTCACCGAGGTTCAAAACCTCTGGATGCTGATGGATGTTCGAGAAGAAAATGGCAGGTGGATCATGATAATGTAATCGGATTAGTTGTCAGGTTACAAGCAAAGGGTTTGGACTATTTTGATACCTATTCACTGGTGACAAGTCTCATGCATTCTATTGTAAGCTATTGCAACCATACAAATCTTGAGGATACATCAGGATGTAAGATAACTTTCTTAAATGGTGACTTGGATGAAGAAATCTACATGGAACAATCAGAAGGGTTTATTGTTCAGTCGAAAAAGAAAGTTTGTCGACATTGATCAGCTGTAGTTAAGCGAAACACACCAATCTCACAGTGGCATGAGAAATTTGTGATGTAATGATGACAAATGGATTCAAAATTAACGAGTGCTGACAAATGTGTATATATCGAACAGAACATGAATTTAAAGCCATTATTTGTCTCTATGTTATTGATGATATACTAATCATGGGTAGCAATAATGAGTGGTATTAAGCCACAGGAAATGTTTAACGATAAGTTTGACATGAAGAAGACTTAGGTATTCTTTGATGTTATAGCGGGAAAAGATCTCAGCGTGGGATAGACTAATATTATCTCAATCCCGTACATTGAAGAGAAAATTCTCAAGAAATTGAACAAAATGATGTAATCCAGTAGAACCTTTGTAGATGTAAATTTACATCTATCCACAAATAATGGCAAAACTACTGCAACAAGAATATGCATAAATGATTAGCGACTGATGTATGTGTTTATTTTGATCAGAGCCTTAAACTGTTATCGATAAATTGAGTAGATACACAAGTAAATCCGAGGGTTAGTTGGTGGAAGCAATGGTTAGAGTTTTGGAAGTATTTGAAGCCACCAAAATTATGGGTTAAGCTCTTTCAAAATATCGACACTACTTGAGGATCTTTGTGATGCGGGTGGATATGAAAAATGCAGACTGAGTCAGCAGTGGCTATCTAATTTACTTGGTGGTGGAATGAAGTCCTTGAAATCTTCAATGGCCTTGGTGTTGCTAGATGCCGCGATGGGAATGCGAGTTTATTTACTTTGAATAAAGGCCCGAGGTGAAGAAGGGTGGCCACAAAATTCACCTAAAATCTTTAAAAACACAAAGTATTTTTAAAGGCATCATGGAAGTGTTTAAAGATCCTGAGAATATTTAAAAAAAAACCATTAGTATTTTAAAAGAATGAACATATATCAATCATTAAATATTATTATTATTTTTTTAACAATAATAATAATAAATTTTTATCATAACAATGTATATTTTTATTTATTTTTATCTTTTGATAATACGTTAAGATGTTGTAATATATTATATAAATCTTTTATTTATCATAAGAATAAAGTTAAACAAATTTATTTTGATAATTAAGATGTCGATTTTAAACATAAAAACAAATAACTTAATAAATACAATATTAAAAATAAACAATTTCATTATAATACTATTAAGCATTATTCAATATTTTACTGAATAAAAGTTATATTAAACATTCAGTTAAATAAAAGTTCTATTTAACATTCATTACATAAAAGCACCATCATTTATAGGCTTTTTAGGCGAAATGTAAAAAATTTTAATGTTTTGCATGATATTTTAAATTAAACTCATTAATAAATTTTATTTTGTTAAAAAAATTACTAACTATTCTTATTAATTCCTTATTACAAAACTCAATAAACCCTTACAACATTTGTTTCTAAAAATACTGACCAAAGAATTTCTATCTTTTATTGAGTCCTCTAATGAAAAATAAAGAACTTGAATAATAATATGCCTTACTAAGGTTTCAATATAATAGATGATCCACATATTTTCCTTTAGCTAGAAAAGAAAAAGTACTTATAGATTCAAACACAAAAATAAAATTGGTGGTGTGAAGAACCAAATGAGAATGAAAAAAAAATAATGAAAAACTCAAAAAAAAAAAAGAGAAAAGGGCTGGCGTCATACAAGTTAAGTATGATAAATTCACAAGGTGAAAGTTCTTCTCCTCTGATTTAAAAGTGGCATAACAATATATAAACATCCCTTTTTTTTTAATTTAAACTTAGGGGCCATTTGTTTTTTTTTGGCTTTTAGACTGTTTTTTTTATTTTTTTATTTTGGTATGACTTATTTATTTATATGAATTAAATTTTTGTTGTGAGATAAGAAAAACTATATTAGAAAAAATTTTTTAAAGACATTTATATTTAAAAATATTCTTAAAATGTTCAAAAATCATTTAAAAATATTTTAAATCTTCTCAAAATATTCTAAATTTTTAGAAACACATAATATTTAAAAAAGAAAAAAAAAAAATTACAAAACCTCCTAAAATATTTAAATCATTTAAGCACACCAATATTTTAAAAATCCATATTTGAAAAAAACTGTGCACAAATGTTTATAAATATTTTAAATCTTCCCAAAATTTCTTAAATCTTTAAAATACAAAGAATATTTTATAAGAACAATCATGATATTTTAAAAGATCACAAAGAATATTTAAAGAACAAATACCAAATGTTTTAAAGACAGATAATACTATCATCAATCCATTAAATATAATAATTTTTTAACAATAATAATAATAATTTTTTTATCATAATAATCTTATCATTTTTATTTTTTTTTATCTTTTATTAATATGTTAAGATGTTGTAAATATATTATATAAATATTTTTTTTTATTTTATCATAAAGTAGATTAAACCAATTAATTTTTGAATATAATTAAGATATTGATTTTAAAGGCATAAGCAAATAAGCTTATCTTGTGAAAATGAAACATTAAAAAAATTCTTTCGAGTACACTTAGCTCTTATTATAAGCCTTATTGACGTTACGGAATAAAAATTATATTGGCGTGTTCTGTAGCCATGCAATGCCCAAACTTCTCCTTTTATAAGATTTTTGGTTGATATTTTCAAAATGCATATCTTTGTGGCATGTGGATTTTATGCAATCTTAAATTTTATTTTTTAAGTATTATTCCTTTTTAAGATATATATACATCAATTACCGTGATGTTGATTTGAATTTATTGCCAAGACCTTATACTTTTTTTCTAATGATTGTTATTTTAGCATGATTTTAATAGGAAAATATGGATTTTTAATTATAATTTATTAACTATATCTATACTAATCTAAAAAATAGGATGTATTTTACATTTAATTTGCAAAACCATTCTTGCCATTTTTAATTTTCAAATATACAATTTTGATAACACGTCATCTTCTCAGTCATTTTAATTCAGATTTAATACAGAGTTTAACGAATATCCAGAAGGATGCAGAGCAGGCCAACGTAATCCATCAATGTAGAGGGTTGGAGATCAAAAATCATACTCCAAGGCTTCAACTCATTCAGACCAAACTCAAGCATATTCCATCACACATTCTCAAATCTCAGTCTCATCCAAGACAACTATCTCCTCAACATGATCTTGGGGTATAAGCACTGATTTCTCTGGCTGACTACACTCTTTAGTCTTCCATCGAAGTTTAAACAGCCCAATGTACATGGAATACCACTGATCCAGGGGCCTGGTTTCGATTGTTTCGATGACGCTGTTGGTGCAGTTTGAAGGCCATTCAGAGACTGCGCGCATAATTCCCTTTCCCGCTGTTAAAGCTTGTGCCAGGCTTTTGGATTTACCAGTTAGTGTCAAGATCCACACACAGTGGTTAAAGCTGGTTTTGATTACGATGTCTTTGTTAAGACTAGTTTGGTTTGTTTATATACCGCAATGCGGTTTTAGAAGATGCCACAAGGTGTTGATGATATTCCGGAAAAACGTTGTTGTTTCCTGGACGGCCATCATTAGTGGGTACATCGGTGTTGATAAAAATCAAAAGCCATTGAGTATGTTTCGGAGGTTGGAGACAGACAGTGCCGGATAGTTTCACTGTGGTTCGGTTTGTCTGCTTGTACTCAGTTGGGGACATAAATTGCGGAAATTGGATTCATAAAATGGATCATGGAAATGGGCATGGTGAGGAACATGCTTTGTGTGGCTACCTCTTTAGTGGATATGTATGCCAAGTGTGGAAACATGGAAGAAACATTGGTGTCACGATGGGATTCCTGAGAAGGATATGGTTACATAGGTGCCATGATTCAAGGTTATGCATTGAATGGCTCCCAAGAAGAGAAGCTATGGACCTCTTTTTGCAAATGCAAAGAGAAAATGTGAAACGGATTGCTATACCGTGATTGGGAGTTCTTTCCGCTTCCTTTTAAGATTAGGGGCGTTAGAATTAGGGGAGTGGGCTAGTAGGTTGGTTGATAGGAATGAGTTTTTATGTAACCCTGTTGTAGGCACTGCATTGATCGACTTGTATGCAAAATGTGGGAACATGGCTCGGGCCTGGGAAGTCTTTAAAGGGATGAAGGAGAAGGATCGAGTGGTCTGGAATGCAATATCTGGGCTCGCCATGAATGGCTATGTTAAAATATCTTGAGACTTTTTGGCCGTAAGTGGGATCAAACCTGATGGGAACACTTTGTTGGCCCTGCTCTGTGGTTATTACTCATGTGCTGGTCTGGTTGATGAGGAGCTTGCAATATTTCAATAGCATGGATGTGTCTTTTCTTTAGCTCAACAGTTGAGGCATGTGGATGTGGTGGATCTTTGCCCAGTCGTGGGTTTAAGTAGATGGAAATATTCAAATGATTAGAAATAACATGTGGAGGCTAATGCCATTGTTTGGGGAGCCTTGTTAGGGGCATGTAGGATACATAGGGACACCCAGTTGGCGAACAGTACTGCCAAACAACTTATTGAGATTCTAGAACCTTGGAACTCAGGAGAAATTATGTTCTCTTATCAAATATTTACTCAACCAATCTTAAATGGGATGAAGCAGCAAAGGTGGGTTAAACATACAGATGAGAAAGGAATCCAGAAATCACCAGGGTGCAGTTGGATTGGGGTAGATGGTGTCGTCGCCAGGTTCCTTGTAGGAGACAAGTACCACCCCTTGTCTGAGAAGATATATGCAAAACTTGATGAATTGACTAAGAAAATGAAAGTAGCTGGTTATATTCCAACAACAGATTATGTACTGTGAACCGGAAACTTTTCCGGTTCAGTCATTTTTTAAAACATTGACTTTCTTTTTTTGAAATGTTTGACTTACTTTTAAGTTTTTCAAAATACTGGCTTTGATAATACTGTTCCCGTGTAGTAATGGTACAGTTGAGATTTAATACTAAGTTTAACTGATATATTATTTATTTCCTTATTTTACACCTTTTTATTTTAAAATGTACTTTTGCTTTTAATTTTCAGTAAGGGAGTTGATGTCTTATTTATTTTATCCTAATTCCATTTCTTGTTTTACCTTTGAACTCAAAACCATTGTTACTTTCACTTTTAATTTTAAGATGAGGTTGATGCATCAGGTTCAAGCGTTATATTATTTTTATCCCAATTGTGGATGAATTAAATGTGTAACGTAACTAATATAGCTTTATCTTAATCGTTTCACCATTTAAAAGTAGTTTTCACTTCGGCTCCTTATGATGAATACCTTGCCAGTGAATGTTTGATTCCAGTGGATTATTTATCTATTCATTCATTTAGTATTCTATAAGCTTTTTGTGGAGGACCAAGTTTAATTATGTAGTGTGAAGGTCATCATCCATCTCGTAGAAAGTTGCACGGGTTGCTTAAAAGCTGCATTATTAGTCAGCTTTTCTGATTTATACGGTTTTTTTTCCTTCAATACTTGATAAAAGGATTTCTACCTCCGACTTCTAGGTTGTTGCATATTATGATGCGCAATATGTAAAAATGCAGATGGTTTCCTTTTCCCCAATCCTGCAATGGAGTTTGAGATCAAGACATTTTCAATTTCAGATTTTTACTCCTTTAAACATTTTGATTGATATGTTTTATTTATTTATTTGAGAAGAAGCTTTAAAGAGGCAGTTTCAGCAGAACCATAGAGCTCAACATCATTATAGAGGTCAGTATCTGCACTTAACTAATTTTTTTGCGGTTTAGTTATACTTGATGATCTCTGTAAGTGAACTTTTTTTAGAACTTAATATTTTGTTTTCTCATAGTTTTATTTTAATTTTATAATTAAATTTTCTTCTAAAAGAGTATAATATATTATATGGTTTGAAAATGATATCAAATAATATATTGAAGACTAGTCCTTTGATTCTTAAAAAGATTTCATTTTTATCTACTCCAGATTAAAGATAAATAGTTTTGAAAAAATAAAAATAAACAATTTTTTTTTAAATGAATTGATAAGGTTTAAGGAAGTGTGCGACAAAATATTATTGTTATTAAGTTTTAGTATCTATGATTATTTTTTTTTTATAGCTAAACACTTTAGGACCAGTTTGACATTGATTTTGTAACAACGCTTTTAAGCTTCTAGCCAAAACACTTTCCTTAACGCATGTTCAATTTTCAGGGTCCTTATATATATATATATATATGTATATATATATATATATATATTATTATTATTTTTTCAGATTACTCACTTTTAATTGTCTATAAAATTTATGAATGTCTGAGGTTAGAAAATCTTATAGCTACTGTTTGGACAATCCCAAACCATTTCTATTACAATTCATTATTTGCATGCAAAAAGCTAGTGTTGACTGAGGCGTTACAAAATATAATTAGTAGGCCACAATTTCGACCTTTTTCACAGCGAAACTCTAGGTTGAGTTTGGCTCCCAATACCTCCGGTACTTAGAAAAATATTTCCTAAAGCGAGGATGACGATGGGTAAAAAATTCTGCAAATTAACCGTACAAAAATACGCGTCTGATGATAATATGCAATATAAATCGTTACACCAAATAATGTAATCCTATATGGAATGTTATGTGTCATCCATGAGATCTGACTCCTCATGCTCTGGCAAGGTCTGTGACTCTCAGTGCCTGCTCAGTGTGAAACTATGTAGTGTTTCACGGGCTTCAGTGGAAAACCACCGAAATTTTAATTTAGCGATCTGTGTGTTTGTTATGGAGCTGACTTTTTGGGGGTTTCACCGCCGAGGATTGTGTGTACGCATGCATTTTCACGGACTGCATGACAGATCGTATCTTTGGTGGGTTGGGTCTTTCTTTGGGATCTTGAAACGGCATTCGGTACGCGTTTATGTTTGCCGACCGTGTCAACGTTCGCGATTCTGATTTTTGGGCGTAGTCCGTTCAACTCACCTGGTTCACCGAGAATGGTGAATCGCGATCTGTCTGCTTTTGCGTTCGATAGCGATGTGGCCGTCACGTATGAATCTGATATCATTTAAATGCGATGTCATCTGCATGCGCGATCATTACGCTCTGACATTTAACAAGTTGATAAATATATTTTACCGCCATCGCCGTTTATGCGAAATAGTATATCAGGCGAATATTTCCGCCGACCGGTATGTTATTAACCCGTGATAGCGCAAAAATGGTTCAATCTCGGACGCAAGCGAGCGCTACGATTAACCAGCACATTTTGAACCATGCGCTGGTTCGTTTATACTTAACTTCGAGGAACATCAAAGATTTACACTAAACCCGAGAACATTTCGGATCAAAGCCGACAACCAAACACATCCGGTTGTTGAGCCAATCCAAATTTTTAATATCAGTCCCCAGAATTTTGGATTGAAACAAACCTAATCGGCCCCGAAATGACCTATACCATTAATGACCTTTGGTTAAAATAGTTCAGTAAGGAAATTTGTATTGATTTGATGGAACTCGCAGTTTTGTCGATGTAACGCCGTTCGTGGCGGGGTACACTTCACGCGATGAAATTGACGACGCCGAACTTAGTATCTTGAAGTGAATCTCTCTCTCTACCCTACGCTCTTTTTTTCCTTACTCCCTCTCGGTTTCCTTCTCTCCTTTCTTCTCTTGTTTTCTTTTTTTTCCTTTTGTTCTCCACCCGTTTTCCCTACTTGTTTGTTCCATTTCCCAGCTTCAGCTTTTGTTTATCTTTTCTCAATTTCCTCTTCTTCTCTCAGCATATATTCTCCTGTTTTTGGATAGCCTCAACCATATGGATGGTGGAAACTCCACTACCTTCATCTTGGCCATGGGAGATCTCTTGATTTTCTCATTATTTTTTTGTTTCATTTAGTTTATTCGTCATTGTGACAGTGTGTTATTATTTAATGTCTGTATGGGCCTGTTTCATGTGTACTTCTACCTTGGATTAACATGCAGTAAACAGTTATTCTTGTGTGTCCTGGAACTAGCTATCATGGCATTGATTCAGATGTACGAGGTCAGCATGAGAGTCGATATCAGTGGCTGGATTTGTGAGACGATTTAATCGGTGGAAGTCAGTTTAGATCATCAGAGATCTACAGAAAAATTTAGATTTTGACTCAAGATATTGTTTACTGTTTCAAAAATTAGTTTTCATAGGTTTTCTGACATTAAACGTTTTTATAGAATGAAAAAAAGTGATTTACCAGGATTTTATGTAGCATATCGTATAAAAACACTTTTATATCAATTAAAATTATAAAGACATTTAATATTTAATTTATAAAATAGGATATCATAATAAATAAAAAAATTGTCAGTATATAAATACATATAAAAAATTTATATTAATAAAACCAATCATTATTTTATGATTATAAAGCAATTTGAAAATATAAACATAAATAAGTGAATTAAATAGACAAAATTATATAATATTTGTATTAATAAACCTAAAATAATTATTCATATGATTATAAAAAAAAATTTACAAAAGATTTGAATTAGTAATAGTATGCAAACATTTGCATTAATAAAATTTAAAATAATTATTTGCCAAAATATGTTTTTATGATTGTAAATTTTTTAAAATATTTTACAAAAACATTTGAATTTTAAAGTATATGATCCTCAAGAACCAGGTTGTTATTTGAATAATCTAAAACTTTAAGTATTTAAAAAAAAAAATCATATGTGCTTCTCAAAAAAAAAAAAAAAAAAAAAACTATGGCTAGTTCTTATTTGGAAGGTTGCAATTTCTTAAGTAATATAGTTCTGCCCTCTGGTTTAACACATTTGATTTTACTTATTTGGTGAGTTTTGAACTTTTGAAAGTATTAACAAACTCTTTTTTTTTGTACTTGAAACACTTCAAAGAAGCACTGCCAAACTGGTCCTTAGTTAGACACTCACTATTAGGACTTGAACCCGACTCCTCTACCACATGAGTTAGGCAAATGGGCATGATTCTCATATAATATGATTGTGATAAACAATTTTTTTAAAGTATAAAATATATATATATATATATATATATATATATATATATACTCATATATATATACATATATATATATATACTCTCTCTTATGTATATTTTTATTCTATTGAAAAAGACTGTGGATTATAATATTGGATAATCAAAAAGTGTAATATCTTTATGATATAATTTTCCAAATGTATTATGTAAAATAAACTATATTTTATCTAAATATCACACTTGACACCAACATCTAAAAATTCAAACATTCCTTAATTAATATTTGAAATTAAAATTGATATGTATGATATATTTTTTATTGAATATATTATATAAAAAATGTTATATTTTATATCCTAAAATATCTATAACATGTCACAAGTCAGCATTTTGTTAAAATAGCTAGACATGGAGGAGAGGTTTGAGTGCTCGGTGCTTTTAGTTCTTATGGTATGTTACCAAGTTATTAACGCTTCAAAAAAAAAAAAATCTAAGTCATTGTTTCATAATTAGTGTTTGAGGTCAAAAATTTATCCACCTACAAATCATCCTTAATTATACGATTAGCTTTAATTATTGTTATATTTTAAACCTATAGATGATTAATTGTTTATGTCATTTATTTTGTTTAAACATATACATCTTTTAAAATAAAAATTAATGATTTTATAAATTTTTAATTTTAGTCATTTTTCTATTATAATCAAATATCTCTTTTTATTGTCATTTATTTAATTTTAAAAGCATAGCGTAAGAAAATTTATAAAATCAGGAAAAAATTGATTTTACGAAAGGAATGGAATTAAAACGGTAATTTCGGTTGGAAATTTTTCTGAATCTGGATGACAAGATGGTTCAGCGAATTGAATTAAGTATGGAAATCACATTCTGCAGTCGAATTTTGTGGTCATGACGAGTCGATTTTGTTTAAAAGTAGCTTTTGGTGTCCAGGGCGTATGGAAGAATATGTGGATACCACATAATTTGTTTTGAAAGATGGATATGTAGTAGCCATGTATAAATGGAGAAATCTAAAGAAGGAAACAAAGTCAAAATGAATAATAAAAGAAAACTGGAAAAATGAAGTTCAAAAAATGAGAGTGGGAGTGAAGCCAAAAAGAATTGAACACAGGTGAAAAAAAAAAAGAAAGAAAAGAGGAAGGGAGAGAGGAGAAAGAAAGAAAAGGCAAGCATTTGAGAGAGAAAAAGAAAAGGTTTTGTATCCATAAGAATCTATTATTAGGCCTTGGACCGTCGGTTTGGTTGGCGAAGAGAACAAAGTTACTGCGATGAGAGCTGCGTGGTGCAATCGAAGTTTATTCGAAACTTTAAAGTGTGGTTTTCCAACGGTTGTTTACTCACAAAGACCATGTGACGGGTTTTATTTGAAATCATAAATTCAATCAAATCTTGATCGGTACTGCAGAATTTTGATTGTTTTCCAGTATGAGTCGTGTTTTGATAGAATTGCCAAATTAAGAGTGATGTTTAGTTTTGTTGTGGGTTGTGATATATTTTTGATCAGGATAAACTGGACTGGTGGAAGTAATATCGTCAACAATATTTATTGTGTAAATTCTTTGAAAAACTAACAAAGTGTATGTTAATAGTGTTTATTATTAAAAAATGAATATCTATGACATGTGAAAATCATAATAGCCTATGCTTGGTTGATGTATTGACATGAGATATAGTGAATGAAAATTATTTACCATGATTTGGAAATGATACATAACATAATATAGCCTTGCATTTTCTGCCAGTGATAATATGTCGAGTTGGAGTGTGTGTACATGAAGTAATGATTTATTTCACCATTCTTGGTGAATAAGGTAGAGTGAAGCTGAAATTGGGACAATATTAAAATTTGGGACTATGCGGTTCACGCTATAGAAAAAAAATCTTATATATATCGTGTTAGGCGAAGCAAGATGGGGTAGATCCCTCCCGAGGTGAAAAGGCCAAATTATTCTAAGTTGAACATGATCAAGCGGTGAAAGAGCGTAAAAATGTTGGAAGGCGTGACGATCTTACGGTATAAACCAAAATATACTTGGCCACAAATGCAAGACATACGGATTGGTGAAATCAAATGAACATTGGAGGATTTTACAATGTCTCTTGAGTTTTAAGAAAATAAAAAAAAGATTTTGTTTGAAGAAAAGAGTCATTGGGTGGAACACCAATGACAGGTTTTCACACTTGGCGTTCCATGTGAGAGGGGAGTGGTCGGGAGGCTCGGAGTTCTTGGCATGAAGTCATCTCCATTCATGGCGTAAATATTACATGTGGGATTGCATTTTTACGTATGGAGACCTTTAGTATGATGTGTGTGTGTGTGCCTTTAGTGTGCATTTGATTAGGAGTAGCCCTTGTAGGAAAATTCTCTCTTGGGCGTTTATCACCCAATCAGTGGAAAATCTTGCCGTCTTGGAGTACATAGGCCAGACAGATCAAGTTGAATTATGAAAAGGGTGGGTCATGGCCTATTCAAGTGTTTTTGTAATATTTTGGATTAAAAAATCGGTTTGTTTGTATACCAGTAAGAGTTTGTAATAAAACTTATTTTTGGATTAGTTTAGTGCTAGTGTTAATGGTTTCCCTCTAGATTTTATCTTTGCATGCAGTTTGCAGAGGTATTGTATTAGATGGAAATACATTGAATGAAAGTTGGAAGTGCGGGGAAAGGAAAGGTGGGCTCTTTAATTAGGAGTTTAGGTCGCAGCCAGAGAACTCTACAGTAGATCATTCTGGCCACGATATTAGCAACATGGGTCTGGGGCGACGGATGACTGGCTGAAACATATAACAGACTTGTGCTTTGCCAGTGCAGATGCCTGTGCCTTGATAGAGTTTTGTTTTTGGCCTTATAGCGATGTAAATTTTGTGTGACAGTTTATTTTGGGCAGAGTGTTTTGAATTGCCAACGAGCCTTCGCGTCACGGTAGGTTTTCCCTTCGATATGATTTCCGTATCGCGACATGCGTTCTATCGTGTTGATAATGCGAACCATCAGCGTCGATATCCACGAACCAGGTAGTAAGTACGGCAGCGGCGTTAGTCTCGGCGCGATGCGGCTGGCGGTCGCCGATAAACCGAGCGGCAGCGTGCCCGATCACGATAGAGCTGTCGCGTATAAATCTGCCCGACGTCTTTGCGATTTATGTTAAACTGAATTGTGAGATGAAACAAGATCGAAGTGCGAGACCATATCACGGGACTCTTTACTGTTTTTTTTTGGACATTGGTGGGCCCGAGTGGTATAGCGGAATCGAATATCGCCTCTGAAAATCACAAATAAAACTACCACCCAGGATGGTGTCCATCAAAATCTATACTATCTTGAGTCCATTTACATATCTAGCCCATTCTTTTTGTTTGTCAGGCGTAGACATCTCTTGTGATGAGCCTGCGGTGTGTCTCTTTAGCCTATTTGTATACGGAAGATCATGAACGTCCTCTCTGGCTACCTACAGTTAAAACCTATCTTGGCACACATAGTGGAAACATCTTATAACTCTTCTTTGGTACACATGCATTTATCTTTTGAATCATAATAAACATATAAATGGAATCTCAGAATCTTTATGGTCACTTATATGTACCTTACATACATAATTATCCTTGTAACAACTTATGTGTTTGGATCTCATTATCGTTGATTTATCGCGCGACGCCGCTACCGGATCTTACACTTGTGACGGCTTCTTGACCGATCTGCCAGTGGACGTGCGCCGGATTACGCCGTGGCGATCTTGAACATCGCGCCGCCTCGCCAGCGTCTCAGTGGACATATACTTATGCTTGTATAAGACGTATACTCATTCAGATCTTGCAAAGGACATATATATCGGACTTATACTGATACTTGTCTCGGACTTATAATTATTCGGGTCTCCCAAAGGACATCTGCCCGAACTTGTCGGTGATACTTATCCGGATCTCGTAGAATTCTGAGCTTAAACCTTCTTTGAAGTACCCAGCGTCTTGCCTAGAACTTATTCTTGTATCACCGGATCTTATACTTGTAATTCTGGTCTTGTAGCATCGTGCAGAGCATATACTTGTCTTACGGATCTTGTGCTTGTGTTACAGAACTTATTCTTGTATTTCGGATCTTATACTTGTATTACGGTGCATATACTTGTATTACGAAATTTATACTTGTATTACAGAGCATATACTTGTCTTACGGATCTTATGCATATTATGGATACATTTTATAATTTTCTGATTGCCCTCTGAGTTTACGCTTGTTGTATTGGTGCGTGAGTTCTGAATTAATTTATCACGAAATACCAGTGGGTATATGGCTCATAAATATATAATGATTTTGGACTTGTTTAGGGTATATTATAAGCTAAATGGAATTTTTCGGAAATAAAATGAGGGACCCGAAATGAATATTAGAGACATTGATTTATGCCATTTATGATTATGGAATTTGAGAAAGATGGGATGCCAAAGTATAATATGTATAAGTTAGATTGAGATAATAGAGAGGGGACACAAGTAAAAATGGGAAAGAAGCCAAAATGGGTTTTATTACATGTGGCCAAGCATGTGTAACATTTCCTGGATAAAATGATTTAGTCTCTCATTTTTTGAGAGACAGGCGTGAAGGGAAGGAAAGAGAAAGAAAGAAGGAAGAGGAAGAAGAAGAAGAAAGGGAAGAAGATGGAGCTTGAAAGAATTGTGGATTCTAGATTTGGTATGGAACTATATGATTCAGGTTTTGAATGGTTTTCTTTAAAAAGTGTATCGTTATATCTTGACCCAAACCTAGGGTTTGTTAGGATTCATCTAACAGAAGATCATAGTAAATTAGGGTTGAGTAAAACTCTTAATGACCTGAAGATGGTTGAATCCTCCGCACCCAGGTTGGATTCATAGTTTAGTAAGTAATTGGTGGATTAAGAACAAACTACAACTAGTATATGTTTTAGTTTGGTAGGTTATGACCCATATTAGAATAGTTTGGGATATATTCGCTGGAAAATTTTTGAAGAAAGATATGCTATGAAAATGCTGAATTGGTAGTGTAAATCAGATGAATTTGGAGTGGTTTTGATGTGTATATAGAGTATTGAGTTGATTTGGGCATCAACATATGGAAAAATGGAAGAAAAATACATTAGGCATTTTTTGGGACACAGTACGGTACACCTTTGGACTGTACGATCTGACCCTCGAACCAAACCTGTCTTGCGAGTACGGGTAAAACGAATGCAGTACCCTACTCACATTACGGCCCGGTTTACGTATTTTATAATAACGTGCTCTGTTTCTTATCCGATTCGAGTTATTCAAGTGGATAATTAAACTAGACTTCAAGAGACGAAGCATCCAGTAATAATAAGTTCTGCTCTAAGTAGCTGAAATTCACTCGAGTGGTATGTGCGAGCCAATTCACTGCATCGGTTGATCATAGTGAGTAGTCAGGTGTTCAGAGTGCCAGCTTTGAGTTTAGGTGCTCCGATTTGGAGTGATTCATGATTGGAGAAGAACCCTTAGCACCTTAGCTTTAAATATGAGTACAAAGACCTAGTGTCAAATATGAGTTAAGATCCCAGTGTAAAGACAGTAGGCTGCTTTGCTCTTCTTTGCAGTCTTGCAAGTGGCTGATTTTCTTCACGGCTTGCAACTTGCATAATTCCTTCGTTAGACTCCATTATGGGTAGTCTTGGACTCTATGGAAAGCTCATTGAGTCTGAAATCTAACCATATTCTATTTAATGGGTGGTGCCATATCTTTGTTTGGCGGAGTTGTTGTACCAAGTGTCTGTCAGATTAAGTTGTGATTATGATAAGAAAGGATGTAGATATGAACAAGAGATACAAATATATGTAGATCGATATGTAAAGGAGCATAGATACAGAAAAATACCTCTACGGGTATCAAAGGAAGAATCTCTGTTCACGTATCCTGCAGGAATGGGATAGTCTTATAAAGAACCAGTAATGAGTATAGAAATGTATAGAGATATGTTATAAGATATGATAGTAAAGAATCATTTGAAGATATAAGTTAGCAAAGATATAAGTAGTCTGAGTAGATGACATGATATGAATATGATGACGCTAAAATGAATAAGATGGGAGCATTACTAGAATATGATGAAATCTGTGAAATGATGAAATGATGAGAATGGGTAAAAGATGACAAGTAATGATAATTGCAATTGCAGATGATAGGTGCGTATATGAATATGTGAATGAGTAGAAGCATACGTGATGAATATAGAAGTCTGAGAATAACTAAATCATGATGAAGCGTATAAAAGGATATGATCATAAATGATATAAAGGGATATGAATAGATAATGATATATATGATATGAATCTGAGAGTCATGGATGCATTCGCGATATATGATGGATAGAACTAATCGATGAAAGATATGAATATATGTGACTATGAGATATGTGGAAGTAGTAATGTGAACTCTACAGATATGAGGAAACGAATCTGAAATGTGACATTAGTATGTTATAAGCGTTATGATAGCAGATAGTTATTCATTGCTTATGAGATATATGTCTGGAAAGTCATAATAAAGTGATTGTAGCTAGAACTGGTAGAGGGATAGATAGGCATGCCTATAGGGAAGATATAGTTCAACACGGCGGATAATAAAGCAGATATCGAGGCCAAGTTTGGGTCGATGACCTGTAGATCCATTTGGATCAGGTGGCCACGAAAGTCTACAAATAAACAAAAATCAACATCTCGTCACGGTGATAGTACCTTGAATTTTAGGTTATTTCAGAGATCAGCATAAGGTATTTAGGCGAGATATAAAAGAAATGAATACGATTATATAAGAAGTACAAAGTATAGTACGAAGGATATAGAAGTAATGGCTTTGGCTACATTAGAAAAGTCTGAAAGTATCGCAACCTGAAGTATATGATAGAATAGACGATGCAAATGTATGCAGAACATGAATAGTGCGAGAATAACGGGATATGAAAGTCTGAGATGGGCGCATATAACATGAGTATGCGATGGTACGTGTAAGTGAAGAATGAAAAGTATAACAGGGAAAGCGATTATATGAGAATAGGCAGTCTGTGAATCTTAGTATGTAAACACAAATGCAAAGTATATGACGAGTGAAGATCGTATAAGAAAATATATATTATTAAAAAACGATATGTAGAGGAAATGAATAATAAGCATAAAGCGTGTAGCCACTACATGGAAGGAGACATAATAGGTACAAGATAAGAAATGATATATGTAATGAGTACATAGAATGCAATAAATCATGAATAATAGAGGATGAAAAGACATAGAACATGTAGCAGAAAAGATTCAGTATACGATAAGGAATATAGATGATAAGGAATTAAAGTTATATAGAAATATGTATAGATAAATGCATATGTATAAGCTTGTGTGATCGCCATTGGTGTTTTGTCCATGCGCCCACCTAAGCGTAAAGCATACGGGTGTTTAATCATTGTAGGTCAGAAGAGGAGGCTAGAGAGACGAGGACGACATTCCCTTGGCAAAGAGTGGGACTCGAGATAGGTTGCTCACCAGTGGCTTGCTTCCTTGATCTACGAATATTTGTAATAGAAATTGTACATATGTGTATAAGTAAATGGGACTCTGTATGTGTGTGCCAGTTTTATGGACACCACTCAGGTGGTAGTTCTTTTTGTATGTAAATGATTTTTTTATTATTACGAAGAATTGTTTGTATACTACAGTGCAGTGCAGCTCTGTTGAAGAACATATCAAATGAGGTCGGTCACGATTATAGTATATAGTATATAGATAGTATCACGCTCAGGATTCGGTTCGGACATGAATGGTCGGATTTGGAGAAGGTATGCCAGTGCTATACGAACACTTATTTTATAGAGACTTATACTTATATTACCGTCTTAGAATTGCGTAGGTACTATAGAGATTTTTGTATCTGAAGTACCGTGAGCACCTGAGCAGTCTGAGTGCCGTAGGTGCATTCAGATCTTTACCATATTCATTCTTTTCTCTTATTCTTTTATTCGAGGAGTCTTATCAAGCTGTTGCTACAGACCTTGATCATAAGAAATGAGTAGGACGTAACCTGATAAGTACACAGGAGGTCTGTCTGATCTTGAGTCTGCAGTGATGCAAAGCAGCGTGCACCTTGCGTAGCGAAGTCTGTGCTTTTCGCGGGGAGTCTGCGAAACGCGATTGACGTTGCGCCCGCATGTGAAGTCTGTGCTTTGATAAGAGTCGCAGAAGCGCGCGTCGAGAATGTCTTACCGCCAGCGGGGTGTGTAGCTGTGTGATCTTGGCTGCGTCCGAGCCGATACCTTACGCCGCGAAGTGCCGTGCTGGTAAATGCGAAACGCGCGTGACGTCAAAGCTCTTTCATTTTTCGGTCTAGGTGGTCATACTATCATATGTCTTTGAACTGGCGGCGTATCTTAATCACGTTACGTAATTCAGCAGCATGTTTCATGTTCTGTTATGTTTGATTCATTTCATATTTTATATCTAAACCATGTTTCATGAACACATCTTATATTTATTTCTCTGCTTTTCTTTTGTTCCTATTACATAGAACATATACTTATGATGCCATTCATGTTCACACTTCATTCATGTATTCTTGTCCCTACAGCAGATCTATTTTACTTAGAAAATTGTAATCATTCCAATTGGATCATCAAACAACTAAAGTTATGGCATTTTCTTGTAAGCTGAATCCAATTAATTTTACACTGGGACGGTTGAAATACCCATTTTCAGTGTCTTGACTCCACGCATAGTGACCCCAGCCACTTGGTTCTTTGTACTCCTTTAAAGGCTAAGGTTCTAAGGTTTCTCCTCAGTGGAATCCACTGAATCCAGACAGGTACTCCAGAGTTATGTCCTAAACAACCCGGTTCTCTATGTTCAAAAGCGGAACCCGAAATTGGCCCAGACAGCCTTTGAGTGAATTTTGGGCCACATAGAGGTGCAGAATTTTAGGTGCCTGTTCGGGATGTTTGGTTCTCCTTGAAGTCTAGTTTAAGCTATCTTAGATAGCTCAAATCGGATCGGAAATGACCCGAGTTATGGCGAAATCAGGCAGTGGTGCAGGCAGACAAGCGAATTTGTCTGCGGTACCGATTTTTCCCGCAAATAGAACATATGGTACCTCCCTTTGGTGGATTTTTGGGCCACTAAAGTGTATTTGGAAAATTTTCTTTAGGATGTTTTCATTCTCAGCGAAGTCATTTAGCTTCAATATGAATCACTACGAATGGATCATACAATGAGTAAGTTATGGCGAGCCATAGCAGATTGATGACATAGGTGGTCAAGTCTGCAGAATCTTAGTGTGAGACAAAGTGATCTGGTGCCTACATTAATCTGCAGTACCACTTCATAAAAATTGTCGAGAAGGTGGTTTTCTCCCCTTATTCCATATTTTTGATACCCAGATCAACTCGATAGTCTATATATACACTTCAAAACCTCGAATTCAACATATTACAATTTATAAATATTTTCCAATGCCATATCTTTCTTCAAAACCCTTTCATGAATCCTCCAAAAACAACTCTAATATGGGTCACCATACACAATAGCTATTAGTTAGGGTTTGTTTCACATTCCTTCGATTGCTTGCCATTTAACCATGAATCCAACCTCGAAGGGAGGATTCCATACATCTTGTTCCATATGGAGGTTTTACCCAGCCTAATTTAAATCAAGGTTATAGGTGAAATTCCCTAACAAGAACATACTAGATTTAGGACAAGTATTAACCTATAAGTAGAATTCCATAGAGTTTCATACAAGAAATCCAAAGATCCATACCAAATCTTACTAGAATCCATACTCATAGTCATAGTTCCATACCTTTTTGTTCTTCCCTTCCTCTTCTCTTCTCTTCTTCTTCTCTTCCTCTTTTCTTCTTCTTCTCCCCTTCTCTTCTCTCTACGGTTTTTGGTCCCGAGTGAGACCAAATTTGCTCTAATCAGTTTTGACTTAAGGCCATGTTTAGCTCCAACCATTTTTTGGGTTAAGTCTCTCAATTGCACTTTTAGTCCTCCCTCTTTCTATTAATTGCAATATACTTTATGTTATTTCCACTTTGGCCTCTCATCTTATCGACTTATTACTTTAGGCACTTTTTTCTAATTGAATTTTGTCGCCCAAGTATTATACAATTTACGGGTTTCTCAATTTCTATTTTTCGCATTTAATTATGAAAAATTCAATTTATGCCTACAAAATACCCTAAACATGTCGAAAACGACTAGGGTATGTTTCGGGGCGTTACACGACAGACTGCACACCATGGCTCTGTCGCGACAAAGTCGTCTAGTAGCAAAAAAAAAAGAAGAAAAAACCTTGGGATTTGGGGCATCATAGCTTGGTATCAAAGCTTCGGTGAATGATTACCTAGGGAGCTCGGGTGTAGGTATTCATAAGTATGGTCCTGATACTAGCTCGTCTCAACTAGGTATCAAGAGTTTACGTATAAGAATTACTTGGAACTCAATGTTTGGTACAAGCATCACAGCTTGTTGTTAGAGCTTAGGTTACACAAACACCTAGGACTCGATGGGTACGGGTTTAGATATGCATTCATTGTGCATTTTGATAAATAAATGTGTGTGACATGTGTGATGAATTGTGTGAACATTATACATGGTAGATTGTATATGGAACACTAGGGTTAGAAACATAACCTTAGGGGTTCAAAAAAAAAAAAAAAAACAAAGCCCGAATATGATAGTTGGATTGAATTTGGTATTATTAACACCACTACGGAAAAAGTGATGAACGGTGTAGTTCATGATGATAAATTATATTAGTGGTGGCATATGCATTCACCCCAATTGAATAAAGAAGAAATCTAAATTTTCCATTTGACATGTGTGTAGACTAAGCGAGTGGGGGCGAGGGTGTCAGAGGTTATCCACGAGATAACTTGACCATTGTGAGTCTTTGACCAACGGGGCCTTTATTGAGGCTATAGGCGTTGCGTTTACTAGTATTACCTGGTTCTAGGTGCGGTTGGGGGTCAAGGAGGGTCAAATAACCTCTAGAGGTTTAAGGCACATCATCCTCCGACAATTTGCTCGTGGATTCAAAGTTATGTTTTCCGATGGGTATCCATTCCTACTGATATCTCAGGTTAGTCAAGTCCTATGCAGGTTATGTTTCATGAAAATATGATGTTAAAAGACATGATACTCATATTAAACAAAAATCCTACAAGCTTGAGCTTTTAGGAGAGTTGGTCGTTTAACATAGGCTCGAGACCTCTCTCTGCAATTTATTCCCTATTTGTTGATTTGAAAGTCGATGGTGGATTTTGTTTGGTTTGTTTGACTCTCCATGTGCTGGTCTTTTTAGAGAGTTGGTCGTTTAACATATGAAGTAGACACGACATGGTTATGACATGGGATTCATACACGGCCCACTATCAAATATAAGATTTGTTTTCTCTTTTGCTTTATGATTTTGAGTCTTTTTTAGGCCTGTCGTATACTTCCTGTATACTCGGGGTCTTTTAGGAGTGTTGGTCATTTAACATATGAAGTAGACACGACATGGTTATGACATGGGATTCATACGCTAGATGCCTACTATCAAATATAAGCCCTGCTCTCTCTTTTGCTTTGTGTCTTTTCGAGACTTCTTTGGGCATCATTATCACTTCATGTATACTTGAGGTTTCCCCCTTTAATACATTCTCTTCTTGCCTTCTTGATAAAAAAATAAAGTTGTATTGTTTGTATCCCTTGGCTGGATAGAAAATATAATCACGGATTTCATTAAAAATATCTTTTCGAGGATCATTGGATGCATTAAATGACTTCTCGAGAACTGTACCAATTAACGATTTAGATTTAGTAATATTCATATCGACTCACACAATATATTTTCATCTTCTTTAAAAGTATTTAGTAATTCTATCACTTGCTTTTCAATTATTTTTTTTTAACTTTCTCTCTTTAAAAGTTGCAGCATTCTTGTAAAGGGTTGTGAACCATTTTCTGAGGACTTATGGAAGGAGCTCAAAATAAACATGTTCAAATTCGAGTGTCGACTATGCTCGGTGTAAGGTAAGAAATAATCATCCTGGAAATTTCGTATGCACAACTGGCGAGTCGGGCTTTCATTTGAAAACTACGGGCTGTTTGGTTCATTTTTGAAAACGCAGAACAAAGGTGTTACAGGCCCCTTGCTTTGTTATTTAAATTTAGTGTTTTTTGTGTGTTTGTGTATGTTTTTAAAAAACAAATTGGAAACCAAATTTGTTTTCCTTGTTTTTCTTGTTCTCCTTGTTTTTGAGAACGGAAAACAGTTTTCAAAAATAGTAAACAAGGTTTCTTTTTCTCAAGATTATCTCCACCAAATGATCATCGTGTATTTGAATGTTTTCTAATGATATTTGTGATAACTTTCTTAATGGTTTTTAGGTACCCACAATCAATCAGAGATTTGGGATTAGGCTCTAAACCTAATGAAACCCTTAAGAATTTGTCGGATAAAGTCTTGCGCCTAATAAAACAACGGGGAAAAGGTGAAACTCATGTGGTATTCATTTCTTTAATTTCACTAGAGTCCCAAATAGAACTTAAGTTGTTTATTCTTTATTCTTTTATTTATATTAAGTATTATTAAGTATTAGCAATTGAAGGTTTTGTTGAGATTGTGTTTTATTTGTTTCAAAAAGTTTTTTTTTAGTATTGAGCAAAAAGTCAAATATTTCGACTTCTTTTTTTCAATCAAAATCTTTTTAAAAGAAGTAATAAGTTGAGAAAAAAAAAGGTTAAAAATAAGTAATCCAAAGTTTGAAAGTAAATTGCATTGAATGTTAAATTTGAATAACAAACATGACCTTAGTACCAAAAAATTTCGATGTCATATCCCACATCGGATAGGGGAGAAAGTTCCTGACACTATATAAGTATGGGCTCCTCTCAACCTAGTGGACGCGTTTGAGCGAAATTGAAATAACTTGGAGCTAAAAAACAAATAATATCCTACGTGGTTGGATTGGGTCGTACAAATGGTATTAAGTTGATCCACGACCTATGAGAGTCCCCGTTAGTTTGGCCCGTAATCCCATGAGACACAATGAGGGCGTTGTGTTTGCGCCAAGGAAGGGGTGTTTAATCATCCGCGTCATATAGAGAGAGAAAGTCTCGGCGTTATATGAATATAGACCATACCGACCCTAGCCAGATGCATTTTAAAGCAGTGAGGGCTCTTGGGCCCAAAGCGTACAATATCTACATGGTTGGGAGGGTTGTAAGACACGAAATTTATGGAAAAAGGCGAATCGTAATTTAAATTTCGAAATTGTATTCCGATTAAAAATCCGAAATTTATTCTCTAGATCTCGGATGGCGAAAGCGAATTTCCGTTGAAATCATATCGCGAAATCTATGCGGCTCCGTTCGTCGAATTCCAGGCCGATCGGAGTTGTACGTTTTCGAGGCATCGCGGTTCGGTCTTGGAAGTAAAGCGATTTTGATGCGACGGTACATATAACAACGTACTCATGTGCCATAAGTGGCATGAGTAGAGAAATAATGAAAATGGATGACCGAGATAGTGCCGAATGTCAAAACTGGGAAAAGAAGGACATAAATGTCATTAATGGAATTGTTTTAAGTTAGAAAAAGCCAAAATAGCGAATAGTGTTTGTCTTCTCCAATTAGAAAAGGGAAAAAACATGAATTGAAGGGAAGAGATGCAGAGAGTTTGGGAATGGTGTTTTTAGAGAGAGAACATCTGACTTCTCTCTAAAATATCGAAGCGTCCAAATAGTCGAGGAAGCTCTTCGGGACGAGAAGAGGGGAAAGGCCCCTTTCACATGGAGAGACCTACGCATGGAGCCTTTGGATTTGGGGACTTTAGATGACTCGAGAGGTAGGGGATTCTCCTACTTGGGTTTATGCTTTGTTTAAGAGCTATGTTGATGTTTCGGTTGGTTGAAATCGTGAGCGGCCATTTGATCGGTCCCGAAACATGGGGCCAAAGTGTGAAAATTATGGCACCATTCGGACAGTCGGATTAATGGGTATGGGTATTTAGGTGCATTGTGTGATAAATTGTCACGCGATAATTCATGTGTTGATGTGTGTGAGGTGGAAATGGCCGTGAAACAGGGTTCACAAAGTGAACTATGATTGGTGATTTGCTAGGGAATAGTAGCGAGGTTTCACTATTCAGAGAATAGTGTTCTAAAATAATTTTTGTGAAATAATGTTTGGTCGAGTGATTCAAGTTGAATTGCTCTTGTTTGATCGTAGCCCAAGCGAGCTAATTTTTGGTGTATGGAAATGTGAAATTACATGATTGTGTGATTTAAATGTGAATATATGCATGATTATATATTTGCATGTGTTATAGAATTGAAATGGAAATTGGCATCATGCATTCCATATGCACTGGGGCACCCTAGGACGATAGGAGTGAGTGCATGAGGTAATTCTTGAGAGAATGGTTCGGAGGGTTGTCTAAAAATAATGAATATTGGAGGGTAGTCCAAATAAAATATCAATCGTTGGAGTCGATTGATATATCGGATGATCCACACATAATATCAATCGTCGGTCGGCCCCGGTGATATATATCGGAGGGTTGTCCACAAATAAAAACTAAGGTTCTCATACGTGGCCAGGCGAGGGTGTGAGGAAGTCGAGAGGGACTCGGGATATGAGATGATCGGTTAGACATTCAAGTAGGATCATGCATTTGCTTGAATGTGTGTGTTTAATTTAATAGCATTGCATATGCACTTAGGTGGAGAGTAGCCCACTTAGGGTGATTCCACTGCGAGCATTAGCTCACCTGTCGAGGATACTATTTCACGGTACGGGGGGGGCGTGTGAGGGCGAGCTGATCTAGTAGGAGCTTTAGGGTGTGGCTTTGAGGGTTCTTCGGATGTATACATATATTAAAATTTCTGATTTTATTATGTGTTGTATAAGAGTAAACATTTAACTCTTGAAAACATGATATATGTTGATGTATGATGATGGATATTGTAGTATGGGCTGAGAGGCCGTTTTATCTATATTTGTCGGGTGTTGATATTGGGACATGTTTGTATGCGGGTAGAGCTCCGTGCAAAGGGCTACGCCGGTTTCGTGAGAAATGTCGGGTCACCCGACATTCACAAGTGTTTCCGCGGGTTGACGGGTAGTCAACGGACACTCGGGATTTGGGGCGTCACAAGGGTTGTTACATATCATCCATAGTGAATGATACACAAAATGATAATATGTTGAATGAATTTTTGTAGGTCTACTTTGAATGAAATTTGGTATACGAAAGAGAATCTCTTACGGAAGAAGGAAAAACAATTAGTGTGGGAGATTGTGTGCATGTCTTGACAAGGCCTCTTCTCACGTGAAGTGCAACAAACTTTTCCATAATATCTTTTAGATTTGGACCGGAAGAAAATATATTGTAAATTTGTTGTAATATGATGGCTTGCTTTGAGAATTCATGTACTTGTGTTTAAATCTATTATGTTTAATGCATCTTTGATAGAATAAAGAGTATTATTCTATTGTGGCTAATGAGTGACAGCATCTATTTGATTTTATTGACAACAGAGTATTAAAGGAATACAAGGAATTGGGTTTTAGCTAATTTAGGACAACGTTCGAGCAATAAGGCTCCGTTTGGAATTCGAAAATTACTAAAAAAAAAAACAAAGAGGAAAAGTGGAAGAAGAGAAAATTTGGAGAAAAATAAAATAGGTTTAAATTTAATGAATTAATTTTATATGTTTATAGAAACCCATTTTATTTGTTTTTCTTTATTATATTAGGACTAAAAAATTTAAAAACATGTAAAATTTTGAAGAATTTTGATTTTCTTCCATATTTTTCATAGTGAATCCAAAATGAGAAAATAATTTTCCTTAGTATTTTTTCTTTTCCTAATACTTTCCAAATTTCAAACGAAGCCTAAGTTTGTTAAGGCAGTAAGGTGTTGTAAGATTTATTTTCTTATGTGACTCATGTGATAAAATTGTAAGATTTAATAAATATTTTTATTAAAGGTTTTTAATAAATCGGTTCATTGGGATGTACCACTTGATGGAAATGGTTTGAAATTTGAAATGTAAAACATGCATATGGTCCTCTTATGGGAAAAACAACTCATAAAAGTCAAACATTCATCATTGTGTATGTCAGTTAGAGAAGAAAGAAAGAGAAAAGGGAAAGAACAAGATACATATTACATTACAGACGAGTTTGAAGTTTCGCCATTATGGACAATCTTTCGACCGCTTCCTCTTCTTCACTCATTCCTTCAGATGGTTCATCAAGACCGCTTTCCTCACCTAGACCGCATCCTAAAATTTTTACACATTTTTAAATTTCTTAGTCTTTGCCTGTAGAGAGAGAAAGCAAATAAAATGAGTTTAAATAAAGCATATAAATTAATTTATTAAGTTTTAAACTATTTTATATTTTCTTTCAATATTTTCTTCCACTTTTATACCTATTTTATACTTGAAAATGCAGGAAAGAAAATAGATAGGAAAAGTGGAAAGAAAGAAAATTTGGAGGAAAATATAAAATAGGTTTAAACTTAATGAATTAATTTTATAATGTTAATTCAAACCCATTTTATTTGTTTCTTTTTATTACATAGGGACTAAAAAAATTAAAAAACATGTAAACTTTTAAGAAATTTTGATTATATTTGATTTTCTTCTATATGTTCTAAGGTGAAATTAAATATGAGAAAATCATTTTTGTATGGTACTAACTACTACTACTTTTAAATTCTATCCAGGCTATGTTTTGTTAAAGAGCGCGAAGGTGTTACGTCTTTAGTCTCCAACTATAGATCAGATTTAAACTCTAATAAATCCATTTATATATATATAATCACTTTGCATTATATTTTAGTAGTATGTTCTTTACAAATTTGTCGTCTTGAAACTAGGCTTTGGGCCATTCCCGGCTGCCTGACTCTTATGGGCATTTGAAGGCATACGGGTGGCAAAATAAATTCTTTGTTTTAAAATTACAAGTCAAAAAAGAACTACCAAATAGGAATAAAACTACCAAATAGGGTTTGGCCCTTTTATCTCAAGCCTCAGTTCCCTCTAAATTCTGGATGCAGGCATTTCAAACTGCATCTTGCTTAATAAACAGAGTCCTAGAGTTTCAGACTCCTATGCAACTTCTCTACAACAAAGCTCCCAACCATCATCACTTGCGTATTTTTGGGTGCTATTGTTTCCCTTCCTAGAGGTCTTTCTGGGATATGCCCCTGCTCACAAGGGCTATGTTTGCCTTGATTCTACTACTGAACGCATCTATATTTCTAGAAATGTTTTCTTTTTTCACGAAATGTCATTTCCTTTTCAATCACAGTCTCTACCTCCTTCCCCTTCCATTTCTTCTACCCAGGTTTTCACGCTTGTCCTTCTTCCCATTCCATCTGTGTTGTGCTCTATACCTCATTCTTTATCTCCTGTTTCCTCTGTATCTCTGCCATCACTCATTCAAGTTCCTTTTGCTTCCCCTGCTTCATCAGTTTCTTCCCCTTCTTTTCCTATTCCACCAGCTTTCCACTGCCCCTCCAACATCTTTCCCTCTCAACACCCATCCTATGATCACTAGAGAAAAATCAGGGATTCAGATGAAGAAGTCTTATCTTACACAACAGCTCCGAGAAACTAGAATCTTTCATCAAGCATACAAGGACTCAACTTAGATGGATGCTTTGACCACTGAGTTTCAAGCTCTCATTTGCAATAATACCTGGTCTCTTGTCTCCCCACCACCAGGATCTCATGTTGTTAGATGTAGATGGATTTATAAAATCAAATACAAATCTGATGGATTAATGGATAGGTACAAAGTGGGTCAGGGCTTTACTCAAACAGCTGGTGTTGACTACTTTGATACATTTAGTCCGACAGCAAAATCTTCAACTATAAGAATTATCCTTGCTATTGCTGTATCTTTCAACAATTGGATGTTGCAAACGCTTTTCTCAATGGTGATTTGCAGGAAGAAGTTTTCACGTCCAGAGTTTCCAACTCATGTTTCTAAACTTCAAAAGGTCATATATGGCTTCAAGAAGGCACCACGGGCCTGGTTCAACAAGCTGAAAGTTGCCCTTCTTCACTATGGTTTTCAGCCTTCTCGGGCTGATTCTTCATTGTTGTTATTGGAGCATCGCTTTCGCGGTGAACAAAGCTTGCCAATTCATGGCTCACCCCACGGATGTACATTGGTTTGCTGTAAAAAGGATTCTTCGTTATCTCAAAGGAACCGTTTCTCATGGGCTTCATGTTCAGTCATCCTCACCTCTGGATCTCCAAGGCTACAGTGGTGCCGACTGGGTGTGTTGCCCTGATGATAGGCGCAGCAAGAGTGGCTTTTGTATTTTCATAGGTTCAAATCTGGTTTAATGGTCCTCTACCTAGCAAAAAATGGTTTCTAAAAGTAGTGCTTGAGTCTGAATACTGCAGCCTGGTGTCTCTCTCAGCTGAGCTCATATGGATTCAGGCTCTTCTTCATGAGCTTTGTATTTCAGTTCCAGTTCCCACCCTTTGGTATGACAATTAGAGTGTTGCCCACCTAGTACACAATCCTGTGTTTCACTCGCGAGCTAAGCACATCGAATTAGACCTCCTTTTCAATCGTGAAAAGGTCATGCGCGGGGTTATTTTGCTGAGTTCCTTACAGAGAGTTGTCTCGCGTAACTTAGGTATTCTCTACCTACCCACCTGCATTGGACAAGAGAATTTCTACTATTATTATTTATTAGTCTCTTTGGTTTGCTGAATTCTAAATTGAAGAATTGGTTTGCTGAATTCTAAATTGAAGAAATAATTGAAAAATAAAACAGCAAGTACAAAAATGAGTAATAACCCCTAAGAGCTTCATATCTACTACATTCCATCCTGTGATCAAATTGTTGATATTCCCGCCAAACATCTCTCTACAGCTCAGTTTTATACTCTCCTCAGCAAGCTCTCAGTCCTTCCACGACCTTTGAGCTTGACGGAGTGTTTAACCTTCGGTGGGAATGGATATTCAGGGTATAAGGATATTTTTATAATTTGATCATATTCAATGTTATTATAAATACCCTCATATATAACTTTAACCTTATTTTAAGTGATATTGAAATTTTGAGTTGTCATTCCCATGGACCCATGGATATAGACACACTGTCGAACAACGTTAAATCTGTGTATTATGTTCATTTTGGTTTTCTTCTCCGATTCTTATTACCATTATTGCACAATTAACAACAAGGGGATGATAGCCAAACACCTCCTTAGGACTGTAACAAACTCACCTTACCAATTGATTGTGTAACGGCCTAACCTCCCCTCTTCAAAAGGTCTTTGTACTTTGTCCTGGGTTAAAGAATGCAGAGGATACAATTCGGTTCTGTTGCATTCTCTGTTTCTCTCTCTAAACATTATGTACTTAAATCTTAGATACAGTGGTAATGGCTTAGCTATTCACTTTTGGACCAACATCGTGGTGGCGGTGAGATTGTTCTTATATTGTTTAGTTCCGCTGCATTTTGAGACTTTCTCTTCTTCCTCTACCCAGCTAGCGACTTCAAATCGGATTGAAATATATGGGAACTTTCACAATGTCTTCCGGCTCTTACGTTTATTCGATGATTGAATCAAACCTTGGCGATTCAGATTCAATCAATTCAGTATTCCTAGATTGAAAATCTTTTGGAAAAATTAACAACATGCAAAACAATGATCTAATAATTAAAGAAAATGGTAATTTATCATATCTGAGCAAAACCTTATCTTTCTTATGTTTAATTTCCAACTAAATCCCAGTGAAAACATTGAATCAAACATTAATTTCAATAAACACGGCTAAATCTTTCACACATGTGCATCTTAAATGAAACATATACATTGAACCTGAAATTAAAATCATGAAAAGCAAAATCGAAACAAATGGGCGTTGAAGAGTCAAATTGCTGGAGATATATAAAGGTACATCGAAGGCATAGAAACGCGGACGGATCAACAAACTGATACCGTAATAAAATTTGTTGGCGCGCATGCCTGCATCCTTAAACAATGCGATTTGCGAGATTGGAAAAAGCTCACATTCCTCCACTTCTTCACTCGTTCCACTAGCTGCTTCGACAAGATCGGACCACTTTCCTCATCTAGAGCATCAGTTTTTATGTGTCACAAAAACATGGAAGAAAAGGAGGTTTTCATTCAGGAAAAAAAAAAAAAAAAAGAAAGGAAGAAAAGGAGGTTTTCATTCAAGAAATAGATAGGTATCTTTTTATGTTACTTGAATCATTGTAGTTGCTAATATATAAATCTGGGACATGAGCAATCTTGTTCCAGGCTTCACCTGTTCCTCGTTTGCATTATGGTCAAATGTGTTAGGTAAGATAGGTTTCCCATCTTTTCTGGCAAAGCTGATAATTGAGGGCAATATTGAATCTTTAGTTGCCTTAGGGCAATGAGGTGATCTATTCCTCCGCAACCGAGGACTCACCTCGTCTCGCCACAATGCTCTAAAGTTGTCACATCTCTCAATGAATAAACAAAGCAGAGTGTTGTGCGCAGGTCCTCACGTTTCACTGGGTAAAATCTCCAACTTTGGTAAATACGTAGCATCAAATTCCGCAAGCTTCCAAACCCTCGAATGTCGTCTTCCTTTTCCCCGTTCTTGTTCCCCAACTCCAAATCAAGGCTTTCGCATCTCATAATCGCTAAGGTATCTAATGCAAGTAGGTGTTTCGACAAGAGCGATAGACATGGACAACCATCAATTATCAATGTTGTAAGAGTAGTGAAGGTTCCCATCCCTCCCATAAGAGATTCCAAAGAATTACAGTCTGCAAGACATAAATTGTGAAGAGAGTTGAAACATCTCGTCCCTACCTTTACCTCTCTGCCGTGAGCCCGAGTGAAGGTGCCGACGGTTGTGTCGCTACAATCAAAAGCCTCAAAACTCATCACCGCCTCAATATGTCTTCGCAATTCTTCAAGTGACCTTGCCATCTCTACTAGGATCAATGTCTGCAGTAGCGGTGTAATTTAAAACAGAATCTGCAGTCTCGACTTGTCTATTGTCGCTTAGGTCTAAATATTTGAGGAGCTCGAGATAACAAATGGAATTCCAGTAAAGGCCTTGAAGCTCGATTTTGTAAGTCTAGCACTCAGATATTTAAACTTTAAGATGGAACCCACAAATGATTCACTTCGCCCATCAACAATATTTGGGAATGAAAGTTCTTATATTTTTGTTTAGTTTCCCAAAAAATCTTGGAACTTTTTCTTCTTCCTCTTCTAGCCAATCAACTTCCAACGTTGAAACATGCCGAACTTTTGTAGAGATATTTTTACAATCAAAATTTAATGTGCTACAATTAGGTCTTGCCACCAATAATGCAAGATCGTGTACAAGATCATGCATTTTGAAGATGCGAGCTCCTATAGGATGGAATTCAACATCTTGAAAGAATGATATTTGTAATAATTCATCTAAATACTGATTCCCAATATTTTCCATCTCTTCCTTTTGTAGCGATGGCTGAACAAGCCTCGCTCTATCCACATTTGAATCAAAATGAATATTATCTAATTGAAAATCTTTAAAGAGAGAAACATAATGCAAAACATCGCTTTACATCAAATGATAGGTCATCAGAACTTAGCTCAATGCAGCAAAATATCATCTTTCTTTGCTCCACCGCCAACAATCACTATCTCGCACCTCTTACCCAATCATTTTCGCTTGTTTTTAAACAAAGCAAGCCTCCTGGAAGTTCTTGATCACAGCAGAGATTTGGTATTTGACATTTTAATAGAATCTGATAACGCTATCTTTGCATCTTTAACATCGAATCACATAACATCTACAGAAAGACTTTAGGTTCGCACATCTAGAGAGCACTGCATTGATACATTTATCATGTGGTGACAATTATCTTACTTCCCTTAGCACTCCACATCTCATGGTCCAACTCAAGCCATTTATCTCGATTCTTACTCCACATCATCTAAGACGAGTAAGAATTTGGTATCATTTAATTCATTCCTAAGACGAAGTTGTAGCTCATCAATGGGTAAATCATCACATTTATGATGGGTGGCAGAAGTAATGATTTCTTTTATTAATCTTGTAACATCAAGCTCATCCGACACATAAACCCACATTCTCTTATTAAAATGTTTGACAACTCTCTTATCGTTATACACAAATTTAGCTAGAGTAGTCTTGCCAAGGCCCCCAATTCCCACCAAGGGAAGAACGGACATATTTTCCTGATCATCATCACTTGATTGCATCATAAATTCTATGATCTTGTCTTTATCACCATCCCTTCCAATGACATCGGAAGCACGCACAAAGGAGTAGGTCTTTTCCTCTTCCTATGCCGCCAATCACAGAACAGTACACCCATTATTTTCTTGATTTATCGGGCATCAATCGTGGATCTTATCTAATCTCTCTCACTTTCGACCCATCGCCCATTTTAAAGCCGGAATGCGAGAGGATTTCCGAGGTAGAAAAGAAATGGCACCTTCTTCTAAAGCCTCCTCATTCACTACCCGCCAAAGCAGAGTCATGGCCCAAATTCATCAAGCACATCCTCTGCATCGTAAAAACAATCCTTGACGGTGGATATGGTGTTCTGAGATTTTCCAATTAAGTGTGTACACCCACGCAAAAGAGATACTGTCGATTTATGGTATTGATAGCTTGATAATTAATAGTATATACATAAAGATAATTAATTTTAATTTGATAATTGATAGTTGTATTTAAAAGAATAATTTTAGGCTTCCCAAGAAGCTTATCAACAATGTTAAACGCAAAGGATTCCGCCATCAACAATGTTAAACTAGCGACCCGCCATGTTAATCATTTTCAAGCAAAGCAGAAAGGCGCGCCGATCGTGGACCTGGAGAAATGGTAGAGATGAAGAAAATGCGAATGAAATGGTCAAGGATGCGAGGATGAACTAAGGCTTAGTCATTAACATTAGGATTTTTAAAAACGTACTTAAAATCGAAAAAAATACTCTAAACAATGCTAGTTAGAGAAAATATTATTTTCAAAATTACTATGGTTTTAAAGGCAAAGGTCACTTTTAAATAAGTAGTTCACACATAAGTTCTAAACACTTGTGTCAAGCAAATTCTTATGGGAGTTAATTCCTCCGTTAGTCTTATTATTAAAATTAATCTCTTTACCAAGGGTTGAAGTTAATTAAAACAATAATTTACTTTGTGTTATAAATATTGGATTTTGAATGACCATAATGACTCACTGACATAATGTCATTCATCAGGTAAAGGCTGCCTTCTCACTACACGTATCATTTGCGTAAAGGCTTTTGGCCTGTCACTATAAGCCTATAACAGGCCTAATAAGCATGAAATAGATATCATCGACTCTCCCACTTCTTTGTCTCTTCCTGTTTCTCTCTAATTTTGATTTACAACACGTTATTAGCACGCCCCAAGCCGATGGGCTAGTTTCGAACATTTGCCAAAACTCGCTCCACCCCAGGTACTCACATGACTTTTCAGCCCAAATTCTGTTTATTGTTACTTTGTTTTAGGACGTTTTCCTATACGTACTTTGCTGGCATCTATGAATTCCAGTAGAATTCCATTCTGTCAACAATTATAGTTAACCCACCTACACTTTGAATTCCAGAAGAATTCAATTATGCAAACATTCCAGATGAATTTTGCAAACCTCTTTAAATTCCCGTAGAATTCATATTACAAAAATTCCAGATGAATTTTATTATTTTTATTCCATTTCTAAATGGTATCATTTGGTACCCATTTTTCAATTTAACATGAATTCCAGTAGAATTCAATTTTTTTTTCCAGCAATTATAACTCACCATCATACACTCACTCTCGAAGACTAATTTGCAATAATTCTAGATGAATTTTGCAAAACTCTTTGAATTCTAGAAGAATTCATTATTAAATTCCTGAAGAATTTTTACAACATTATAATACCAAGATAATTGTGTCATTTCTTTTAGATTCCTGAAGAATCTATATTTATTTATTTATTCTTGTTAAATGTCTCAAGAATGAATACCTTGGCAAGAAAAGACCCATTGGTCCTCCGCAAAGTTTACTGAAGACCGATATGACCACCAGAAAACAGTGATACTCCCCAAAGCAAGATATGCTCGAAAAACTTTGGCTTCACTTTTCACGCCTAATGTGCTCCTCAAGAAGAAGAATATATATAGAGAGCGCTTGGCTTACTAAATATTATGAATTGATTGCATGTCTCCTTGTGGTCAAAAGAATAACGAGCTTTTTACTCATAATCATCAATCTCGCCCCACAGGTTTAAAGCATTTCCTAAGCAATGCTACTTTGCTCCTCAATTCTTACAGCACAGACAAGGGCACAAAAATGGGCCGTCTAGGGGGAAAGGACGAGGACGTGGTGGTGGTCGAGGGCGTGGCCGTGGTGATACTTCTAGAAATCGTAACAATGGTCCCTTCAAAAATAAGAAAAGCAATTCCAATAAAGGGAAGCTATCAAATCCAAAGCAACCACTGGCCATAGTATCACTTAACGCCAACTAGATAATACCTGCTATAGATATGGCATGACGGGTCATTGGTCACGTACCTGTCGTACGGGCAAACATTTGGTTGAACTCTATCAAGCATCAATCAAAGGCAAAGGCAAGGATATTGAAGTCAATTTCTTTGATGATAATGGTGATAGTGGCATGGATTTGCCTCACTTTGATGTTTCTGATTTCTTTGAGGACCCCAATGGAAATATTTCCCATCTAATTGGTGATGGGCACGTCAATTCTGATTAGTTCTTTTCTTTATTTTCTTATGTACTTCCATTTCCCCACAGAAGTTTTCAATGTTTCAATAATATTTCGTTTTCTTAATTTCTAAACCTTATTTTTTCTATAACTTTGAAGCAACATGGATACCACTCCCAACTTGCCACCTCGAGTCAATATCACTGGAGATATTTGTCTGGCAGATTGTGCTACAACTCATTCTATTTTATAGCAAAAGAAGTATTTTTCCCAAATTATTAAACTACGAGCACATTTTCCTGATCATCCTATTAAAACTATCCGTTTGGATAATGCCGGTGAATTTTCTTCTAAAGATTTCATGACTATCAGATGTCATCGGGTATGTAGATTCACCATCCCGTTGCTCATACACATACCAAAATGGACTAGCCGACCTTTCATTAAGCATTTGCAATGGATTGCTAGACCATTACTCTTTAAGAACCAAATTACCTTTATCTCGCTTGGGAGCATGCTCTACTACTACGCCGGTAACTTCTGACACGCCTTCGTCCTATTGGTGATCATGATCCCCTACAAATTGTTTCCGGTCCCAACCTAAATACTCATTTACGTATTTGGTCAGGCAAAGCTTTATGTCCCTTATTCCTCCAAACCAACGCTCCAAAATGGGTCCTCAAACGATTTAAAATATATGGGTTTTCATTCTACATCGATTATACAATACCTAGAGCCTTTGGTCAAATCTTTTACCGCTTCGTTTACAGATTGCCATTTTGATGAATATGTGTTTTCCGCCTTATTGTGGGGAGATAAACCTTGCAGATCATTCATTTTGATGGAATCAAGTTTCCCGCCATTAGGGGAGATAAACCAATTAATAATAAATGACGGAAATTACTGGAATACACCATCATTGTTGCATCTTGATCCTCATACTAAACAATCTGAACTAGAAGTTCAAAGAATCCTTCATTTACAAGATCTTGCAGATCAATTACCAGATGCTTTCACTGATCCGAATAAAGTGATAAAGTCACATATTCCTCCTGTAGAGTACAGTTTTGATGAAATTACTCCTGAAGAGCCTATTGATGATACAAATTTCGCCTCCTCGTTGAGCTAAATACACATAAGGGTTGGGGAGTCGCTACAAGAGTAGCCGTGACCACTAATTATCTCCTATGAATGAAGAGATTCCTAAGTAAATTATATGAATCAAGGAGAAATATGGGAGGATCAGAAATACTCTTTGTTAGCAATGCCTTTTTCTTTCCAAGGGCTAAGGGCATTATGCAAAATAACGATGATCGTGAGCCACAACTATAAATGAATGCTCGAAATCGACAAGATTGGGAAAAATGAAAGAAGCAATTCAGCGTAACTAATTCGCTTAGCTAAAAGGGAGGTTTTTGGACCAGTAGCTCCAACACCTAAAAATGTTAAGCCTGTTGGATATAAATGAGTCTTTGTACGAAAAAAAAATGAAAATAATGAAATCGTACGTTATAAAGCTCGCCTTGTTGCACAAGGTTTTTCACAAAGACCCGGTATTGACTATAAGGAGACATATTCACCAAGCAATGGATGCAATCACCTTAGATATTTACCACATTCGCGCCTCCTGTATGACTAGAAATGCATTTGATGGATACTACTACAAAGATATTTGTATGGATCCATATATAGTGACATATACATGAAAATCCCCTAAGGATTTACATCATTCAAGCAAAAATTTTCCCTCGAAGGATTTACATCGCTCGGCTGCAATTTTCCTCGAAGGATTTACACGCCCGGGCAAATTTTCAAAACCACGTGGTATGTATTCAATAAAGTTGCAACGATCCTTATATGGGCTTAAACAATCTGGTAGAAAACAGAAGTCAAGAAAACAGAAGTCAGTTTGACAATTATAGCAGTATATGTGGATGATTTAAATCTAATAGGGACCCCTGAAGGGCTCCTAGAAACTGCTAATTATTTAAAGAAAGAATTTGAGATGAAAGATCTAGGTAAGACTAGATATTGCCTCAGCCTGCAGATCGAGTATTTTTCAAATGGGATTTTTGTCCATCAATCAACATATACTGAAAAAGTCCTGAAGCGCTTTTACATGGACAAAGCCCATCCCCTTAACTCCCCTATGATTGTAAGATCACTTGAAGTGGATAAAGACCCATTTCGTCCTAAAGAAGAGAATGGGAAACCCTTGTCCGTATACCATACTTAAGTGCAATTGGAGCACTTTACTAATGTATTCGTAGTCTGTACAAGGCTTTTACATTGCCTTTCGCTGAACTTGCTTCAAGAAGATATAGCTCGCCTACTCTTAGGCATTGGAACGGGAGTAAAACATTTGGCTGAGATACTGCGCATGCTGGATGCTGGGCTCTTTTATTCTAGTACCAAAACCGCACTACTTGGTCATACCGATGCGTGATACCTTCTTGATCCCCATAAAGCCCATCACACCGATATGTATTTACTGCGGGCACACGCCATCTCGAGATCCTGTTGCTAAACAAGGTGGCAACCTCCTCTAATCATTCGCAGTGCTGTTAGCACTACATGAGGCAAGCAGGAGTGCATGTGGTTAAGATCCATGATTCAACATACTGACTATGGCGGTCTTTTCTCCTATATCAAACACAACAACAACATTATATGAAGATAATGCCGCCTGTATTGCACAACTCAAAGGCGGATACATCAAAGGAGACCGAACAAAGCATATTTCTCCAAAGTTCTTTTACACGCATGAGCTTCAAAACAATGGTGAGATTAATATACAACAAATCAGGTCTAGTGATAATCCTGCAGATTTATTCACTACAAGACACCGCTATGACCTTCAAGAAATTTCACGTCAAATCGAATGAGGAGACTCAAAGACTTCCACACCGAGATATTAAGACATCAAGGGAGCGTTAAATACTCAAAGTATATTGTACTCTTTTTCCTTCACTAGGTTTTGCCCCAATCGGTTTTTCCTACAGCGCTTTAATGAGTACAGTTATACTTTCAAAGACACGTACTCTTTTCCTTCACTGTAAGCTATCTCATCGGTTTTTCCTAGCAAGGTTTTAATGAGGCATGTTCTTTGATGTTATGGTCATTCAAGGGGAGTGTTATAAATATCGGATTTCACGACCATAACGACTCACTGACATAACGTCATTCACGCAGCGCCGCCTTCTCACACCATTAACGTATCACGATGTGAAAGACTGACCTTCACTATGTGTTCCCATAACAGCTCTAATAAGCACAGGCCATATATCAACGAATTCCTCCTCGAATCTCTCGTCTCTTCCTTATTTATCTCAATTCTTTTCATTTACAACACTTCTCACGATTTTTAAATTTTTTACGCGTAAAAAAGCAAAATGGCATTTAAAGGCCTGAAAGTCTTAAATGGGTAATACCCCGAACATTGTTGAAACAAAGTGAGTTGTTTCTCCAAATAATACATTTAAAAAAACTATAATACCCATCCAATAAATTTTTAAAAATAATGTTCAAACACAGGTGACTATCATTTTAATTTTAAACCAAAAATTATAATTATTAATTACGATTTTAATTTATAAAAATTTAAAATTATGATTAATAATTATGATTTTAATTTATAAAAATTTAAAATCATAGACAAAAACTATGATTTTAACTTAAGACAATTTAAAATCATGATCATTTACGATTTTAATGAGAATATATTAATTTGAACATTACAGTTTTTTTTTTTAAACGTCTGGACAAAACTCTCAAAATTAATGAAATTTTTACGTCAAATGTTGATTTTCAAATACGTAGCTCACTCTAAACCCTTCTGTCACGCCAATACCAAGGGTTGAAGTTAATTTAAAACAATAATTTACTTTGCTGAAATTTTAATTTTTTACCTTGCAAAAGTAAAGCAAAATGGTGTCAGAATAGTGTCAAAAAGTCTAAAAAGCCTGCAAAGTCTCTGCAAACATTAAATGGGGAGTAATATTACTACTCCACATTGTCGAAAATGTACGGAAATTTAGAAGTTTTGGCCTCAAAACAACATATCGAAAACAATCTGATTAAATTTGTTGAAACAAGTATTTTTTAAAATTGTAATCAATAACTATATCTTGATTTTAAAGGTCGAAAATCATGATCAACTGATTATAATTTTAATCTATAAAATTTGAAATTACGATTAATAAATTATAATTATGGATCATAACTAATATCCAATTATAACTTCATTTACAGATTTTGTAATAAAAACACATTAATTTAAATATTATTTTCACAATTCGTCTTTAAAAAAAGGTTCTAATATAAGACAAAACTCTCAAAATTACTATGATTTTAACGGCAAAAGGTTGATTTTCAATTAGCTCACTCTAAACCCTTATGTCACGCAAATTCTTATATAGGTAAAAGGAAGTTAATTCCTCTGTTAATCTTATTATTTAAATTACCATCTTTACAAAGGGTTGAATTTAATTTAAAACAATAATTTAGTTTGCTGATTTTTTCATGGTGCAGAAAATAAAGCAAAATGGTGTCAAAAAACCTGCAAAGTCTGTTCAAACATTAGATGGTATGTGATGGGGTTTGAAATAATAGACGCGCATGCTCAAGATGACAGACCTAATCCTATTACCCTCCCGCACTTCCTGTGTGGTCTCGCCTAGTGAAGTCCCACCTGGCACAATCCCTAAAGAAGATACGTGAACTCCAATTTGCGATAAGTAAACATGATGCATTAATTTAATATCCCAATTATATATAAAAGACCCACTACATATATAGATACGAACCCATAAAGTTCAATACGAATATCGTAGCATTCTAAGAGTATTTGCGACTTGGGGAGGCAGACAATTTGGAGAGCAACAAGTCCAATAAAACAAACGGATAGATGCGATAAAGTACTGCAGCTATGGTAGGAAGAGCGGTCTTGGATCTGGCGCGAAACAAACTCTAGGAACTGCCTGGACCTAGGGAACAGATTTAAAAACAATAAACGTGAGATAATAAATCCCAGTGAGTGACATAATTTATAAGAAAATAATGTTTTTATTTTCGAACATTTCGTCTCTCAAAACCTCACGTCCACTCTATTGTAATGTTCCCGCTTAGGAAAACGCTTTCACAAAACCCAACTTACCCCAAGTCCAACATACGTGAATCCACGTCAACAATTCTAGACGACACAATATTAAGAAAAACTATAATCCGAATCAGACACAACATAAAGCCAATCATAAAAGCATGTATAGCCACCATAATAAAGTAACCATGAAATGCACCATAACCATAAGTATTAAAATAGTTATACCATATTCGTGAGATCAACAATGTACCATACCATGTTCCATCATAAACCGTCTGGCAGCTTCCCGACCTCTCACGACAATCGCGACAACTAATAAACTTGTGGTTACACCCGGCCATCACGTGGCAACTAATAAACCTCCAGGTAGACCCGGCCATCACGTGACAACTAATAAACCTCTAGGTAGACCCGGCCATCACGTGACAACTAATAAACCTTCGGGTAAGCCCGGCTATCACGTGGCTACTAATAAACCTCCGGGTAAACCTGGCCATCACGTGGCACCTAATAAACCTCCGGGTAAACCTGGCCATCACGTGGCACCTAATAAACCTCCGAGTGAACCTGACCATCACGTGGCGACTAATAAAATCGTTCCCTTGCTCACATGTACTTTTCCAACAATACCGTACCAGAGTCATTCCACAAAATCTCAAGATCCATTTTTAAAACAATAGTTTTCCAAGGTGGTTTACAACCTCAATCCATCGCATCCAAAATATTCAAATGCCACAGACTATCCACGTAATCCTCAAGACAACTTCCAAACAAGCTTAAAATGTTGACAAAATTCACATGAAATGATAACTTGTTTTAAGGTGAGACCAACATAATCACATTTGTGCGGCAACCAACCATTTGATCAAAACAACATATATGTAAATATTTAATCACAATAGATATATCTAACATAATTACCCCAAATCATTTAAAAACATATAAAATCACTCACGTACTATGACGTCGCCCCGCTTCTCCCTCGTATGATCGTTTCCTAGCCCGGCCGAAATATCAGAATATAGCTTTCTTCTCAATAAACACTACCAGCCTCCAATAATTGAACCAACAACATTGGGATGCCCCGAAGGCCTTAGTAGAATAACTTTTAACTATGAAACCATCCAAATTGGATCCGACAGTCCACTGCACACAGGCCCTATAGCCCTGACCCAAAATTCGAAGGCTTTTCACACCTGGTTAATTTCGAAATTGAATCGTCCAATAATTCATAAAAAAACATCCAATTTCACTAATCCAACTTCAATTTTCCAAACTCTGACCAATTGGTACTCTATTTCAAATTCAAACTTCAGAATTACCCGAAACAACCCAAAACCTAAAACTAACCAAACGACGCCCAAAATTTACAAACCACATATCAATGGTGCTTCCCAAGAGACCGTAGAACTCACGCATTCATTACCTTGTCCAACAGTCTCCGTGGTGCTCAAAACTTGATCCAACCGTCGACCAACTTTGCTGGGCCGTAACTTCCAACGGTGAGGAATCTCGCAGTGGGCCATTCGAATGAGTTCAGAGGGTCCACAAAATGGTGGAAAGGAGGCATGGGCCTACCGAGATGGCCTAAACACAAAAATCATAAACCTGTTATAGTCGCCGTTTTCACGCCCCTGGTCCTGCGCGTCCGGCCGCGATCGGCCGAAAATTTTATCTAAGCTTCATCCGGTGGTCCTCCTCCTGGCCGGCCGCTGCGGCACAAGTGGTGTATCGAATTGGATCCCACTACCGAAACTCGAACGGTTCGAAATGGGTCAAAACGACCCAGTTTGGTGCTCAAGGGTTTGGGGAGCTTTTCTAGGGTTTTTGGAGCTCAAAATGAGTGTTTGGGGCTAAGGTTCCTTCTAAAATGCAAAGCTATGTATATATAGGCTTAGGTCGCCAGTAAAACATCAAGATATTGGACCGCTAAAACACTGCTGCTTGAACTTCAATGGGTCATAACTTTTATCCGTGAAGTTGGATTTTGACGCTCAACCGCCATGAACTCAGATCGACGTGGCCTACGGCTAAGGTTTTACCAACCCAAAATTATTCATCCTCGCAAAGCTCAACTTCGGGTCCACATACTAAGTGTTGGTCAAACCTAGTCAACCTGGTCAAACTTAGTCAAACTTGGTCAAACGCGTTACAAACTTGTATTATTTGGTGCGGGTCATTACACAAGACGTAAGCCCAAACATCGGGATTAAAAACACGCCCAATACTAGCAATAGGCCTTTAATGGTATCCCCCAAGTACAGGCCTAAAACGAGGACCCGACTCACCCCTTTAAAAGACTGGTAGCCCAAGGAATCCGTATTAAAGGTAAACACCCAATCTCCACCAATCAGGAAAGTAGGATATTTCCTAATTATTGCCCATCAATTATCCCTTATTAATCGGTCTACGATAAGAAAAGAAAATCTTCCACAAAATGGAAGGAATATCGTATCATCCTACAACAAGGAAAGATACTATTCTGTGTCATCATCCAACTAAGAAAGTTATCATGATCATCCATTATAAATATCAGGCCACCCCATTAGTGAAAGGTACGCAAACATACGCACAAATTTTACTTCCTAAGCAGTTAGTCTTCTCTTCCATTGGAAAGAACTGACTTAGGCATCGGAGAGGTCCCGCGAGCCCCGCCGACCTTTGTTCGTTTGTAGAGGGAGCCCGATGTTCAGGAGCCATCGGGACCAGCCCAAAGAATCCCAACACGTCGTACCACTCCGGCTGAAAAGCATCATCAGTTTGGAGCCGTCTATGGGAACGACAGTTCCTTTACAAATAAAACTGATCTCTCAGTGATTGATGGTGTCCACTCGGAACACAAGTAGGAGCCACGTCAATCCTCCAAGGATGCAAGACCAGCAAGGCGACGTAGATAGCCGACCTCCCACAGGTACACCAGAAGCTATACAGGTCAATACATGAGATGGAGGCGCTCCGCCTCACTAACCAACATCTGCTAAGAGAATTGGAACAACTCACCAGGCAATTGCAACGCCCCCAAGAGGCACGATAGGCCTAAGAAGTCCCAAACCCCCTCACCCAAGAAGAGCAGCCACAACACCTCACCCCGAGATGTATGGAGAAGGAGAAACTAGCCAAACTAGGGAGCGTGATCCTTACAAACCTCCCGGAGAGAATCGCAATGAGGAAAGACATGGAAAGGACAACAAAAGCAACGAACCCATACCTATCCTTGATCAACAGGAAACAATGGAACAGTCATGGGAGCAGAGGTTCAGGGGAATCCAGCAAGAGCTCAGCCGTATGAAGGAAGCCGTAAAGGGCCGAGCTCCAGTCTCTATGGAAGCCCTGGTACAACAAAACCAAATCCCCCGCTCACGACAGCGCGCGTGCGTAAAAAGCCAGAGAAGAGAGAGAGAAAGAGAGAGAAAGAGAGAAAAAGAAAGTAGGTAGAGAGAAAAGAAGAGAGAGAGAGAGAAAGAGAGAAAGAGAGAGAGAGAGAGAGAGAGAAAGAGAGTAGAAAGAGAAAGAAACACTTCTCTAGCAAAATTATAATGCCGCGAAGTCGAAACGTCATGGGACTAAATAAAGAGACCCCATTGATCACCTTAATACGCACAAGAACCATGGAGCCGCATCGATCAGTATTCATACGACGCAGAGCCTTCTTTATCACGCTTAAAGGGCCCGGAAGATCGCCTAGTTTAATGCATTCGCCGTCCGCCCTATCATTCATAGAGTTTCCATCGCATTCGCCTCCCACTTTATCTGAAAGGACGCATGAAGCCGGGCTATCACCTTTCCTCGACCATAAAGCGTAGCTCACAGAAAGCCTAAGTCATATGTTCGGGAGATTCAATGTGGAAATCGGCAAAGTGGATATTCTGACGGTAATCTGCCATCACCGCTTCATTGCAGGCCGGGGTGCAAATGAAAAGACCACTGCGTTCTTTATCTCAAAGAACCCTCAGGCAAGCAGGCCGAGGTCCTCTCCAAAACAGAGAAGTATATCAACGGTGAAGAAGCCCTTTTATCCAAGCAAAGAAGCTCTTCTGTTCAAAAGGAAAAGAGCAGGGGCGATAAAAAGCAAGAGCGAAGCCCCAAGAGGCAGACGGACAGGAAAACCCCCCAAGGAGGCATAGAGAAAACCTAGAGCGGTCCCCAAAAAGACGGGGGAACGTCAAGGATCGCCTGAGACCACCTCGCCGCCTAGCCGTAGAAAGGGCAATGTATTCACTCCTCGACAATACACCCCCCTCGACAAATCTCGTCAAAGGTCCCACAAGTACAACACGAAAGTCTTAAGATGGCCAACATCCCAGCAGGTGTCTGCACCCTAAAAGAGACGATACTCGTGATATCGTGAGTTCACAAGGGTCATGGACACCTAATGATGGATCGCATCCAGCTAAAGAGGAAAGAGATTGAATACTTGATCCGACGTGGCATCTCAGCCAAGAGCGTGGCCCTAAGGCAAGAGCGAAGTCCAACCGCCACCACCGCCACCAACCCCGCCAAAGATCAACCGCCTTAGAGAAATCTATGTAATCTCCTTGAAAATCGTGAGGAGGTGGAGAGTCCAAACAAACAGAAGGCCCACTACGCTAGCACCGATCGGGAAACCTTAGAAGTACAAGGCAAGCAAGATCCGCTTTCCTCGCTGGACACTACCATAACCTTTTCAGACGTTGACATGGAAGGCTCCCAACATCCCCATGACAACCCACTTGTGATAAAAACCATAGTAGCTAATAAAACAATCCACAGGGCCCTCGTCGACAACAGAAGCTCGACCGACATCATCTTCGCATCCGCTTTCGACAAAATGGGCATTGGAAGGGAAAAGCTAGAGCCAGTCAACGCCTGCCTACGTGGGTTCTCAGGAGAAAGAGTACCGCCTTGGGTCGGAGGCCAACCAGCTCACTTTGGGACACCCCCATGCCAGCCACAAAATCTGAGATTTCTCGTAGTGATGCCTCATCGCAATACAATGATGTTACTAGGTAGCCCTCTCCTCACATGCCATAAGGGTCGCTCTCCACTTATCACATGGTTGTCAAATCTCCAACCCGCAATGGAGTAGGAATGGTTCGAGGAACCAACAAGATAGCTGTGGAATGTTACTTAGCTCAATGAAGCAAAACACGGTCGATTAACATCTACATAACGATCCTCGACACGCGAGACGAGGTAACCGCCTCCGACCGCACCCGAAGAATTAAAGCTCCCAGATGTACTGGTACAAATGCCAGAACACCTCGCCTACAGGTCTAAGCCAGCGTATGACATTAGCCTCATCCGATTTCTAGAGCAGAACGTGGAGGTATTCCTCCCGAAACAGAAGATACGGGCTGGGTCGACCACAAAGGATTACCCACGTTGAACGTCAATCCCTCCTTTGGGTTTGGCCAAGCAAAAGAGAAGGAGTTTTGCCCCAGAAAGACAGAAGGCAATTAATGAAGAGGTCGTAACCTCCTCCGCCAGCACCGAGAAGTGAGCAATTTCAATGGCTGGCCACGCAGCTCCGGCCAAAAGAAAACGGCAAGTGGCGACTTTGCATCGATACCACAAACATCACCGTGGCCGCCTGGGATAGCTTCCCTGCCGGATTGACCTCATAGTGTGGGCGCCACGGCGGCCATGAACCCTCAACTTCATGGATGCCTTCTTTAGCTTACAAACCCGATCGGCCGGACCCTGAAGTGGACTAAGAGAAGACCTCATTTGTCACTAGTCAGGGAACCTACTGTTATCGAGTAATGCCCTTCGGATTGAAGAATGCAGTGCCACTCACCAAAGGGTCGCAACAAGATGTTCCAAAACAAATTGGAGCATCTATGGAGGTATATATAGACGATATTACCGGGTAAAATTCCAGAAAAATGAGCCCACATAACCCATTTAGCCGAGGCGTTCTAGGTCCTAAAAAGCTACAATATGAAGTTAAACCCAGCCAAATGCGCTTTCGGAGACTCCGCTGGGAAGTTTTTAGGTTTTATAGTCAATTGCTCAATGAATGGAAACCCTGTGGAGGTAAGATAAAGGTCGTGGCTTGATATGTCGCTCCGCTAAACATTAAAAACATTCAACGCCATCAGGAGAATAGCCGCATCTGCCGCCCATCTAGGCCGACAAATGCCTGTACCTTTCTTCAGCTCGAAGAAGGCCTTCCAATGGGACAAACATTGCCAGGAGGCGTTCACGGCACTCAAAACCTACCTGAGTTCTCCCCCCATTCTAGTAAGCCCTTCAAAGGGGAGAACCTCACTCTCTTACCCGTCAAGCTACTTCAACCAAGTACACTCGTGAGAGAGCGTATCAGATGCAATGCCCTCATCTACTACGGGCAATGAGCTCTAAGAGGGGGCTGTTTTAGGTGAGATATCCGAAGATGGAAAAGCTGATCCTGGCGTTGGTAACCACAGCCAGAAAACTCCGACCTTACTTCTAAGCTCATACTGTCGAAGTCCCAACCGAATATCCGATGAAGCAAGTACTGCATAGACCAGAAACCTCTGGAAGTCTGACAAAGTGGGCTATAGAGATGAGTGAATTTGACATCAGGTACAAATCGAGGACAACAGTAAAAGGGCAGATCTTGGCATATTTCATCATGGAATTCGCCCAAAGACAATCTACGAGGCTACCCAACTGGCACCCGACCTCCCCATCTGGAGATTATCCGTCGATGGGGCCGCTAACGCCTAAGGAAACGGTGCAGGGCTGATCTTGACCTCCCCAGACGGGATAGATACGAAATACACCCTTAGATATGGATTTCAAGCCTCTAATAACGAGGCTGAATACGAGGCTGTCATAGCTGGACTCAACCTCGCCCACTTCATGGAAGTAGATCAGCTGGAGGTGAGCAGCGACTCCCAACTGGTGGTAAAACAGACAGAAGACTACGAGGCCGTAGAGGTTAGAAGATGATCTCTATATCTAAAAAAGGCGAGAATCGCTAAGAACTTCGTGCAAGTCTCAGCGATATGTGCCAAGGGCGTAGTACTCCCGAGCTAATGCCTTGGCCAAATCGGGCGACAAATTTCACAAGAAGACCTGCTATAGGCCGGGATAATTCGTTGAACACCTCCTTTAACCCTCGCAGGGCATCAATGGCGAGAGGTTCCCCCCGTGATGTCCGAGCCGAAGCTGACGACTTTATCCGGGATTACCTGATAGAAGGTACATTACCAAACGACCCGAAGGAGGCATCTAAACTCAAAGCAAGGTAGGCAAGATTCACCATTCATCGAGGGACCCTTTATAAACGGGGCTTTTTCACGCCCATCCTTAAGTGCCTGGGAAAGCAAGACGCCGACTATGTACTCGTGGAGGCCAATTTTGGGCTGCAGCATGTGGCAAACTACATCGAGCTCTGACCCTAGCAGAAAACCTCGAGGCGTGGGTACCATCGCCCACAATGCTCAAAGATGCGACATAACTGGTAAGAAAATGCAAAACTTGTCAAGAACACGCCAAAATCTCTCACCTCCCATCCGAGCCGCTGACGTCAATCACGAGCCCCTGACCCTTTTAGCAATGGGGCCTAGACATATTGGGACCCCTACCCATCGGAAGGGGCCAATGCAAATTTGTCATCGTGGCCGTGGACTACTTTACCAAATGGGTTGAGGCCGAACTCAGCAACAATCAACACAGAGCGTATGTACGCAACTCGCTTCGCTCGTATGTCTCGTGGATCCCGAGGTCCCTCGTGTCTGATAATGGGAAACAGTTCTACAATCCTAAGTTCAGGGATTTCTGCGTCGAGCTCGGAATCAAGAACTACTACCGCCCTCAAATTTCATCCACGCCCAACGGGTGCGAGGTCACCATAAGGACTCTAAAGATAGCGCTGAAGACCAAATTAGAAGACCTAAAAGGAAAATGGGTAGAGTACCTCCCCGAGGTATTATGGGCATACGTAACTACGTTGTGTCGGCCAGGGAACTCCAGAGATCCCATCTCGTCCGTCTTCATAAAGCAATACCCCATCGAGGCTCCGGGAGGGAGATCACCAAGGATTGAATTTGCGAGCATCGAACGCAACGGAGAAGCTCTTCGCCTAAACCTGGACCTCCTGGAAGAAAAGCCTGAGCAGGCCTTGAAGCGTGCCGAGGATTATCACAAAAAGGCAGCAAGATACTATGATCGAAGGGTCTTAGCCGCCCAGAGCCCAATAAGTCACTGGCGCAGCTTGTCACCACGCAGGAGGGTCTTAGCGCCCGAGCCCAAAGAGCTCGCCTGCGCAGCTTAACAACTTAGGAGGGTCTTGAACGCCCAGAGCCCAAGAGCTCACCCCATGGGAGCTTAATAGCTCAGATAGGCCTTAGCGCCCGTGAGCCCAGTAGCTCGGGTCACAGAGTGGTCTTAGCACCCTGCAGCCCGCAGCTCAACCCATAGAGCTTACCGCCAGAGGGTCTTAACGCCCAGAGCCCAAAGAAGTTCGCGCAGAGGTCTTAGCGCCCTGCAGCCTATGAAGAGGCTTCTGTAGAGCTTTACTCAAATGTAGAGGGTCTTAGCGCCCAAGCCCGCAGCTCGGGCCACAAGCAGAGGGTCTTGTGAGCCCCAGCCCAATAACTCAAACAGAGAGCTTAATAACTCAGGAGGGTCTTAGCGCCCAGGAGCCCAGCAGCTTAGTTCGTTGCAGAGAGTATTAGTGCCCTCGCTTCCGCAGAACAAACAAGCAGAGTTTAATAACTCGGGAGGGTCTTGACTGTGAGCCTATAGCTCGATTGTGGAGCATAACTACTCTAGGAAGACCTCGTGGCTTGGGAACCAAGCAACTTAAATCAACGAAACAGGAAAAGGAGCGAAGAAATTAATCGATGAATCTTGGTACATCAACAAACAGTCAAGATCAGAAGCAATATAAAAACCTAGGCTCCGCGCCAGGATACGCTAAAAAAAAAGAAAGAGAGAGAGAGCCTAAACGAAAGACGTTAGGCCGCGACTCGCGGAAGTAGAGGAGTCAAAAGGCGGAGCCCCGCAGGCGGCTGTATGGCTAGCTCCCCTCGAGGAACCCGAGGATCGCCAGCAAGCGGAACACGACAGCAGCCCTCGAAAAACACCTCGGCGCCCGCATCAACCTCCTTCGCATTAACCGGATGTTGAACTCCGTGTCCGGGAAAGCCCTGAAGCCCGACGTTGAAAGGCAAGCCACCGAAAGCCCATTGAGCACAAAAATTCATCTTTAAGCTCCGCTATCGCCGCTCCATCCAACCCAAGCAGCCTCCTACCGCAAGATCCATTTAAGTCGCTAAGCTCCTTCACGCATTCCACTAGTTACCCGTCTAAAGCCCTTGGCGGGTCTCCGCTCTAATGTCGCCATCTTGGCCCACAGGTCACCTCGACACCTCAAGAACTCCTCCCCCGCCAGCCGCAGCCGTCTTCTGGCAACCCTCGCATCCGCCTTCCGGCCTCTTTCTTTATCCCGGCCCGGGCGCCGCCAATCGGCTACGCCCAGTCGACTGCTCTTCACGAGCTCCTCGCCGTCCTTTATCCGTCAAGACCGCCCCTCTCGGAGGTCGTGGAAGCAACCTTAGCTCTAAGATTCGCCGCCCCGGGAGGAGCCCCTAAGGTCGGGCCCTCCGCAAGCCTTTCGCATGGGCAGCCACCTGCAAAAAAAAAAAAAAAAAAAAAAAAAACAAAAACAAAAATAAAAAAGTCAGGTAATAGAACTGAAACAACAAAGAAAAAGATCGACGAAAGCACTTGACGCACAGAGCGCTCGAAACAAGAGTGCCAGCCTCTCGACAAGCAAAAAGCACCCACCCTCCCGAGGCTCGGAGTCACGCAGATGGATAAACAACCCTCGCAGCGCAGCCCACATGAGAAAGCAAAGAGTCCTCATCCCCTGCAGCCTCAAAGATATCACGATTCCCCGTCACCTCATCCGACATTGCAGGAGGGCGCGCGCACCGCGGAGATGTGGACTCTGGGGACCAAATAGGAGAACCTTCAAGGGGGGCCTATCTCGCCTCCGAAGAGTCTCCACCGATGGATGACTAAGGCGCAAGCAGGCCCCCACCTTAGGATCTTACCGAGCAGGGCGCCTCCGCGAGCTCGAGGTTTTCATTTCACGCCCTCTTCTTTCTTCGCCGCCACCTCCAAAGTGGACCAAAGTTTCCGTAAAGTTTCGCAATATGGGCTCAAAACAGGCGTGAGGAAGATCCGGGACGGGAGGCTTCATGACGTAGAGTGGAGAAGACTTTAAAAGGAAGTCGTGGGTAGACCTCGCACCGCACATCCAGAGTATCCGACCTAATGAGCTAGAATAGGCACAGGCGCATTTCACCGCTGCCACCTTCTCGCCCTCGGGATCGAGATCGCCGAGCACCTAAACATCTCATGCGACTAAAGCAATGTCGAAATATCCAGGACCTCTAAAAACCATGACAAAACCGTGAACTAATGAGAGCTCACTTTAGGTTCTCGGTAGTCTGCATACCGGAACGCTAAGTGTGTCCTCTCGATCAAAGGGATTGTGATCCCCAAGGACGGCCACTAAAAATAAACGCCTTCCGTAACTCAGGCGAAGACGGAAGGTCCGAAATAATCAACTTGGTGCTGGAGCGCTTGGAGACATAAAGAAAGCCTTCGGCGGCCTCCTTTACACTGAAGAAGTCTAAGATCAGGGCAATACTGGGAACACCCAGGCCTTTGTCCCTAAAAACGACTAACAACCCCACCAGAACATCCCAAAAGTTGGGGGAAAGTCGGGAAGGCGCATTGAAGTGGTTGCATAACCCTTTTATAAAAGGATGCAAGGAAGTGGAGGTCGCTCGAATGCCCTCAAAAGCGTAACATAGCCCAAGACGCAAGCCCAACATCGGATTAAAACAGCCCAAAGACAATAGGGCCTTAATGGTATCCCCCAAATACAGGCTCGAAACGAGGACCCAACTTGCCCCTTTAAAAGACTGGTAGCCCAAGGAGTTTGTATTAAAGGGAAACACCCAATCTCCACCAATCAGGAAAGTAGGATATTTCCTAATTATCGCCCATCAATTATCCCTTATTAATCGGTCTACGATAAGGAAAGAAAATCTCCCACCCAATGGAAGGAATATCGTATCATCCTCCAACAAGGAAAGATACTATTCTGTGTCATCATCCAACTAAGAAAGTTATCATGATCATCCATTATAAATACCAGGCCACCCCATCGGTGAAAGGTACGCAAACATACTCACAATTTACCCCTAAGGCTACTTCTTCCAATCTGAAGAATCGACTTGTGCATCTGAGTCCCGACGCAGCCCTCGCCGATCCCTTTTGTTTCTCATTTTTGCAGAGGAGCCCGATGTTTAGAGCCATCGGACCGACTCAGCAATCCTAACACACTCTTGCCTAGTTCCGGTTGAAAAAGCATCATCAGTACGAAAATTTGGCCATCTAAAATTGAATGAGGCACTCGTCCTTCTTATCCTGCTTAATGGTTGGATGGTAAAAGATAGGTACTGTTTTGTCCATGAGGTTGAATCTTATTCCTGCTTAGGAATTAAGGTTGTCTAGCATTGTAATACTGTGGGAGTCCACAGGTCATCTCCACAGGGAGTGGTCTAAATTGTTGATCCTTAGGAGCTATTCTCCAAAAAAGTGTGTAATTTAAAAGGAAATTATGGGTCATGGTTCGTCAGATTGAGTGATTGATTAAGTTGACTATTTTAAAAATAGAAAGATGATTGCTGACTTAGGTTTCACTCACCAATACTCACGTAATTCCCACTCCTCTTATTTTATAGTCTCATCTGTCATTGATGAATGGTCTTCGATGGAGGATTCGCTTAAACGCCTTTTGTGGAATGAAAACGATCGAGGAATGTTAAACACTTGTTCAACAATTAATTCGACTCAGCTTGCATTTATAATCACAATGTGTACCGAGGATTTCTCGTTCACACATTGTCAAGAGGATGCCTGTACTATGTTTTATAAAGTTTCTGCTGCGATTAACATCACACAATCCCATTGAAGTATAAAAGAGAGATTGAGGGTATTTACCTTGATCAAGGTGAGTTTCCACCGTGGAATCCCAGCATAGAAGCTTAGAACTCCATGAAAATTAGAAAGCAAATCATAATTGAAGAGAATTTATTCATAAAAGGAACTTTGAGAAAATCGACCAATTAAAATCGAAGAATCGGGAATACAAATACCGAAAAGAGTAGTGCGAGTAGTAGAATTAACCTAAAGGTTACATGCGCTGAAACCAATCCGTAAAATCAAGTCTTCAACCTTAATCTATAAACCCTAGCCAAAACTATGAGAAAGAATACTTTCCCTATGAAAACCAAACCCTAGGAATCAAAAAGCTGCCTTCTCCTTGTATCCTATGGCTTATAAATTTTCACATTGTGATCCCGCATTGAAATAGTTGAATGACGAACGTGTCTCTTGCATTAGAATCGACCGCTCAATTCCCGCAGCTCCCACAATGTGTACTAGTACAAAGAAGGTGTACCGCACAAAGCCGCTTCCTCTCGCCACTTTTCTCGCATGGTACTCTGACAGTTGAAGGTGTACCCACAGTTTGCTCTCGCCACTCTTCCGTACATGGGTGTAAATTTTATTGTGCTGGCTAATGGTGCTTTCCAAAGATTGTTGCACTTCCGAACTTCACAAAGCGGTTGGCAACATCCTCAATGATCCATATTCGCTTTTCGGACATAAATCCTTGTACAATTATGCATTAACCCTGAAAAACCTGTACAAGTCCATAAACACGAAAACAATTAAACGTACCTATTCTCATGCAAAATGTGCACAAAGTGTGACTTGAAGGAGCTAAGTTCCGATGTAATTATTGCTCAATTGTGTATTCAACAATAGGTTAGGTCATGTGTTTTAAATTTAAAAAAACAGGTATGACCGATTGAGGGAGTTACCGGTTATTCATGAAAAAATGGAGTTAAAGAAAATATATTAATTAATTATAATTAAAATGAGCGATAGTAGAACTAGCTATTTGAGTTGAGCAGATGGACCAATCCACTTTGATCCAACTTTTTGAAGGGTGGGTTGTAAAAACTTATGGCTTGAATAAAAAATGGTTAAATTGACTCAATCCATTTTGACTCATAGCGATGTGAGTTTTATCCAGGTTAGCTCAATTAGCTTTATTAACAATAAAATCTTTATTTAATTAGCTTAGTAATTGAGATGTTTTAAAGATTTATCTATAAAATTCAATATTTTGCTCTAACATGAAGTCAAGACCATAATTCTTTCCATCAGTAAGGAGGGGTCATTTTTTTTGTCATTCTTGTCCTGAAATCATCACTCTACATATTTTTTGATAATTTTCTTTCTCAATAAAGTGGGTCTTCTATACAGATATGGGTTATTAATTTGTTTTGTCGTGATTTTGTTGTCAACTTATATGGGCAAGTATGGTCGTGTCTTCTTCAGATAACGCTTCATTTTTGTTGTTTTTCAAAGATTTACTAGAATGCGTGTGGGTGATTCAAACTACAAAATATATTTGATCAAAAGACAACAAATCAAATCATGGTCGTCAATATGCTGCAAAATAAGAGTTATAAATATTCTAGTCATTATAGGATTATCAAATATATATGTTTTGAGCCGATTCATTATATTATTATCATGAATGTCGTATCATCCTCTAATTAATAAAATCTATTTTTAGTTTGAATTAATAAAATTATCTCTTTTAAAAAAACTATTTTATTTTAAATTTTGAAATGTATCTTTTTCATTTAATACTTTAAATTTCTTTTTTTTTTTTCAAATAAGTTGTTACTCATTGAAAAGTCTGGGAAGTCTGTTCAAATATTAAGAGCTTGTTTGGTTCAACTAATAGCTAGTAGCTAGTGCTGATAGCCGATAGCTGATTATAAATTACTGTTTGGTAAAGTAACTGATTGAAGGTTAATTGCCTATATAGGCATGATAAAGGGATATGCAAATATAATATATATATATATATATATATATAAAGAGACAAAAAACAAACAGTATCTTAGGCTTTGTTTGGTTCTTGTTTTAAAAATCGTTTTTGAGAATAATTCTTTGAAAACATAGAGCACCATTTGATGTTCTTTTGATAATTGTTCTATTTTGTAAATTTAGTGTTATTTGTGTTCTTAATGTTTTTCTTTTTCTTAAAATATTTATTAAAAGACTATTTATTACATATGTAAAAAAATTATTACATGAATAAATATTTTAAACGTGATATTTACATGAATATCTTATTTAATTAAAATAATATATGTTTTATTTTATCCATCACTATAAAAACAAGAAACAAACCTATTTATGATAAAATAAAAATAAAATATTTGTATTAGGATTTTAATTAATAATAAAATTAAAAAGTTTTAATTACCATAATAAAACCTAAAATATTTATAATATTTAATATTCATTAAATTCAAATCTTAAATAAAAATTATGAAGACAAAGGATTTCTTAACGTATTTTATAATCTTATTTATCATTTAATAAAATTACATTTTATAAAAATTATATATAATTATAAAAAGATAATTTACAGAGTATATAATAAGATTTAAAAATAAAAATAAAATCAAGTGAACATTGTGTTTCCTATAGAAATAAGATAAGATGTTGTTGAATATTTGTATAAGAGCGCTTTCAGAAATTGATTGGACCCGCTTTTAATCTCAGAGTCTATAATGGTTTGTCCAAGGATTTGATTAGCCTTATTAACCAAAAATCTATTTAATTTTTTTAATTAATTAGCTTAATAATTGAGATTTTTCAAAGATTTATCTACAAAATTCAATATTTTGGCTCTTAACATGGAGTTAAGTCTCTTCTAGCCCCTTTTCCGTTAGTAAGGAGGGGTGATTTTTTTACTATTCTTGTCCTAAAATTACTCCTCTACATCTTTGTTGATAATTTTCATTCTCACGCTGGCCTCTATGCATGTATATGGGTTGTTAATTTGTTTTATCGTGATTTTGTTGTTGATTTGTTATGGCGTGTGGTTGTGTCATCTTCATACAACGTTCGGTTTTTTGTTGTCTTGTTGCAGCATTTACTAGTGTGTGGATAATTCAGACGATAAAACATATTCGATCAAACAGAGATAGTAAATCAAATCATAGTCGTTAATATGTTATAAAATTATAGTCATATGTATTTTAGTCATTACAAGATTATCAAATATATATGTTTTGAGTTAATTCATTATGTTATTAACCTGAATATTGCATAATCTTCTAAAGTTTTTACTGAATTTGATTATGTGTTTCTATTAAATGTATTGTTAGTTTAAATTAATAAAATTATATCTCGAAAAAACTATTTATATATTTTTTGTTTTTAGATGTATCTATTTCATTTAATACTTAATTTTTTTTTAAAAAGATGTTATTAAATCGTTATTTATTGGAAAAGTATGCAAGTTTGTTCCAACATTAAATGAGGAGGTAATACTATTGAACATTATTGGAAAATGTCCAAATTTAGCTTCTAAAATTGAATGATCATTCTTCTTATCAAGTTGGATGGTAAATTAGTCATGCTCAAATTTTTTTTTAAAAAAAGGTATGGGACCGTCGAGGGATCGAGTTACCTACATTCATAAAAAATGGAGAAGAGAATATATTAATTAATTATACTTAAAATGAATAATAGTTACTTGAGTTCAAATAAAATAAATAGGGTATATACATAAGGATAATTAATTTTAATTTGATAATGGATAGTTTGTATTTAAATGAATAATTTTAGACTTATATGAAAAATAACACATGTTTTAAACTAGCACATTGTTGAAGAGATAGTAAAAGATTGGAGAAATTGTTTTTTCAAAACACGATTTTCAATTATTTCTTTTTTAATTAGTAAAAACTGTCGTAAAATTTGGAATATTTTTTTAAACATCATATTTTAAATATCATTTTTTAAATAAGTCGTAGAAAAACTCCAAGCATTTATTTGTTAGTCTTATTATTTAAATTGCTCTTTGCACCAAGGGTAGAAGTTAATTTAAAACAATAATTTAGTTTGCTGATTTTTTGACATTTCAAAACTAAAGAAAAATGTTGTCAGAAAGTCTGCAAAGTTTGTGGAAGCATTAAATAGGGAGTAATAGTACTATTGAACATTGTTGAAAATGTAAGACTGATTTGCATGCAAAGTAGGTGTATCGGAATCAACAAAATTTATATTCAATCCTATCACAGCTGAGCTTACCGCAAAGATAGTGGCTCTTGGGGTCGAACACGTGGATGGGTTTTCTTCGTGAGAGAAGAAATGCAATTGATTGAAAATGGTATTTTCTCTTAGATTTTCAGTTTTTGTTAAAAATGCTAGGTTGTTGCCGTAAACTCGAATATAACTTCGAAATAAAATTGGGAAAAGAGAACTCCTTGAAGTCTCTGCCATCGTGTAGGATTCTAAGGCATCTAACATGTCCCCTGCCTTTTCCTCGTGGTTGGATGATGACATATAGTCATTTCCCGAACCGGATCTTCATTTGGCATTAAAATCTAAACCCTAAAACTTTCCTTCTTGAAACATGGCATTTAATAAGCATAAATGTCCCTGACAGTTAGAGATGGCAAATGTGTCCGTATCCGTGGATTTCCGACCCGATCCGATCCTGTCAAATAGTAGAAAAATCCATTGACTGGATAATGGATATGGATATGGATAAAATCCGATTTTTTTGAATGGATATGGATTGGATATGGATTTAGGCATATCCGATCGAAACATATCATATCCGACCCCCCCAAGCGTGTGTAATATTTAGGTAATATTTGAATGTTGTAATATACGATACAATATTTGAATTAATTGTAATTTATGTAATAACACTATATAATATGATATGATCTCACATTACTAATTCAAATATTTAGTACCTATTTTTAAAATCCTAATTAGTAAAGTTAAGATAGAATACTAAAAAATATAATAATGTAAACCCCCAAAACCCTAACGATAACATTATAAATTATAAATATAGTCCTAATTGTAATTTGTAAATCCTAACGTAACATGCTAACATTGTAAACCCTAACTTCTTAACACAGTAAATTCTAAACATAGCACCACAAACCACAATTTGTTGATAAAGCCTCCTTATAGTCATCTTGATCCACGTCTTCATTATCACTTCCCGGCGTCAATTTGGACATATCTCTTCAAGATGTTTGAGCTTTGGCCATTCTTGGAACCTTGATGAACTTGATAGTGGCTTGATAGCGAAGAAATACTCCCGTTGTATAAGAATTAAAACTTATGTGACTCTTTAAACTCTTTGTGGCCAGGGCTCACATGCGCTTATGCGGTGGCATTGTGGTCAATCTCCTCTTGACGGAGAAGAAGTCGGCGGCGGCGATCTTACAGACTGCTTGGATTTTTAGTCCTAAATCCTAACCTTAATGTAACACCACAAATTTTAATTCCTAATATTGTAAATTTTAATTTTAACACTTAAAGTCCTAATCAAACATATAACCTATTCTAATACTTTGTCAAGTATAAATCTTAATCTAATATAAAAGGAGGAAGGAGGAAGAAAGAAGGGAAGAGAGACGGAGTGGTTTATATGGAATATAGCACAGGTTTTTTGATAGAAAATGAGTCTATGCTTTGAAGTTATCGAGCATAAGTATAAGGCACCAATTTTTATACGGAAAAAAAAAAAACCGGTTTGGATTTATAAAGAAAAACACTCATTCTGATCTGCTTGTTCGTGAAATCTCAAAACAAGCTTGTAGTTCGCATCACGTCAAAGCATTAAAGCAACTCTTAGATCTATTCTTTCCATAACCATTAATTGGGTTAGTGATTTGGTATTCTCGGTTTTTCTTTTATTTTTAGATCGGAGGAAGTAGCTCCAATTACGGACCCATTGTAATATAATGTGTGTTGCATTGTCGAACATTGCAATCTAAAATACATATATCGTATTCTAATATTGAGATCGATTCATCATTACTTGTGCTTAAATGTTGAGATTCATCGTAGCGTGCTTTAAATGTTGAGATTCATCATGCTTGTGGTAGCCAGGAAATATTAAGTCTAGTCTTTGGTTCCATGAGTGGAATTAAATAATAATAATAATAATAATAATAATTATCTGGTCGACCGGTGGAGAATGTAAGTTGTAGCTTGGTTGTTTGTAGAGATAAAGTATTAATTGTGATTGGTGTATGAAATATTTGCTACAGCCATGATAATGAATTTTATTTTGTAAAATGGTGTAATGATGGTTATGAATTAAACGAATAAAAAAATAAAGAAAGGGAAAGAAATTTGGTTTTGTAAAGTAAATTGTAGTTGTGTCACGATACATCTGAATATATAAAGTAAATGATTTTGTTCTTTTATTTTCAACTTGTCCATTCTTGTATTTCTAGACTAAAAATTTGAGTTGACTTTGTTTGTAATACTTTTTTTAATTTCCAATAATTTTATACCACTCTAGATTTTTTTTAATTATTGGTTTTGTAAAAGTAAAATTGTAGATGTGAAAAACAAATCAAAGTTTTGGAATGTCTGTTTTTACCCGATCCCGACACCTTGTATATGTTTTGTTGAAAATAAATTATTACTTGACTTTAGAATGTCATTGATTTTTAGTGATTCTAGACATCATAAATTAACTTTTGACACATAAAATGTTGAGATATATTCTTTTTAGCATGAGGGTATGATTTTACGAAGTTACACCCATTGCGAGTGGATCGGTCTGGATCTATGACCCGATTTATTATTTCTTTATTTTGTTTATTTTATTTTATTTTATTTTCACGATTCTTTTCCAAGTTTCAATTTTAAAATTCAATTGCCTCATTTTCAATTTTTACCTATATTTTGTATGAACCACTATACTAGTTACAGAAAATTCTCATTTCTTTAAGATCGACAAAAGTAGTTGATTTGCTGATGTTTTATTAACTTTAGACTTTAGTTTTATATTCCTAAATTTATGAATCATGAAGTTATAACTAGTGTCATAGGTTAGCAAAATATGTCTTAGTGTCGCATGGATAAATCAGAATGTCGAGTGGAGAATATCGAAATCCAGATGGATAGGATATGGTTAGATTTTTATCCATTAGTATATGGATATGGATATGGATATATTATTTTATTTAGGATCGGATATGGATTTTGAAAAATCGGAGTCAAGGGAAGAAAGGAAAGTCCAGATCAGTGCCATCCTCTTATTGGTCGGAACACACGTCCTGATCTACGCCCTCTGATGACTCATAGAAGAGGCAACTAACCGAATCTCAGTGGATCTAGCGTAAGCATCCTTGAACCCCAGATTGCCAAATCTTGGTCGATTAAGGCATCTGAGAGGATTTAAACCTAGATTATAAGATATGGAACATAAATACCCATAGCGCTGCGTTAAAAGCGGGAACAAAATCTTACCTTAGTAGTCCCGATAGCCCTCCTCTTTGGGATGGAGGGTTTAGCCAACCATCCCTTGAGTTGTCATCCTCAAGGGATGTTTGAGCGGTCGAAAAGGAAAGAAAGAAAATGAGAGAAAGTGGAGAGAAAGTGCAGCGGGAGAGGCAGCTTCTCGAGTCAAATTGATTGATTGAAAGTTGATTTTACAGGAGCTTGACTGAGCTTATATAGTGCTCAGAGCAAGGGAAGTTACAAAAAAAACCAAAACCAAAAGCTATTACAAGGGTTAAAACAGGAAGAAGCAAAAAATTGTAACAAAAACAAAAAAAGCGTGAAATGCAGATGAACAGTGCTGAAATGTTAACAGTGGCAGGATGAATAGTGGCGGGCAGGAGCAATTTCGCAGGTTGTGACCAAAATTTGCTATGCTTCATTTTATTCTGTTTTTGCTCTTCTTTCCTCTTGGTCTCTGATCTACGATGCTGAGTTTGACTCGAATTCTTCATGCTTGGATCGAGTCAACAATTTTGGCATAGTTAGCTCTAAGCTTACAAAATTAGCCTAAAAATATGATCCAGGTAGTACAATAGGGACCCGAACATATCAATTGGGTTTAATTATAACAATTAGTACACAAGTGCTCAAAACATATTAAAATAGGGTTCAAAATAGCACTTTTGGCGCTAATCACCTAACAGACACATTGCTAGTCCTTAGCGATACGAAGAAAAAAATAAAAAAAAAAACATATAAAACTATAACAAAATTATGTTACAAGGTTGCAGTTCAAAAAGGGTTGTGAATAAGTAATGCCTAACCCTAAGTAAGAATCATCAAAGCCTTACTCAATAACTATCTTGAGAGAATGAATACCATACAAAATTGAGTATCAAAGGCTTCCTTCTCGGGCTGTCAGGGAACTTCCCACGAAATCTAAGTGTTGTTTGATCAGTCCTCCACAATGGCGCCAAACTGCTCTCCCCCAACAATCTTGCCTCCCACCTAGGGAAACTAACTTGACCTAAATAGATCGGGACCATCTTATTCCTGACTCTTTTTGTGTTGTAGGGTGCGTGTTGAGGTCGACCTCACGAAGTCCATGTAACGGGGATCTACCGATGACTCCCAACCAAAGATTTAAGGGCTTAGGGCACCAAGTCATAGGATCTTTCGACCACTGCTCTTGAGGTCTCACCCCGGGACTTGAATGATTTTGAAACTCCGGCTTTTCTGACTTGCTAGAAGCTCCGCCCGTCCGCCCGTGTAGCGAGCACAAAGTCGGTGGCTCCCAACCAGTTGGTTTAGGGCACCAGGCTTTAAAGACCTTCTCCATATACCCCTCGGACCGTGCTCGGGTTTTAAGGCAAAGCTGTAAGACCCGAGAAATTCAAATTTCTAGAATAAGGGCAAAATCGTAATTTTGATTACAAAGTTATAATTTCGGTTAAAAATTTGTAATTAATTCTCTAGATCTCGGATGACAAAACGGATTTCACTGTTGGAATCGTCTCACAAATCCTTCGCGCGTAAGAATTTCGTCGAATTAGAGACCGGTCGGGTCGGCACATTTTGAACATCGTGTTCGGTGCTAGTAAGAAAGATTTTCGATGCGACGAAAGTCACATATAACACGTACTCATGTTCCATGAGTGGTATGAGTAGAGAAATGATGAAAATGGACGGCCGAGATAGTACCGAATGTCAAAACTGGGAATGAAGGGACATAATGGTCATTATAGGAATTGTTTAAGTCACAAAATGCCAAAAGCGGTGTATAGGACTTATCTTCTCCCACTTACTTAAGAGCGAAAACGTGAAATGAGGAGGGAAGCTTACAGTATTAAGTCAAAATGGTGATTCTAGAGAAGTATCGACTTCTCTCTAGATTCCGGCGAATCCAGGCCAGTTCAGCGGTCTTGAGGCAAAGGAGCTTCTTCTACGTGGAGAGGGCTTGACGTGGTACGGTTATGGAGTTTCCTCAAACTCCAAGAGGTAGGGGTTTCTCCCTACTTGCGTTTTATTCCCTCTTTTAAATACTTTGCAAATGTTTGAGTCGAATGAGGCCGTGAGGGGCCGTTTGATCGGTCCCAAACCATGGGACCGAATTGATATTAATTTTTGAAATCCAAATGTAGCAGCCGTGACTGCCATGGCTGATTTGGATGGTTGAATGTTGTGTTTTTGTGATAAATCAAGGATTGATTTGGATGAGGCCGGAAATGGCCGTGAAACCCGGGTTCACTAAGTGAACCGATGAATGGATGTGTGTTTGAACCGTAAAACCTAGGTTTTTACTGTTCATAGGAATAGTGACACAAAAATATATTTTTGTGTGAATATGTGTTTGGCCGAGTGATTTAAATTAAATTGCTCGTGTTTGATTATTAGCCCAAGTGAGCTAATTTTGGTGTTATTGATTGTGAATTTGCATAACATGATTGTGTGATTTGAATCATGTGAGTATATTCATGTTTATATATTTGCATGTGATTGATGTATTGGGCGGCACACATGCATTCCATCCTTTGGAACATCTGGACTATAGGAGTTAGTGCATGAGATGAATCCCAGAGAAAATGGTTAGGTAGTCTAAAATATTAATTATGAGGAGGGTAGTCCACAAACTACAAAAATATCGTCTCGGGCGGTAATTGATATTCATTGGAGGGTAGTCCACAAACAATTAATATATCAATCGTCGAAGCGACCAATTGAATGCGCTATATATACATCGGAGGGTTGTCCACTAATAAAGCAATGAATTCTCATACAAGGCTTAGGCGAGTGTGAGAGAGTCGATGAGGAGCGGGATCGAGTTAGTCGTAGACATTCAAGTAGGATCATGCATTTGCTTGAATGTGTGTTTACTTTGGAACATTGCACCTGCACTTGGGTGGCGAAGTAGTACTTAGGGGCGATTCTCCTGCGAGCATTAGCTCACCGTCAGTGGGACACTACGGTACGGGGGCGTGCGAGGGACGGCTGATCCTAGGTGAGTTTAGAAGAAAAGCCGGATTGTGGCTTTGGACTTGTGGTGTATACATGTATTAGAATGTTATAATTTTAATATGTGTTGTATAAAGGAGAATTGATTACCTCTTGTAACTATTGGATATATAGTTGGACTCATGATTGGTATGTATATTGAGTACTGTTTATGGGCCCCAGTGGCGTATTGGATATATATTGCATATATTAATTTGTTTGGGACGGGATATGCAGGTTTCATTGGGTAGAGCTCCCAGGTACAAAGGAGACTACCTTTCGATTTTCTAAAGGTGGCGTCAGATAGCTTGAGCCTCACTTGTATTCAGCGGAGTTGTGGGTAGTCAACGGACCCCACATTTAGTCACAAAGCGTTTCAATTTTCTTCTTTTTCTTTTTCTTTTCTTTTTCCTTTTTCACTTTTTTTTATTTGGGAAGACACATTGGCCTTCTTTTCATGGGGGTCCTTAACCTATTAAAGGTGGTCAACGAAGCTAGGTTAGGTTATTGCAAGGCTTATGAGGCTAGGCAGTTTTCTAGGTTATTGAAGAAACGATGTGCAACGTGGCCCAGACAGCTAAAGGTGGAAGAAAAGGTTGAAAACGACAAATTCAACTAATCATCCACTCAATTAGGCATGGAACCGATCTAACATCATTAGAATTGGACAAAGTTTCAATTTTTCAAACTACAAGCTAGGTAAAACACACAATAAAAAACAAAAAAAATGGTGCAAATAAAAACTAACAAAGTGGTGCGAAAAACAAACTAACGGCCATAGCATGACCAACAAACAATTGTACAAATACAAACTAACTGTGAAGACATTAACTAAACAAAAGACTTGCTCAAAATATAAACAACACTTCCTTCCTTAACTCTCCCCCCAACGAGACGAAAATCACCCAAAACCGATATTAGATGAAAAAGTTATGCTCAAAACAAAATCAGGAGGCAAAACAGGGGAGATTTCGCTATAGTAGCGAAAATTCGCTCTGTAGCGAAAATTCCTCTCTTTTTCTGCCTTTTAAATCTTCATTCATAACACAAAAATTTTCACTAATTGCAAAAATTAATACAAGAAAAATTAAGAAAATTACGAAGTAAAACAAGCTAGAGCAAAGATTAACTTAAAAAGTAGAGAAAATCAAAAAGAAAAAATTAAGAAATCAAAATAAAATAGAATAAATAAGATAAAACAACAAAAAGTGGGGGGATTTGGGAAATTTCTTGCACGAAAAACAAAATACCAAAAATTATGAGAATGTACGGTGAAAATGAGAAAAATTACCACAGCAAATCTAAAATTAAAGAAAATTATGTAAAACTACAAATTAACACTTAAAGTAAAGCAAATAAAACTCAACAAAAATTGGAGTGGCTTCTAATTTCTTTGGCAAAGAAACCACTCCTACTCGAGAGTCCTTACGGTTCATGGAGGGTAAGGAGGAGGATCTCCTTCCACCCTTCTGCAGTGGGGTGTCTTTGATGATTGCCTTCATGCTCAGCTCCTTTGTGTAGAGCATTTTATCATGGTAGTCTTGAAATCAGTAGTCTTTGGAGGTAACTAATCTGGATTATTCTTATCAGCGCTTCTTGTTTGCTCATCAATTCCTCCTGCAGTTTAGCCAAACCTTGTGTTTCACACTTGGGCCAATCGAAGCGATCCTATTGATTCATGTTCTGCTCCTCTCTTGATTTGTGCTTGCTACCTAGGTGGAAAATATTAAGCTCCAAAGTCATATTGCCAAAGGTAAGTTGCATGACTCCATTCCGGTAATTGATTATGGCATTAGATGTGGCCAGAAATGGCCTCCCAAGTATGATGGGCACTTGTTAGTGCCCCATACGCCTCCGACTCCGTGTCGGGAACTACAGTCCACCGGATAATAAAATTTGTCGGCCTTAAACGACATCCTCAACTATACCTTTAGGAATTTTTCTTGTCGATCGACTAAGGATAGAGTGATGTTGGTAGGCTGGCTCCCCAAACCTAGCCTTTGTACCTTTGAGTATGGCGAGTAGGTTGACACTAGCTCCCAAATCCAGCAATGCCTTATTTATACAAGTCCCTCCAATGTTGGCCCAGTGGTGGGGGACCACTGGATCTTTGTATTTCCGGGGTCTTACTTTCTGAATGATGGCCTTGACACATTACCAGTGACTTTCTTGTCAATGTTGACCCTCTCTTAGTTGTACACGGGTCCTTTAAAAAATTTGGCATACGTTGGAACCTGTTTAATCATGTCAAGCAGGGGTATGTTGACTTTCACTTGCCTTAGCACTTCCGGATATGCCTTGGATACCTTCTTTTTACCTCGGTGCTTGGGGAAATGGAGAGGCATGCTATTCTTCATTAAAATCTTCTTTAATAAATATGTCTTGGTTCCACTTCCTTTTCTTCTCTAGTCTCTTCGACGAGGTTTAGGCGTTGGTTGAGGTCGACACAGCACCATTTCTCAAAGTGATGATAACTTTTACTTCATCCATTGGCCAGGGCAGGGGTTCTTGTGAGAACCTATCATGGACTCCCTAAGTTGGGTGGGTGTATGGGAGAATCTCCTTGCTCTTGCGCCTAGCTGCGATTAATTCGATCTTGTGATAGATGGCTGAGGTTATCAATTTCTGGTTGAGGCTACCTTGGCTGTTTATTCTCTTATTCGAGCCTTCCACATTTTGATTTTTGACTCACTTGAGCATTGAGTGGCTGCGCTCCTCTCTGAGAATTTCCACCACCTTGCTCAAATTTAGGATGGCTTGCTCAATAGGAGAAGAGGTGGGTGGTTGCTGCTGTTGTGCTCTTGGGGGAACATATGTTGGAGGTTAAGGTTTCCAAGAGAGGTTTGGGTGGTTCCTCCAATTGGGGTTATAGGTGTTGCCATATGGAGCGTTTGTTGGTGGCTTACTTTGACCCACTATGTTTGCCTGCTCTTGCATCAATCCTCTTGAACAATTGGATAGTGCTCTTCTGGGTGACCAGTGGATTGGAAATTGGTGCATGGTTTGGCACGTGCGAAGTTTTAGTCCTTGCACGGAGCGTCATCTGTGCTGCCACTCCTTTCAATTCATCCACCACTCCTAGCTAAGGTGGATATCTTGGCCTTCCGGCTCCATATCTTTAGTGAATATGCCTCCCCTTTGGTTTCTTGGTGGCCTATGTACATGATTTCCACGAGTTTGGTTCATCCCGAGCTTTGGAGGTCTCGACATAGTTGAGAAGTCCATGGCTTCATCAGTTCTTCTTTGAGAAGTCCCTCCACACATGATCTCAAGAGTTGTTTTGGCAGGGACATTCCATCAGTAGAGAGTGGTTTACCGTCGTGTGTCAAGCCGTGGTGTGGGCAGCGTTGATGGTTTCAAGATACCTTTCCTAGCATTGATAAAATTTTTTCCTTGTCGCGAGTTGCAAAGGTGTAGATTTGCCTCTTGGTGTGGTCTTATTATTACATTGAAGAACTTCTTCAAAGTGCACTGCGGCTACGCCCGAGTTCTGATGGTCCCTTGGCCTTAGTGATCAAGTAAATTTTTGCTTTATGCTACAGGGTTAAGGAAAGGCCTTCAATTTCGGCAAATCCATATCGATTGCACCTTCTTTGAAAGTCATAGAGCTTCCTCGAAAATCGGATGTGTGTGTATGGTTTTAGTTTTCCATTCCATGAAAAGTTGGGAGCAGGGGGACCCGGATAGGCCCTCCTTCACATCTGGCCAGGAAGTATAATGCGTAGGGTACACTCACTCTCAGGGGTTGTATGTGATCCCTCATTGACTGTGAGCATTAGGCTCCCTTTGAACTTTATTGGCTCTGCTACTCTTGGGCGGGCTCCATCGGTTCTTTATTGCAGCTGATTTCCCTTGTTCATTTGGAGCACTAAAGCCTTTCGATCTGTCTGCGGTGTCTCTGTCCCCTTTGCATAAAATTTTGCTATGAACACAACACCAACAAGCTAAAACCAAGCAAAAACAAGGCTACCAGACAGGTTGATATTAGTTAAAATAGAAAAACAAGGAAAAATATGTATGAACAGTTCAAAATTCCAAATTCCCACAGGTGAACTGTAAATGGGAAAAATGGTAAAATAAAAAAGAAATGAGAATTCACCAATACTACTTGTGATGGATCCTGAGTTCCATTCTCTCTTTCTCAACAAGGCACCATCCGATATGTATTCATTTGATTCGCATGCAAAGTAGGTGTATCGGAATCAACAAAATTTATATCCTAAATCCTACTGCCGTAGCGGAGCTACTGCAGTATAGTGACTTCTAGGGTCGAACACGGGGATGGGTTTTCTTCGTGAGAGAAGAAATGCAATTGATTGAAAATGGTATTTTCTCTTTGGATTTTCAGGTTTTTGTTAAAAACAGTGTGGGTTGTTGGTTGCAAACTGAATATAACTTGAAATAAAGTGGGAAAAGTGAACTCGCGAGTCTCGGGCCCTTTGGTGCTAGGATTCTAAGGCGTCGACATGTCCCCGGTCTTTTTCTCGTGTTAGGGGATGATGACATATAGTCATTTCGAGCAGGATCTTCATTGGCATTAAAACCTAAACCCTAAAACTCCTTCTTGAAACATGGCGTTTTAATAAGCGCCGTGTCGCTGGCCGGTCGAACACCGTCCCCTGATCTACTACGACTCATAGAGGCAACTATTAGAATCATGAGTGGATCAGCAATAAGCATCCACTTGAACCCAAAGATTGCCAAATACTGGTCAGTAAGGCATCTGAGAGATTTAAACCTAGATTATAGATATGGAACACAAATACCCATAGCGCTACGTTAAAAACGGGGAACAAAATCTTACCTTAAAAGCGTAGCATTAGCCCTCCTCTTCCAAGGATGGAGGGTTTAATAACCATCCCTTGAGTTGTCATCCTCAAGGGATGTTTGGCAGTTGAGAAAGGGAAAAGAAAATGAGAGAAAGTGGAGAAAGTCACAGCGGGAGAGTTGAAAGCTTATCCCGTTAAATTTTATTGATTGATTGAAAGTTGATTTTACAGGAGCTTGACTGAGCTTATATAGTGCTCAAAGCAAGGGAAGTTACAAAAAAAACCAAAACCAAAAGCTATTACAAGGGTTAAAACAGGAAGAAGCAAAAAATTGTAACAAAAACAACAAAAGCGTGAAATGCAGGTGAACAATGCTGAAATGTTAACAGTGGCAGGATGAATAGTGGCGGGCAGGAGCAATTTCGCAGGTTGTGACCAAAATTTGTTGTGCTTCATTTTCTTACATTTCACTCTTCTTTCCTCTTAGTCTTGATCTACGATCGCGAGTTTATTTCGAATTCTTCATGCTTGGATCAACTCAACATTTTTGGCACGATTAGCTCGGAAAAATTGCAAAATTAGCCACAAAATATGATCAGTAGTACAATAGGGACTCGAACATGTCAATTGGGTTAATTATAACAATTAGTACACAAAAAGAGCTCAAAACCTATTAAAAATAGGGTTCAAAATAGCATTTTGGGCACTAATCAAAGCCCGAGAAAGATTTAATTTTTCGGAAAAGGGCAAAACGGTAATTTTGATCAAAACCTGGAATTTTTCTAGATCTCGGATGATGGAACGGACTTCACTATTGGAATCGTCTCGTGAAATCTAGCTACCACGTCGAATTTCGTCGAATTGAGGAGGTCGAATTTCACGTTTTTTGAGCACTTGGTGTCGGGTCTTAGTAAGCGAGGTTTGAGAGACATGTGATGTGACCAAAGTCGCTCTACTTTACGTGTCTTCATGTGACAGCGTGTTGCGTGATTAGTGGGAGGAGGGAAATGAATGGCTAGATAGTGCCGAATGTCAAAAATCGAGAAAAGGAGGCGTAGATGAGTGGTGAAATATTAATGATGGCGGATTGAAAGATGAATAGTGTCATCTTCTTCATTTTGAGCAAAAAAACGGCAGTGGCTGGAGATTGGTGCAGAAAGTGAGGTTTTGTGATTTCTAGGGAGAGAAAGTGTGTCTTCTCTCTAGATTTTCGGCCGATCGGACCTTCGGTTCTCGACAGACGCGGCAGAGTCGATCTTTGGCGAGGCTACACATGGACACTGTTGGTGGGTTCAGATAACTCAAGAGGTAGGGATCTTTTCCTACTTGTGATATTCTTTGGCTAAGAGCCATGTTTATGGTTAGAGATATTTTGAGGCTTGATTTAGCCGTAAATTCGATTACCGAAACGGCACAGGCAGGAGTGGAGAAAATCCCAAATTTGGTGGCGTGAGCGATGGCAGGGGTTTCCTTTGTTCACGTGAATTATGACGTGATTTTCTTGGTGTGAAAATGTGTTTGTAAGTGATTCAAAATGAATTTGCTTGTGTGTTTGCTAATTAGCCCATGTGAGCTAATTTTGGTGTTATTGATGTGAATTTAATAACATGATTGTTGGCAATTAGAGTATAATATGCATGTGGTGTATTAGCATAAATTATTTGGAATTGATAATGCATTCCATATGCCTTTGGGCAGCCCTAAAATATTAGGTGTGAGTGCATGACATGAAATGAGGCAAAAATGAAAATGTTTGTGAAAGGAATTCGTGAAGATTTTCGGAGAATTGTGTTGGGAGATTGTCTTCAACAATTCACGTCGGAGGCCACGTAGATTGTTTCGGAGGGTTATCAGCGAAGTTAAGCTCGGGGGTTGTAATATTTTACCGGAAATTGGTGATTTTCAAGAACAAAAGCTTTTGTTTTGAAAACTATGATTTAAGCTTTTGACTTAGGCATATGTGGGGAGTCGGTGAGGACTCGGGACATGGGATTGGTCATGTAGACATTGATAGGTTCTTAGAAATTTCTTAAGATATGATTGTTTTGCCATGACATGTGCACTTAGGTGGGGAGTAACCCAAGTAGGAAATTATCACTACTGGGCTTTTCTCACCCTGTCGAGGGATCACTATTTCAGGTATAGGGAGTGTGCACGAGGACGACGCTCACTAGAGGCTGCGTATAGAAGAAAGCCAGGTTGTGGCTTTGGTAGAGACTTTTGTATAACATGTATTAGAAATTGTACATTTTAATATATGTTGAATAAAGAGTAATTTATTAACTCTTGAACTATTGTATATAGTTAATGTTTATTGTGAGTATTGATGCAGGGGTCCAAGTGGCCATTATTTACTCGCACATGGACCTGTGTGGTCATTGTAAACTGTTTAGGACAGGTTGTATTTGGGTAGAGCTCCCAGTACAAGGCCTCTCAGCAATTTTTATGAGTGGTGTCGGGTTACGACATCCACGATGTCCATGAGTGTGGGTTGTGTGGACCCTAGAAATAGGGCGTCACGGCAGTATCGAGCTTAGGTACTGCAGTACTAGGGCTTGGGCGACTTGGGCTTAGGCTATGGTCTTAGAGTGTAGAGCTTAGGTATACGAATACCTAGGACTCGATGGGCACGGGTTAGATCATGCATACACTGTGCATTTTGATGAATGGTGGGCATTTTGATGATTGTTGTGTATGATTTGTGTGTGTGTTGTGTGATTGTGTGCTTAGTAGAGCTAGCACATACGAAAAAAAAAGTGATAAAGAAAATTTTTTCTAAGGTTTTATAGTGTGTCAAGTGGAAATTTTTAATAAATTTATTTGGTTTCTTGGAAAATGAAAAAAAAAAAAACTTATATATATATATATATATATATATATATATATATATATATATTTTAGGTGGTTTCCAATAGTTGGGATGAAAAACGTTGTAGGAAGTTGAGATAGACTCTTTATTTTTTCTAAGTGTAAGTCATGCGGTAAGGTACGTGATATGACAGAGGTTTGTCGACATGGCGGGAGACGGGCTGGGCCTTGTGAGGCGTCGTAGTGAAACCACGTCTGGCCGGTTGGGCCACGATACAAGCCACGACATGGCCAAGGGAGGCCACGACAACGTCGGTGGCGCCTGCAGTGTGAGTGGATTGTGTTCACGATACGGGTTTGTATCGTGAAGTGAGGCGGCCGTTGGGGTTGTGTCGATACGGTCTTTGTATCGTGTGAGGCGGCCCGATCTGGTAGCGGGCGTCATATCTGATCGATTGTATCGTGATAGGGGGGCAGAGGTTTGGCTGTTGGGCGTGTCGCGGGGCAGGCCCGCGACTCGCATCCGAGGCGGGCGCGACACGGCGCGACATGCTGACACGGGCGGGTGGCGGGCTGCACACGACACTGCTTCCCCCGCACGCCCGCGACCGCGGCCTTGATCTTGTGATGCAGGCACGGTGCGGCGTGGCACAGTTGCCGTCTTGTATGACCGGGAGTCCGTTGGGTGTGCACCTGGTGCACCCAACCTAGTTTTGGACTCAGTGCACTGTTTCGGAGTCATTGTTTAGGACACTGTTCATGAACATTGTTCATGAGCACTGTTCACGAGGTTTTGAAAAAAAAAATAAAAAAAAATATTTTTAAAATAAAATAAAATAAAATGAAATAAAATCTTTTAAAAAATAAAATTTTCTAAATTGAAATTATTTTGTTGATTTGATTTAATATGTGGAATTATTGTCTTGCATTTCCTATGAATGCAAGGACATTGTGTATGAAATGTTTTTTATATGTGAATAGTGTCTCGGGGCTGTGTTTACGCCTTAGAGACACTGCATTGAATTTAACTTGTCATTGACATGTGTAGATGGCTAGTCGAGGGCGAGGACGTAGAGGGCGTCCACGAGGTGCTATGCCACCGATGTTTGATCGACGGGCTTTTCAGGCGATAGGTAGTGCGGTAACAGCATTGCCTGGGACTGGTGCGGATGGGTAGCCAAGGAGGTCCGAGTAACCTCCAGAGGTTTAGGGCACATCATCCTCCGACATTCACAGGGGGAGGAGATCCGATGGTGGTAGACCATTGGTTCATGCAAGTTGAGAAGGTGTTGGAGGCTATAGAGATTACCTTTGACACGACCAGGATTAGGCTAGCTGCGTTCCAGCTAGAGGGTGAGGCCCAAGTATGGTGGAACTGGGCAAATACCTCTAGAGACCTAGAGGCAATGACATGGGCGAGTTCGGGTTTGTTCATGGGTAAAGTATTTCGGATACTACTCGTCACCTTGAAGGCTCGGGAGTTCCTAGAATTTGTAGTAGGGACGATGATTGTCATGGATTATGTGGCTAGATTCACGGAACTAGCCTGTTTTGCTGATGACTACGTGGCCATGGACATGGCCAAGGTCAGGAGATTCGAGAATGGGCTGAAGTTGTCCATTCAGGGCAGAATTGTAGGACTCCGCCTATAGGACATGGACTCCATGGTTGGGACAACCCTGACCATAGAGAGAGAGATCGAGGATGCTCGGAGCACTTGGGATGCGGGTGTTAGTAGCAAGAGGAAGGAGAGTTAGTCTTCTTCTAGTTCGAGAAAGAAGCAGAGGGCTTCTAGTTCACGTGGGTTCCAGGGCCGCGACCATGGGAAGCCGGGAGACGGTCGGGGTTCTGCCGGTCGGGTTGGGCGGATGGTGTCTTTACCATTGCTAGCGGCCCCAGACGCCTGAGGGAGGGATTGCCCCAGAGACGGGGATCCCAAAGGTTCGGGACAAGCGCATCCCCCGTCGATGGGCGAGAAAAGAGAGTCCCGATGCCTGTTTCCTCTGACCCGGTCTGAGGCGGAAGGCAGTTTGGTCTGGGGGCACACGGGCACCTCGGATTACGCAGTAATTGGAGAGGGCGGGTTATGGGCGAGGCATGGGGCCCGAACCACAAATGGGGCGTCGGGGAGTTAGGGCGTGTCTACGCCATTATACCACCGAGTGAGTCAGGAATCCAGCCCGATTATACGAGTACGTTTGCTATCACGCCTATCTTAAGAGTGTTATTTGATTATGGTGCTTCGTATTCATTTCATTTCTTTGCGTGGTTGTGATAGAGTTGGGCTTAGAGGTTGAGGCCTTAGGAGCCCTTGTGTGAGTTCTCCCTAGGGATTAGGGGCGAGGATAAGGATGATATATCGTGGTTGCGAGTTAGGATCTCAGAGTTCTACTCCACAGGTGGACACCGAGGTCATGGACATGTTAGAGTTCGACGTCATCCTTGGGATGGTTTGGCTGATGGCATACAAAGTCGTTATCGATTATGAGCGTAGGAGGTTCCGCCTGCCGCGGAGACGGTACTCGTGTTGTATTTAGGGGACAAGCATGGTGTTTACCCCGGACAATGTCTGAGTCCAGTGTATCGGGACCGAGTTAGGCGGGTTGGCTAGCGAGCCTTAATTTAGAGGACGAGGTGAGACCAGACTTAGATCTACCTCGAGTAGTCTACGAGTATGAGGATGTTTTTTCGAATGAGTTACTGGGATTGCCTCCATAAAGGGTTGTGGACTTCGTGACAGGCCGAAAACGCGATGTGTAAAATGTCGCCTGTAATGCTGGAATACCTTGTCATGAGTAATATAGTGTACTCACGGTACAGATATCAATCCACAGGAGACAGGTGTATTGACTCTGAAGAGGTTCGACTTTTAGATAATATCGAAGAGATGATTTTAGGAAAGAAAGGTAGATATGTGAAAGTGGCAGTTTTGATTCTTGAATTGTGGTATTGAAGGCTAGGGTTATATCTCCCCTGTCACTTTTAATGGATTATTTCTTAAAATATTATTATTCAATGTAATTTACAATTTGTCGATAGGCGAGGTGATCTTACTTACGGGAATATCCTCTCTCGAGGTATATCTTGCCTATCTCGTGAATAGAGTTGAGTATATCTCTATCTCAACTCGGTATTCAGAAGATGCTTAAACGTTCTAACTGATGCCACCCCCGGGATCGGAATATCTCTGTTGCAGATCAGCTGAAGCTCTCTATCTAGATCCCTAGAAAACCTCATCTCTCGAATCTCGGATCTCGATTATTGATTATGCTAATGTTGGCGGACATTTATCATATAATTGGATACAGTAATAGAAGCGGATATAACAAGTGATAAACCAACTGGATAATATAAAGATCAAACTTTATCCATCAACATATGACGGGGTTTAATATAGCCCTAGAAATAAATCTAGAACATCTTGGTGAAAGATCAAAATGTTTTAGTATTAAAAACATAATTCTAATATCAAAAAATAGAAATGATCTGAATCCAGGGCAGCCTTCCTCGAGAAGTGCGTATTGTCACTCTGCTCACGAATTAGATTGTAGCCGTTCGTCACGCCTTAGATCATGATTTAGGCCCTATTTGCTTTTAATGATGAGAGCGGTCGTGCGTGCGGCGTTGAGGGCGTCGCGGCGTTTCTGACCGACCACGCATTGTTGACCTGACGTCGTGACGTTGGGGCGTCGCGACGTGGGGACGTCGCGACGTTGGAACGTCGCGACGTGACAACCACTTTCTTGCCTTGGTCCCCATTGCTCCAAAAATTGCTTCCAAAAAATTTGCTCTTTTAACTCAATGCACTGCATCAAACCGAACCCACCAAGTCGAGGTCCTAGCCACAAAACTATAAAATTACTATCAAATAAACGATAAAAAGAAAGACCGGCAGTATAATATGAGTAATTTTAGGCACTCATCACACCCCAAACTTAGTTTCTTGTCCTCAGCAGGCGACTCTAAGCAGGGACACACACCCGACCTACTGAAAATTAACACTGAGACTGTGTTGCACATGCTGAGAATTAGGGGATCATTTTGGACTGTTTCACACCGTTGTTGTTTTGCTCAAAGTTCACAAAATGCATACAGATATTTGACTTCCGGAAAACTCGATTGAAATAGGTAAAAGTGACTCGTGCACCAAATCCCATGATATTCAATATGGCACTCCCAAAGCTATGTGCTTATAATGAATGACCTCCGATTATATGTCTAGGTTCGACACCCCAAGCAGGTTCAACTCACCTATTTGGAAGCTAACTAGGGGAAAGGATAGGAACACACCCATTTTATTCATGACCAAATACCTAGAAACTTCTTTACGTACCTAAAATGATATGGAAAACCTAGTGCTAAAGTTTTTAGGCTGAGTGTTCTGTGGCGGGGATCCATTGGTGACCCCCGCGGTTGGTTGGGAGCACCGGCATTAAATTCCCTTCAAACTTCTAGAACACTGACCAAACTCAAAGGCCCTAGGTTGTGGAAAGAATCATCTTACGTCATGTGGCGGGCGATTGAAGTTAATGACTCCCAGCCGGTTGAAAGGCAGGGCATTAGGCTTTGAAAGGCCCCTCGGTTGTGGGATTCCGGTGGATAATCAGCTTATTCTTATCTGAGATATCTATATATATATTTTTCATTTTCCTTTCTTTTCACCTTTTCTTGTTTTTGTATTTTCTCTTTTGTTTGGGGCTCGATGGCAATCCTCTTTTTATTAGATTGTCCCATCCTTGAATGATTCGAGTCTCCCAAAGTTAGTCAGAACCATTAGTTGGTCTCGGCACCTATGCATACTCACGAGTCATTGGTGTGTAGAGTGTGATAGGGTTCTTGAAGCTGGTGTCTTGACTACTCGAGTTGGATTTCACTTAACCCTTTCTCATCTATTCAACCTAATTGCAAGAGCATCAAAACATTGTATGCATTTGAACATCCATATTAATCATGAATTCGATCCAAAGTGACCTCAATTTTTAACATGGCACACAAAAGTGACCTAACACAAGCATGGCTTGAACTACACACATGACTCGAGGTAAGGTGAACTAAACATGAACTAAATAGAAACACAACTATCTTTGAACAAAATAAAAGCCTATAAAAACAAAAGCACTATAAAAAAACACTAAAAACAAAATAGAACTAAACAAACAAAACCACGATCACCACCCCGAACAAAATGGCCGGTGTGCAGACAAGAAATGAACAAAGGAATTGAAGGGTACTCCACGGTGATCACGGCGGTGGTGGTGGAGGTGGATGGTGGAAGGCCAGGAGCTGCGCGATGCGGGTGCAGCGTAAGGTGTCTGGCTGGCTGGCTGCAGTGGTGGCTGGTTGGCGGTGCGGAGCATATCCGCCGGGGCCTCGGAGTCTGTGTGAGCGGGGCGCGATGCTCCTGGGTCTCATCCCGAGGAATGCGTCAAAGCGCTCGGTGAGGGGCACGTCCTCAAGGTGCAGGGAAGGGTTGGAGGAGCGCTGTGGCTCTTGGGATGCTGGTCGAAGAAGCGATATACAAACCTCCGGCCGTGTGAGAAGCTCCGTGGGGCTAGTGAGTGTAGGTAAACCAGATGGCTGGTTTTTCGAGACGTGGGTGGGCGAGGTGAGATCAAAATCAGGCGGTCTTGGCTTTAAAGCGAGATAAAGCGTGACGTGCGAGTGACGTCATGACGTGAAGTGTCGTCGCCAGCGTGACTTGCGGAGACAGCGTCGGCGACGATGAAAAGTGAAATTAGCTGCTTGGTCGCGATCATCTGAACCGCGTGCCGACGTGACGGCAATCATGAAATTCCACGTCGCGACGTGGTAAATCCACGTCGCGACGTGACAGAGATGATACAATTTGGCCCATTCAGCGGCGTTGGGGATCCACGTCACGGCGTGACGGAGAGAATTCAATTTGGCGCGACGTGAAGAGCCGCGTCGCGTGGCGTGGCAGAGGTTCAATTTGGCGTCGCGGCGTGAGAACTACGCGTCGCGACGTGTGAAGCTATGGATCGATGAATAAATTTATTGCACATTGATGATCTCTTGATCGGAGAAAACCCTCTCAGCGTCCGTCTTTGTAAACTTTTATGGACTTGTAATGCACCTCCCGAATGAATCGCCCACTGTGCATTCGGGTTCAGAGTGATCGCTCAAACAAATTGACACCGATTACGGAGAAGCTAGAAACCCTATATTGCTGAAAATAAACAATAGAAATTGGAACTCTGAAGGGAAAAGTTTAAAAACACTTGGGTTACTCCCAAGAGCGCTATGTTTAATGTCGTTAGCTCGGCGATGCAGTGTAATAACAAAGGGACCCACAGAACTCATATGATCTCTTACTAAGTCTCGTCTGCTGCTGTCAAAGGAATGATTTGTTTGTCGGCGAGAGCTGCCTCCATAATACGGCTTGATCGTTGGGTGGTAGCGCAAATGTACACTTTCTGGGATCTGTAACCTGCCCCACACGTGTGAAAAGAGTCCTTTGTGAAAGGCAGGACCATCGTGACTGATTTCACGGAAAAAGCTTTAGGCGGGATTGGATAGAAGGGCTTGTTGTCCGTAGTGAACTCCTTCCCTACGTGATGTGTTTGTCGTGCCAGACTTTAGTCTTTTCCTTATAAATGCGGGCGTTTCATAAGCCGTTTAGATTCATCAGTTCACTAGAAGTTGGAGCGGTCGTTTCGCGGCCGATATCTTATTCATGTTTAAGCGTCAGTGGCTGATAAGCTCGATGCTCCAATTCCTTTGAGATGACAAGCTTTACCATAGCGATTACGAGCGGTGACATCGCAAAGGGTTTAAATCTTGTGCGGTATGCCCAGTACATCGTCCGTCTTTTAGACCAATCCTTCCTGGAGCCGTTAACTGTCTTCTCGAGAATGTATTTGATTTCTCGATTTGATACCTCTGCTTGTCCGTTTGAATGTGGGTGGTATGCAAGAGATGTACGATGACGTACCCCATACTTTTGCAAAACCTTATCAATTACCTTATTGCAGAAATGGGTACCATTATCTGTGATCAAGGCTCGAGGAGTTCCAAAGCATTGAGAATATATTCTTGAGTTGAGCAGCAACATCATTGGTGCGTGTAGGGTGCTTCTACCCACTTTGAGACATGGTCACTTGACAAAATGTACAAGTTGCATGATCACGGAAATGGTCCCATGAAATCTATCCCCCGCAAATCAAGCGATTCTACCTCTAAAATGGGATGCATGGGTGGCTCGTCCTTTCTAGAGATATTCCCATTCGTTGACATTGTCACACGTGGAAGCAATTGATGAGCATCTTTAAACAGGAAGGCCCGGTAAAGCAGTTGAAGCACCTTGTTGCTTTCTCGGCCTGAGTGTCCACCACACGGTAGAGTGTAATGATGGTTTAGAATGCTCTGCGTTTCATCTTCGGGCACACATCTCCTTATGACTGATCATTGCCCGATTAATGCAGTAAAGAATTGGCTCCTCCCGATAGTAGTGTTTAGATTGTGCGAAAAGCCTCTTTTGAGTAAGTTAAATTAGGAGGGGCTACTTTACTTTACCAAATAATTCACATGTCTACCCAGAACCATGGGCACCCTCTTTTTCCTCAATAGCTAAGTTTCGTGCGGAAATTCGTCATTCAACGGGACATCATCTTTGGCCTTCCGATCGTGAAAGATGGTACCTGCTTAGGTTTTCAAATGCCTTTGCTTGTCTTTAATTTGCATCGAGATTCTTGCAGCAAGAGGGACCAAGATTAATGGGGTTTTGCATCTTTCTTGGTCATCAGTATGACGGCCGAGAATGATCGAGTGTGCACCCGACCTTGTTACCAATCCAAATGGCTGAACTTGTCAAAAGCAAACACAATGGCCAAGCAGTTCTTTCTGTAGTGGCATAATTCAGGTGAGCATCATTTCAAGGTTCTACTAGCATAATAGATTGCAGATTTTCTCTTGTTTGTGTTGCCCCAATCGCGAAGTCGCTGGCGTCACACATGAGTTCAAATGGGAATGACCAATCTGGTGCCACAACAATAGGAGCTGAAACCAACTTATCCTTCAACACTGAGAATGCATGCAAACATTGCGAATCAAACTCAAATGGGATCCCTTGGACTAGTAGGTTAGACAACGGTTTTGCAATCTGTGAAAAATCCTTGATGAACCGCTGAATCCATCGTGGCACAAAAACTTAGTCCAGCCTGAAGGGTGGAGGTAACTTCTCGATTGCTTCAATCTTCGCCACATCTACCTCTATTCCTCTTCTTTGAGATCCGATGTCCAAGGACAATACCCTCTTGTACCATGAAATGGCACTTTTGATTAGTACTAAGTTGGTCTCTTCCATATTGCTAGTACGGCTCTCAAGTTCTCTAAACGGTTATCAAATTTCCCATTCTTGAAAATCGTCATAAAGATCTCAATTGTCTTCTCCACCATATCGAGATGTAAGCCCATCATCACATCCACGAAAAATTACGATTGCATTGCACAGTCAAGAACATCCGCCCGAATGCGAATGTACCATAGGGCAGTGAATGTTGTCTTCTCTGATCTTCGAGCTATGAATTTAGTTTATACTTAGGGAATATCCATCAAAAAGCAATAATATTCATAGCAGATAATCGTTCGAGCATCGATCTAGAAAGCGGCAATGGAAAGTGATCTTTTAGTGGCCTTGTTCGACTTCCGATAATCAATACAAATTCTCCCACCGGTAAAGCTGATTCTGACGACGATAAGATGTTGTTTGATCGATGTGATTCATTCCTCCCTTTTCGGCACTACGAGCTAGGCTTACCCATACCTTTATCACGAAATGGGATAAATTACCCCAGTGTCTAGCCATTTTAGAACTTCTTTATGGACGACCTCCTTCATTGTCGGATTTAACCTCCTATGCGCTTCCATTGAAGGTTTATGTCCCTCTTCTAATAAAATACGATGCATGCACATAGAAGGGCTGAATCGCACCAACGATCGACTAGAGACCATCCGAGTACATGTTTGTGATCTCGAAGGACCCTCAATAACTTCTCTTCCTCTAGTGCAGTCAAAGATCTGAGATAATCACGGGTAGCGTGGGTTCTACCCCAATTGTACATCACTTACGAATGGCTGGGTAGGGTTTTGTTCCATCTTGGGCGGTTGCTCAATCGATGGGACCGCGTTTTAACTCCTTCGCCTAGAGATTCAAAGTATTTCCGTCTATTGTGTCGAAAGAGTCCATCCATTTGACATATTCTTACACTCACCGGCTCGGGTTCTCGGACTCATTCTCCAGCTAGGCTAGTCTCGAAGGGTGGGTGAGACCACTGGCTGTGAATATATAGCCTCATTCATTTCACCATGACAAGTATCACTTCTGTTTGGGTGTCTCACTACTTCAAACACGTTGAACTTTACTTCCTCTTCTTGTACTCTCGGGTTTCGAGTTCGCCCCTGCAATGCATCGATCATTTGCCTGCCGGTTGCAAGAAATGAATGCTGAGATTATTGGTATTTCTTTATCTTCCTCCATGTCCCAGAAACAATGAAATCTGTGGAAAGATCATAAACTTGTCGACCTTAACTAAGACATCTTCTATTATCTCTCGGATCGTAAGATCTGTCTGCAAGTGAAGAGTATTTATCAGTGGGCCCGGGCTTCTCCTAATCCAATGCGAAAATGGATAAGGGCATAAGATTAATGCAGCTTAGATCACATAGGCTCTCGAAGATAGCATTTCCAATGAATTACGAGGATAGTGGCACTTTGGGTCCTTGACTTTTCTTGACAGCTTCCTCTGAAGGATGGCATTTCTCAGTTAAGTTCAGCATTTCGAGAAATTAAGCTAAATCTTCTCTTATGGGACAAGATGTCTTTCATGAATTTTACATAACTGGGCATCTACTCTAGGGCATCAGCAAATGGGATATTGATATGCAGCTTTTTGAACACATCCATGAATTTCGTGAATTGCTTATCCAGTTTATGTTTCTTGAGGCAGTGGGCAAGAAGAATTTGTGTATCGCGGCCTTTTGCGTCGATAGAGTTCTCGATGGCCCATTTCTCCCCGAAATTTGTTCTTTATCTGCATCATCTTTTTGCTATGGCTGAATGACCTTCTCAGTCTCTAACTGTTCTACGACTGGGGGTTGTAACTATATTTCCAATTCTTTCCCACTTCTCAGCATGATTGCTTTAACATGCTCATTCCCATCTCTTCTTGGGTTGACCTCCGAATTGCTCGATAAGGAACCCGGTTGCCTTTCTGTCAGTAAATTTGCCATTTGGCCCATTTGTGCCTCGAACTTCTCGTTTGTCTTGCCAGTTGTTCAACATTGGGTTGCTAGCTGCTTTGCATGTTTGCTTTAGTCTCATTCATAAAAAAGCTGAAATGGGGAAGTTAACATCTATGCAAGAGCTTGTTCTAAATCGACTTTTTCTCGAAGGTGGTTCCACTAGTTAGTTCGATAAGCATTATTGTTCTGATTGTCGCCACCCATATCCTTGATTGTTCGACTATTACAGTTCACGATTATTCGCCACCCTTGGCCCACGATTCGGTCGATAATTGTTTCCCCCATACTGTCCTTGCTGTTGTGATTGATTCTGATTAAACCTGGACACGTACTAGGCTTGCTCTACTGTAGGGTTTTCACGTGACATTAGTGCTGTTGTTATGCGATCCACCCCTGGAATTCACATAACTCCATGGGTTGATGCGGATGGGCGTTCGCGGTTCCCTTCTTTGTCCCTGTTCTTGTTTAGTCGGTGTGCCACATGATTCACAGTTATTGAAGGACCTCATTATCATTGCCACCCAGCGTTCTTGGTGTAGCCTTCTCTCTAGGCCCTTTGATTGGTGTTAGTGTGACATCTTCTAAGATTTCATAAGCAGTGCATGGTTTTCTTCATGGTGCTCCTCGGTGAAGCATCGATAATTGTTCTAGTTGCATTCGGTTATTATAGAAGGTGTGGACTTGCATCCATGCAGTTGGTCGGTGGTGTGGGCACTTCACCGCAATAGTCGTGAAATGTCCCATGTACGCTGGGCTCCCCCTCTAATTGTCCAAACGTATTGATCTCATGCACAAGGCTGTGCAATTTTTCGAAGGTGGGAAGAACTTGGTCGAATTTTGCCTTTAAGTCATTCACGAGGGTAATGGAATCACGGTGGTATTTGGTTAGCCAATGTTTGGCTATATCCCGGTGAAAGTAGAACAACACGTAACCTTAGGCTTCTTGATAACTCCATTGTATTTGATAGTATCGCAAACTTAGGAAGTTGGTCAAATGCATGTTCGCTGCCGCCGATACCCCAAGCCTTATTCTTATGGCGACAAACCAGTATTGTTGTGGGCGCGATCTGATAAATATCGAACGATGTAAGCAGACTCATCGAAGTATATGAGATCATCTGATATATAACGATCTGTATTAATTACTCCATTCATTTGTTCTCTGTGACAAATCATTTTCAATACCCAGAATCTAATTCTTAGTGTTTTCCATGACTATTAGTTTCTAATCTATTTCGTTCTGTTCGGCGCGATGCGTGTAGAAGTCTTTACGGTTCGGATCAAGCGGTGTTGGTTAAGCTTGATCTTGATATCGCGTACTTACGGAAACCTATCTTCACTGATAACACGAACCAACAAACAAATTACAGCGCAGTAAAGATGAACAAAACAAAGTAAAGAAAATTTGAGAGTAATATCTATTTGCTTAATTCTCTATATCAGTTAAAGCTTTGTCCCGACAGCGGCGCCAAAAACTTGACGGGCCCGAGCGTGTGTAAATGCGCCTATGTGGCGCAAGTGTGCAGCGTCGCCCCCGAGTAATATAGTGTACTCACGGTGGAATGTCGATCCACGAGGACGAGTGTATTGACTTCTGAGAGCTCGGCTTTTTAGATAATATGCGAAGAGATGATTTAGGAAAGAAGGTGAATGTGAAGTGAGGCGGGTTTTAGATTCTAATGAATTATTGGTATTAAAGAAGGCTAGGGACATATCTCCCCTTTGTCACTTTTAATGGATTATTTCTTAAAATATTATTATTCAATGTATTTACAATTTGTCAATGGTGGTGATCTTGCCCCACGAGATATCCTCTCTCGAGGTATATCAGCCTATCTCATGAATAGAGTTGAGTATATCTACATCTCAGCTCGATGTTCGGAATGCTTAAACGTTCTAACCCCAAATGCCACCTTCAGGATCGGAATATCTCTATTTACCGAATCAACTGAAGGCTACTCTATCCAGATCCCTAGAAAACCTCATCTCTCGAATCTCGGATCTCGAGTGTGATTATGCTAATGTTGGCGGACAATTTATCATATATTGGTCTGATAATAGAAGCGGATATAACAAATTGATAAACAAGCTTGAATAATATAAAGATCGAGCTTTAATCCATCGACATATGACGGGGTTTAATATAGCCCTAGAAATCTAAGAACATGCGGAGTGAAAGATCAAATGTTTAGTATTAAAAACGCCGTTCTAATATCCAAAAAAATAAAAATGATATACAAATCCGGGCGCTTCCTCGAGAATACGTGTCACTCTGCTTTCTGGAATTCCGTGCGCCGTTTATGCATGCCGTCCATGATTTAGACTTATTTTGCTTTTAATGATGAGGCGGATCTACGTCTTTGTCAGCGGCGTTGCAGCGTCGCGGCGTTGAGGCGATTCGCGGCGTTGAATGTCGCGGCGTTCCGCGGTGACTTCTGCATTGTTGACCCGAAGCGTCGTGGCGTTGGGCGTCCACGGCGACGAGGACGTCGCGGCGTTAGAGCGGTCCTTGACGTGGCGAGCCTCTTGCCTTGGTCTATTGCTCCAAAATTGCTTCCAAAAACTCTTTTCGCTCAATGCATCAAACCGGACACCAAGTCGGGGTCTAGCCACAAAAACTATGGAAATTACTATTAAATAAGCGATAAAGAAAAGGCGAAGTAGCGGTATAATGTAGTGTTTTGACACCTCATCACTTCGGTATCGAGTTACACCTTGGTACTTCACCCATCTCTATGACTCCACATAGGATGGCACCAATTGAGTTGCAAGAACTCAGAGTCCAGCTACAGGGGCTAGTAAACAAAGGGTTCATTGGGCCGAGCTTCACCCAGCTGGGCGCTCAGGTCACATTTGCGAAGAAGAAGGATAAGACCCAGCCATTTGGCTGCATTAATTACGACGGTTAGACAGGGGTTACGATCAAGAATGGTACCCATTGGGGATTGGCTTGATTTGTTTGATCGAATTGAGAGGAATGAGTCTACTCCAAAATAGACATAAAGCTGGTTACCATCGGTTGAGGTTAGGGAGGCAGATATCCACCCCAAGACGGCGTTTAGGGCTGCGTTATGGGCACTTTGAATTTACAGTGATGCCCTTTGGATTGACAAATGCGCCAACAGTATTCATAGACCTCATGCATAGGGTATTCCAACCCTATCTAGATCATTTTGTCGTAGTCTTCGTGGATGATATTTTGATCTACTCCCAATTAGAGTGGGAGCATGAGTATCATTTGAGGATGCTCACGAGTTCATTTGAAGACCATCGGTATACGCGAGTTCGATAAGTGCGAGTTTTGAAGCTGCGGAGGTGAGTTTGGGACCGCGTGGTGTCGGCACCGGGGCGTGTCGGTGGACCGGAGAGGTCGGGGCCGTGATGAGTTAGGAGGCGGGGTGGTCTTTGAGATCGTGGTTTCTTGGGATTATTTGGGTCTTACATGAGATTCATTGAGGATTTCTCTAGATTAAGCAGCACATGTGAGATTGACCGGGAAGGAGGTTAAGTTTGGACCGGGATGGCCGTCTGGGAGGCATTCCAGGAATTGAAGAGGAGGCTTACTACAACTCATATCTTGATAGTCGGACGAGACGAGAGTGCTGGTGTATTGTGATGCCTCGAGTGGGATGGGATGCGTTTGATGTAGTCGGGGAGGGGTGGTGAAGACATGGTTCCGTCAGGTTGAAGAATCATAGGCGATTACCCCACACGACATGGGTTAGCGTAGTAGTCTTAGCATGATGATTTGGCACTACTTATATGGCGAGGAGTTCGAGGTGTACTCAGACCATAAAAGTCTGAAGTATATTTTCACACAGCGGGACCTCAATATGAGGCAACGTAGATGGATGGAGTTCCTAGAGGATTATGACTTCACTTTGCATTACCATCCTGGTAAGGCAAATGTGGTGACCCGATACACTTTCGATCGGAAGTCAAGGCATTGGCTGATATAACTTCCGGGAATGGCGGATGCTCGAGGCGTAGGGCCGGTTGGAGTTCACGGTACGAGTAGGCTCGAGTACGTTGGGAGTTTAGTGGCACCCACCGTCTCACAATGGCGAGTGATTGAGTCCCGAGGCGGGGCGAGAATGAGTGTCCATCGAGGACCCGGGTGTCAGGGTACATGTGTGAGTGCAGGACCATTCACGCGGATGGTAGTCTTCGGTATAGAGGGACGGGTAGTGGTTCCCCAGGTTAATGGAGTTTGAGAGAGGAGATTCTCGGGGAGTTTCAGCGCTCTCGATTTCTTTGTGCATCCAGTGCACGAAGATGTACGGGATGCCGTCGCGGTACTGCGGGCGGGACAAAAGAGACACGTGGGGACTTTGTTCGACGATGTCTCACGTGTCAGCAAGTTAAGGCCGAGCACCAGAAGCCAGCAGGGCTACTTCAGCCATTGGAGGTGGCTGAGTGGAAGTGGGAGCACGTCACGATGGATTTTGTGAGCCACTTGATTAGTGCCCAAAAAGTGCTATTTTGAGCCCTATTTATTGTAGGTTTTGAGCACTTTTGTCTTAATCAACGAATTAACATGATTGCACATTAAGGGTCCACGGTTATTTGCGATTGCATTTTGTGGCTAATTTTATAGTTTACAAGCAATTTATGCAAATTTGTTGAATCCGATTCAAACACGAAGAATTAAAAAGTCGAACTCGGCATTTAGGATCGGCGTCGAAGGAAAGGAGAATAAGGGAGCGGAAAAGAAGACGAGAAGCGAGGTAATTTCCCACAATGCGAAATTTTCTCTTGCATTTTCGACTTTGTCATTTACTCCTTTTTTTCCATTTTCACTGTGTATGTATAAGTGTGAATTGAGGTGTTTTTGTATTTTTCTTATGAGAGCTTTATATAGCTCAAGCAGCACTTTGTAAGAGGGGATCGAGATTTTTGGTTTGGTTGGAAATACGAGGAAGCGGTGGACGGTAAGCTTTCATGCTGCACTGCTTTCTTTTCTTTGTTTTCACTTTTTATTTCTGGTATAAACACCCTTGGGATGTGCTTGTACAAGGATGATTGGCTAAACCCCCTCATCCTTGAAGGAGACTACGGGAGCTAGAGGTTTTGAGGTAAAATGTGGTTCTCATGCCAGCTTTGTGCAAACATTTATAAGTGTTATATCTCTGCTTTCTTATAATAGGTTTAAATATCTTTGATGCACCTTGGTTAACTTTTTGTACTTGACAGCTTTGAGGGTTCGGTGGTGCCTTGCTAAATCCATTTGAGATTTCATTAGTTTTTCATTTATTAGTTAATGTGGGTAGATTTTTAGGAGATGAATTTTCTTTACTGGAACATTTATGTCCCGATAAATGCTATTTCAAGGAAAATTATTAGAGTTCAGTTTTGATAGCCAAATAGTCGGAGTTCAGAAATGACTATAGGTCATCCTCACCAACACGAGGAAAAGGACCGAACCTCTCATTTGTATGGACCTCGACCAGTAGCCGTGCTTGAGGTTCTTTTCTGCTTTTTCCATTTATTTCCAACACCGATACCATACATCCTTTGTTTTTACAAAACCCCAAATCAAATTGAATTCCATTTTAGACCAGCAGATACATTTACGAAGAAAACCCGTCACATCCGACTACCAGAACGTATCTTCTTGATGGCTAATACTACGGGTAGGAGAACTAGGTTTATAAATATTGTTGATTCCGGCACACCTACTTGCGACAAGAATCAAATGGCACCGTTGCCGGGGATGGTGCCTTAGTGCAAGTGAGAAGCTGTTGAACCTGTGATTATCATCACTAGTGTTGGTGAATTATCATCCTTTTTATTTTTCCTAGCAGTTCACTGTTAGGTTGATTTAAATTACACTTGTCTAGATTTAATTTTCCTCGTATTTATAGTTAACAACCCTTCTAGGTAACCTGCTTTGTTTTATCTTTGTGTCTTGAGGCATTTTCCGGGAGTTTATGCACCACTAAGGATAGAACCTGACCAAGCAAGATAGAGGATCGGTGCCCTACATGAGCAAAGGCTTTGAAGTAAGCTTTGAATAGTGGTCGGATGGAGCCTCCACGAGGAGCAATAGGAGGCCAACGAGGTGTGCGGGAGACCTATTCTGGTCAGTGAGGACCATATACACCCACCAAAGGTGGTTGCCCCTCATGTATTTTACCTCATGCTGAGGATGTGATTGTCGGAGCGCTTATGCGGGTTGCCCACCTTTCCGGCTTTCCATGGTATGGAGAAAATGAGATGCCACACACACATCGAGGAGATTTGAGGAAGTTTGCACAACTTTCAAAGAGTTTTAGCAAGATATGGACCTCTTGAGAGTTGGCCTTTTATTTGCCCTCAAAGACAAGGCCCGGGTGGCTTAATTCTCTCTAAGGCAGAGAACTATCGGTGTGGGAAGAGCGCAAGCGAGTTTTTGAAAGTTCTGATTACTACGGGACCCGATAAGCTTGGCGGTTATACATTTGCGGCCATGATAATGGGGTTCCTACCCGGTCTTTGGGAGGGGTATGGAGACCATCGATTACCATCCTCACCATGGCTTTGATACATGGATCTTTGAGGAATCCACTTTATGATGGGATGTCTCTGTTATCGACAGTTGTTGGAGACTATGTGTGGAGGGGACTTCATGGTAAAATCAGAAAGAAGTGATGAGCTTAAAGTCATCCATTTCGATCCATTTGCCGATTGATTGTCTGAGGCCGGTTGTGTGCGAAATGTTGGATAACTCCGCAGTTGCTATGCGGCCCGGGGTCGAAAATGTTGCGGTAAAGGAGCGAAATTGGCTAAGCGGGAATGGCCTGGCCCAGGTGAATGATGTTGCAATGGAGAAGCTACAGGAAGAAAGGATTTTATTGTATTGTTGCTTTGGCGGTGATGAAAAAGAATTACATCAAGGTGCAACCACAAAACTCCGATCAGCGGCTGACATTGAAGGCGGAGCGTGCAGTGCGTACTTGAGAAACTCCAGTTCAGGCAACCATAAATTAATGAAGAACAAGATGTGATGTCGCAACACAATTTCGAGTCGTGCCAAATTGAAGGCGAAGCGATGAAGCGCGGTGTGCGCGGAATAGAAGTGCGGCGCCAGATTTTAAAGATTGAGCGCAAGAGGTGACGTAGAAGTGGTGTGACATCAACCTTTGAATCGAGAAAGAGATTCGCGGCGTCATTCGGTCGCGACATCGGTTGCTAAGGTGAAGGTCGGCGTGTTCTCGCGATGCGCGACATGATTGCAAGGTCAAGGATTGCGACATGTTCGGTGGTGCGACATCGATTCAAAAAGAACTAGGAATTAAATGGCGTCATTCGATTGGTAGCGACATCGATTCTGAGAAGGTAGCGGCGTCATTCGGTGAATTAGCGACGTAAGTTCAAAGAACTGGTGCGACATCATTGATGATCGCGACATCGATTAATAAGAACTAAAATTAGCGACATCATTGGTGGTCGCGACATTAGTTCTGAAACTAGGTAGCGACATCATTCGGTAGTCCGCGAAATGCGATTTGCCAAACGGTATGGCGTCGACCCGATAATGAATCCGACATCGGTTACGGTCGCGCGTCATTGATGGTACGTATGGTTACAGAACTAAGGTCGTGGCGTGTTCGATGGTCGCGACATCAACCTTTGGTAAGAGGAAAGTGCTGGCGTATTGATCGATTGCGACATGGAGTTGCACAAAGAAAGAAGATTGCCCTGTGGCGATCATTTAGCGGTGACAACAGATCAAGGATGCTAAGGCAAGTCGCGACCAAATAAAAGCTTCTGCGACGTAGCTGAGACAACTGAGGTCGCGACAAAGAATCGAGGTCGCGACATTAACTACGAATGGGCGGTTAATAAAAATCCACAGGAGATGCATCGAAGTTAGGGCTAACTTGAGACTATCATCTGAGAACACTCTTTGAAGGAAAGTAGCTCGGCGGCTGAGAGATCTGAGTGTTTGAAGGCTCTTGTATTTTAATTTTCTTTCTTTATTTTGTTTTATTTTAAGATTAGTTAGTTATTTTGTTCAAATTTGAATGCGGACTTTAGTTGTTAAAGTAGAAGGTACATTGCAAAATTCTATTTCTTTCAAATTACTTTGCACGGGTGTAATTCCCGGACAAATTTTGAGTCAGTTTCAGGTTTCAGTGCGAGTGGTGTTCTTGATCGACGCATGGTAGCAAGGTATGTCACGTGATTTAGAAACCAGCTTCCATTTAATAGACTCTGTTGATCGAAATTATCTTTCTGTAGAAATTTATCGAAGCTATTGAACTATCAGTTTGTAAATCTGCTCTGGTTTGAGTGATACATGAGTGAGTCCTTGTAAGTGTCTTATACCCATAACAGGATTGTCTCATTTGCTTTCACGATTTCTAGGAGGCTGAGTGTCTGAGAGGAAGGCGATCTGAAGTGATGAACAATTTACGAAGGTATCTGAATATGATAATGTTGATCTAATGAGCTTTGTGAATTTAAATCGATAAATCTTCTCATGAAATCGAGGAATGGGTTGGAATGACATCAATTTAAACAAGCGAGGAGGTCACCTCTCATTCGAATAGTAAGTCGATCAGGTGTTGCGAGGATTGTCAGGAAAGGATGAAGCTGTTCGATTTTAGGAAGAGAAACCCGGTAAGTGTAAACCCATGCTATACCTATGTCTTTGGAGCTGGGTTTGTGATCCATGTGCAGGTATGAAGTATTGAAAAGAAAAATGCAGCAAAACATTGATTAAAAGTAAGTTCTCTAATCCTCTGTCTTGAAAGAAAGCAGGGAAGGTCGATGATGAGCAGATGACGATATGGAGAGATCAAGCTGCACTATCATATTCCTTGGACAGGTTTTAAATCTGTGGTTCATGAAGCAAAGTTTCAGTGCAATCTGCAGGAATTGATGTTCACAATAGCAGTATTTTCAATGTTCCCTTTAAAAGATAATTGTTCAGTCTGAATTTGTTATTTTTGAATTTTCAGTTTTAATTCATTTTGTTATTAATTCACATATCTTAGGCTTATTTTACATTTCAAGGTTTGCAAAACTGATTCCAATTGCCTATCTGAGTCCAAATAGTATAGAGTTTGAGTAGTCAGGGTAGTTGATTGAGAATTCTTGAGATCTCTGTGGGATCGATATATGGACTAAATCGATTTACTACTTGTTAAACACATTACACTTACAGCATCACGGATCAAAACCCGGAAAGAAGCCGTTTTACTCTTAAGAAAAGCGCTTTTAATCGATTACATAATGAATCTGAGAACACAACAAACAAGTTTCATGACATTATTCTTTAAGGGTTAGATAATAGTCCTTTGGTGATAACGTCACAAATTTGTATAGGTGTTTTGATCCATCATCATCATCATGAAAGAAAGAGGTGAACAAGTTTTTGGCGCCGTTGCCGGGGATCGAAAGAATTTGGTGAATCAATATTCAGACCAAAAAGCGAAATACTAATTTGGACATAAATTATAAAAAGAAAATAGAAAATTTGCAAAAATATGTTGAACAATGAAGTAGATTTGCAAAAATCTGGGATTTTGGAATTTTAGATGAGTGAATTACAAGACTATTTGATCTCGGTATATTATAATTTTGAGGAGTTAATTCATGCCTGAGACGAGGAGCTGAATTATTGCCATTAGACACTGAGGTCGAAAGAACACTTAGGACTAAGAAAGGTTAAGTGCGAGAAATAGCGAGATGGCGAGACGAAAGATTGACGGGAAGCGATCCAACCGGTCGCGTGAGAGTACCTTAGAGCGAGACACTATGGACTTACGGAGACCAGTTATCAAGATGAATACTCAGCGATTGAGACAGCGTGATAGATGCTAACAATTTTGAGCTCGAAGCCTGACCTTGATCACCATGGATTCAGCAGAACCCGATTCACAGATCACCCTCACGAAGATCCCACTTGAACACTTTAGGACGGTTTAGAGAATAGCTATCTGATTAAATTGAATGGTGTGAGACCGGAAGTTATTAAAACTGCAGTTGTTTCCATTCTCTTTAAGAGATATAAATTTGCATCATGGTTTGATTCACTACCATATGGATCTGTTAATACATAGGAAGAGTGATGGAGCTTACAGATTCTTTCACTCCGTCCCTCGCCACGAGAAAGAAGAGGAGTACTACTTTCAAACAAGGGAAGATGAGAGTGCGCTACCTTGCTTGGGAGAATGCAAAGGCTGTGAAGAGATGTCCCATGCCGCGAGATAGACTGAAGACCTGAGAATGGACATCTACCACTCCATGAATTATACCTCAAGGTATAATAGATGCGGCTTCTTGTAGACATTCGAAGAAGAAGAGTAGAAGAAGCAAGACGGTGATCGGGGATCTTGCTAGGTGTAACATGAGACCTTACGAATCCTCGGGAGGCAACCGAGTTAAAGGAAATGGACAGATTATTTGAACAAGATGCTGCCGTGGAGGCGAAATTTGGATGCATTGATGTGGTTGGATAAAGTACACTCACGCAATGAGACAGGGACGGAGTGGAAAGAGAAGGAAGAGTAAATAATCTTTGAGTGAAGGTTTCCTATGTAGTGGAGAGGCTAGCTATTTGAACGAGCGGTATGTCATTTCAGCCTAACCCTGACCTTTTTGACATTCTGCCAGGCATTAGGAACCATGAGAATTTCTCTTATGGTGGAGGCACAACACGTCCCAAGACATGGGCAAAATTTTCAACGGTATGCTTACCAAGGTTCAATGACGGCAAACAACGAGGAGAGGGCGAAATGAATATAGGGGTCAAAGATGGACAGCTTTGAAGACCAGATGCTGCAGTTCATAGGGGAAAATAGAAAGCTGTTGAACTTCCATGAACAAAAGTTTGCAGAATTGGAAGCTTCAAATACCAATTCTCAAATTTTTCAAACGACCACCAATGCCTCTCTCAAGAACCTGGAGACACAAATGAGACAGCGGCCACTGATCTGCAAAATCAAATTAAAAGTGTTTTGGTGTGCAGAAAGAAAAAGTCAAAAGGCACATGTGATCACATTTCTGAGAAGTGGGAAAGAATTAGAAGGAAGAGTGGAGAAGATGAGGCAACAAGGGAGAAGGAAGCTGAAAATCTTGAAACAATGGAGAAAAAAAAGGAAGAAGGGCGACAACAAGAAGAAAGAAGGAAGCGAAGAAAGCACAGAACTCTATACTGCGGTCCCATTCAACGAGAGGCTATGAAGTCAAGAATAGAGGAAGCGATTCGCAAGGTTTTGAAAACTTTCGAAGTTGGAAATAAGCGCCATTCAGAAGTGGTAACTCAAATGCCACTTTATGCCAAATTTACGAGTACAGCGAAAGAAAGATTGCAGAGGAAGAGTGAGAATCTGTGCCTTGCAGTCATGAGTGATAAAGAAGAATTTACGAGGAAAGTGAGACCGGGGAAGTTCTGATTCTTGCACCATTGAAAGTTTGAAATTCAAAAGGCTCTTTGTGACTCCGATTGCAGTATAAACTTAATGCCATTGCTCTGTTCTGAAATTAAGTTTGGGGGCTTACTCCACTATTGTTACTCTTCAAATGGCGAGATAAACGATAGTGAGAAACTGGTCATTGAAGGCGTGCTTATTAAGGTGGGGAAATTTGTTTTGTCGGCTTTATCATCTGGACATTGAGATTCACAAGTCCCTCTCCTTTGCTAGGAAGGCCATTCTAGCAATTGGAGTACTGTAATAGATATACGAGAAGGGAGTTCTCTCACTCTAAGGGTTGGAGAAAAACTGGTGACTTAAATTAACAAGTTTGAAGAATTTAGACACGAGATAGGAAGATTACAAGTTAGTAGATGATGTCTATCTCGTAACTCAGTGTTGTTATGGATTGCCGTACTCGACTTCTATCAATGAAAATGGAATGAATTTCCGGTATCTTGAAGGTGTGAGTACGATTTTCCACTTTATCGGTTACTCTACCGAAAAAGTGATGAGTGCCAACAAAGCGAGAAATTGACAATGGAGATAAAAATGAAGAAGGAATTTCATCAGAGACCCGGTCATTAGAAAGGGTTAGTTTTAAAGGATTCTTGATTAGATTGCCACGGTAAGTGAGAGCTAAAATCAACAAAATTTATAACTCTTGCCCCAGTTCCTACTGCCGTAGTCAAACTCTTTGCAGTATAGTGGTTAAATTCGAACACGGGGATGGGTTTTCATCCTAGAAATGGTTTGCATCGATTTTGCGAGTAAGAGCTTTCTATTTGGACTCTTTGGATTTGTGTTTAAAGCGGGCAGAGTAGTTTGAAAAACTAATAATTGTAAAGCGAAATTTAAGTGTGAAAAAGTTAACTTTGAAGATTTGGGTTACTAACTTGGCAAGTTAGGGCAAACAAGTGTCCTCGGGTTTTATCCTCGCGTTATGACATGCAACATATAGTCCATGGCATATGGGATCTATATTTAATAGCAAACCTCACCATGAAACATCTCTATTTGAGTCAATACGGTAGCATACGATTATGGCCCCTTTTAGTTTAAAACCCCTAACATTCATTATCATTTCGAGAGGCTCGTAAAGACCGTCCCAAAGGCAGCCAGTGCATCTCTCACTTGTGCTTGTATCTAACATGGAAGTATTGGCGAAAAGCAAATAGAGTAAATGTTATTTAACCCTAATTTGAAGAACCTAACATGTAAATATTATCTCGGAGGCTCGTAAGACCATCTAAGAATCAGTGCTTCTCTCACGAATATACAGCGGATCCTAAAGCATGGAAGTATTAGCGGAAATCGATAACATTGATGTTATGCGACCATGTTTTGAGAATATAAAGGGCCATAATTACAATGCACTGGCTTTTAATACGAGGACAACATGCATATGCCCCACCACCAAGCTAGCTTCCTTCCTCTTCAAGGAGGCTTGGCCAAGCATCTCTTAAGAGTTGTCATCCTCGAAGGTGTGGTAGCGGCTGGAAAGGGAAGAGAAAGAAAGAAGAAGAGAGAGAAAAAGAAATGAAAACAAAACCCTAAAATAAAAGACTTTATTTACAAAACTTACAAATATCTTCTCCTGATTGTTTGCTCACTCCAATTGTCCTCCTTTCTTACAAAACAAGAGGGGTTTATATAGACCTCCTCAAGGTATGAAAATACAAAAACCTATGGAATGGCTAAGTTAAGGATAATAGAGTAATACACCAAGTTTGGAGGCGGTTTTGGCAGTAGTACAAAACATGGCCCAGACGTCAATTTATGAGGTGAGAATTTGGCTAACTAGCGAATCAGCAGTCTAAGCGAAAACAAAAATTTCGCTAGGGTGGGCAATTTAGCTGTGAAATTTAAACTAGAAAACCATAATTATTGTGAAGCAAATCAAAGTTTTTTAAGCTAAAAATGGTGCCTACTTGGCTTGATGTGTTCTAGCGAAAATTTAGTGTTTCGTAGTTTGAAATTTTAAGCTAGGTTGCGAATTTTCATAAATCTAGCGAATTTGTGACTCTAGCGAAAATCCTGCGTTGATTCTTATTTTGCATTACCTCACATCCTTCAAATTGCATTGAATTTTCTTCATTTTGCCTTGGTTTTCTACGTGAATCTTAGAAATTTGGTTGATGGTGAGACTTGAATTCAACTTCATGATTCATGTTGATTCGAGATTGAACTCCAAAAGAGTGTGCAAGCCTCTGAAAACAACCAAAAATGCCTCCCAAATGGCATAAGTGTTACTAGAGACAAACACTTCAATTGGTATAAATGACATGATTAATGCATAAAAAGCACTCAAAACCTATCTAATATAGGGTTCAAAAATTGCACTTTTGGGCATTAATCCAGTTCTTAAATCATACGAGTATGTGCTTACTTGGAGCTACCAAAGTAAGCCGGTGATTATCTCTGTAGACTTAGTGATCTTGAAGAAACGAAGTTGTTGAGAATTTGAAGGGTGTCGGGGAATTCAGTTGCTTGGTCCATAGATGAATTAAAGGGTGTCGATCCGTCAATATGTATGCACAAAATGTTGAGTGGAGGAAAATGCAAAACCATCATTGAACATCAAGAAGGCCCGAACCCGAGTCATGAAAGAAGTAGTCGAAAGGAAGTGCTCGAATGGTTGAATCTTTGGTTTTATATATACGTCTCGAAGACAGTCCTTGGGATTGCCCGATCATGTGGTTCCAAAAAAAAGGTGGGTTCAACGTGATGCAGGAAATGAAAAAAATGAGTTAATTCCAACAAGAGCGTGCCGGGATGGAGAGTATGTATCGATTGGGAGTGGGTCTTACGGCAACCCGGGAAAGATGTTTCCATTGCCTTTCATTGATAAAATGTTGGACCAGGTTAACGAGGACACCCTCATTTGTTTCTTGGATGGAACATTCGGCTACAATCGGTGCTATTACTTTGAGGACCGGGAAAACCACATTCCACATGCCCTTATGGCACCTTTGCCTTAGGAAGGATGCCATTTGGTTGTCACAATGCCCTGCTACTTTGGAAGGTGTTATGATGTCCATGTTCTCGGTTGGTTGAGGAGGTTATGGAGATTTTTTATGGATAGCTTCACGGTATATGGATCGGTTTGAGCATTGTCTAAACAACTTTGGAAACATTGCTTAAAAGATCTGCGAGGACAAGCAATAGCCTTAAACTGGGAAAAGTGCCATTTCATGGTAACAGAAGGTATTGTTCTTGGTCATAAAATTTCTACTATGGGACTAGAAGTGGACCAATCAAAGGTTTCGATTATCAAGACTCTTGCACCACCCACAACAGTAAAAGGGATAAGGAGTTTCTTGGGGCATGCTGGATTCTATAGGAGATTCATCAAAGACTTCTCAAAAATAGCCAGACCATTATGCAGATTACTGGAGAAAGACACAAGTTTAGTTTGATGACTCTGGAAGTAAGGCGGCCTTTGAAGAAATCAAGATCGAGTTAGTTCCAAGCACCAATGTGTTTGCAGAATGGGGATGAGGATTGAAATAATGTGTGATGCCGGTGATTTCGCAATGGGAGCTATATTAGGGCAAAGAAAAGAAAATTCGAGCCATATACTATGCTAGCGGAGACTTCAATGAAGCCAGAAAACTATTTAACTGCGAAAGGAGATGCTAGCCATAGTTTTTGCTTGTGAGAAATTTAGGCCATACATTTTGGGGATCCCCATATTATCATTCCTTGACCATGCCCAACAATCAAATATCTGATGTCGAAAAGGCCAAACCAAAGGCCGATAAAGGTGGAATTGTTGTTACTCTGAGTTTGATACGGTAATTAAAGATAGAAGGTTGTGACAATGTGATTGTCACGTGATTCAGTCGACCGATTCTTGAATCAGACGATTTCGAGTGCGAAACCATATCTTTGGGACTTCCTTACTTTTTTTCAGGCTGAACCTCTCTGTGAACAGCCTGTGATTTTAGTAACCAACAATCATTTACATTTACAAATGAACTACCAGGAATGGTATCCATTAAAATTTATACATATTTACTAAGTCCCATTTAAGTGCAAATACATACATATACATATCTAATACGAGCATCGGAGATCACGGAGCAGTCTTTGGTGAGCACCTATCTTTGAGATGGCCCGTACTGCTGGTGTGGAATGTCCTGTCCTCTTTCCTCCTCTTCAGTACCTACACGGATTGAAAACCCGTGCTAAGCTTTACGCTTAAGTGGGGTATATAGACGATAACGACCAATATGACTAATTGCCGTCCTTATCTTTTTACATTTGCTTTTACTTATGCATATAGCGAAGCCATTCTTATGTGACTTCTTTCTCCTCATAATATTATACATGTAGATTTTATTCTTTCGGATTCATATCATTATCTTGTTTATATTGCTTCCACTGTGTCATGTCTTTTCTGAGGTTGTAACTCATATCTACTACATGTATATCGAGATCAATTCATATTCAAAGTAACTTATACGCATCTGATAGCGATTCGGAACAAATCCAAGTCATATCAATTTCATACAAGGTCAAATCAGACTAATACCAATACATTTTAGACTCTTATCACTATCACGGCCGAAGCCATTAACCAACTCCCTTTAGCAATTACGTTTCATGATCTGGGATGCCCGTTAAATCCTTTAGTTTTCGTTTTATTAAACTTTCATTTTCAAAAGTGTCGCGACCCGAATCCCCTACTTGACCCGGTTGGCGGATCCAAGCTGGAGCCCGGTTTACTCCGACGGTTTCAATCAAATCATTTATTTCGTCTTATTAAAATTTTCTTTTCAAAAGTGTCGCGACCGAATCCCCGGCTTGACCGGTTGGCGGATCAGTTGGGCAGTTCACTCAGGCATTTTCAATTATCTTTCAAAACATTTATGTTTATTCCATTTTAGACTTTTGATTCTGACTTCTTTTCGGGCAATCCGCAAACACTTATAATTTCAAAAAGACCCTTAACATTTACATTCAACAAAATGCATTTACAAAATGATGCCTTTTACTGTAATAAAGTGTAATGTAAAGATACTTAAACATCTGATTTTTAATGTCATTTTTTGGCTTATCGGTTTGTGATTTCATATAGCTATGAAATCGACATTCACGGCAATTCAACGGGAATCCCCTTACATTTGTCATTACATTAGCAATGTGATTTCCACGGTTAAACGATGTGGTCACTTTGACTATAGAATTGACATTCATGACGATTCAGTTGTTGAATCCACATGCATTTATCATTCGATAGCCATGTGATCTCATTCCAATATCCCACCGTCTCACATACCATAGCTATAAATTCGAGCATTCACGGCAGATTGATTTGATGAATCACATGCATTTTGTCATTCAGCAATGTGATTTACCGCATTTAATAATTACGGTTACCTTCATGAAGCGAGGTCGGTTGGTGATCCGAGTCATGGTGAGTCGTTGATAGATTTCAAATCAATTTACTTTATCGATAATTTTGTATCGTTTTAATACATGCACACATGCATACGTGTGACAGACATTTCGAATAACAATCATTCAAATCAATATATATATACTTATATATATATATATATATATATATATATATATATATATTTTACAATTAGCATTCATAATCAATCACAATCGCATTTTGTCTTCATATTATTTATGTATGACAAACATTTCAAATAATAATCATTCAAATAATATATATAATAGCATTATATATATATATATTTCACAATTAGCATTCATAACCGATCATAATCACATTTCCAATTCCAATATCTTCGTATTATCTTTTCAAAGATATACTCAATCCTATGTACGCATTTCATATACTCTTTTGTATACCGTTTATATATAATTCCATGTACTCATTTATGTATACTCACATTCATGTATTCACTCATTATACTCATTCTATCGTTCATGTACATGCTCATTCATATTCTCATTTTAAATTATCTCGTTTCACATTTTATTATCATTTTACGGTTATATGTGATAATATTATATCTAAAGCAGCACATTATGTTTTCATGACATATTACCTCATATTTCACAATCATGTTTCAGTCGTTTACCATTTTCATTTCACTAATCATTTTCATGTTTCATATGAACACATCATTTTCATTTTCATTTCCTTGTTTTCCTTTCAGCCATATGGCACTTCATATTCTTGGCGTTATGATGGATGTGAATCCCACCTCTATTCATATATTCTTAATCCTACATGTATCTACTTTGCCAGGAAGTGGAATCAATCAATCGGATCATCAAACTAAAGTTATGGCATTTTCATTTTCCAACTAGTCGATTTACCGATTACCCTCCAGGACTGTTTGTATCACTCATTTTCCGGGATTCTTAACTTCCATGTTTTGACACTAGGTCCTTGTAATCATTTAATCTAAGGGTTCCTAGGGTTCTATTCCAACTGGAATCACCCAATTCGGAGCACCGGAACTCAAGTTAAGTCCGAAACAACCCGGACTTCTCTATGTTCAACACTGAAACCAGAATTTGGTTTGCACATGTTCCCACTTCGAGTGGATTTTTGGGCCAATTAGAGTCATAATTTGACGATGTCTTTTCTTTAATTTTTGTTTCCTTGAAATTCTATTTTCGTAGCCATGAATCACTTTCGTCCCGGATAAGAAATGGGCACAAGTTATGGCCAAAATGAAAACTGGTCAAGGCGGAAAACCAGAGCAGAGGTTGTACTAGTACATATCTAACAATGCGGGCTACAAGTTAGCCAATGACAGGGAACACAAGTTTGTATAGGTACAAGTTCAAATTGTACCCAATTCAGTCAAGTGCCGGAATGTGTATTTTCTCCTTTTCATGCACTTTTCCATCCCAAACGGCGTCTATGCTTCATACACATCAAAACCATTCCGTATCTATCTTATATTTCATTTTGCTTGATTCTTCTTTCAATACTTCTCTTATTTCAAAAAATCCTTTATGAATTACTCTCAAACCCACTCCAATATGGTTTATGATCCTTACACAACCCAATCATAAAGGTTGGATTGGGTTTGGTCTAAACCCTAACTCATTTACTTACAGATTTTAACCATGAATCCTTCCGAGGAAGGATTCCCTATTTTCTTGTACCATTTAGAGTTTGCTAACCACAATTTTCAATACATCTTTGGTTAGGATGAAATCTACTAAACCCTAAGTTTGGATTTGTAGTAACATTAACCAAATAAACAAGGATCCATGCAAGAATAAATTACCATACTCAAGGTTAGTAGTTCCATTTTCTTTTGCTTGAGCTCCTCCTATCGCCTATTCTTCCTCTTCTTCCTCTTCCTCTTCTTCTCCTTCTCCCCTTCTTCTCTCTTCATTCTAGTTTTGGTTCTCCAAATGAGACCAAATTAGTGCCCAAATCCCTTTTTTAAGGTTCAGTATGTTGGCCAAATTAAAGCTCATTTTTGCTTTTCTAAGTTTCAATTGCATCTTGATTCCCTGATTCTCTTATTTCTATTCCATCTTTTTCTTTAATTTACTTAAATCCCACCTTCTTCTATTTACATTTCATTTTCTCAAATTCATATTGGCATATATATTTATGGTTTATGCCTTTCATATCTCAAGTGGTAAATGACTAATTTACCTTGGCTATGATAAAATTCCGGGTCTATAGTTTGTCGAAAATTCCTGGCAGCTTTAATATACCCTAAACAAGTCCTTTGCTAGGGTATATTTCGAGGAATATTCTGATGATAGCTGATCGCATCGGAGTAGAAAAGCAGCGAAGAGGAGGAGGCGGGACTAGCAGGAGAACTTCCCGGATGAGCAAGCTGTTTCAATTGTCATTCCAACTTCCATGAGTATCTTGATATAAGTGAATTACTTGGCTTGTGGAATAAATTCCTCGGGTCTATTCTGAAAAGCTCGAGGACCGACGGCCCGGTACTACATACAGGATGACCCACTTTGCTATTTGAGTGCGACATGATTATAAGAAGATGTGTGCGGAAGGTAGTTTCAATAAATTGTGAATGAATGCCATACATCACCATATGGGTTATTTCTCAGGAGAAAGAACGACTCATAAGATACTCAATCGGGATTTTATTGGCCCGTCTCTCTTGAAATGCCCAGAATGGGTCAAATTATGTGATAGATTCCAAAAGATTGGAAATATCAGCAGTAGAAATGAAATGCCCCTATGAGGCATATTGGTGATGCAAATTTTTTATGTATGGGGGATAGATTTTATGGGACCCTTCCCACCATCATTTGGACACTTGTATATACTGCTAGTAGTGGATTATGTTTCCAAATGGGTGGAAGTAGTAGCTTGTCCAAGGAATGACGCTAACACAGTTGTGAGTTTCTTGCAAAAGAACATTTTGAGTAGATTCGGAACACCCAGGACTATCATCAGTGACGGGGGAATGCACTTTGCAAACAAAATATTTGCAAAGCTCATGAGCAAGTATGGGATCGAGCATATAATGGGCAGCTTATGCCCCGGACTAATGGACAGCGAAATTTCCAATAGGGAGATTAAAGGATCTGGGAAAAGGCGTAAGTTGAAACATGAAAGATTGGTCTTCCCAAACTCGATGATGCACTTTGGGCTTACGGGGCGCATTCAAAACCCCCATTGGGGATGTCCCCATACAGAGTGGTCTTTGTGACCATGTAATCTCCCTCTTGTTTGGAATACAAGCCATGTGGGCCTTGAGGCGAACCGATTTCAAAATTGCAAGGAAGAGGGTGCTCCCGATTGAATGAACTAAAGGAACTAAGGAGCGCTTTATATTAATGCTAGAATATACAAGGATAAGACAGAAATGGCATGATCAAGGATTACGAGGAAAGAGTTCAGAAGCGGGGATCAAGTTACGCTATTTAACTCCAGTTAAGATTATTTCGGGAAGTTGAAATCAAATGGAGTGGACCATATACGGTGGTGTCGAATGCGCCTTTGGAGCGGTAACACTTTCGGGAGCGATCTTTTGGGGAAGAATTCAAGGTTAATGGTCAAAGACTGAAGCACTATCTCAGCAGGGAGAAAGAAAAGGAAGAACTTCAGCTGGTGAATCGAGAGAGAGAATGCTTAAGCGATGAAGTCGACTAAGGACTCAAGCAGGCGACTCATTGGGATGACCCATATAGATTTTTGCTTCTTTATATAGACTTTGAAATTTTTTTAAATTACTCGTTTTGAATTTTTTTAGTTCTAGTCATGATTTGTTAGGAATTGCTAGGTTAGTATTTGATTAATTTGATCCTTTTTGAAATTATTAGAGTATGCCGATGCAGAATCGAATAAGCTCGGAGTGAGGGAAGGAACAAACTGGGATGAGCCTCGACACTTTACGGAAAGGCGGCTTGAAAAGAATTGCTCTTCTCTCTACATAAATTATGTGAAAATTGAATAGAATACATGTTTGAATTATTGTGTGGGAATGATTTAATGGATGCTAAGAATGTGCAAATTAATAAGAAGTGAAAAGGCATGCGATAAATCCAAATTTAGGGCAAAAGTGTAGACTAAGTGCGACCGAAATTTATGTCGTGACAGAAATTGAGGTCGCAACTTAGTCAGTATTGAAGGAAGAACAAGGGCACAGGTCACGACCAAAAGTTATGTCGCGACAGAAATTGAGGTCGCGACAACTCAAAAAAGTCATGAATTTACTTGTTGACGGGAGAAGAAATGCTAGATGTCATAGCAGTGACCGGTGTCCTCTGAACTTACTTATGTCGTGACAAACAACATTAAGTCGCGACATAAGAGAAAAGTGTGCCAGCTGGGCAACTTTTAAATTAGCCCTAAATTTAATGACAGCACACAATTGCAGCATGAAATTTAAGTCACGACAAGCACAATTAAATGAAGTAATAAAAGAGCCTGATAATGATTGAATAGCGAAAAGTTGAAATTCCCTCACTTTTGTCTCCTTCCTTCCTTGAAGCAAATACAACTCTTCATCTTCGCCAACTCTCTAGTTTTCAATTCTTGCAAACCTTAGATCCAAGATTCTTCCTAAAAACCGTCACGATTTCTCAAATGGCCGGGTGCTGTCCTCATCCCAAATGCGAGCGAAATCATGGAAGGTATACTTTCGGCCGAAGAAGAGTTCATCGGAACCAACAAGGAGAACACCGTCGGAACAACCAGAAGTTCAACCAGTTTCCAAGCAACAGAGAAAAAGGGGAAAAGACAAGCAGCAAGAAGGAGAGGAAGATGAATTCTTATCAGAAGAAGCTTTCTCCATCTGGAAGAAGTACTATGCTGGTAAGGGATTTGTTGGAGAAAGAGGTTTCAGCGAACCCATATCCCCTTTAAAGGAACTAATAGAACAAAGAGGTTGGGGAAACTTATGCAAGCATCAAAAGTGCGAGATCTGGTAGTTCGAGAGTTCTACTCCCAACACGGGTGGGGAGAAAGGATAACTCTGTTTATGTCAGAGGAGTTTGGGTGCCGTATGGAGCGGAAACCATCAATGAAATGTACGGAATGGAGGGGCAGAAGCATGGATCCAAATACAAGAAGATAGTAGACAACTAACCGTGAGAAGATTACAAGGAAGTTGACAGACGGTAAAGTGAAATAAATTCGAGGAAGGGAGAGCAAAAGACCATAAACGGGGAGATTTGTGAAGAGGCAAATGTATGGTTTTATTTCTGGCCTGTATGGATTGAACGGCATGTACGCGTGCGGGAACAAGAAGCAATCATTCTCTATGCCATGCTGAAGGGGTACAAGCTTAATGCTGGAGCAGTCATTGAAAACTCAATAATGAGATAGTAGGGAATAAAGGGGTTTGATCCTCGCCCGGCGACTATCATAAAAATTTATGTCGGAATTTGGTGTGAAGGGAACTTGGGAAGAAGAAGAAGAGTGCCCCAAGGTTTCACCACTAACCCTGACGGGAGTAAGCAAGGGACCTAGAAATCAAAAGAAAAAGGGGGTTTTAATAGAAGCAGATTCAAGAGAAGAAAATGAGAATGTAAGACAAGAAGAGGACACCCTTCTGGTCACAGATAAAGAAGAAGAAGACCCAGAAGCACATCCAGAAGGGAACACCTTTATGTTTGCAGAGGACAGAGAACAAGATGATAGAAGCCCTGTAAATTTCTCAACCCCAGCCGGCTCTCCTTCTATCGAGGAGCAAGTTTGGAGAACTGTGAAAGCTCTATGGGAGCTCAGAGGAATAATCAAATAATGGAGATGCTCAGTTCCATGCAGAAGAGCATGGAAGAAAGAGAAAGGGAATGGAACATCCAACAAAAATTCAGAGAGGAAGTGTATGAATTAGAATTGAAAAGAAGAGATCAGCAATGGGAAGAAGAAATGAACAGAAGGGAAGAGCAGATGAAGGAGATCATGGAGCATCAAGAAGAAAAATTCAAGAAAGAAATGGAGGAAAGAGATCACGATCTACTGAAGAAGTTGAAGCTGAGCCATGAGTCATTTTACAACAATCAGTATGATCGTGATTCTCAACTCCTAACACTCATAAAGAAAGGGACTCGGATCGGGAAGCCCCGAAGTAAGGCGAGATCAAAGTTCAGATTCCTATACATGTCAATATTTTGAATTCGAGAATAGGATGAAGGAAAGAGATCCAAAATTTGGATGACAAAGATGCCTTCAAAGAAAATTAAGCTTGAAAATTTGGATTTGATCAGCAATAATCTTTCCAAATTTTTTTAGAAGTCATGGCAATACAATGAACACATTGGAAAAAGACAAGATGATCTGAACAAAAAGGTTGATCTCACCAATGAATTAATCCTTGAAGAACAGATAGAGAGGGAGAATGACAAGAAGAAGAAGAGAACTGAAATGAAGTTTCCCAAATTCAACCCTAATTTGGCTACCCTCGATCTGGATCCTCCCAACATCTTTGCTCCTCCCTCAAAAAGAAAAAAATAGATCTTCACGTTGGTTGTCCATGCTCTTCCTCCTTCCAGCTGTTATTCTCGACTTTTGCACAATCATGAATAAAATAAGAAAATTTGTTGAAGTTGTTTGAATTAGATTGTGTTACTTTTTGCTTTAATTGTTAAGAAGAATAGCAGTAGGAATTAAATTTCGGGAATGAAAATCTTGACATATCGTAATCGAGGCTAGTTGAAGTAGTTTGATTAGAAGATGAAGTGAAACCTGAATAATTGCGGAATAAGAGCGAGAATGACATATAATTGAATTGAAACACAAATTGCATAGTACTTGAATTTAGCTAATGAGTCAAGATAAAGGAAAGTTATCTGATTGAAGGAGCAAAATATATTTTGAATTTGAAGTATAAGCAGTAAGCGAAAGAACACAGTGAACCTTAGATCATATAACTCCTCGTCAAGCGAAGTGAGTCAAGGACATCCTTAGGGTTAGTCACCGATTAATCAAACAAATTCTAGAACTTGTTAGATTGTGATCAGGAAAAATCCTAGGTGATACAATTAGCAATGATGCAGGCCATCCTTGGCAGCTTGAGCCATTCTAGCCACCCTTATTTATATGTACATACCCCAGTTTAAATTTGAGCAAAACAATCATATCTTCCAAACAAGCCATTAAAATCCCAAGCCATCCTAGATAATTAATCCTCTAGTAAGAACCTCGATTATCGAATTCAAAGAAAGGAGGAAGAGATAAAGTTTGGGGGGTATATTTTTTGGAGAACTAAGGAGAAATACAAAAAAGAATTGAAAGAGAGAAAGATCTAAAGCGGAGGGATACAACGAGAAGGAAATCTTAAAGGAAGAAGTTTTGTCTTGTGGCCTAACTCTCTTGAACAATTAAGTTTTTAGGGGTGTTTCAACAGCTAGTACCTAATGCCAGCTGGTGTGAAAGACAGGGCTACTAACCCCGAAGTTAGTTAAAGGTGTTGAAAGCCTAAAAGACGAGAACATTTACCTTATTTGAAGGGTGGCGAGAAAAAGTTCCAAATTGAGAAGTACAAATGAGAAATGGGAACGAACAGTGCAAGCGAAGAAATCAGAAGATACCCCAAGAATGAAGTTGGGGGAATCAATTAAAGAAGTTGCAAGGAAAGAAGGGCGCAGTTAATTAAAGGAGAAAGAGTGCAGGTAATCTTAACCACAAAGGGTTCCATCCATCCTACCGCATGACCCCTGAAGCTTGACATTACAAGGCACGAGAAAGACTGATTGATCTTGAAGGTTGGAGTACCTACATTAGTGGAGATCGATATGAACAAATGAAGCATATGAATTTGAAAAATCTTGAAAAGATCCAAAGCGTGAAGGACCTCGGAGGTTAGCCGACTCACTAAGAAAGAGGAAGAATACCAACCTACTTTTCGCGGGATCAGCCCGTCTCTTGTTTATAAAATAAATTCAACAATTTAGTTTTGTACACGGATTGAGTAATGACTAACCTTAAATACGGACTTGAAAGTTTAGATATCTGAGAAAGAATGTAATTCTAGTCTTTCAATTAAAATTGGTTGCAAGCGCAAACAATATAGAAAAATGTCCTTTTGTTTGAGGACAAACAAATGCTGCTTTTCTTTGCTTGGGGGACAAGCAAAATTTAGGATTTAAGGAGAGTTTGATGAGCTTAAAGTCATCGTTTCAGTCCGTTTTACGATTGATTTCTATCTAAAAAAGACTGATTTATGTGCGAAAATGTTGAATAACTCACGCAAAGCGCTGTACGTGGGGAAATTCAAGAGAAGAATATTGCGAGTAAAAGGAGCGGCGGGTGAGCAAGAATGACCTATTTGGCTGAATGATGTTACAACGGGAGAAATGCACGAGGAAGAAAGGACTGTTTGTAGCGGCTTTGCTGGCGGTGATGAAGAATTATCAAGGTTGCAATACAAAACTCCGGTCGCGACATAAGGGCAGGCGAGAGGGGCGGAGCGTGCGGTCATAACAAAAACTCCGATTCGGGCAACCATAAATTAATGAAGAAACGAGATATGATGTCGCAACACAATTTCGGTCGTGAATTGAAGGCGAGCGTGGAGCATGAAGGTCGTGGCACGAATAGAAGTAAGCGACATAAGATTTTCAAGGCGAACATAAGTCGCGACAAGTGAATTAAGCGACATCAACGAATCGAGAGAGGTCGCGACGTCATTCAGCGGTCGGCGACATCGATTACCAAACGAAGGTTCGCGTCATTCCAGCGATCGCGACATCAGTTGCGAAGGAGAACATGGTTGCGGCGTCATTGATTAGTGGCGACATCGATTGCAAAAGAAAGAAGGTCGCGACGTCATTCAGTGGTCGCGACATCAGTTGCAAAGAACCAAGGTAGCGACATCATTGATGGTATGACATCGATTCTAAGAACTAAAGGTCGCGACATCGACCGATTAATTGGCGACATGGTGCAAACGAAGGTCGCGATGTCATTCAGTGGTCGCGACATCAGTTGCAAAGAAAGAAGGTCGCGACGTCATTCATTGGTCGCGACATCAGTTGCAAAGAACTAAGGTCGCGACATCATTCAGTGGTCGCGACATCAGATGCAAAGAACAGATTCGCTGACGTCATTGGTGGTGCGACATCAACAGTCGAGAAGAAGATTAGGTAGTCATTCAGCGGTCCGACATCAATTACGAGGAAGAAGGTGAAGCGTCATTTTGGCGATTAGTGACATGGATCCAAGGGATGCTAAAGGCAGAGTCGCGACCAAATAAAGGAAGCCCCCGCAGCGGCGTGGATTGAGACAGCGAGGTCACGACAAAGAATCGAGGTCGCGACATTAACTACCAAATGGGCCAGTTAATCTGAAATCCACAAGGAGATGCATCGAAGTTAGGGCCCGAGGAACCATATAAATGCGGTACTACTTGAAGGAAAGTAGCTCTCGACTCAAGAGATGCAGGTAGGTAGAGGCTCTTGTATTTTAATTTTCTTTTCTTTATTTTGTTTTTTTTAGATTAGTTAGTTATTTTGTTCAAATTTGGATCTGGACTTTAGCTGTTAAAGTAGAAGCTGAATGCAGAATTCTATTTCTTTCAAATTCTTGCACAGGTGTACGAATTCAGACAAATTTTGGAATTGATTTCGGTTCAATTACGAGTGGTGTTCTTGATCAGCACGCCATTGTAGGGTGTAATCTTGTGATTTAGAAACCCAGCTTCCATTTAATAGACTCTGTTGTCAGAAATTATCTTTCCTGCAGAAATTTATGGAGCTTCGTGAACTATCGGTTTGTAAATCTACTTTTCTTGGTTTTGGTATTACGTAATTGATCCCATTGTAAAGCGTCTTATACCCGCAATAGGATTGTCTCTCATTTATACGATTTCGGGAGGCCTACGGTGACACGAGGCAATCCTGAGAGTGATGAACAATTTCTGAAAGGTATACGAATCTGATAATGGTGATCTAATGAGCTCTGTGAATTTAAATCGATAAATCCTCTTCTCACTGGAAATCGAGAATGAGTTGAATGACTTATCCATTTAAACAAGCGGAGGTCACCTCGATTCGAATAGTAAGTCAATCCGTGTTAGCAAGAAGTCTAATCAAGGAAAGGATGAAGCTGTTCCAATTTTGAACAATCAAGTATCAACTACTTCCACATATTAAAACTAATTAAATCGTTCAGAATTTGAGCGCGAAAAACTACTAAAGCTGAACAACTGAATTAAAAGTAGTTAGTCTCGTCTGAACAGGAGGGCTAAGACGACTGGCCCGATGGCAGTACAGTGAGAGATAACACCTCACAGCTCATGTTTTGAAATTCATCTATAGTCATAAAAGCAATCAAATCTATCTAAATAATGTTTGCAATAGCGATCATTTTCAATGTTCCCTTTAAAAGATAATTGTTCAGTCTGAATTTGTTATTTTTGAATTTTCAGTTTTAATTCATTTTGTTATTAATTCACATATCTTAGGCTTATTTTACATTTCAAGGTTTGCAAAGCTGATTCGATTACTTCTCGAGTCGAATAGTATAGAGTTTGAGTAGTCGGGAGTGGTGATTGAGAATTCTTGAGATCTCTGTGGGATCGATATCTGGACTTAAATCCAATTTACTACTTGTTAGAGCGTACACTTGCGGCATCTGGATCGAGAAACCGAGAAAGAAAATGGTTACTCTTAAGAAAACCGCTTTTAATCAGTATAATAGATACGGAACACAACAAACAAGTTTCATGGCATTATTGCTGGGGATTAGATAATAGTCCTTTGGTGATAACGTCACAAATTTGTATAGGTGTTTTGATCCATCATCATCATCATGAAAGAAAGAGGTGAACAGAAGCCATGGATTTTCTAAGTTATGTAGCAGAGACCTCTAAGGCATGGGATAAGCCCAACCCCAGGGAAGCAGAAAGATTGAGGCCTGCATCCAATTCAAGGGGAGGGATGTACTCACTCCCAGAAGACATGGAATTGAAGGCGAAGCTATCCGCCTTGGCTAAGATGGTGGAAGAACTGGAAGGAAAAAGATTACATGAGGCCCAGACAATGACTGAAGTCCCTCTACAGGCTAAGCTATGCTTCATTTGTCAATCAACTGAGCATGTGGGTAAGCAATGTCCTACTATTCCAGCAGTAAGAGAGATGTTCCCTGATCAGGCTAATTTTGTTGGTCAAAGAAAACCTCCACCCAATGCCCCATATAGCAATACATATAATCCCAATTGGAGGAATCACCCTAATCTCTCTAGAAGCTAAATCCCCCTGCTTATATGCTAGTGCCCGTGTGACAATTTGGTTCCCCCCATCTCAACCCATGACCACCACCAGCCTCATCTCTAGGTTGAACAAGCTATTGTAAATAGAGCAAGGTGGTAGGTGAGTTTATTGGAAAGAGGAAAAGAGAGTCAATGTGAAATTGGCCTAGAGAATTGATACTATGGAAAGCACCCTGAACAAAAAGATAGATGGGCTCCAAAGTGATCTCAATCAGAAAATAGATAATCTGCAGTATTCCATCACTAGGATTACCAATCTGTTGGAGGTACAGGAGAAAGGAAGATTCCCTGCCCAAACTCAGCCCAATTCGAGGGGAGTCCATGAAATAGGTTCTGCCAGCAACCCAAGAATGGATGAAGTAAAGGCCATCATCACTTTGAGAAGTGGTAAACAAGTTGATAAACCAGTGCCTAAACCTGCTGAAGAGACCATAGAAGAAAAGGAAGTTGAGCCTGAGAGAATAATAATCAAAGAAGATTCAATGAAGTAAAACCATAGCCCCCTCGGGTTTCCTCGAAACCTTGCAAGGCGAAAAAATCACAAACCAAGCCCGAAATTTTGGAGGTGCTGAAGCGAGTGAGGTGAATATCCCGCAGCATGGTCGCGGTCCCGACATATGCAAAGTTTTTGAAGGACACGTGCACAGTCAAAACAGGGGTTGGGCGTGACAAAGCCTTCCTAGCAGTATGCTTGGTGCCATCATTCGAAGCGAGACCCAGTGAAATACAGGATCCGAGGATCCCAGCCATTTCAGTTAACATCGGAGGAACTTGTATAGATAAAGCACTGCTGGATTTAGGAGCCAGTGTCAACCTTCTGCCTTACTCGGTATACAAGCAGTTAGGTTTGGGGGAGCTGAAGCCTACCAACATCACTCTATCCTTAGCTGATCGATCGGTAAAAATTCCTAAGGGCATAGTTGAGGATGTTTTGGTGAAGGTGGATAAATTTTATTATCCGGTGGACTTCGTAGTTCTTGATACGGAGCCGGTGGCAGGGGGCACTAACCAAGTGCTTATCAAACTTAGGAGGCCATTTTTGGCCACATCTAATGCCATAATCAATTGACGGAATGGAGTCATGCAACTTGCAACTGACGATATGACTTTGGGCTTAATATCTTCCACTGAGCATGACTTCATCGTGAAGGGCGGGAAGCGAATTGATAAAGATCGGTGGCAGTTGATGAAGAGAATTAAGCGCATCGATCCTCCTCCAGCACCGCGATTCCCCGGCACCACCGAAGAGCGAGTGCAAAAGCAGAGAAAAAAAAAAAACTCAACTCTCTTTGTAGCTCACCTCACAGCAGACATGGAGGGACTTCTCCTCCTTGATCCACCATGAACCTGAAGGGCTACCTGAGTGAAGCAGACTCTCCTCTAGCTTCATCAGTAGCTTCTCAGTTTCCCCCACTTTTTGTTTTGATTTTCCTATTTTATTTTATTTTATTTCGATTTATTTAGTTTTTCTCATTAGATTTTCTCTAATTTTAAGTTAATCTTTGTTTCTAGTTTATTTTTCATTTTTTTGTGTTTTTTTTAATTTTTCCTGTGTTATTTTTGTAGTTTTTGTCAAATTTTTGAAGGAGAGGATGTAGGATACAAGAAGAAAAAAAAGCTAGAAAATCAGTTTCGCGGAAGGGTGTGAAATTTTTGCAATCTGAAATTTTAAGCACAGTGCAATTTTCGCGCGAGCGATCCCATTTTGTTTCACCCATAACTTTCTCTATTCGAACTCAGTTTTGGGTAATTTTGGTATCGTTGGAAGATTAAGAGTGTAGAATCAAATGTATCCAAAAGAACACTTTTAAGAGTATTATAAGAATTATAGTCAAAATTCTCAAACTGGTCTTTTCCTCTCTTTCTTCTCCTAACTTGTTCCATTTTGAAGCCCAAGGCGAGTGAATAAGGTGTCGGTGGAAAGCTTGCGAGAGTCTCCTATACTTGAAAGATTTTATCTCATAAGGAGGTAACACTTCCTTCTCTAACTTTTAATCAAGCTTATTCTGAACCATTGTGACATTTGGTTGGGGGGAGAGTTAGCGAAGGAAGTGGCATTTATTTATGTTTTTATTACTATTTTGAGTAAGCCCATTTTGTATATTCAGTGGCTTGCTGGTTTTCCTTTTTGTGAAGTTGTTATACTATACAACTTACTTTTTCAATTCAAATTGCACCACACCCATTTTTTGTGGTTTTACTTTAACACGCAAGTTGGAAAATTGGCTCTTGTCCAATTCTATTGATGTTAGATTGGTTCCATGCACGGTTGAGTGGATGATTAGTTGAATTCTTGTTGTTTGACCTTTTCTTCCTCTAGCTAACCACTATGCACATTAGGTGTGTGATAAGTTGAAAAAGCGCACAGCCTCACATGCCTTACTAGAGCCTATCTAGTTTCGTTTGACTACCTTTAATGAGTTAGGACCCCCGTGAAAAGAAGGCCAATGAGTCTTCCAAAATAAAAAAGAAAAGAAAAACAAAGAAAAAGAAAGAAAGAAAGAAGAGAGAAAAATTGCAGCGCTTTGCCTTGAAACCCGGCGAGGGTCCGAGAGTATATAGCGAGAATCTTTAAAGCACGGTGCCTTTTAAGCCCGACTGGTTGGGAGCCTGGAAGCTTAGTGCTCCATTACATGGGTGGATGGGTGAGATTGAGCGAGTTGTAGGTGTTGGAGTCTCGAAATCGTTCAAAGTCCGGGGTAAAACCTGAAGAGTTTGTGGTTGAAAGATCCTTATGGTTTGATGCCCTAAGCCTTAATTGGTTGGGAGTCATTGGTGGATCCCCATTACATGGACTTTGGTGAGGTCGATTCCTCATCATTGCACCCCTACAACACAAAAAGAATTGTGGAATAAGAGTATATCCTAATCTATTTATGCCAGTTAGTGTCCTAGGTTAGGGCAATAGTTTGGTTGGGGGGAGAGTGCAGTTTGGCAGTTTATTGTTGAAAACTACTCATACAAACACTTAGATTTTGGTGAAATTCTAGGTTGATTCTCTAGAGAAGGAAATTCTTTTGATATTGAATTTTGTATGGCATCCATTCTCTCGTGATGGTTATTGGGCAAGGGTGGGTTTCAGTGATTCTCATCGAGGGTTAGGCATTACTCATTCACAACCTTTTTGTGAACATCATTTTGTTATCGTTTTGTATGCTCGCTCTTTCTTTCTTTCTTTCATTGCTAAGGGAGAGCAATGTATCGGTTGGGGGAAGTGATTAGTGCCCAAAAAGTGCTATTTTGAGCCCTCGTGATCTCGGCTGACGAAACAGACTGCGTTGTTAAATTCGTCTCGCGAAATCTAGTGACCTAGAAAAGTTTCGTCGAATTCTGAGACAATTGGAATATTTTACGATTTTCTGGGTAATAAGTCGTCAGTGACTTCAAGGACGAGATTTTTACAAAATCTCAGAAGTTAGGAAATGACTTGGGTTAAGTTCATTTAAAATAAAGTGAACTGAAAAGAAATAAATTGTTTCGGGGTAAAAACGGACTCGAATAAATCAATATCAACCATGTATTCAAAATGATAATAATGATAATAATAATAATAATAATAATAATATAATAATAATAATAATAATAATAATAATATTATTATTATAATAATAAAATTGAAAAAAAAAATCAAGTTAAAGGGGGGCAGAGAGAGGGCGTCGGGAGGGAGAGCGTGGGAGAGGGGGAATATTATTTTTATTTATTTTCTTAACCGCTGTTTCTCGGATCTACAAAAATCGGAATGCGAGGTTTTAAAGTCGGGACTGAAGGCAAGGTGATCTGTGACGAGAGCTACGGCGTGGACACAAAATCTTGAGTTTCATCAGAAACTCCCACGGGGTGGGAATTTTCCTACTTGTGTTATTTCTGGCTAAAGGCTGACCCCAATGGTTTGGAATTGGCTTAGACGCCCAGGTGAAGAACATGTTCGGTCCTCAAATTTTTGGACTAAAGTGTAGGAATTTTAGGAATTTTCGGGACTATTTTGGGCCGGTCGGTGAATTTCGGGGTACATTTTCGAGACAGTTCGAGTTTGAATTTTATTTGTTTTTAGGCAGTCATAGCCAATTTTTAGGACTATTTTAAGTGATCCGGACTGTGTGAGGTTGGTTTTGCTCCCGGGACTGATGTCTTCGGGTTTTGTGGTGTGTTTTGGTATCATAATATTCGGTGATGAACCGTGAAGGGACCAAGAGGTGTCATGTTTTATATGGGTCCGAGATTTGAGCCATTTTGTGTGTTATTACTAGAAAATGAATAACGTGAATAGTAACATGAATAGTGACACGAAATTATTTTTTTTGTGTGAAAATGTGTATGGTTGAGTGATTCAAAATGAATTGCTTGTGTTTGTTAATTAGCCCATGTGAGCTAATTTTGGTGTAATTGATTGTGAATTTGCATAACATGTTTTATGTGATTTAATTATGTTAATATATATGCATGTGAATATATTAGCATGAAATGTGTTCAAGGTGGCATCATGCATTCCATATGCACTGGGTAACCTAGAAATTAGGTGTGAGTGCATAGTTGAGATCGACACTGTGTTAGGTGTTTGATGGTGTGTCGTGAGTACACGGTTGTGGATCAACACCCGCGTAGAGTGTTATTGATTTAGTGGAGCTTGACTAATAAGGCAATGATCGAGAGATAGTCATACGGGTTAAGAAAATGGAAATGCCTCATCGCATTTCATATGCACTGGGGCACCCTAGAACAATAGGAGTGAGTGCATGAGGTGGTGTCTTGAGAGAATTGTTTGGAGGGTTGACCAACAATATTATTTATCGAAGTGTGTCCACTACAACATCGGAGGGTTGTCCACAAAATAGATTATCGGAGTCTGTCCACTATTTATATTGGAGGGTTGTCCACGGTTAAAAACAAATACCTTTGTTTGGAAATGGTTTTCATTCATGGCAACATGCATGTTTGAGGGAGTCAGTGAAAACTCAAAGCATATGGGTGTAAGAGACCAGCGATATCATAGTTCTGTATGGGTGTAGGGCACAACGGTATCACGAAAGTAATGTTGCCCAAAGAAGACACACGGTCATGTTTATCACATAGACCGGGTTGTGTGATAGGAGTCGAGATTGACTTGGGATTTGTTGCCCATTGACACTTGCATTGGGTAATGGAGCCGGTGAGGGCTCGATACTTGTGTCATTGGTAATACCAGTGACAGTTGTCACAGTTGGCGTATGCATGTGAGACGAGTCGGTGAGTGACTCGGGATATATTACTCAATGACATATTGAGTGATGGAGCCGGCGAGAGCTCGGTACATGGGGCATGGTGAGTCGAGTCTCATTCATGGCATGTAGACATTCAAGTAGACATGTGTATGTTGCACTTGGATGTGTGTTTGATTATGCGACCATTGCATGGTGGGAGTAGCCCTTGTAGGAGATTATCACTATTGGGCTTTGCTCACCCCGTCGTGGGACCCCCCTTTCGGGAGCGGTCGGGTGTAGGCCAGGTGATCGCATTTGGAACCGCACATATGAAACTTGGGATTATTGGCTTTAATATATTTTGTAAATATATATGGGTTGTATTTATTTGTATAAGAGTGATGTAATTTAAACTCTTATGGATTTATAGTTTTTATAGTGTATTAGTATATGTTTGAGTATTGATGCAGGGGCCCAAGTGGCCATTATTTTACTCGCATATAGACCCTGTGTGGTCATTGTTGATTATTGGGACAAGTTGTACCTTGGGTAGAGCTCGCCATATAAAGGAGACTCTGCCCCATTTTTCATTGAGTGGTGTCAGATGGCTTGGAGCATCCACGAGTGTTCCGCCGGTGACGGGTTGTCAACGGACCCGGTTTTGGGCGTCACACCATCTACTGTGTTCGGCAGGTAGGCCGCTATGCTGCTGATAGCTATGCTCACAGTGCGGAGGAGCTAGGTTTATAAATATTGTTGATTCCGGCACACCTACTTGCGGAACGAATCACCACTTACCACGGACATCGCAAGGACATGATGCGGTATGGGTGATAGTGGACCGGCTCACAAAGTCGGCACATTTTCTAGCCGTGCGGATGATCTTCACATTGGAGAGATTCTGCCGGTTGTACATTCGAGAGATAGTCCGGCTACATGGGTACCCGGTATCTATGGTGGATAGGGACCCGGGTTTACAGCGCACTTTTGGAAGGTTTTAGCGGCCTTAGGCCACGGTTGACCACCATGAGTACGGCTTTCACCCATAGGCGGATGGTGTCGGGAGGACTATACGAGGTGTTAGAGGACATCTTTGCGAGCATGCGTCTGGATCATAAATTGAAATTTGGGAAGAGCATTTGCCCTTAGTGGAGTCGCCTCTGACTGCGAGTTATCGGGCGAGTATGGATGGTACCATATATGAGCCATTGTATGGGAGGCCATGTAGGTCACCGATAGATTGGACCGAGATGGAAGAGAACTCCATTATTGGTCCTGATCTGATTAGAGACACCTTAGAGAAGGTGAGCTTTATACGACAGCGTCTTCTCACGGCTTAGAGCCGTGAGCTATCTTGATGTACGGCGATCAGCCCTTAGAGTTCGAATTTGGAATCCACGTCTTCTTGAAGGTGATGCCTAAGAGAGGAGTGGTCATATTCGGCAAGCGAGGAAGTTATCATTTGAGTTCATTGGGCCTTCGAGCTACTTTCGAGAGGGTGAAGCCTGATAGCGTGGAGTTGGCTTTAAAGCCCGACATGTCAAATTTGTCACGGTATTCACGTCTCCATGCTTCCGGTACACTCGGATCAACTCATGTAGTGGATTAGGGAGAAATTGAGGTTGACACGGATGGGACCTTCGAGGAGGGACCAATGTGCATTATGGATAGCCGGGATAAGGTTTTGCAATGTAAGACCGTGAGGCTAGTGAGGGTGCTATGGCGGCACCGTGGAGTGGAGGAGTCAACGTGGGAGCGCGAGGACACGATGCGGGCCACCTATCCCTTCTTGTTTATGGATGAAGGTCACGTGGTTTTAGTGGATTTAATACCTAAATGACTAGTTTACATGCATGAACATGAATTACCTGTGCATAATGTGATTTGTAGTGATTGTCGGGGCTCGGGATGAAATTCTTTTTAAGGAGGGGAAAATGTAAGGCCCGAGAAAATTTAAATTTTCAGAAAAAAGGGCAAAACGATAATTTTGGCCAAAACCTGAAATTTTTATAGATCTTGGATGATGAAACGGACTTCACTTTTGGAATCGTCTTGTGAAATCTAGCTACCACGTTGAATTTCGTCGAATTCCAAGACAGTCGGAATTTCACGTTTTTTGAGGCACTGGGTGTCGGGTGCCGTAAAACGGGTTTGAGAGACATGTGATGTGACAAAAGTCACCTACTACATTTACTCATGTGACACATGTTGCATGATTAGTGGGAGGATGAAATGGATGGCCTAGATAGTGCCAAGTGTCAAAAAAATCAAGAAAAGGGATATAGATGGAATTAATTGAAATGTTAATGATAATAAGATGAAAGATGAACAATGTCATCTTCTTCATTTTGAGCACAAAAAGGGCAGTGGCTGGAGATTGGTGCAGAAAGTGAGGTTTTGTGATTTTTAGAGAGAGAAAGTGTGCCTTCTCTTTAGATTTTCGGCCGATCGGACCGTCTGTTATCGACGGAGTAAGAAGCAAAGTCGATCTACGCGTCGAAGGCTACGCATGGACACCGATTTGGTGGAGTTCCGACAACTCCAAGAGGTAGGGATCTTTTCCTACTTGTGATATTCTTTGGCTAAGAGCCATGTTTATTGTTAGGGATATTCTGAGGCTTGATTTAGCCGTAAATTCAGTCTCAAAACCTTTGAATCGAGTGGAGAAAATCCCAAATTTGGTGGCCGTGAACAGTAACCCGAGGGTTTCACTGTTCATGTGAATAGTGACGTGATTTTCTTGGTGTGAAAATGTGTTTTGTAAGTGATTCAAAATGAATTGCTTGTGTTTTCTAATTAGCCCATGTGAGCTAATTTTGGTGTTATTGATGTGAATTTAATAACATGATTGTTGTGAGTAAATTATGTTAATATATGCATGTGAATTGTATTAGCATAAATTATTTGGAATTTGCATAATACATTCCATATGCACTGGGGCAGCCTAGAATATTAGGTGTGAGTGCATGACATGAAATGAAACAAAGAAATGAAAAGGTTTGTGAAAGGAATTTGACGGAGAAGATTTTAGGAGGAATTGTGTTGGGAGATTGTCAACAATTCACGTCGGAGGGGCCCATGAATTGTTTCGGAGGGTTATCCGAAGCAGTTCGCCTCGGAGGGTTATCGATATTTGGGAAATTCAGTAGTGAGGTTCGAGGAACAAAGCTTTTGTTTTGAAAAGCGTGATTTTACTCGCATTCGACTTAGGCATATGTGAAGTCGGTGGATCGGGACGTGGGATTGGTCGTAGACATTCGGTAGGTTCATGAAATTGCTTGAATGTGATTGTTTTGCCATGACATGTGCACTTAGGTGAGAGTAACCCAGTAAGGAGGTATCACTCTTTGGGCTTTGCTCACCTTGTCGAGGGATCACTATTTCAGGTACATGGAGTGTGCACGAGGACGACGCTCACTAGAGGCCGCGTATAGAAGAAAGCCGGGTTGTGGCTTTGGTAGAGACTTTTGTATAACATGTATTAGAAATTGTACATTTTAATATATGTTGAATAAAGAGTAATTTATTAACTCTTGAACTATTGTATATAGTTGATGTATATTGTGAGTATTGATGCAGGGGCCCAAGTGGCCATTATTTTACTCGCATGTGGACCATGTGTAGTCATTGTAAACTATTTGGGACAGGTTGTATTTGGGTGGGGCTCCGTCTGAAAGGAGGCTACGCCCCGATTTTATAGGTGGTGTCGGGTTGCAGGCATCCGCATTATTCGTGGGTTAATGGGTTGTCAGCCAGGACCCAGGAAATGGGGCTTCATAGAAAATGTCCGGAAATTTGGCCTTCTAAAATTGAATGAGGTACACAGTACTCGTCCTTCTTACTGGTTGGATGGTAAAGATTGGTCATGTTTTTTAAATTTAAAAAAAAGGTATGACTGGTTGAGGGAGTTACCGAACGTTATTTGTGAAACCCCGGAAAATTCGAATTTTCGAGAAAGGGTAAAATGTTAATTTTGGTCAAGCTAGAATTTTTCTAGATCTCGAATGACGAAACGGACTTCACCGTTGGAATCGTCTCCCACGTCGAATTTCATCGAATTCCGAGACAGTCGGAATTTCATGTTTCGAAGCACCGGGAGTGGTGCGATACACTTGGCACATTGTGAGTGGCTCAAGATGAGACACGTGTCAAGTGGAGAGCTAGTCAAACAAATAGCTCAAGTGGGACGCAGAAGATACTTGTGGCAACCACATGATTTATTGGAAATCGAGGTAGATGGATAAGGTGATAAGGGTAATCCAAGGAGCCACTTAGAATTGGACAAGTGGCAAGTGAGAGGACATCTCACTTGACTTCTATCTTATCCCAACCGGTTAGGGAAAGGGAAAAGGAGAGAGAGAAGGGCAAACCAATTTGAGAGGAAGAGTGAGAGAGAGAGGCTCTACCTTCTCTCTAGATTTTCCGACGATCGGACCATCGGTTTTTGGCGAAGCAAGAGAGAAAGTCTTTCCTCGTGACAAGAGCTACAAGTAGAGACCAGAATCGGGGAGTTTTGACAAACTCCAAGAGGTAGGTCTTCTCCTACTTTGGTTATTTTCTACCCTAAGGGTTGTGTGGTGGTTGTCTTGCCCTAAGGGGAATGTTTGGTTGTATTTTGAACCATGGGAAGTTGCCACATTGTGATAGTACACATTAACAGGACTTTAGATCTGGTTTTTGGGTGGTAAATAAGGGAAATTTGGCAGTGCGTCCTTCTGGTAAATTGTAGCCACATCAGTGAACTTTATGTTAGGCTTTTGAATTTCTTAATTCGGACCTTTGTAGACCAAGTTATGGTCTTTTTGTAAGCAGTCCTAATCGGAGAGAGATTCAATTTGTAGAGGTCATTGCTAGAGATCGGTTGCCGGAGGTGAAACGGCGGTCAGCTCGGCTGCGATCGGCTCAGCTCGGCCCGGAAGTCGGGTCAGCTGTTGGGTTTGATTCGTGTGAGCCTCCCAACTTCGAAGGTCATAACTTTTTCGTCTGAACTCCGTTTCGGGTTGCCGGACTCTATGGAAGCCCGTGAGTCTAGATTCCAGGTATGTGCTGTAGAGGGGCGGTAGGTGAGCTCGGCCCGGTCGGCTCGGCTTGGCGGTCCGGGTCATCTCGACAATCGGGTCATTTCGGTTGGGTTTGACTACGTCTGACCTCCAACTTCGGAAGGTCATAACTTCTTCGTCCGAACTCCATTTCGAGTGTTCTTAGACTTTATGGAAAGCCCATTGAGTCAAGATTCCAGATATGTGCCTATGGAGGGTAGTAGGTTAGCTCATCGGGTCAGCTCATTTCGACTCGGCGGTGTAGTCGTCGACCAAGTCGGGGTCAGCTCATTTCAGGTTTGACTATGTAGGCCTCAACCGGAGAGGTCGCCTTTGCCGTCCAAACTCCGTTTCAGGTGTTCTTGGACTCTATGGAAATCCCATTGAGTCAAGATTCCAGATATGTTCCTTTGCAAGGCAGTAGATGAGCTTAGCTTGGCCAGGTCAGGTCATCTCGGCCAAGTCAGGTTAGCTCGGCTGAGTTTGACTACGTGTGACATCCAATTTCGGAAGGTCATAACTTATTCGTATGAACTCCGTTTTGGGTGTTCTTGAACTCTATGGAAAGCCCATTGAGTCAAGATTCCAGATGTGTGCCTATGGAGGGCAGTAGGTGAGCTCAGCCAGGTCAACTCAGCTCGGCCAGGTCAGGTCATCTCGTCCAAGTCAGGTCAGCTTGGCTGGGTTTGACTACGTGTGACCTCCAACTTCGGAAGGTCATAACTTCTTCGTCCGAACTCCGTTTTGGGTGTTCTTGGACTCTATGGAAATCCCATTGAGAAAATATTATATTCATACGCCATTGGAGTATATTAGGTGAGCTTGGCCAGGTCAGGTGAGCTCGGCCAAGTCAGGTGAGCTCGGCTAAGTCAGGTCTGCTCGGATGGGTTTGACTACGTGTGACCTCCAACTTTGGAAGATCATAACTTCTCCGTCCGAACTCCGTTTAGGGTGTTCTTAGACTCTATGAAAAGAAAATTAAGTCAGATCCCAGCCATGGGCTTATGGATGGTAGTGGGTCTTTGGGGCGAAATTTGTCTAGGGGCGGGTCGGCCCGGGACGGTCGGGTAGGTCAGCTCGGGATGGGCTAGTTACTCATGTGTGACTTCCAACTTCGGAAGGTCATAACTTCTTCGTTCAGACTCCGTTTTGGGTGTTCTTGGACTCTATGGAAAGACCATTGAGTAAAGATTCCAGCCATGTTCTTGTGGAGGACAGTGGGTGATTACAATTTTGCTGAATTCTATGTTTTGTACCGAGCGTTCAGTTTGCTTAGTTGTGTCGATATGAATAGCCGGGTTTTGACATGACCATTGCGTGGCATGTTGTGGGCTATTGTGTTGGGTAGGAATTGCCATGAGTTAGCCTAAGGAAGGTTGCATGACATGAATTTTTTAGTCATGGATTGATGAATGCTAATATGTTTGATACGATGTGTGTGTGTATATATATATATATATATATATATATATATATATATATATATATATATATATATATATATATATATATTGGCATGAAGTATATGAAATTTATAATAGCGAATTGATATGTGGCATGAAAGATATGATGGTTCTGGAATTGGTATGCCTTTGTAATATAAAATGTCCAAATGATGCATGGATGAATCTGCATGAGTATGTATGCACATATAGTTCTCATTTTATATGTAGCATGGTATAAGTAGGCAATTGCATAATTGCATTGCACGTGAGCGAAAACATCGCATGATATGGGTGTGAGTGCATGGTTGGGATCAACACTGTGTTAGGTGTTCAATGGAGTGTCATGGGTACACGGTTGTGGATCAAATCAACATTGCGTATGGTGTTGATTAGTGGGCTCGGTTATTGGGACAAAGTCTAAATGAGTCGCACTAGTTAAGGAAATGGTAAAGGATAATTATGTGCCGGGTATTATAGGGTGGATCAGTTCTTCCCGGTGAAAGACCATCAATTATGGTCGGTTATAGTCCACCCCAGCGGTAAGGCCGTAAAAGTGTTTGGGTTTATGGGCTCGTTGGTGTGACACGAAATCCATTACCTGAGGCGCATGGTTGTAAGTGAAAATGTGAAAAGACTAAGAATAAATCTTTGGTTGTCATCGGAAAATGACAAGTTGTTCATACTTGGCATAGGCAGGTGTGAGGGAGTCGGCGAGTGACTCGGGATATGGGCATGATGACATTTCATGCATGACATATGACATTCATGTAGACATTTTACTTGGATGTGTGTTTTCTGTGCGACCATTGCATGTGCACTGAGGTGGGAGTAACCCTTGGGAGATTATCACTCTTGGGCTTTGCTCACCTCGTCATGGGGCCCCTTTTAGGTGCGGAGGCGCTCGGCTGAGGCGTGAGGTGCGAATAAAGGGTAGGGTTGTGGCCTTAAGAAGCATTTTTGTAAAATATATTAGAATAATCTAGTTTTTAATATATTTTGACATGTAATAGTATAAAAGAGTTGTACATCGAACTCTTGTTAAATATTATAATAAATTTGTTAATTGTGAGAAAATTATACAGAAGTGGGTCTCGATATATGAGACATGTGAGTGTGATATCAGAGCACCCGATATCCACAGGTTTCCACGGGTTGATGGGTTGTCAACGGGACCCTCGAGATAGGGGCGTCACATTATTCATGAAAAAAACGGAGTTAAAAGAGAATATGTGGTGTTGTAATTAAAATGAATGATTATAGAGCTAGTAATATGGGTTGAATCGATGAATCATCCTACTTTGACCTGAATTTTTTGGAGGGTGGGCTATAAAAATTTATGACCCAAATAAAACAGGACTAAATTGACCAGACTCGTAGCCCGTAAGGGTTTTGTTTTTGTAGTTGTTGAGTCCGATTAGGACAATTAACTCAAAATCTTTGTTTAATTTTTTAAGTAATTAGTTTAGTAATTAAGATTTTTCATGGATTTATCTATAAAATTTGATATTTCGGCTCTTAACATGGAGTCAAGTCTAATTTTACAGCATAGAGGTTTTAATAATAATAATAATTATCATAATATATGATTAATATATTAAACTATTTTATTTTCAATTTAGCCATCCCTCATTTTCTCTCATTTGTTCTCTCTTTTAGCCACTTCTCGGGGTGATTTTTTTGGTCTTTTTGGCTTAATATCATCCCTCTACATATTTTGATCGTTTTAACTGCCAGTAAAGTGAGTGCTTCCATCTGGATCTTGGTTGTTAATTTGTTTTGTCGTGATTTTGTTGTGACTTCTTGTGGCATTTGGTTGTGTCGTTTTCGTACAATTGTCGGTTTTTAGTTGTTATGTTATAGCATTTACTAGTATGTGGGTAATTCAAAGGTAAAACATATTCGATTAGAAAGAAACAATAAATCAAATTATAATAGTCAATATGTTGTAAAATTAGAGTTATAAGTTTTTTAGTTATTATACGATTATCAAATGTATAGGTTTTGAACCAATTCACTATGTTATTAACCTGAATGTTACTTCATCCTCTAAAGTTTTTATCAAATTTGATTATGAGTTTCTATCAAATGTATTATTAGTTTAAATTAATAAAATTATCTTTTTAAAAAAGGCTATTTTATTTTTAATTTTTAAATGTATCTATTTCAATTGATACTTAACTTTTATTTTTCAAAAGATATTATTAAATTATTTACTTATTTGAAAATTATTGAACATTATTTGATATCATATGATACGGAACATTATTGAAAATGTTCGGAATTTTGGCCTTCTAAAATTTAATGACTCGTCCTTCTTACTGGTTGGATGGTAAATCAGTCATGCTTTTTAATATTTTTTTAAAAGGTATGACCAATTGAGGGAGTTATCGGTTATTCATGAAAAAACGGAGTTAAAGAGAATATATTAATTAATTATACTTAAAATGAATAATAGTTACTTGAGTTAAAAAAAAAATAGTATATACATAAAGATAATTAATTTTAATTTGATAATTGATAGTTGTATTTAAAAGAATAATTTTAGGCTTATAGAAAAAAAAATAGTACATGTTTAAAAAATAAAAATAAAAATAGCACATAAATATTGGGAAAATAAAAATATCACCACTTCAAAATAAAATAAATATTATTTTTCCACACTCATCAACCTAGAAAATATAGAAAGAAAAATAAAATGCTAAAATATTTGTTAAGGATACTTACTTATTACATTTAGATATTGTTTTTTTATAGTCATGAACATTCAGGTTTAGGTTGCGCACACTGATTAATCAGACTGTTTACTCTTTCTATATAGACTAAAAACCCTCAAATTCACATAGTTACAAGAGCCTTACACTTCTCTTGCATCCATGTCATTTTGGATAAATTTGCTTGATAAAATAATTCTTTCATAAGGTTCATGATTAAAAATATGGGTCTAGTCCATGACACTGTAAGTGCACAGGTCATACAAGTAGTAAAATCTGAATGTAAGTCCATGTATCATTCCACCAGGAGATTAGTATTAAGAATTAAGTCAACTACTGACTACTAAAATTCTATGCTATTTGGACTAAAAACTCACAATTAAAGTTTTTATCTAGAAAAATAAAGATCCTAGACTATTGACTATTGTTGAACTAAGATAAAACAAAAGTAAATGAAAAAAAATAAATTGTAACTAAAAATACTGGACTGAATCAGTTTCCTGTGAGAAACGAAAACTATCAGTGAATTACAATGAAACAGTCAATTCCTACACTAAAGTACATTGCTCTGTTCTGTGTATGGATATGGATTTGTCCAAGATTTCCTAAATTTTGGAATTGGATTTCTCCATATTCAGTTTGGGAAACCCACAGCTACTCGAAGACAAGATCAAGCCATTCTTGTATTCCCAATTCTCTTGCAGATAAAATTTTTCTTTCTGTCACTTCCTTCCCATTTCTGTGACGCCCGGATCTTTTGCATTCCTTCTCCGGATTTTGCAATTTCTACCCACTTAATTGTTGGCTTAACCTCGAGATCTATTGGTTCGTTCCTTTCCTTGATTAGATCTCAACTAACCTGCAGGGTGGAACTTCCCTTTAGATTAAGGTGAACTCTCTAGTATTTATATTTATTAAATACTCCTCCAACTTCAATTATGAGCGAATGATTTATCAATGAACTCAGGCTGACGGTTCATCGATGGTAGTCGAGCATACCCGAGAAAGAATGCTCGACTCTTCGGGGAATCTCGGAATCCTACGTAATCCCGCCTTGAGAGGGCACATCCTAGAAATCGAGCAAGATACATTCCCTCAACTTCATTGAATTTTCTTATTGAACCTTATCAGCAATTCAAAACGACACCAAATACAAGTAAATCGAACGGAAATAAGTTCTTCTATATTTATGCGAGAAGGCGTAACTAAATGTAAATCCAAATCGGCCAGGCTGCGCTCAGTGCATTGCGAATTAAAGAAATGGAGGCATCGATCACATTACAACCACTTGTCAATTGATGGCGAGAATAAATGAATTCGGAAATTTGTCTAGATTTCATAAATTTTCAGGCAATAATTTTAAGAAGAAAATAAGAGAAATAAAAATTCAGCTCCACTCGTTTCTGCACAGTTCGCAGATTCAAATCCAGAAAAGAATTTAAAGAAAGAAATAAAAAATAAAATTCTACTCTAAACTATACACTGAGTTCCTCTCCTTTCCCCTTTTATGGGTATGAGAGCGGAAGCTACTTCTTATTCTAACATTGTCTATTTATCTGTCGAAAAGAATTGGGTGAATCCCAAAAAACTCGGGTGAGTTCCTAAAAGCCCGGTTCTTTGTCACATGTTTGCGACCTCGAGGGTTGATGTCGCGACATGGATTCCCCTTTATTACTCTTGTTCAGTCGCGACCTTGTTGCTTCTATTAGGCAGTTCGCTACTTTGCTGGATTAATGGATTTCTGAACGCCGTTTATGGTCGCTTGACCTTGTTTGCTCAGTGTTTTTCAAGAGTTGATGTCGCGACTACGGTTTCATGTCTCGACATTGTTGTCTTTCTCTTCTTCTGGCTTCTGAGTCGTGACCTCAGTTTTAGGTTGCGACCACATTTCTTTTTGTAAGCTGACTTCAGGTCGTGACTTTGTTGGTGGTCTTCTGCCTTCACAGGTTTCAAATTTAAGTCGCGACCTCAAGGTGATGTCGTGACCTCTTTTGATGTCCATTTCTCTTCTTCTTGTCGCAACCTCAATTCTTTGTTGCAAACAATTTCCCTATCCTTCAGCTCATTCGGTCGCGACCTCAGGCGTCATCGCGACCTCATGTTGCTCTTTTAAGTTTGCATGTAAGTCCCGATTGCCAGTCGTTTGCGACTGGATTTGTCTGCTCATTTCTTCTTCATCCATTGACCACGAATGAGTGAATTCGCGACATCGTTTATGGTCCTTGATTAATAAATGGTCGCAACTTCAGTTTCTTGGCAAGGACTTCGTTTGGCTTCACTTCAGGTTGCGACCTCCCTTTTTGTTCTTCAACTCTTTATTTCTGCGAACACAACACCAATCTTCTGTTGAGACTCGATTCCGAGTTTTTATGTGCCTTTCCTAGCGACATGTCGCGACCTAAATGGAATACTTTAATTAAAAACTAGTTTACACTTCATTTACTTGCGAGAGACCTCTCTTGTGGCTTCGTGTGGATCCACGTCGCGACATCAGTTGACATGCGACCTCAATTATTCAGTGGCGTCGCGACACTTGAGGAGTAAGTGTCGTGACCGAAGATTCTCACACAGATATTTCCCTTAGTCTTGACCACACTTCCTTTGTCGCAACCTTTTTCATTTGTTGCCCTTGTCATTCTGGTCGCAAGCTTAATCTTCAAGTCACGACTTCGCTTGCTAAGGTCTTCTATTGCTTCCCCAAAATTGATCTTGGTGATGTCGTGACTTGGAAATAGTATGAAATAAGTTTTACGTCTCGACTCAGGTTTTTAAGTTCGACTTCATTTACCTTGTGGTGGGTCTTTTGGTTTTTCTTTGAGATATTATTAGCTTCTCTTTGTGTTTTCTGCAAATTAAATTTGAGTAAAATATCCACATTTCTGCCTACTATTCAACATTTATCTTGTAATATGCTCAGAAAAATGGATTAAAAATCTAATGAGTTTTTGGACTCATCACCCATAAAGACTTAAAGTTAACGATCAGTTAACTTTCGGTTGCCATGAGGATACTCGAACTAATGACCATTGAATTAAATCTCAAACCTTAGATGAATTGAGTTATCACTCAGGCTTTATACATTTAGATATTGTTAAAATCGATTATCATACTTCTTTTTTTGAAATTGGTGTATGAAAAAAGTGCAAAAAAACTAAAATATCACGAAGGGTAAAAGACTTCATACCATTCTTAATTTTTAGTATTTGTTTATTTTAATTATTTTAATTTTTAATTTTAATAATTAAATATCACGGAGGGTAAAAGACTTCATACCTGAAATTATTTTAATTTTTGTGGCTGGTAATATACAGGATTTTGGTTAGTAGTGAAGTGGAGCTGCCAAAGTATGCATTTACTAAGGGTTGGGAACCCACAAGGAGATATAAAAAAAAAAAAAAAAAAAAAAAAATTTTGGTAAAATAAGACTACGGATAAAAAAAAATTCAAATTCGGTTAAAGGAAAAACCACAATAATCTTTAAAAGCAATTTTTTCAATATCCTTGGCTAGGAGATCATCAAATATTTGAATTAGTACTATAAATGCATTTTTAGCTAAACAATGTCTTGATCTATTTACTTCTCTATAAATATGACAAAATTTGTAAATATTAAGATTCTAAAAAAGCCTCCAAATATCCTTTATAAGTAGCATAATTCAACAAGGTGAACTATATTTTTAATTTATTATAACAATCTATGATTACTTTAGAGGCAAGGAGGAACTCATGTTTAGGTAAAATAGTACTTTACTTAAACTGTCTTTATCGTGTTTTATTTGAATGTAAGTGAAATGCATTTCGTTGATATGGGTTCAGTTTTTTAGGATTAGCTTGAAACTATGATTTTCACTGCTTATGTAATCTATCATCCATAGATCCTGATGATTTCTTATTAGATCTTTCTATGGCTTTGTCTGGTTCTCAAAAAATATTAAGGAAATAAAAAAATGCTAAGAAACTTTATTTTATCCGTGTTTGGTTATACCATGGAAAATATGAAATAAAAGTGTTTAAATTAAGCTATCATGTCACATTCTACATCGGATATGGAAGAAAGTTCTTAACACTATATAAGTAGGAGCTCCTCTCAACCTAGTAGATACGTTTTAAAGCCGTGAGGGCCCTTGGGCCAAAACGAACAATATCTACATGGTTGGGTCAGGAATGACATATTATTTGTTGCAAATTAAACATCAAATAAAAAGAAAAATAAAGGAAGAAAATAGCAAGAATACATAGATTTATGGTTGGAGTTAATTTGACCTACGTCTAGGGATAGGAGATTTTATTGATTATGACTTTCAGAGTATACTCTGAGACCTAAACAACCCCTGTAGCATTTATATAAGCCCTAAATCAAGCGGGTCGTTTCAATCAAGTCGGATCCATACCACGAGGGGCATACGGCCCTCGCCTCAGTCACCACCACTTATCTTACAAAAATATTTTCCTTTCGGGTCGAGCTCCTAAAATATTTCGGGTCGGGTTGTAATTCAAGTCGTCATAAAACTCTAGTCATTTAACATCCATAGTGAATAATACACAAAATTATGTTGAATGAATTTTTACTGAGTATACTGGACAAAAATTTGGTATTCCAGAATCTCTTTAATGAAGGAAGGAAAGGCAAATTAGTGTGGGAGGGTGTGTGTATGTCTTCAACAGGCCTCTTGACGGTAGCAACTTAAGCTTTTCCCGCAAACTCTTTGGACCCGGAAAGAAAATCTATCGTCGGAATTTGTTGTAATATGATGAAAACTTGCTTTGAGAATTCATCTACTTGTTTTTAAATCTATTATGTTTAATGCATCTTTGATAGAATAAAGAGTGTTATTCTATTATGGCTAATGAGTGATAGCATCTATTCGATTTTACTGACATTTAATCACTTTGGATTACATTATATATAATAGTCTATTCCTCATGGTTGTCCCCCACATTAAGACTCGAACACTTGACCCTATAGTCCATGTTGCTTTACGTAAGCTCTTAACTACTTGAAGCTAGGTTTTATTAATAGAAAAAAATTCTTCGTTTAAAATTCTGAGACAAGAAAATGCCTGACTAGGAATAAAGCGAAGTCTTAGATCTATTTATCGTTATATACAAACAAAGTATCAGTGTAGAAGTCTGAATCTTAACCTTCATAACCACCCATTAACCTACATGAACAGGATATCCATCTATTTATCGTTAATTTTTGGTTGATAACAAACAGTGTATTTCATCAAATAACAAGTAGGAATTAGCAATTCAAACTTAAAACAAGCACAATATTATCTTTCATACAAACAATGCAGCATCTGAAATTAATTAAACATATGTTGTAACACAAATCAACTTATGAAAAGTGAATTCAAGAAAGAAATAGAGGGTGTAGAATCCAGTACTTCTGAGGATATAGAATACATCAGTACGAAAGCCCAGTGCATGCATGGCTGCTTCACATTTCAGAATAGATCAACAAACCCTTCAATGTTTCAATTCTAACAGTTATAGAGTGGAGTGGTACGTTGCTTGGCTTCCATATATCCTTCAAGAGTGTGATTTTCAGAGTGGGACAAATCTTTCTTCGTTTACCTCTTCTTCACCCCATTCCTTAAATCCCAGTTTCATCAAGACCTCTTTCCTACTTTAGAGAGCATCAGTTTTATTTATGTATCACTAAAGCGTGGAGATAAAATAGCTGTGAAATTGAATTGACCAGAGCAAAAGAGAAAAAAAGGATTTTATTTGGACAGCTAAATAAACACGATGATTAATAGTAGAAGCAACAGGGCAAGTAAATTAAGATCAGCAGGAAAATATATGCACCCAATAAAAAAGAAGAAAGAATTTAAAGAAGGTGCAAAAAAAAAAAAGAAGAGATGGTATCTTTTTATATATGTTACCTGAATCACTGACGAGTTATCAAGATCTAAATGTTGGAAATGAGAAATCTTGTTCCAGTCTTGACCTGTTCCTGGTTTGCATCCTTTAGCCAATTCGGGACAGCCTCAAATGGTCAAGTGTGTTAGGGCAGAGAGGTGGGTCATCTTTTCTATAAAAATTTTGATGGTGAGGAACTAATTTGTGATCTCCGGTCACTTTAAGAACGTAGGGTGATCCATTCCTCTAAGTGAGAACATTGGCAATCTTCAATCTCAAGGGTGTTGAGGGATGTGAGACTTAGGGACTCTCCCTTCTTCCATAATGCTCTAAAGTTGTCACATTCGGAAATGAATAAGCTAACCAGAGTAGTGTTAGCAGTAGTAGGTCCTTGAAGTAGCCACTTGGGAAAAATCTCAACTTTGGTAACTTACTAAATATCCAAGCTGGTAGGCTTCCAAACCCTCAGTGTCATCGTCTTCTCTTTTCCCCATTTCTATTCTATTCCCAGAATCAAATTCAAGGCTTTCACAATTATTAATCACCAAGGTCTCTAATGCAGGTAGGTGTTTGGCAAGGACGATAGATTTGAACATAGAGGATTTCTTCTCTTCTGCTCGTGGTTTTTTTCTCTTGTAACATTTCCACATAAATCAGTGTTTTTTCGGAACAAACAATGCTCTAAATTTCCTTGCATAGCTCTTCTTAGTAGGGGTTGTTTATTATCAGCTTAAGTTGGTCAAGTAGGTGGCAGTTGTGGTTTTAGCCTACTGGTTAGCTTTGATAAGCTCCCCTTAAAATGGATGTCAAAGAAGGATATATGCACATTACTCATGTAAATATGATTCAAGAAAACCATTGATATACCAAGCTACCTGACCCAATAAGATTAAGGTCTCAACGATACAGTTGTAGAGGATGAGTTGAGTTTGTGAGGGTTAAAAAGCATAGTATTCATATTAAACCCGAATCCCATAAGTTTGAGCTTTTAGGACAGTTGGTCGTTTCTTTGTAGTATCGAACTTGGTTTGGAAAGAAGTCATGGGTTTGAGCCACCTCTCCATGATTTGAATATTTGATCCCCATTTATGTATTTGAAAATGTAAAACCCGGGAAAAATACAATTTTTCTGAAAAATGGTAAAACGGTAATTTCGGTTGGAAACTGGAAATTTTCTAGATCTTGGATGATGAAACGGACTTCACCATTGAATTCGTCTCGCAAAATCTAGTTACCCCGTCGAATTTAAAATTGGGATTAGATATCGTCGAAATTTCACTTTTGAGGCATCGAGTATCGGGTGACACATGGCATGATCATGTGGATGCCACATGGAACCCTAGAGGAGTGACACATGGCATGAGCCATGTGGTTCACTTGTGTGAGTGGCTCACATTGTGCCAAGTGGCAAGTGGAGGAATTAATGGAAAAAAAAAAGGAAAAGAAAATCAAGAAAATAAGGAGATATTGGAGAAATCTCTTAGGATTTGACCAAACAAAGAAATGAGAGAAAGGAGAACATTCGGTGGGATAAGAACCAAGAAAAAAGAAAAGAAAAAGGAGTGGGAGAAATAAAGAAAAAGAAAAAAAAAGAGAATTTAAAAGGAATGGGAGTGGAGCAAACAGGGGGGAGTTGGGACGGATAAGAAGGAAAAAAAAAGGAAAGAGAGCAATTGAGAGAGAGAGAAAACAAAAAGGGGGGTTTTTGTTTCTCTCTAAGATCTACGGAAATCGGTAGTCGGTTTCGTCGAATGAGGGAGTAAGTGGTCACTGAGGGCTACGTGTGGGTGCAAAATCTAGGAGTTTAATCAAACTCCAAGGAAGGTGGGAATTTTCCTGCGCCAGATTATTTCTTCTTCATAAGGTCATTTAATGGCATGAGCGTTCTTGGGGCAGCGAGCGTGTGTTTTTAGTCCCAATTTTTAGGATGAGATATTGGAAATTTTGGGATTAGTTCGAGACAGTCTAGGACTATTTTGAGACCCGAGTTTTGATCCGGGGCCAGATGTCTTTAGGTTTAGCGTGAGTGTTTTGGAATCACAGTGATTCGGTGATGAATGGAACCAAAACTAGTTCGTGGTAGTGAAGGGACCGAAAGGCGCCCTGTTTTTATGGGTCCGAGAGCGGACTATTTTGTGTGTATTGTTAGAAAAATAAATAATATGTTGTTATATGTAAAAATCATGTTAATATGTGCTTGTGTGATGTATTAACATGGAAATTGTGATGAATGGAAATTACATGTAGGAAATATAATTATCCGGAATTTATAAATGTTGCATGTAGCATGACATAGCATGAAATGACATGATTGCATTTCATATGCACGGTCACATCGCGTCGAGTCGGGTGTGGGTGTATGAATGCGTATTCGCCATTCTTGGTGAATGTGTGGTGGCTTCCGGAGAATGGAACCGTCGAAATCGAGACTCACGGTTGTATAAAACAATAATAAATATAAATTTCGTGTGTTTGGGTGAAGCAAGATGGGTCAGATCCCCCCCCAGGGTGAAAGACCTAAATTTTATTCTTGGTCAGACATACGTATCTAGCGATGAAAGTTCGCGAAAGTGTCGGAAGGCGTGCAAAGCCTGCGGTGAGACCTCAGAAATTCGCGATCCAAAAAAACACACGGGATTGGATAAATTAAAATGAATATTGGAGGGTTGTCTGATTGGGTGAAACACCAATGATTGGTTTCACAGCAGCATTGCATGTGTGAAGTGCATGGGGACTCGGGTTATAGGCATGAGGAGTCTCATCTCAGTCATGACATGAAATATTTCCATATAGAAGTTGCATTTTAAAATGGAATGTGGTTTGATGTATGTATGCCCTTGCATGTGCATTGAGGCGGTGAGTAGCCCTTATAGGAGAATTTTTTCTACTAGGCATTACTCACCTGTTCATTGAGACCGCTTCAGTACAAGGGTGTGCGAGAGGCAGCTCAAACCAGTGTGATTATGAAGGAGGCCGATGTGTGGCCTTGATATTACCTTTGTAAAAAGTATTTTATAGAAAAGAATTGTAACTAAATTCTTTTGGGACTATTGTCTAAATAGTCGGGTATGTAATTATGGTAAGAGGGTCATGATCTGACTCTTATGGACTGTAATTAAGTGTTTTATTTTCATATTTTAGAATTAAATGTGAATAAATGGGTCCCGATAAAGGGATGCATATTGGGGATATGGATAGATGGACCCTGTATGGTCAACACTACTTCAGTTAAGACCCTGGATGGGTTATGATTATACTGTTATACAGGTTGTGTTGGGTAGAGCTCTCGAACAAAGGAGACTCAGCGGAATTTTTTTGTGAAAATATGGATCCCAGATAAATGGGACACAACCGGTGTGGTATCGTGTCGACTAGATCCACGAGGAATTCAGCGGGTTTGGGTTGTCAACGGGACCACCGGTTGGGGTGTCAGGTAAATCCATAGTGGACTTTGTGGTGTGTTTGACTCTCCACATGCGGGGGATGGGGTTGTATGCATATGAGAGAGGGTGTTAAGAAGCACAATATTAATATTAAACTCAAATCCTACAAGCTTGAGCTTTTAGAAGGGTTGGCTATTTGACGGTATGCAACTGTGGAAAGCTCAATGGGTATGAGAAGAGAGAGCTAAATATGGACAACTGTTATATTGATTATTGAAAAGTGTAATCAGAAATAATTGAAGGAAAGATTGTGTTTTCCATTTATCACAAATAGCCTATTTATATATAAGACAATCTCAAACCAAATAGGAAAGAATATTAAGTTTCTAATTCTACCTATATCACAATTTCCTTTTCGACAAGTTAATTCTACAATACTATAACACTTCCCTACGATCAGCTCCAAAGGTTTTGCGAAAATATCTTTTAAGCATTTGTTCGGTCTTTACATATCCTAGAGATCAACTTCATCTGGATCTTCTCATGGACAATCTATCTCAATATGATATGTCAGTTCATAAACCTGAGATTACATGCGATACTATAACAAAAGGAGTTACAAAGTGTATATATGATAATGAATAGATATGCACTCGCTACTTCCTAATTCTTTCTAATACAACAATGGTTACTTATGGATGCATACACATAGATTATACGAGTTTTATTAGCCTTTGGACTTCAAAGAATCAGACATGGCGGGTTGAATGCTTCATCACCATACAGTTTTATTAGGTATTTGGACTTCAAAAGAAGCAGACATGAGCACCAACAATGTTTTAAAAATCGAATTGGTGATTGTACCAGAAAAGTTACCGATTCAAGGTTTAGGGGCTGACAGGTTATCGAACCATGATTCATTGTGATAAATCCCGGGACCGAAAAGGTCAGCGGTCGACCAGTCGTGGAGTTCGGTCGGTTTAAAATCTTGCTCTGATAATCCCAAACAGAACAAGTTCCCTCCTTGAAATTATAGGAACCTCCTAACATCCTAACAATTATCTCCTTTCATGATTTTGAGATATGCTACGTAACAACATGGCGGTCATTGCAAACTCTGGGTTCTTCGCCACTCAAATGGTAGTTCAGGAGCGGGTAAATGCTATGTGATCTTTAAGCTATGCCGCATGGTAGATTCCCTTACCGTCTTCATCAACATCATGAAGAACACAAGACTTATCAGGTACGTACCCTTCCTTTCTCATATTATCTGATAATGTCTCCAGGAAAGCATAAAGTTACTCGGTTTGCGGGTAAGCCACGTCCCCGACCATGAACTTGTGTATTTCGTCTCTAAGCTCGATCCAACTGCAACCTGGTTCTTTCTTCACTCCCATCTGCCTCATGTTCTTCCAAACTTGATTGCTTTAGTTCGAAGCCAATCGGAGGAGTAGATGTTCGAGATTAGAACATAATGGCTTGCAACATTTGGTTCTAGACGAAGAAAATTGTTGGCTGCAACTTCCCCCAGTTCGAGATTCTGGTGAATTCGACAGGTGCCAAGTAAGCTACTCCATGCGAAAACTTTGTCAAGCTCAGAAGGCATTGTTTTAACAAGTTCATAAGCTTAAATCCAGGTCAACACAGCCGACACCAAATGGGAGTCTACAACCTGACGTAGTGATCGATGTTAGTTCAATTCCGCTGATCATTTTTCATTAGTAGAACAAAGTTGGGCGCTGTTGCTCGGCCCGAATGACCACATCTTTGCAAATAGAGCAATAAATGTAACTTCATTAGGCTCTGCTTCCATATTTTTGAATAGTTCTAAAGCTTCCTCCCCTTTTCCGTGCATTGCATAAGCCATGATGAGGACATTCCAGTGCTCCGACGCATTTGGGTATTTCGTGAACACCTTTCTAAACGGGGTTGGTATAGCCGATTTAGCGTACATGTCGACCAATCACGCTTCCCCTTTGACGTCGGAGTCGATGCGCGAGGTTTCTAACAGGCATAGGCATGAATCTCTTTCCCCTTTGCTAGTGCTACCAGGGCTACATAATCGGGAAGAACTGTCATAAGTGTGATGGAATTTGGTTTATAGAAACCTCCATTTTCATCTTCATTGTCATCGTTTCTTTTTTTCCTCCACCCTGCGCATTTCGTATGTAGGAACAAGCGCCTTGTATGGGCGTCGGAGAGAACATAGCAGTGATCCTTGGTGTTCCAAGACACTTTATCCTTATCCTCATCTTGTCCGAATATGTTCTCTGAAATATCGATCTTCCCGGAGTCATGAGTACCGTCCATTACTTGGCGTTAAGCAGAGATTTCTTAGTGTATCCATGAATGCTTTCCTAAGTAGAAATGCTTCACACGCACACAGTGGCATAACACTTGCCATTGTTGTGGTGGTGTTGAGGAGAAATGACTACCTCTATCATCTCAATGAAGAATAAGACACTTTCAACAAACCCATTTCGCGTATAGCAGAAATCATGGCATTCGAGCTGATTCGCGAAGCAGAGTTATGGTAAAATTCTCGACACTCAGCGTCTTGGCGGTTACGGTACACATGTCGACAAGGCGCGCCACAAAGAATTCTCAATCAAACCATTGTTTCTCGAGACATAGGCGCCGTTTCCTTTCCAAAATCTAACTCTACAAATGGGAACAAGCGGGAAGAACACTAGCGATTGTGATGCTATCAAAGCTCGAAGCCCCTTGAGACCATAAAAGCGGAAGAAATCCGATGCCTCCGAGAGAACCGATCACTCTTTGAGAACAATTTGATCATGGTGTTCACGAGGCGATATCGCGGTCCCGAGGGCGATTCAAGCACGGCTCTGACTCATCGAATTCTTCCCGGTTTATACATTGCCATCAATGCGTATTCGTAATGTTTTACGATCACCCGTTCTGAAACTATACCGTGAAGCTATTTCCGAGCGAAAACCGAATCACCCCTAATTTCGAAGCGAGCGGGTGCTACGCTCTCACTGGGGAAGTAAATGGTAGGCGGCTCCATATCACTCCATTGCGAATACGAACGCCTCAGCTGCTCCATCTGTAGCCAGATGCTCTTGACGATATCCCGAGTTCCGACACTTGGTCTCTCTCAGTCATTCTATCAACACCTTACGTGCATCCCCTATACGATCGCACTTCCCGTATAAATTAACAAGCGTATTCGCCACAGTCATAGAAGACGATCCGTACCCAATTTCTGACCGGCTGCGTGAATACGCTCTGAGCTTCTAAGTCCAGAGAAGGCCGCGGAGTCGGCCCATGGCCCAGGTAGGAAGCGAAGTGGTTTAGTGAAACTCTGGAGCATAGTCATTTGATGTAGAGTGAAAATGGCTTCGCGGAAATGGTTTGATCGTTACGGGTGGAGGCGTCCACCCATGAGGGCGGTGGGATGTGGAGTTTTGGCGGGGTTACAGGTGGGAGGAGTGGTGAGGTTTACAGGTGGAAGGAGGAGAGTGTGGAGAAGGAAGAGGAGAGAGAAGATGGTGACAGTTATAGGACATTGGTAGTTATTACAGTTGGAGAGGTAGTTTTGGAAGCTCAAAAAATGGGTTCTTCTGCCCACCTCATCCTCACTTACTCACTCTAAGAAGGTAAGAAGAAAAAATAAATAATTAAATATTGGTATTAAATCTTAATATTATGTGAGGCCTCAAAAGCCATAGGGCCCATTTTCTGAATAATATCTTCCCTGACTTTGGGTGTTATATATATGTTTTTATTAAATACATCACTGGGGCTTGAAATTGGGACCTTCCCTCCTTATGGTCACGGGCCTACTCGTTTATGCAATGGCGTAACTCTTGCGGTGGTCTCATATATATACTTTCATTAGACTCAGTCTGCCACACCATAATTTCATGTCTTTATGCTGACTGGTATCGCTCTGTCTCGAGCTTATTAGCTCTTGACTATTTTGTGTAGGGTAAGTTCTTTGTTTCCATTCTTCTTGTGTTGCTCTTCAGCATCTTGTCGCGACAGGGAATTCACCTCCTTCATGTTTCGTCTATTGCGACAGAAATAATCTTTGTTGCGATAGAGATTGTGTTACCCTTGGTTGTGAATTCTGATTGTTATGTTGCGACATGATTTTCTTTGTTGCGACAACAACTCTTCCTTGAGTTGGCTTGATGATGGAAACTTTATCGCAACATAAAAACACTTGTGTAGGTGACTTATTTGCCTTTATGATGGTATGTCGACAAATTGTCTCTTGTTGCGACAAATTTCATCCATTAGTCTTGACTTTATGTTGCGACATAAAAAAATAATGTGACTGCAATTCCTTCACCGTGACCTTAAGTATGTCGCAACAGCTTTCTTCAAATCTTCTTCAAGTTCTGTCGTGACAGAAAACTTTACGGTCGTGACCTAGAAAGCTCTTTTCATCCTTGAGTTCTGACTAGTCTTTGTTGTGACATAGATTTGCTGGCTGTGACATAGTTCCTTTGGCCTGCTTGAATCTTGTGTCGCGACATATAAATGTTGTGTCGTGACACATACTGCTGTTTTGTCCTCTTTTTGCTTCTTTTTTGCTGGGATTCTCTCATTTTTCAATAATTGCCTACAAAGCACAAAGTTGATGAATATTCCATATTTTAGCACAAAAATAGATCTTAAATTGTTTAGAACATGCCAGAAAAATGGATTAAAAATAGATGAGTTTACTCATCAATAAACCTAATAATAAGAATGAAGTTTGAGGACTAGTTGAGTGAAACTGACAACTAGAACATAGATCAATAGATAATTTGTCAATTTACGCATCATTTTGAATCTTAGCTCGGCCGTAAGGTTGGAAAGAATTTGAATTTATCCAAAGATCTGTGTGGTATAGTTTAGTTTCTCCCATAACCATAGCTTTCACTAATTAGATATTCATATTCATTTCGATTCATGAATTTGTCAGTACTTGTAAGATATAACCCTATTTCTAAGATTTAAGTATTTTTCCTTTTCAATACTTCATACCCAGATCTTAGGACTGGTGAATTCTTGCTCCCATAGACAGGATATTGCAAGCCTTCTCTAATTTGATTGACACCTCATCCTACATTTTTGATGTAAATTTTCATGTCCTTGATTAGATCTTTGCTAACATAGGATTAGGATCAGTTAATCAGAATGAGGAGGAACCTTGAGTGATTAAACTGATACTTCATTCGACACTACCTTCACACCATTTGTGGGTTGTTGATCTATCGAGTAACTAACAAAGTTCATTAGTTCCATAGTATTAGTCTACCATACCCACAGAAGCTGCTCGATGCTCTCGGGATTCTCCATCTGTGTCAGCGAGAGGGGCCTCCTTGAAATCAGAGCAAAATACAATACTTTGCTTGGGTACATGGTACTAGTATTGGAAACAAGTAAGTTTAGAAATAATACCAATCAAATAAATTCATGAATTCTAACTAAGGCGTTCTTCCATTTTGTGCAAAAAAAATGATGATGATCATCAATCCATTCCCAGCGGGATCTCAACTCTTCAAAACTGGTTCACTCATATCAGTGACTAACTTATCAGAAAAATTCACTGAAAGTGTAAACGAACTGAAATAAATGAAATCCATAAATTTTCCAAACTCCATTTTATTCAAGAACAATAATGAAAGAGAAATTTTAACAATGAAATATAGCTTCCGAAGCTACACTCGGTTCTTTACTCCAACTCGGGAAAATAAAAAAGAAAAACTAACTAAAAACTAAGCTAAATCAAATCTACTAAAATGGAAATAAAAAAATAAAGAAATAAATAAAAATATATAAGAGTCTTCAACTATCCAGAAATCCTGGATTTGCGAAAGCTGCGCACAGTGCCCTAGATACGTCTATTTATAGACTTTCCAATGTTAGGCCGCACTTTAATAGTTGCGTTGTGGATCCCCAAAATTCTGGCCCAAATTGGTCGCTCTGTCATGACATAGAAAGTTTTGTCGCGACAGAGTTTTCAGTCTTTGTCGTTGGCCTCTGTAAGTAGCATCGCGGTCTTTTGTCGCCGGGTGTTCTTTGCGCTTGTTTTGAATTCTATGGCCTTGAAATAATGTGTCGCGATAGTGTTTTTATTCAACAGCCTTGTTCTTGTCGCGACAAAGATTTCTTGTGTCATGACACCAAATTGTTGCAACCCGACTTCTCATTCCTTCGTTTGGAATCTATCTGAGCATAAATTTTCCTTGTCGAAGTGTTTTCTCTTGACATATCTAGCACAATAGTGTGAGTTTCCATATCCTGTGGTTCCTTGGTTCACACAATATTCTGTCGTGTGGAGTTGTCTATGTCGCGATAGGATTTCTTCTCTGGTCCTTATCCCTAGCTGAGTTGTTTGTTGCGACATAGAGATCTTTGTTGCGACAAACTTGACTTGGCTAATCTAAGTTCTTTTACAATCTCTGTCGCGACAGAATTCTATCAACTTGCAGCTTTTATTGTCGCGATAGAAAACTTCTTTGTCGCGAGAGATTTTCACCTTCACTATTTCAGCATCATGCATAGCAAGAATTTCTTTGTGGCATTCCCTCTTTATGTGCTCTTTAACTTCTATGTCGCGACAAAGAATTCCTTGTCGCAATAGAATTCATCTCAATCTCATGTTTTGTTTGTCGCGACAGAAATTATTGCTATCGCGATAGGGATTTTGTTTCTCCTGGTTGTGAACTCTGAATGTTATGTCGCGACAGGATTTTCTTTATCGTGACAAACTTTTATTCCTTTAGCCGGTTCCATGCTGAAAAATTTGTCGCAACATAAAAACACTTATCTCAGCTGACTTGTGTTGTATTCTTGCCATTTTCTGTCGGGACAGAGTTGTCTTCCGTCGCGACAGAGTTCATCTTTCAATCTTCAGCCTTTTATGTTGCGACAAAGGAAGGATTGTCGCGACAAAGTTCCTTTGCCATTTGCCTTGATCATTGTCGCGACAGAGTTAAGGTTATCGTGATAGTCTTCTTCATAAATGTCGCGACATAGGCCATATTTTCGACCTTGAGTTTTGCACAGACTTTTGTTGCGACATATATTCTTGGAAGTACTTGACATAGTTCTTTTGATATCTTCAGGAAATTTTGTCGCGACAAACTTTGGCTATGTGTAGCAGACGCTATAATTTCCACTTTTTGCTTCTTTTCTATTGGAATTATCTCATTTCAAATTAACACCCTGCAAAACACAAAGTTGGTAAATGTTCATAATTTGGCGAGAAAAATGAGTGCAAAGCTATTGTTAAAAACATGACAGAAAAATGGATTAAAAATAGATAAGTTTAAGACTCATTAGATCTTCGGAGTGGATTAGACAAACTTGATGAACTTGATTCATGTGAAACTTAAACTTCAACACGTAGAACAAAAAGGAAGAAAAAAGAAAAAAAAAATTCTAATACCTTGTTTTAACAACGTTTCTTGTAATCCAAAACTCAAAGTGAATGCTCTGAAGCGATGATTAAAACTAAACACTGACTTTTTTAAATATAGACCAGTATGAAACCTAAAAACAAGACCCTCTTGAACATAATGAAACATACAGTGCAAACAAACTTTTAACAATTTTGTTTTTAGATTATATTAACAATATGATAGTTATTATATAATATATATATAAGCATAATGGTTTGACTTAGCATATTATAGGTTAAAACCTAAGGACTTAAGATGGGTATATACCTCTAATAAACTTAAACACAATAACCAAATCCTAGCCAATAGCTTTTGAGGTCATTGGATTTCCACCCATGAGATTGGAATAAGTTTATTTGCTTGTAACGTATCACTCATCAAATATGTCGATCAAAATGATTTGTATTATACTAGTATCTTGAGATTATAATTACTGGCTAAATAAAAAAGACCAGGTTAAAATTTTGTAGAGCACCTTTAAAAATGGGATTCTCAAGATTTTCTTGTTCCTAAGTTGATTAACTAAACAAGGAAAATAATCAATATAGTGGATTACCTTTTGGTCCTAATTTCAAAGTAAAACCAAAGCGAGCTAAAGCAATGATGCGTATCTTAGTGGCGGATGTTATGTTGAATATATCATGAGGATCTTTGCATCCCCTATATATTAAACATAAAAACACTGATTTTGACTTCAAACAATTCAGTTTCATTGTTCCATTCAAACTCTTGTATGGTAAAGTATTGTCTTTGCGAATTGGTGATAAATTTGGTTTACTAATAAGGAGACATCTTAAGTTTTGTTTCACTTCTATTCTTATTTATAAATGGCACTGTGTTTTGATTCATGTCATCATAATTTCACTCCTTTGATTTAATGCATGAATATTGAGTTTTTCAAGAAGTTGGTACTGCATGATTATAATTTTATTTATTTATTAAAAGAGCTTAACACGATTATTTCACTACTTTTCTACCCACTTTAAGAGGTTTATGTATATTTTGTGTAGAAATTATTGTATTTATTTCTACAAAAACAATATGTTTTCTATACTAAGATTGTGTGCAATAATTGGTTTGTCTATGCAGGAAAAAATGGGATTTGGAAATGTCACGTCAACCTCAAAGACCATGAAAATCATTGATACTGAAAAGAAGATCTCTGTTCTCATTGTAGAGGATGATCTTCTTATTCAAAAAATCCATAAGGTAATGATGACTAAATTTGGAACTGAGTTCTTGCAGCAAATGGTAAGAAGCCGTTTGACCTATTCCTCTACGGCTCATCTTTTGATCTCATGCCACGGATCTCGAAATGCACAATATGGATGGAATTGAAGTAAGTTCTTAAAAATATGTTTTGAATTGTTTGTTGAAGAATGTGTAATAAAATATATGAAAAAAGTAAAGGCTAAAATGGTGCTATCCTCAAGAGGTAGGAGAGCATCATCTTATTGTTGTTTAAAAACACTTAAAAACAAAATTTCCGACCTAATTTTATGTTTTAATTTAGAAAAAAAAAAGTATTCCTTCTGATGAACCCAATTGCCCAATGTTTCTCTAAATAATTGTTCCTAAATTCTATACATTATACTACCTTATCCAATTTCTTATGTGATCTCAAACTACAATACTTTGATAGGCAACTAAGAAACTCCGCTCGATGGGTGTTACAAGCATGATAGTGGGAGTGACATCTCGTAACCAGGATTCAGAGATACAAGCCTTCATGAAGTCTGGTCTGAATGCTTGCTATGTGAAGCCTTTGAATGCTGAAAAGGTCACTGTTGTGCTCAATGAGTTGAAGAATATTTGAAGTCCTATGTTATCTTTCCTTAAAGTCCATATTTTAAGTTTTCAAACACAATTAAATCATGACATTGAGTAATGTGCTTTCTGTTTTAGCCTTCTTTTTTTAGAGACGTGCTAATGAAACTATGGAGTCAATGTATACTCCTTTAGGTTTGGTTTTAAATAAAGCTAGCATATTTCTATATATATAAGTGTGTTTTATTATTTATGATTATATAATTTTTTTTTTTCTATTTTCCTAATTAGATCCATAATGGTTTTATGGTTTATTGCAAAAGATCTCATATTTTCTATGAATGACTAAAATTTGTATGATAATCCTTTTTTTTTTTTAAGAAACAAAATTGAATGGACTTCCATGTACTCAACTGATTCATCGCACACCTAAGTAATGTGTAGGTATGTGGGAAATCATAAAATTTATATTCCTATTACAAACCTAGGGTAGTCAAAGCTACTTGTAGGTATAGTGCTTCTAGGATTATCCACTGAGATGGATTTTCTCGCGATAATGTAACTTTGTGGGTTCTAGCTTTGTTTTATCCTAAGTCTTTAAAACGATTTTATAAAAATATGGGGTTGAGAGTGTATGTTGATTAAAAGAATTAACTTCAATAATTAAAAGACCTTGGGACTTGGTTTCACCAATTCAACACACGCCAATGATGATTTAAGGGGTAATTTGGGTTTCCGAATTAGTGAATGATGCGACAACTTATATCCACGCACACACTAAGGTGATCCTCTTATTTGAGTTTAGATTAAGTGCAAGTTCTATGGTTAGGATAGATTTGTTAACCATGTGAAGGTGGCTTGTAGGGTCTCACCTAGGCTCGTTCAGACTCTCGACAAGAAACAATCGGTCGTGCATGTTGGATGAAGGATTAGTTCAACAACTATCCAACATACCTATTGAATTTCCTAAGTATCAAAAGAACTAAATGGTGTAAGGTGAGAAACTCCTTCCAAGATAGTTTGAGGTCTAATCTGCTTCACCATCTCTTGGTGTGGCAAAGCGGTAGCACACGACCTAAAGGCATTCAATTAGAAAATAATTCATACCTTTGTTATTAAGCCCATTTTATCCCTTTTGGGCATCATTGTGGGAGGCTTGGATCCACAAAACACCGAGATTGGAGGGTCTACTCACTCATGGTGGTGTTTTATGCATCCATAATGTGTGAAGACATCCAAAGCATAGACAAAGAACGAAATAAAAATTGGAAATTTTATTGAAAGCTTGAAGAACAATGTCCTACAATGGATTAAATGAAAGACAATGATAAATTTATTTTGATCAACCCTAGTTGTAAATAAGGGATGAAATTACATCTTGGGGGTCTTTAAAGTAAGTTACAATGATTCAAACCTTTTACATATGAAAAATAAGGCTTAATCATCGGATTAGAATAAAAAACATTCCTTATTGTGCGAATGCGGGCATTTGCCGCCTAGGAGTTAGAGTGGGGGTGACTAAATGTTTCTGTCTCTCTAAGAATGAGAGTGCTGCTCTACCTCATAGGTAGAGTAAAATTTCACAGAATGCTCCCCCAACCTTCATCTCTTCGTCCAATCATGCTTTAAAGGCTTCAACTCATCCGAATTTCTTCCTAAAGTTTCAAAGCTTGAACTAGAGATCCCAAGAAGACCTCAATTCTTGACCTCATCCTTTCCAAGGGCCAAAAAAGTACCTAAGAAGGCCTATAAACACACCAAAACTCGAGAAAAACATTAGTAATAAGGTTAGGGACTTGACAATGCGCATAATCGGTTAAGTATGACAACTTAGCACAAAACGGGTTTTAATATGAAATAATTAAGTGTGCAAAAATGCTCTTTTTGAGTGGTTATCATTAAAATGGAAGCTTCATTCACCAAATTTGATGATTTTATATTTTAAATATTAGTGCTCATAATTTTCTTAACTTTTCAAATATAATCAAGTTCAACTTGTATTAACCTATTTCAGATGGTTCTAATGTGAACTCCATCGTAATATTTGAAATAAATAAATTTCTCATATATTTAATTATTTTACCTACATTTTCAACACAATTTTGTCATTTGACATGTTTCTTATATTCACCCAATCGTTTACATTTGTAGGAAACTTTATTCTCCCTCTATTTCATACAAGCAAAAGAAGAAAAACATCTGCATTTTTTATATTTTTTCACTATATGTCTTTTAAATAGTAGTTCATTATTATCATTAATAACATAAAGAGATGAAATGTCCTTTATACATTCCTTGTTAACATGACACTATTTTGACAACCTCTTTTTTTTTCTTTATCATTTCTTTTTTCTTAATAAATACTAATCTATTCATACTATGACTAAAAATAATATCAAAACAATGTAAAAATGATTATATAGTAACAACTTCTACAAATCCTATTTAAATAATAATATAACAAAAATAAAATAACTAATTAATCCAAGTACTATAAAAAACCATCATTAAAAATCATGTCATAGTCCATGAAAATCAAAACTTAATTATCTCAGAACCATAGCCTAATTATTAGCTAAAAATTTCCACAAACCTTATTAATTTATCACATACCAATCAAAACATACCAACAATTACCCTCTGCTACTTACGTTTTTGCAAATCTTAGTCAATCATGTTTAATTTTTTATCTCTTTTCAATTATCATAGTAAGCAAGCATAAAAATAAAATAATCAAATAAAAGTAATAATTAGTATCATCTAATAAGGAAAAAACATAGAAAAGCTATGTCTAAAGAGAAGAATTATCAAGAAAAGAAAAAGTGAGCATTTCTAGGCTTTGGCAATTAAGGTTTCATTTTTTTTAAATTAATGAATAAGACAAATAACATAAAATAAATCAATTTTGAGATATTTTAAAGTACATTGATTTGAGATCATATTTTACTAAATCAATTATTAAATGAAAAAAAAATTCATCATCACCAAAGCTTTTATTTATCAATGTTTTAGAGAATATGGCAACTTGGAAGGTTCTCCTAGCCCTTAAGAAAGATAAAATTAAAAAAATTAAAGAATTTTTATTGTAAGAAAGGAAATTGGCTTTTTTCTTGTTATTGTAATGCTTCCTTTCCAAGAAAATCCAAATTCTGGAAAACTTATTCTAAAGCATAATGAAGAACTTTCATCAAAGGGGCGAAGGGGGAGTAAACTACGTTAATAATGAAAAATTTCACGGTAATGTGAATGATATGCTTGAAAAGTACATGTTTTTTGTATAACTGCACCTTTTAATGCTCTTTTAAGTGGTTATTGCCCAAAGTTAACCAATTCAACAAGTTGTTGGTTCCTAATCTTGCTACTAATGTTTTTGCTCTAGTTTGTTGCTTTTATAGTCTTTTTAGGTACTTGTTTAGCTCTTGGAACGTGTGAGAGCTAGCAATGAGGTCATCTCGAGGTTTTTAATCAAAGTTCAAAGTCTCCCAGAAGAAATTAGAATGCATTGGAACCTTAAAGGAGCGATGGGTTGGAGAAAGGGAAGCAAGAGCAGCAATATGAGTAATTTCGCTCTACCAAAGAGGGAGAGTGAAACCTCTCTGCCAAATTTTGTTTTGCCACCTAGGCGAAGCAAAAATGCCCAGATTCGCCTAGTTTTGTCTTTTCCTCAATTTCTTCCCATTTTTAACCCTATTTTCGATATGTAAAGGGTATGTGGATCTTATAACAATATCGGCTCCCAAGATGTATTTTATCCTTTCATATAGAGGCTAGAGGCGAAAAGCCGAATAAAGTTTGGATTAGCTTGGATAAACTGGCAGCTTCTGACACTTTATATTTTCTTTCCAATCCTTCAATAAAATTGCATTTTTCTTTTATTTTGTTTTGGAATCTTGGGATTTCTATATGTGACATGGTTGTGAAACCCCGAGAAAATCGAATTTTTGGATAAAGGTAAAATAGTAATTGGTGAAAATCGGGAATTTTCTAGATCTCGGATGTGAAAGCAATCGGACTTCTCAGTTGAACTCGTCTCATGAAATTTAACTACCACGTCAAATTTCGTTAGATTCAGCCAAGTCGGGATTTCCACGTTTTTTGAGGCATGGGGTGTCGGATGGCCTTGTGGCAAGATAAGGGGGATGCGGCATGACACTTTAGGAATGACATGAGGAGCCGTATGATCCTAAAGGAATGGCTCATGATAGTAATGTGTGGGAAAAGAAGTCCCATGGCTCACGTTGGGCGGAGTGTGGTGATGATGTCATAATGAGGGTTTAAGAAAAATAAGAGAAAAATATGGAAAAATGAGAGCCACACCTTTAACTTGAGGAAATGGGGAGGCAATTTCTTCCTTTGACCGGATGAGTGGTGGCTCAAAAAAGAGAAGAGAAAATGAGGAGAAATGAAGGGAAAATGAAATGAGAAAAGAGAAAAAGAATAGAAAAGCAAAAAGAAAGGAAAAGAAAGGGAAAGAAGGAGCAGAAAGAAAAGAATCCGTGGGGAAAAGGGAGGAGAAGGAGAAGGAGGAAAGGAAAAGGAAGATTTTCTCGGCTCGACGGTCGGCATTAGGGTTGGATTCGAGTCACCCAAAGTTGGTGCAGGTGGGATCTGCGTGTGGAGCCCCAAAAAGTTGGAGTTTCGACAAACTCCAAGAGGTAGGATATTTTCCTACTTGGTTTACTCTTAGCCTAAAGGCTTTATAATGGTAGGGGTTGCTTAGGGGAGGCCATGAGAGGCCATGTAAATTAGTTCTAAGCCTTGGGACTAAGGGGTATGAGTTTCATGACCGGTTTCACGGACCGCGGGAGTTAGGGTTTAATTAGAAACTGAAAGTTTCTAGGTGTCATGATTGTTTGATGTGATGACATGGATTGGAACCAAAACGGTTCATGTTTGTGAAGAGCTAGTGAATTACCACAATTGAATGGTCCCAAGTTGGTGACCCGAGTTGTGTGTTAGTGCTTCTTGAATAGTAACATGCGGAGTGTGTGGAATTGAGATATTGATCGTCTTTATTTGATGTATTAATATATGGTTTGCATGGAGGTGGGTGTATGTATAAATTATAATTTTCATTGGTTTGTAAATGTTCCATGTAGTGCTCATTCATGCATACTTAACATGAGGAAAATGCATTGGCATCATGCATTTCATATGCCGCGATCGCATCGCGTCAAAGTCGGTGTGAGTGCGGGGTATGGTTGTTACCGGTGTTGGTAAATGGGTCGTGAACTTCGGAAAAAATGGGACAAAGTCAGGTAGAGATTCACGAGTGTAAAATGATCAAAGCGATAAATTACATGTTTGGGGCGGAGACGAGTTAAGGGTAGATCACAGGGGTGAAAGTCCATGAGGTTATTCACGGTTAGACATGAATCCCGACGATGTAAGTTCGTGAAAATGTTGAAAAGGCGTGCGGCGTCCTACGGTGTAAACCCGAAAATCCATGGCCCACAAAATAAAGGAAAAAGAATTTGATAAATAAACTTGGAGGGTTTCCAATGGTTTAGTCATGGTGTGTGACTGGTTTTATTCACGCTTGACGTTTTCAGTGTAAGGGGTCGTGGGACTGGTCGTGAGCATGAGGGTTGCATCTGCATGCATGATATGGAGCATTTCATATAATAGTAAATAATTGTATGGGATGTGATTGATTGTTTATATATGCCATTGCATATGCATTTTAAGTGGGAGTAACCATGTAGGAAAACTTTTTCTCTTGGGCTTTGCTCACCTGTCGTGGGACCTTTTCGAATGCAAGGGGGTATCCGGGGAGATGGTACTGTGAGGAGTGGCTTTTGAGAAGAAAGCCAAAATGTGGCTTTGAGTAAATATTTTGTAAATATGTATAAATCTATTTGTAGAACAGGCATGGAAACTATAAAATTATAGTTGATAAATATTGTTTTATGAGTATGGATGTATGGGCCCCATGTGGCTATTTTACTCATGTGTGTGTCTCGTAACACGAGACATATAGAATTTCCGCAGGTTGACGGGTAGTCAACAGACCCCCGGAATTTGGGGCGTCACATGGTTGTTTCCAACCCATCATGCGTGAATAACCCCTTTCTTGGGTAGATGAGGATTTAGGGCTCACATCCAAAGGTAATGAAGGAAAATCTATCTTAATCTAAAAGGTGAGCTCTTTAGTTAGTTGGAACTTGTTGGGGTGACAGTGATGCGATCTTAATGGTTCGATCCCACAAAAAGACGTTTTGATTTATGCTGAAAATAATTTTATGACACTTGGTGATAAGTGATGATACATCGGTTCTTGTTGATTTCATTATTCACACATCGTCGATGAATAGTTATCTCCTTTCCGGGGATCGAAAAGAACTGAGTGAGCCTAAAACATTATTTAAATGGTGGTTATCACCATACCCCTAGAACCCCGTTCTTAATCCAAATCTAATAGGGGACCATCTTGTTAGTGTAGGAATCCCGACTATATGTTGAATCCCCATTCACTAACTATGAGACTCTAAATTTCTCAAGTTACCTAGGAAGTGATCACAATAAAGTGGAGTTTTTTTGAGCATTTTTATACATAGTTTTCATTACAAGTATATAGATCGTACAAGTAATACAAGTGGACTCAATGAAGTACCAGGGATGTCAAGAAGCCACGAGAACTTAAGTTGTGATTACTAACCTAGTCTAACACTAATAATGTTTAGATTACCAAATATGATGATTTTACTTAATTAACCTAATTTTTGAAAAATGATTAACTATGGAGATAAAACTAGGGTTTTTGAGTTCACCAGAGGTAATCCCCCTAGTTCGGGTTTGGTGAAATCCTAAATCCCATAGTTATATTTTGAAGGTCAATTAGCCTAACCTATCATTGGTCTCTCTCAAGTACCAACAACCTATCCTTAAGACTCGACTATTTATTCTCAGCCTCAAGCCCTTGGTCTCAGGAAGCATTATGTATAGCTAATCTCAACAACCACATGTGAACCATAAGAATCTCTTGCCTATGGTCATCTCATGGTCCAACGTCCCCGATCCCATCTTCCCATCTCTTCTCATTCTCAAGCTCACTATGAAAACATGCAAAAGGTGATCAAGAAATTGCAAGCATTAAGAATATAACGAAAAACATCAAAATATATATTAACTATTGTGCTGAAAGGTTACATAATCCAAACCCTAATTAGGGTTCATACCCTAAGCTGCATCGTAGCCCTAGAAAACAAAACTAAAACATAATAAATCTAAAAAAAAAGTAAACTCTAATAGAAAACATCATGGAGTAATGAAGGAATGGTGATGCAGCCTCGGGATCTTGCTCCAGACGCTTGTGCGAAGAAACTTCAACCTTTAACCCTCAACAACCTTAGAAATCATGTGTAAGGTTGCTTTTTGATGTTTTATGCCAAATCTCATTTATCCCAAAATTGGTTAGTTTTAGCATGTTTTTATCATATACATAAGAGTGTTCTAATGTCTGTTTGGTTTGTTTTTTTATCAAGTATTAAGCATTTGGAGGGTTAGAATGGAGAATGAGATGAAAGACATTAAAAATAAGGTTATGCATAAGAATGACAATGAGTACCCAAATTGCGCATTTTGAGAGAAGATGAAACAAAGGTGGTAAAACTATGACCAAAGGTGCTCGAGTGTAGCCTGGAGAAGGCCTTTGGCACCCCTAGGCACCAACCAAAGCCAAATATGGCACCTAGGTGCCAACTAAAGCCAAATCTAGAACCTAGGCGGCAACCAGAGCCAAATATGGCACCTAGGCACCAACTAGAGCCAAATCTAGCTCCTAGGCGCCAACTAGAACATAAGATAATGCCTAAGCGTCATCCCAAACTCAATCTAGTGTCATCCCACATGCCAAACTAATGCCTAGGTGTCAATCTCAAGCCTTGATGTCAAAAACTCATGCCTAGGCATCAATCTCAATCCTTAATGTCAAAAACTCATGCCTAGGCGCCATTCCTCATGCCTTAATGTCTTTGAGGCCCATCCATGTAGCCCATCACACATTCAATAAAAGGGAAGCCCTAGCTTACGATAAGGATGATAAAGAGGAGGTGGTGGGAGGCACTCTTTGATCATCTAACCTAGGGATCATATAACACAGGGAGAGATGATGGGAGAGGACTAAAGAGAGAGGGGTTCTTCAGTGGTGGAACGGCTGAGGGCTCTAGGGAGAGATCTCGAGTTAAGGCGACTCTTAGGCGAGCTTTGACAAGAGATTGCGAAGACGACGACAACCCATCTACAACCCGAGTTTTCTCTCTTTCTCTTTCTTTTGTTTTCCTTTTATTCTCTCAAGATGTTTTAATTCAGATTCTAGGGTTTTGATGTCATCGATGCTAAAAACGATGGATTGATTTTATTCCTAATATTGAATGATGTTTATATTGCTTTCATTGAATATCCTACCCTGCATTAATCACTTGTGAATGCTTGATCAACATTTGCTTGTTTGGCCGATTTTTAGATCGAGATGAGAATCCAAAGGGGCATGGGTTTACATAATGGAATGTAGGGATCTTTGACTTAAGGTGACCTTAACTCCTATAGGGTTTGAGGCTAAAAAAGCTGAGTATAGTGATGAGTCACTAAGCTACGTCTATTTTTAGTCTATTTTTCTTGCATTTTTTCAGCAATTTATGATTCATTTTAATGCAGAACTATGGAATAATCACCAACTTTGTGTTTTGCAGGTTTTGAATGAAAAAGAAACAAATCTAGCAAGAAAAGCAAAAAAATTGGCTAAAGCAGAAATGTAGCGTCATAATTTCATAATGTTGCGACATAATATCAAAATGTCACAACAAAAGCTCAAGGTAACCAACAGGGCTATCTCGAAACAAGCAATGATATGTCGCAATAAGACAAAGCTGAGCTAAAGTTGGAAGTAAAGATTGTCGCAACATTTCACAACTTTGTTGCGACATAATATGAGAATGATTGGATGATAAATGTTGCAACAAAGAAATTTATATCACGACATAATGAAGATCAGAAGACATAATATGTCATGACAATGGATTTTTATGTTGCAACATTGTCTAAGAAGTTCCTGGAGAAGAATGTCACGACATTCCTTTGTTTTGTCGTGACATTGATAAAAGCAAATGACGATCTGAGTTTGTGAACATCTAAGGCGTAATACGCGACATAAGAATGAAATGGGAAGAAGAAATGGCCGCGACACAACAAAACTTTGTTGTGAGAAAATAAGCAGTAAAGAGACAAGAATCCGAGAACAAAGTTGAAAATTCGTGACAAAGGTTTTTATGTTACGACAAACATTTCAGAGAATGACAAGATCAAGGCAGAAAATATGTCAAGACATTTTCAAAGTATGTTGCGACAGAGAAGTTTTATGTCGCGAAAACCACAACAAAATGCTGAGAGGGAACTCTGTCACGACATAAGAATTTATCGTTGCGACAAAGGTTGAGAAGAACTACAGAAAGAATGTCACGACACAGGAATTTATGTCACAACATAATGAAGAGTTGGAGGCAAAGATATTTGTCTTAACAATCGGAAGCTATGTCACGACATTAATTGAAGAGAAGCGCCTAGAAGAGAACTGCAGACTGTCACGACACAGTTAGAGGAAAAGAGACAACGTATGTCGCGACATTCCAAACTTATGTCACGACATAAAGCAAAGCTGAAAACTAAGAATTTTTACACTACGGTCAGCTAATTGGAGGGTGATATTGGTGGGCTCTAATTCTCCTAACCCTAGGTCGACATATACTGAGTAAGGCAACAAATTAACACTTGCCCCTAAATCCACTAGAGCATGTCGACTTGGAATTCCCTACTACTTTAGAAATATTAGGAGCTTCACAGATCTTGTATTTTAGAGCAAATTGTTTGAATCGGTGGTGGGTGCTTAGTCATGAATGCCTCCTTGTTGACACCTAGTTTCCTTTTTACCGTGCACAAATCCTTTAGAAACTTGGCATAAGATGGAATTTGCTTAATGGCATCTAGTAAAGGAATGTTCAATTTCACTTGTTTGAATAACTCATAGATCTCAGAATGGTTATTCACACTTTCTTGAGGGCATCGACATGAGGGTATGGGCTGGAGGGATAGCCTTGTCTTCCTCTGGGCTCACCATCAAATAACATCATCCTAAGGACATAAGGCTTGTTTGACACCTCATCATCTCCAACTGGTTCACTTTGAGACTCTTGTATTGGTTCCTTGGTTTGAATGGTTTTGTCAATTACCTTACCACTTCGAAGAGTAGTGACAACCTTGCAATGTTCAAAAGTACCCTCACTTGGACCTGAAACTCCAACACTATTTTGACCTTGTGGGTTTTGGATGGGTTGAGATGGGAGTTTCCCTTTTTCTTGTTGAAAATTGCCCATAGAAGAGGTTTGCTTAGTTATTTGGGATCTTACCTCATTCGAGGCGGAGTTCGAGGAATACGTGTTTATGGATTGTTGGGTGCAATGCGAGCGTGTTACTATATCCTCCAAACTTCTCTTATGTGGAGGTTGATAAGGTTGTGGGTTTGGATTCCCTTGATTCGATGGATGGAAACCTTGATTAGGGTTCACAGGAAATCCTTAAGGACCTTGATTCTGAAATGGAGGAACTGGATTTGCAAAACCTTGATTTGGATAGTGGGGGCCTTGGTTGTTTGGCAAGTTATGTGGGCCTCCCTCATTTCTCCAACTAAAATTAGGGTGCTTACCCCATCACGGATTATATGTTTGAGTATGGAGAAGTGAAGGTTTCCTTTGATAGTTAAGGGCATTAGCACACTCTATTTGAATTGCTCCCTTAACTTGAGGAAGGTTCGGGCAGTTAATCGTTGAGTGTGTAGGGTCATCACATATGATGCATGGCTCCTCCACTCTGGGTCCAATAGGTACCGAGGGTACTTGAGGTACACTAGTTACCTCGTTCACCTTTTTCAACTCTATAGCCTCCAACTTCCTTGTTAAATTGGCGATTTTTGCTTGCAAATCATCATTCTCTCTTAAATGATGGATTCCTCCCCCTATAGGTGTACTATGCACTTTATTTTACGTAATACTGGAGGTATTAGTCTCCCACATGTTGAGCATTTTAACTGTGGTGTCAAGAGTTGAATTGCCTCCTAACCTTTCTCATAAAACTCTCCCGCACACATCATTTGGATGTATTGTTTATTATTCAAGGATAGTCCTTGATGAAAATACGCACAGATTTGTCCCACATCCAAACCATGATGAGGGATAGCATGGAGGAGATCCTTGTATCTTTCCCATACCGCGGCAAAAGGTTCACCCGGCTTTTCAGAAAAATTATGAATTGCTCGCATGAGAGCATTGGTACGCACGGGAGGGAAGAATTTGTTAAGGAATCCATTCCGCATGTCTTCCCATGTAAAGATTGAGTTGGGTGCAAGTGAATGAGACCAAATTTTGGCCTTCTCCTTTAGAGCAAAAGGAAATAAGACAAGCAGTTATGTGGAGGTGAGCCGGTGAGAGAAATGCTGCGCAAACATCCTCAAAGTCTCTCATGAATGAGTAAGGGTTCTCAGATTTGACCCCTTGATATACAGGTAAAAGATGGATCATTTCCGACTTCATGAGGAATTGATTAGCCTCTTCAGGTAGGCGAATACATGAGTTGGTTGTAGTTCTTTGAGGTTGCAAGATCTCTCGGAGAGTTCTTTCCACATTAGGTAAAGGGGCAGGGGGACCCCTATATTGATTTCACTGAAAGTTAACATTTCCCCCTCCTATTGCTAGTGCTACTGGGAGTGTAACACCATCTCTATGTTGTGGAGGTTCATGGAGTCCTTGTGGGTTAACAGGAATCCCTTGAGCATTTTCATTAAATAGAGGTTGCTGATTCCCAGGATGGTCCATTTGAGGTGTAGGGTTATCTTGAAACAATTGACTTATTATGGACTCTTCAGAATTTCTAGGAGGTGCAATTCTTACAAGTGGCGTTGTTGCGAGCGAGCAAACATCATAAACCTACTCCTTCAAGAAAACATAACCTAGATTTCTCACAAAAACAAATTAAAGAAAAGTAGAGAAACATACCGAATTTGCAGTACAATTTACAAATTACCTTCTTTCTCTTCGAATCAACTGGATTGATTGCCACTCCCCGGCAACGAAGCCAAAAATGCTTCGTTCTTGTTAAATATCTTTGAATTTTATTCCCAGCGTAGGAATTAAGGTTGTCTAGCATTGTAATACGTGGGAGTCCCGCAGTCGTCTCCACGAGAGTGGTCTAAATTGTTGATCATAGGAGCTATTCTCCAGTGTAATTTAAAAAGGAAATTATGGGGTTGTGTTTGGTTGATTGGTGATTGATTAAATTGACTATTTTAAAATAGAAAGATGATTAGCTGGGATTCTTAGGTTTCCGCTCCACCAATACTCACGTAATTCCCTCTTATTTTATAGTCTCATTTAAGGTCATTGATGAATGATTCGATGGAGGATTTTGCTTTAAACGCTCTTTTAGAATGGCTTGATCGGGAATGTTAAACGCTTGTTCAACAATTGGTCGGACACTTAGCTTGCATTTATAATCAAGTACAACGTGTGTGAGATTTCTCGTTCACACGTTATCGAGGATGCCAGTAGCTTTATAAAGTTTCTCTACAAGTGATTAACATCACATAATCATTGAAGTATAAAAGAAGTTGATTTACCTTGATCAAGGTGAGTTCCATCATGAATCTGTGAAACCGAAAAATCCAATTTTCTCAAAAGAATAAAATCGTAATTTTGGTAAAAATCAAATTTTTCTAGATCTCGGATGACAAAACGGACTTCTCCGTTGAAATCGTCTCATGAAATTGCTGCGTAGCGTCGAATTTCGTTGGATCAGGGTGAGTCGAGTTTCACGTTTTTCGAGGCGTGGGGTGTCGGATTACACATGTAGAAGGTTGAGGAGATCTGCACATGGCACGCTCAAGAGAATGACAAGCAGCATAAAGGAATGGTTCACAATTAGCCGTATGGAAAGGAATCCATGGCTCACAATGAGCAAAGCCAGGTGCATGATGTCGTAAAGGGAATTATGAAATAAAAGAAAAAGATGGAAAAAGGAAAGCCACTCATTTGGTTTGAGGAAGGAGAGGAGGAAATTTCCTCGATTTTGTCTCTATACGTATAATGCTCAAAGGAGGAGAGAAAGGCCAAAGAGAGAGGAGAAAATGGGGAGAAATGGAGAGAAAATGAAAGAAATGAGAAGAGGAATGAAAAAGAAAGAAAAACAAAAGGAAGAATAACCAAAGTAAAAAGGAAAACGTGAGAGGAAGAAAGAGAAGATGCGGGAGGTCTTGGATCTCATTTTTCACCAGAAGGAGAGTCTCTTCCTTTCTCTGGATCAAAAAGTTTGGAGTCCAATGAAGTCGGATTCCTTCGAAACAAGAAGGAGAGTTGTTCTACGAGAGGGGACAATGAGCATAGGGTTTAGGGTTTTGACAAACCTTATAAGATGAGGGTTTCATCCTACTTGTTTTACACTTTATTTAAGTGTTTTGTGATGTTTGAGTTGATTGAGGCCATTGAGGGCCGTTTCCAGTCGATTCCAAATATTGGGCAAAGTGTGTGAAATTTTGGGATATTTTTGAGTCGGTCCGGATCAGTTTGGGGACTGGTTGTGGCTATTGTATCATAAGTTATATAATAAGTATGTTTTGATGAGTAGAGACCGGAAATGGGTATGGAATTAGGTTCCACCAAGAGGAACCGATGTAGGAAGAGTGGAAGTTGGGTGGGCGGCCCACATGTTGTTTGGGGCTGTAGAAACAGTCCCGAGTTTGTATAAAATGGACTATAAATGTCCATGTGTTTGGCATTGGAATTGTTGATGTGAATGGCAGGTAAGTGTATTGGAAATAGATAGGTTAAGACATGATTTAATGTGTTAACAACGCTGGCTCACAATTATATGGAATTAAATTGTGTTTGTAAGCCATTGGAGATGAGATTATGTTTTGCTCAAGTGAGCTAAATTGGGTGATGATTGATTACATGTGTGTAATTGTAGTTGATTGAAAATATGCATATTGACATATTGTATAAATGGTTTTGAAAATGGCATAATGCATTTTCATATGCCTTTAGGTAACCTAGAACTGAGTGTGGTGCATGACATGAGTTTTATAAACGGACATGGATTTGCGAAGGAATTTCACATGATGATATTCGGAGGTGGGTTGGGAGATAGACTGACGGATCATTTCGGATGAGGACCATATTGTTTGAGCTCACCAACCAATTCGCCTCGGAGGGTAGTCCAGTATTTTCTGGGCACGTTCGGTAGTGTATTTTCAAGAACAACGGGTTTGTTTTGAAATGATTATTTTCTCATACATGGCTTAGGCAGTGTGGTGGAGTCGGTGGACGCGTGACATGGGGTGATCATGTAGACATTCGAGTAGGATCACGTGTTACTTAGTGTGTGTTTACTTTGGAGCATTGCATATGCACTTAGGTGGAGTAACCCATTTAGGGATTCCACTCTTTTGAGCATTAGCTCACCTTGTCGAGGGATTATATTTTTCAGGTACAGGGAGCGCTCGAGAAGACAACTCAATTAGAGACTGATTTAGAAGAAGCCAATTTGTGGCTTTTAGGCTTTTTGGACATAACATGTATTTGAATAGTAGATTTTAATATATGTTTGTATAAAAGTCTAATCAACTATTAAATTATTGGGAGATAATTGGAGAATAGTTTTGATAATTCTATGTTTATAGTATTGTTTTATGAGCCCAGAACATTTTACTCATGTATGCGTCTCATGATCCGAGATGTATTGAATTTCCGCGGGTTGACGGGTAGTCAACGGACCCCCGCACAGGGCGTCTGAGAATCCAAACGCATAGAAGTTTAGAACTCCACCCAGAAAATTAGAAAGCAAATCATAATTGAAATTTATTCATAAAAGGAACTTTGAGAAAATCAAAAATTCAATTGCAAAAGCCCAGAAAATTGAAAATACAAATGCTGAAGAAAAGCGAGTAAGTATGAATTAAGCGAAAGGTTACATGCGCTTGAAATCCAGAAATGCGAAAGGCAAGTCTTCAACCTTAATCCTATAAACCTAGCCAAAACTGAGAAAAGAATACTCTCCCTATGAAACCAAACCTAGGAATCAAAAGTTTGCCTTCTCCTTGTATCCATGGCTTTTATACCCCTTTTCATTGTGATCTCGCATTGATAGTTGAATAATGACGTTGCATTAAATCGACTCCGCTTCACTCCCAGCAGTTCCCGTCAATGAAAATACCGGTACAGTTAGTGGTGTACCAGATGGTGTCAGCTTTTTGCCAATTTTCTCGCATGGGTGTACCGGTACAATAAGGTGTACCGGCACAGTTGAAGCCGCACGGCATGTGCTGCTCTCGCCACTTTTCAGATGGGTGTACTGCACAGTTGAAGGTGTACGGCATGTGCTGGCCATCGGTGCTTCCAAGACACAGACTTCCCGAAACTTCACAAAACTAAGTGCCAACATCCTCAATGATCCATATATTCGCTCGGACATAAACTTGTACACTATGCATTAACCCCCAAAACCCCGCATAAGTCCATAAACACGAAAAACAATTAAACGCATCTATTCTCATGCAAAAATGTGCACAAAGTGTGACTCATGAGCAAGTCTAGTTGTAATTATTGCTCAATCGTGATTCAACAATAGGTTGGTAGGCTGTGTTTTTAAATTCTAAAAGCAGACCGATTTATGGTTACCGGTTATTCAAGTGAAAAATGGAGTTGAAGAAAATATATTAATTTAATTATAAATTAAATGGAGCGATAGTAGAACTAGCTATTTGAGTTTGCTGTGATGTGGACCAATCCACTGGTCCAACCAAGGTGGTTGTAAAACCATGGCTTGAATAAAAAAATGGTTAAATTGACTCGATCAGTTTCTTTGACTATAGCGAGCGTGAGTTTATCCAAAGAATATTAATAACTTTATTAACAAAAAAAAATCTTTATTTAATTAGCTTAGTAATTGAGATGTTTTAAAGATTTACCTATAAAATTCAATATTTTTGGCTCTAACATGGAGTCAAGTCTCGCAACCCTTTTCCATTAGTAAGGAGGGGGCCATTTTTTTGTTGTCATTCTTGTCCCTGAACTGTCCTTTCTACATATTTTTTGATAATTTTCTTTCTCAATAAAGTGGGTCTTCTATACATATACGAGGTTATTAATTTGTTTCGCCGCACTAAGCTGGTCAACTTGTTATATGTGTGGTTGTGTCTTCTTCTCGCACAACATTTTGCTGTTTTTGCAAAGATTTACTAGTAAAAGCAAGCTGGGTGATTCAAAATTACAAAATATATTGATCAAACACAATAAATCAAATCATGGCCGCCAATATGTCGCAAAAATTAGAGTTATAATACTTTAGTCATTATAGGATTATCAATATATATGTTTTGAGCCGATTCATTATGTTATTAATATGCACGTCGCACTTATCCTCTGAATTGATAAATCATTTTGAGTGCCTTGGAATTAATAAAATTATTCCTTTAAAAAACCATTTTCTTTTAAATTTTGAAATGTATCTTTTCATCAATACTAAACTTTCTTTTTTTTCTCAAATTGGGAGCTGTCACTCATTGGAAAAGTCCTCAGTCTGTCAAATATTAAGAGCTAAGCTGGTTCCAAAATAGCAAGAATGCAATGATAATGAGCAATCATACTATAAATATCACCTGCCAGAGTGAACTATTTGAAGGTTAATTGCCTATAGGCACTGATAAAGTGTGGATATGTAAAATGGTAATATATATATGTATACATATATATATAAATATATATACATATATATATATATATATATATATATATATATGAGTATATAAAAGAGACAAAAAACAAAACAAGATCTTAGGCTCTCGTTTGGTTCTGCTGTAAAACTGTTGCAATAATTTTTTTGAAAAACAGGGCACCATTTTGATGTTCTTTGATACCTGTTCTTGGCTTGTAAATTTAGTGTTATTTGTGTTCTAACAGTTTTTTTTTCAGCTTATTATTAAAAGACTAGTTTATTATATGTAAAAAAATTATTACAGCTGAATAACATGCTTTAAACAATGATATTTACATAACATCTTTATTTAATTAAATGATATGTTTTTATTTTATCCATCACTATAAAACAAGAACAAACTATTATGATAAAATAAAATAAAATATTTTTTGTAGTTAGATTTTCCAATTAATGTAATGTAGCCTTAAAGTTTTAATTACCATAATAAACTAAGATTGATAATATTTACTATTCATTAAATTCAAATCTGTAAATAAAAATCATGAAGACAAAAAGGATTTCTTAACGAGATTTTATAATCATTATCATTTAATAAAAACATATTTATAAAAACATATAATTATAAAAAAGATAATTGCATGTATATAGAATAAGATTTCAAAATAAAATAAATTATGAAATTCTAGAAGCCTTATAGAAATAGAAGATAAGGATAAAAAGAAAGTTGAATATTTGCATAAGAAATGCCAGAAATTGATTAGATCTCGTTTTTAATCTACAGCCCATATGGCTTGTCCAAGTTGATTTTGATTAGCCTAAGAATCTCAGTAAAATCTTATTTAATTTTTAGAATAATAATTTTATAATGAATTTAGATTTTTTTCAAAGATTTATCTACAAATTCAATATTTGGACTCTTAACAAGGAGTTAAGTCCCTTCAGAGCCCTTTTCCGTTAAGTAGTAAGGAGGGGTGATTTTTTTACTATTCTTGTCCTAAAATTACTCTTTTACATCTTTGTTGATAATTTTCTTTCTCAATAAAGTGTATCTCTATACGTATATGGGTTCTTAATTTAGTTGTTTTGTCGTGGATTTTGTTATGATTTGGTTATGGCGTGTGGTTGTCTCATCTTTCATACAATGCTCGGTTGTTGTCTTGTTAAGATTAATAGTATGTGGATAATTAATGATAAAACATATCTTAATGTGAATAAAGATCATTGTAAATTCAAATCATAGTTGTTAATATGTTGTAAAATTAGAGTTATATGTATTTTAGTCATTACAAGATTATCAAATGTGTATGTTTTGAATCAATTCATTATGTTATTAACTTGAATATTGCATAATCTTCTAAAGTTTTTACTGAATTTGATTATGTGTTTCTATTAAATGTATTGTTAGTTTAAATTAATAAAATTATATCTTTAAAAAAAACTATTTTATATATTTTTTATTTTTAGATGTATCTATTTCATTTTATACTTAATTTTTTTTTAAAAAAAAGATGTTATTAAATCGTTATTTCTTGAAAAGTATGCAAAGTTTGTTCAACATTAAATGAGGAGTAATACTACTGAACATTATTGAAAATGTCCAGAAATTTGGCCTTCTAAAATTGAATGACTCTTCCTTCTTACTGGTTGGATGGTAAATTAGTCATGCTCAAATTTTTTATTTTTTTTTAAAATGTATGACCGGTTGAGGGATCGAGTTATCGGTTATTCATAAAAAAATGGAGTTAAAGAGAATATATTAATTAATTATACTTAAAATGAATAATAGTTATTGAGTTCAAATAAAATAAATAGTATATACATAAGGATAATTAATTTTAATTTGATAATGGATTGTTTGTATTTAAATGAATAATTTAGACTTATATGAAAAATAACACATGTTTTAAACTAGTTATTGTTGAAGAGAGATAGTAAAGGCTGGAGAAATTGTTTTCAAAAACACGATTTTCAATTATTTCTTTTAATTCTCAGTAAAACTGCTGTAAAATTTAAATATTTTTTTAAACATCATATTTTAAATATCATTTTTTAAATAAGCCGTAGGAAAAACCCAGTTAATTATTTGTTAGTCTTATTATTTAAATTGCTCTTTGTACCAAGGGTAGAAGTTAATTTAAAACAATAATTTAGTTTCCTGGCCGACTGACATTTCAAAAACTAAAGCAAAATGGTGTCGGAAAGTCTACAAAGTTTGTGGAAGCATTAAATAGGGAGTAATAGTACTATTGAACATTGTTGAAAATGTAAGACTGATTTGCATGCAAAGTAGGTGTATCGGAATCAACAAAATTTATATCATAAATCCTACTACCGTAGTGGAGCTACTGCAGTATAGTGGCTCTAGGGTCGAACACGGGGATGGGTTTTCTTCGTGAGAGAAGAAATGCAATTGATTGAAAATGGTATTTTCTCTTTGGATTTTCAGGTTTTTGTTAAAAACAGTGTGGGTTGTTGGTTGCAAACTGAATATAACTTTGAAATAAAATTTGGAAAAGAGAACTCAAGTCTTGCCACCGTGTAGATTCTACAGATCCAACATGTTCCCGGTCTTTTTTCTCGTGTTGGGGATGATGACATATAGTCATTTCCCGAACTGGATCTTCATTTGGCATTAAAACCTAAACCCTAAAACTTTCCTTCTTGAAACATGGCATTTAATAAGCATAAATGTCCCTGACAGTCAGAACACACGTCCCCTGATCTACCCTACAGTGACTCATAGAAGGCAACTAACTGAATCTCAATGGATCTAGCAATAAGCATCCACTGAACCCAAAAAGATTGCCAAATACTGGTCAATCAAGGCATCTCAAGAGGATTTAAACCTAGATTGCAGATATGGAACACAAATACCCATAACTCCGCCATGCTAAAAAACAAATCTCAAAATCTACCTTAAAACCAGAGTTTCAAGAAATTCTCCTCTTCAAGGATGAGGTTTAGCCAACCATCCCCGAGTTGTCATCCTCAAGGATGTTTCGCAGCCGAAAGTGGAAAAGAAAATGAGAGAAAGTGGAGAGAAAGTGCAAAGCTGAGAGCCGAAAGCTTATCCCGTCAAATTTTATCACATTGAAAGTTGATTTATAGAGCTCGATCGAGCTTTATATAAAGGCTCGTGAGCAAGGGAAGTTACAAAAACCAAACCAAAAGCTATTACAAGGGTTAAAATAGGAAGAAGAAAAAAATTGTAACAAAAACAACAAAAGCGTGAAATGCAGGTGAACAGTGCTGAAATGTTAACAGTGGCAGGATGAATAGTGGCGGGCAGGAGCAATTTCGCAGGTTGTGACCAAAAAATTTGTCAGGCTTCATTTTCCTCGTTTTCTCTCGTTTCTTTCTTTCCTCTTGGTCTCTGATCTACGATGCTGAGTTTGACTCGAATTCTTCATGCTTGGATCGACTCAACAATTTTGGCATGATTAGCTCACAAAAACTGCAAAATTAGCCACAAAATATGATCAGTAGTACAATAGGGACCCGAACATGTCAATTGGGTTAATTATAACAATTAGTACACAAAAAGCGCTCAAAACCTATTAAAAATAGGGTTCAAAATAGCACTTTTTGGGCACTAATCACACCCCCCAACCGACACATTGCTAGTCCCTTAGCAATGCAAGAAGAAAAGAAAATAAAATAAAAAACATATAAAACTATAACAAAATTATGTTACAAGGTTGCAGTTCAAAAGTAATGCCTAACCTTAAGTAAGAATCATCAAAGCCTTACTCAATAACTATCTTGAGAGATTGAATACCATACAAAATTGAGTATCAAAAGAGCTTCCTTCTCAAAGACTCAACCAGGAACTTCCACTGTAAATCTGCGTTTGTTTGATCGCCCTCCACAATAAACTCCGCCAAACCGCACTCTCCCCCCCAACCAAGCTACCGCTCCACCTAGGACACTAACCAACCCAAATGTACTCCAGACCCACTCTATTCCACAACTCTTTTTATGTTGTAGGGGTGCAATGTTGAGGAATCGACCACCAAAGTCCATGTAATGGGATCTACCGATGACTTCAACCAATTAAGGCTTAGGGGCACCTGCTTTCCAAGGATCTTTCGAATTAATTAACTCTTCAGTCTCACCTGACTCCTCGAATGATTTTGAAACTCCAAAGACCTACAACTTGCTAAACTCCACCCTCCACCCATTTAGCGTTAGCACAAAGCCTGTGGCTCCCAAATCCGCTGGTTTAGGGGCACTGTGTCAAAGACTTGAGCCATACACTCCCTGACCGTGCTCGGGTTTTAAGGCAAAGCGTTGCAATTTTCTTCTTTTTCTTTTTCTTTTCTTTTTCCTTTTTCACTTTTTTTTTTTATTTGGGAAGACACATTGGCCTTCTTTTCATGGGGGTCCTTAACCTATTAAAGGTGGTTAACGAAGCTAGGTTAGGTTATTGCAAGGCTTATGAGGCTAGGCAGTTTTCTAGGTTATTGAAGAAACCTGATGTGCACTGTGTGTGGTTAGCTAAAGGTGGAAGAAAAAGGTTGAAAGCAGCAAGAATTCAACTAATCATCCACTCAATTAGGCATGGAACCGAACTAACATCATTAGAATTGGACAAAGTTTCAATTTTTCAAACTACAAGCTAGGCGAAACACATAATAAAAAACAAAAAAAAATGGTGCAAATAAAAACTAACAAAGTGGTGCGAAAAACAAACTAACAGCTTCGCAAACCAACAAACAATTGTACAAATACAAACTAACTAGCAAGACATTAACTAAACAAAAAGACTTTCTCAAAATATAAACAACACTTCCTTCCTTAACTCTCCCCCCAACGAGACGAAAATCACCCAAAACCGATATTAGATGAAAAAGTTATGCTCAAAACAAAATCAGGAGGCAAAACAGGGGAGATTTCGCTACGCAGCTTAAAATTGGCCTGTAGCGAAATTCCCCTCTTTCCTCGCTTCGATCTTCATTCTCGCTTCAAAATTTTCACACAAACTGCAAAATTAATACAAGAAAAATTAAGAAAATTGTAAAAGTGAAAAACAAGCTAGAACAAAGATTAACTTAAAAATTAGAGAAAATCTAAAAAGAAAAATTAAAGAAATCAAAATAAAATAGAATAAAATAAGATAAAACAACAAAAAGTGGGGAAACCGGGAGCCGCGTGACCGAAAAACAAAATACCGCACTATGAGAATGTGCAATTGAAAATGAGAAAATTACATTTAAACAAATCTAAAATTAAGAAATTTATGTAAAACTACAAATTAAACTTAAAGTAAAGCAAATAAAACTCTAACAAAAAATTGAGTGGCTTCGATCATCAGAGAAACCACTCCTACTGTAGTCCTTCGGTTCATGGAGGGTCAAGGAGGAGGATCTCTTCACGCCTCGCAAAGGAGGTGTGTTGTACAGCTTTCACGCCAACTCTTTGCGGTTGAGCATTTTATCATTTGCAGGCTGGGAACCAAGAGGCCGAGGAGTGACTAATGAAGTTAATTCTTCATCAACTGCTTCACTGTTCTTCATCAATTCCTCCTGCAGTTTGTGAGCAATGTGTTTTCCTGCACTTGGGCCAATCAGGTAGTCCTCATCTGATTCATGTTCCTGCTCCTCTCCTTATTTGTGCTTGCTACCTAGGTGGAAAATATTAAGCTCCAAAGTCATATTGCCAAAGGTAAGCTGCATGACTCCATTCCGACAATTGATTATGGCATTAGATGTGGCCAAATACTTCTCATATGATAAGCACTTCGGTTAGTGCTCTTCGCCTCCTAATTCCGTGACGAGAACTACTTAAGTCCACCGGATAATAAAATTTGTCTACCTTTCACCAAAACATCCTCAACTATACCTTTAGGAATTTTTAATGATCGATCGCCTAAGGATGTAGTAATGTTGGTAGGCTTTAGCTCCCAAACCTAACCGGCTATATTAATCGAGTATGGCAGTAGGTTGACACTAGCTCCCAAATCCAGCAGTGCCTTATCTATACAAGTCCCTCCAATGTTGACTGAAATGGTGGGGGACCCTGGATCTTTGTATTTCACCGGGGTCTTGCTCTGAATGATGGCACTGACCTGTTCTGTTAGGAAGGCTTTCTTGTCAATGCCCAACCCTCTCTTGACTGTGCACAAGTCCTTTAAAAATTTGGCATACGTTGGAACCTGTTTAATCATGTCAAGCAGGGGTATGTTGACCTTCACATGCCTTAGCACTTCCAGGATGCTTGCTTGCTTAGATGCCTTCTTTTTGCATCTCAGTGCTTGGGGAAATGGAGGAGGCATGCTATTCTTCATTGAATCTTCTTTAATAAATATGTGTACTGGTTCCACTTCCTCTTCTTCTCTAGTCTATTCAGCAGGTTTAGGCGTTGGTTGGTCAACCTGCTTGCCATTTCTCAAAGTGATGATAACTTTTACTTCATCCATCCTTGGGGCAGGGTTGCTGGCAGAACCTATCTCATGGACTCCCCTAGGATTGGGCAAAGTTTTTCGGAAGCGGAATCTCCTCGCTTCTCTTGCACCCGCCGGCCGATCGGGTCACCATGGATAGATGACCGCAGTTATCAATTTTCCGTTGAGGCTACCTTCAAGCTCGTTTATTCTCTTGTTCAAGGAGCCTTCCACATTTTCAATTTTTTGACCTTAATTTCAGCATTGATGGTTTCGCTTCCTCTATAAATTTCCCACCACCTGCTCAAATTTAGATGGCTTCGCCTTTCAATAGGAGAAGAGGTGGGTGGTCGGGTCATTGCCAGGTTCTCGGGGAACATATGTTGAGGTTAAGGTTTCCAAGAGAGGTTTGGGTGGTTCCTCCAATTGTGGTTATAGGTGTTGCCATATGGAGCGTTTGTTGGTGGCTTACTTTGACCCACTTATGTTTGCCTCATTTGCATCAAATCCTCAATCGAGGGAGCAATGGAACAAAGGCTCTTCTGACTGCGGATTGGCAATTGATGCATGGTTCGCTTCAGGCAGGATTTTGGTCACCGCCGGACGCCATGCGCCTTTTCCTTCCGGGGCCAAACACCCTCCCAGCGGCGTGGATATCTTAGCCTTTAGCTCCATATCTTCTAAGAGTGAATATATGCCTCCTTTGGTTTCACTGGTGGCCTATGTCTGTCAGTTTCCCTGGGATTTGGTTCATCCCAAGCTTTCGAGGCCCTACCACATAGCTCGAGGAAGTCCATGGCTTCATCTGGATTCTTGCTGAGGAAGTCCCCTCCACACATGATCTCCAAGAGTTGTTTCATGGCACGGGACATTCCATAGTAGAAGTGGTTTACCAGCATCCATGTGTCAAAGCCATGGTGTGGGCATGCATTGATGGTTTCAAGATACCTTTCCCAGCATTGATAAAATTTTTCACTGTCATGAGTTTCAAAGGTGTAGATTTGCCTCTTCGAATTATTGGTCTTGTGTGCATTGAAGAACTTCTTCAAAATTCCCGTCTGCAGCCTCCGCCCATTCCCGATGGTCCTCGCCTTAGTGAATTAAGCCAAATTCTTTTGCTTTGTCTTTGAGGGTTAAGGAAAGGCCTCTCAATTTCAGCAAATCCATATCGATTGCACCTTCTTTGAAAGCTCAAACTTCCTCAACCCTGATGTGTGTATGGATTTTCGTTTTCCATTCCATGAAAAGTTGGGATAGGGGACCGGATAAGGCCCTCACCGAAGACATCTTTAGCAGGGGGGTATAATGCATGAGGGTGCACTCACTTTGGGGGTGTATGATCTCTCATCGACCAGAGGCATTGGGCCCTTGAACCCCCCCGTTGGCTCTCGCTACTCTCGTGGGCTCCATCCGGTCATTGCGGCAAATTGATTTCACAACTCGTTCAACTGGAGACCAAGCCTTCCACCTGACCAAGAAGTCTCTCGTCCCACTGCATAAGCTGCTATGAACACAACACCAACAAGCTAGAAACTAACAAAAATAGGCTACCAGAAAGGTTGATATTAGTTAAAATAGAAAAGCAAGGAAAAATCTGTATGAATAGTTCAAAATTCCAAATTCCCCCCGCAGTTGAACTCGTAAATGGGAAAATGGTAAAATAAAAAAAGAAATGAGAATTCACCCAATACTTGTGATGTGGATCACAAGTTCGTTGTTTCTTCTCACTAGGCACCATCCTTCGCAGAACTACGCCATTTGATTCGCATGCGTGCAGGTGTATCGGAATCAACAAAATTTATATCCTAAATCCTATCGGGCCAGATGAGCTTATCAAGTAGTGATAAAGGTTCGGGCTCGAACACGGGGATGAGTTTTTTTCGTGAGAGAAGAAACGATACTGATTGAAAATGGTATTTTCTCTTGATTTTTAGGTTTTTGTTAAAACAATGGGGTTGTTAGTTGCAAACCCAATATAACTTGAAATAAAATTGGGAAAAGAGAACTCTGGTCTCGGCCACTGTGTAGGATTCTAAGGTATTCAACATAAACCCCGGTCTTTTCTCGTGTTGGGGATGATGACATATAGTCATTTCCCGAACCGGATCTTCATTTGGCATTAAAACCTAAACCCTATAACTTTCCTTGAAACATGGCATTTAATAAGCATAAATGTCCCTGACAGTCAGAACACACGTCCCCTAATCTACCCTATAGTGACTCATAGAAGGCAACTAACCGAATCTCAATGGATCTAGCAATAAGCATCCACTGAACCCAAAAAGATTGCCAAATACTGGTCAATCAAGGCATCTCAAGAGGATTTAAACCTATATTGTAAGATATGGAACACAAATACCCATAACTGCTTGCGTTAAAAACAGGGGAACCAAAATCTTACCTTAAAACCGTAGCCTAGTAGCCCTCCTCTTCAAGGATGGAGGGGGTTTAGCCAACCATCCTTGAGTTAATATCCTCTCAAGGGATGTTTGGCAATGAGAAAGGGAAAAGAAAAATGAGAGAAAGTGGAGAGAAAGGCAGTAAAAAGCGGAGAGCCGAAAGCTTATCCCACAAATTTATTGATTGATTGAAAGTTGATTTTACAGAGCTGACCAGCTTATATAGTGCTCGAGCAAGGAAGTTACAAAAAAACCAAAACCAAAAGATATACAAGGGTTAAAACAGAAGAAGCAAAAATTGTAATAAAACAACAAAGCGTGAAATGCGTGTGAACAATGTCAAATGTTATCAGTAAGGGTGATGAATAGTGGGCGAAGGTGAGCACGTTGGTGTTGTGACCAAAATTTGTTGTGCCGGCCTTTCTCAAGCCGCTTCTTTCCTCTTGGCTCGACCTACGGCGCTGAGTTTGACTGCCACCTTCATGCTCGATCAACTCAACAATTTTGGCATGATTAGCTCGCAAAACCGGCAAAATTAGCCACAAAATATGATCGCAGTACACAAAATCTCGAACATAATTGGGTTAATTATAACAATTAGTACACAAAAAGAGCTCAAAACCTATGAAAAATAGGGTTCAAAATAGCACTTTTTGGGCACTAATCAAAGACCCGAGAAAATTCCAATTTTCGAAAAAAGGGCAAAACGGTAATTTTGGTCAAAACCTGAAATTTTTCTAGATCTTGGTTGATGAAACGGACTTCACCGTTGGAATATTCTCATGAAATCTAGCTACCACATCGAATTTCATCGAATTCCGAGAGAGTCGTACCCCACGCTTAAGGCACTTTGGTGCTCGCGTCAGAACGTAGTTTGAGAGACATGTGATGTGACAAAAGTCACCTACTACATGTACTCATGTGACACATGTTGCATGATTAGTGGGAGGAGGAAATGGATGGCCTAGATAGTGCCAAATGTCAAAAAAATTAAGAAAAGGGATAGATGGAATTAATTGAAATGTTAATGATAATAGGACGAAAGATGAACAGTGTCATCTTCTTCATTTTGAGCACAAACGGCATGGTTGAGATTGGTGCGTAAAGTGAGGTTTTGTGGATTTCTAGGGAGAGTGTGTGTCTTCTCTCTAGATTTTCTATTGACGGACCGCTCTGTCACCTGAAAGCAAGAAGCTAAAGCCGATCTATCGACGAGGGCTACGCAAGGACACACATTCGTGGAGTTCGACAACCCAAGAGGTAGTGGATCTTTTCCTACTCGTGATATTCTTTGGCTAAGATCCATGTTTATGGTTAGATATTCTCAGTTTTTGATTTAGCCGTGAAATCTCGTCTCAAACCTTGAACCGAGTAGAGAAAATCCTAACAGGTCGTGAACAAGAACTCCCAGGTTTCACTGCTCACGTGATTTTCGTGTGAAAATGTGTTTTGTAAGTGATTCAAAATGAATTGCTTGTGTTTGGCACTAGCCCCATGAGCTAATTTGGTGTTATCGGCGTGAATTTAATAACATGATTCTGTGAGTAAATTATGTTAATATATGCATGTGAATTGTATTAGCATAAATTATTCGGGAATGACATAATGCATTCCATATGCACCGGGCAGCCTAAAAATATTAGGTGTGAGTGCATGACATGAAATGTTCAAAAAATGAAATGTTTTGCGGAAAGGAATTTCTGATCAAGATTTTCTCCTGAGAATTGTGTGTTGGGATTATCCAACAATTCACGCCTGAGGGCCTATGACGAGGGTTATCCAAACGCATTCGCCTGAGGGTTGTCTAATATTTTACCGAAATTGCAGTGATTTTTCAAAACAAAGCTTTGTTTGAAAATCAGATTTTACCTGCATTCTACTTAGACATATTTGAGGGAGTCGGTGAGGACTCGGGACATGGGATTGGTCATGTAGACATTTGAGTAGGTTCATGAAATTGCTTGAATGTGATTGTTTTCCATGACATGTGCACTTAGGTGGGGAGTAACCCAAGTAGGAAATTATCACTATCGGGCCGTGCCTTCACCCGCGAGGGATCACTATTTCGTAACAGGAGTGTGCACGAGGACGCAGCGCCTCAGGGAGGCCGCGTATAAGAAAGTCGTGGTTGCGGGTTGTGAAACTTTTGTATAACATGTATTAGAAATTATACATTTTAATATATGTTGAATAAAGAGTAATTTATTAACTCTTGAACTATTGTATATAGTTAATGTATATTGTGAGGATTGATACAAGGGTCCAAGTGGCCATTATTTTACTCGCATGTGGACCCTGTGTGGTCATCAGAACCGTTTGGGACAAGTCAGATGCCTGCAGAGCTCCCGTACAAAGGAGGCTCTGCTCGATTTTTTTATGAGTGGTGTCGGGTTACCCGACATCCACGATTATTCAAGCAGTTGACTGGTTATCAACTGAGGCCCGGGAAACGTGGGCTACAAATTGTATCGAGCTTAGGTACACGAGTACCTAGGGCTTGGGGGACTTGGGTTTAGGCTATGGTCTTAGAGTGTAGAGCTTAGGTATACGAATACCTAGGACTCGATGGGCACGGGTTAGATCATGCATACACTGTGCATTTTGATGAATGGTGTGCATTTTGATGATTGTTGTGTATGATTTGTGTGTGGTATGTTGTGTGATTGTGTGCTTAGTGAATAACACATACGAAAAAAAAGTGATAAAAGAAAATTTTTTTCTAAGGTTTTATAGTGTGTAAACTGGAAAAATTTTTTTAATAAATTTATTTGGTTTATTGGAAAATGAAAAAAAAAAAAAAATATATATATATATATATATATATATATATATATATATATATTGGATGGTTTCCAGTGAGGTTTGGGATGAAAAAAAAGAAAAAAACGTTAGAAATCGAACGGGCTAATGCTTCATTTTTCTAGGTGAGTCACAATTCGACAAAGTATTACCGAGCACGCTCGACGCCGTTAGCGAGCGCCGCATGGCTCCGCCACGACACATACGGACGGCCACGATATGCTCCCATGACACGCCAAGGGAGGCCACGGCACCGTCAGAGCGCACGCGACGCGCTCGGCCGTGGATCAGGCCGCGATATTACGCTGTATCGCGGACAGGCGGTGGACCGCCGCTGAGTTGCGGTCACGATACGCTCTTTTTGTATCGACAAAGGAGCGGCCTGCTACGTGGTGTCACGATACACCGGACAGACGCGATGTGGGGCGCAGGCTAACGCTGGCGCGCGGTCACGACAAAGCCACGACACGCCCGCAGCGACACGGCTACTGGCATGCTCGCGAGCACCCGCTTCTGGGCAGCCTAGCCGACACGGACACCGCACACCACTATTGCCGCCACAAAGGCGCCGCGGTCTCGCACAAAGGCGCGCGGGCCCGGGTGCACCGTGGGCGCGTGGCCGTGGTCCGCCGTGCACCTGTGCACCCAATCCAAACAGCTGGGACTCAATGCACTGCCGAGTCACTGCTAGATATCGTTTATGAACATCGTTTATGAGTATCGTTTCACGAGGTTTTGAAAAATTTTTTTTTTTTAAAATAAAATAAAATCAAATGAAATAAAATCTTTTAAAAAATAAAATTTTCTAAAAATGAAATTATTTTGTCGATTTGATTTAATATGTGGAATTATTGTTCCCGCGATTTCTATGAATGTGCAAAGGACATTGTGTATGAAATGTTTTTGAGAGTGTGAATAAGGTCTCTGGCCGTGTTTACGCCTTAGAGACACCGTATCGAATTTAACTTGTCATCGACATGTATGGCTGGGGCCGAGGGCGACGCAGAGGCGCCCACTCAGGTGCTAAATGCCAAGCACCACGCACTCGACCAAAGAGGCTACGAGGCTGCAGGCAAGGCCATCTATCGCACACTAGCGCAGGTAGCCAAGGAGGTCCGGTAACCTCCAGAGGTTTAGGTAAGACATCATCCTCCGACATTCACAAAGGGGAGGAGATCCACGCGCGCACTATCGTTCACGCAAGTCGAGAAGGTGTCGGAGGCTATGTAGATTACCGACACGCACTGGGGGATTAGGCTACCAAGGTCTGGGCCAGAGTGGTGAGGCCCTTCAAGTACGGAATCAAGCAACACCTCTGTGAGACCTGTGAGGCAATGACATGGGCGCAGTTCCAGAGCCGTTCACGGGTAAGTATTTTTCTGACACGTCGCCACACGAAGGCTCAGAGTCTCAGAGTCAAGCAGCAGACGATGATCAATATGGATTACGTGTGGTTGATTCACTTAATCCGTACTCGCTTTTGATGATCGATCACGCGCCACCACACGGCCAAGGTCAAGATCTCGAGAACGTATCAAGTCATTCATTCTGTATGTAATCATAGACTCGCCATGTGACACGGACTCCATGGCGTGGACAACCTCGACCATAAGAGAGAGATCGAGATGCCTGAAAGCACTCGATGCGTGTTAGTAGCAAAGAGGAAGGAGAGTTAGTCTTCTTCTAGTTCGGAAAGCAAAGCCAGGGTTTCAGTCACGCTGTCTCAGGCCACTACCATCCGAGCTGCGGACATCAGTCACGGTCAGTCAAGTGCGTATGGCGTGCTACCATCGCGCGCACAGCTCGACATATGAGGAGGGATCGCCCCTGCAGATTGTGTGTGGATCCCAAAGTTTTCGGGACACGCATCCCGCCAACAAATAGGATGTATGAGGATACTTCTCTACGCCCCAGATGCGCCGCAGGGACGGCCTGGCCTCGTGGAGCCGCACGGCACCTCCCCGTTACAATGTGACGGCCGGAGAGGCCAAAGTTAGCGGGCCGAGGCAGAGGATGAGGCCCACAAGCAGGGACGTCATGAGTTCAGGGGCGTGTCTACGCCATTATACCACCTAACGAGTCACAGATCAACCGCTTATATAGAGTACGCTGCTTATCTCGCCTACGCCAAGAAGAGTGTTATTCGATTACGGTGTTTCTCGCATTCATTCATCGCCGCATTAGTCGCGGATGTGAGCCAGCTTGGGAGGTCGGGAGGGCCTTAGAGGAGCCTCAGATGCGAGTTCTCCCAGGATTGTGGCGAGGATAAGGATGATACGTCCCGTCATGGTTAGAGATCTCCGATTCTACTCATTAAAGGACCCGAGGGTCATGGACATGTTGAGTTCGACGTCATCCTTGGGATGGTTTGGCTGATGGCATACAAAGTCGTTATCGACATGAAGGCAGAGGTTACCGCCTACACGCAGGATCTGCATCGTGGTCAGATTTCCCGTGGGACAAGTATGGTGTTTCGCCTGCATGCTGTACGAGTCTGGGGGTGTCGTGACAAGCAATGTCACAGCGAGCCTTACTCAGAGGACGAGGTGAGACCTGACTTAGATCTACCTCGAAAGTACCGCGAAAGTACGAGGATGTTTTTTCGAATCGAAGTTAACGGATTGCCTCCGCAGAGGTCAGGACTTCAGATCGGTTACACTCTGGTACCGCCCATCTCTATGACTCCACATGTGATGGCACCGCTGAGTCGCAAGAACTCAGAGTCCGGGGCCACAAATACCGAACAAGGGTTCATTAGACCGAGCACTTCACCATGTACCCTGGCCCAAGCCATAAGAAGAAAGAACAAGCACTTCAACCTGTGCATCGACATGCAACAACAGGTTACGATCAAGAATCTGCACTCACTACGAGGATCGATGATTTGTTCGGTCATTCGAGAGGAGCGCGAGTCTACCCAAAAATGCACTTCGCATCGTTACCATCGCCGAGGGTTGGGAAGACAAGATATCCCAAGACAATGGCTAGACGCCAAGCATGGGCACTTTGAATTTACAAAGGATGTTCTTTCGATCGACGAATGTCAAAAGTATTCATGACCTCATGGCTAGGTATTCCAACCTTATCTAGATCATTTTGTCGTAGCTGCGGGATGATATTTCGATATACCCCAATCGTTCCGAGCATGAGTATCATTTCGAGGATCGCTTTTACGCTGCTGAGACCATCACCAGACGTCAAGTTCGGGCGAAGCCAAGCATCGAGGCGAGATTTTTGACACGTGGTGTCGACCGAAGGCGTGTCGGGCGGACCCTATAGCGTCGAGGCCGCGACGAAGCCTGGGGAGAGTGCGTAAGTCACCGAGATATCGTAGTTTCTTGGGATTGGTTGGGTACTACATGAGAATTACTGAGATTTCTCCGATTATAAAGACTTATGACGTAGATCGAATCGAAGGAGGCCAAGTTTGATTGGGATGGACTACGCGAGGATAAGATTCCAGAATCAAGAGGAGCTTACTACAACTCATCTCGACAGTCCCCACAGGACAAAGGGGTACACAATGTATCAGGATGCCTCGAAATGAACCGGGATGCGCTTGATGTAGTTGGGGAGGGTAGTAGCTACGGTTCCCGGGCTACCAAGAATCATGAGAAGAATTACCCTCCCACACACGACACGTGAGTCAAGGCCGTAGTTCGCCGATGATTCGCGCCACTACTTATATGGCGAGAGTTCGAGGCGCACTGCACTGCAAAGTCTCAAGTATATTTTCACACAACGGACCCTCAATATGAGGCAACGCAGATGGATGGAGTTCCTAGAGGATTATGACTTCACTTCGTATTACCATCTCGTAAGGCAAATGTGGTGGCTTTTGGCGCACTCCACGGTCACCGAGCATCGGGCAAGATAAACTTCCCGAATGGCGATGCTCGAGACCGCGACATTAAGCCATGCGACAAACGAAAGTGTGCCTGGTGGCACGCTGAGGAGCTTAGCGGGCTACACCGGGCTCTCTATCAGCGCAGTGATCGAGTCCCGTGGGCGTGACGTAGATGTCCATCGCGGACCGCACAGCCGCATGTGACGAGGGTCGGACCATTCGCTACAGATGGTAGCGTCTTCTGTGATGCAGGACTCGCAGTGGTTCCCCGCGCTGACCGACTGCTGAGAGAGGAGATTCAGGAGTTTCACCGCTTCCGATTCACGCATCTAGGTGGCACGAAGATGTACCAGATCTTCGCCGCCGCATTCACTGAGCGGGACGGTGACACGCAGGGGGACTTTGTTGTACTTACGTCTCACGCGGTCGGCCAGGTTAAGGTCGAGCACCGTGGCTTGAGGCACCCCCATCGAGGTGGCCGAGCTGAAGGGAGCACGTCACGATGGATTTTGTGACCCACTCTGATTAAGGCCCAAAAGTGCCATTTTAGCCCCCATTTAACGAGGTGGTCGTTACTTCAGGTAATTAATCAACCGAATTAACCCGACGGTAACATTAAGGTCTTGCTATTCTACCGATCGTGATTTGTGGCTAATTTTATAGTTTTTACAAGCTATTTATGCCAAATTTGTTGAATCATTCAAGCATGAAGAATGAGTCGAACTCAAAGATTTGTATTAGAATCAAAGTAAATTTTCTCCCCGCATTTTTTACTTTTGTCATTTACTCCTTTTTTCCCATTTTCGCTCTTCATGTGTATAAGGTGAATTGAGGGTATTTTTGTGATATTTTTCTTATGAGAGCTTTATATAAGCTCAAACCTTGCAGGGGATCACTTGCTCGTTGAAATACAGAGCAATGGGACTTTGAAGCTTTCCTCGCCGCTTCCTTTCTTTCATTTTCTTTGAGTTTCCTTTATTTTTCACGCTAAACACCCTCGAGGATGACAACGCAAGGGATGATTGATTAAACCCCTCCATCTCAAGAGGAGGGCTACTGGCTAAGGTTTTTAGGTAAAATGCATCTGCTTCTCATCTATTTAACGCAAGCATTTAAGGGTATTTATGTCTCTATTTCTTATAATAGGTTTAAATATCTTCGATGCAATTCTGTTGTTTCGCATTTCGACAAGCTTTTGTGTGGTTCGGGTGGATGTTATCACTAGATCCATTGAGATTCATTAATGGTTATTTATTAGTTAATGTAGGTAGATTTTTAGAGATAGATTTTAATCGCCCGAACATTTATGTCCAATAAATGCTATATTTCGGAAGTTGAAAATTATTAGGGTTCGCTTTTTGATAATAAATGAAGATCCTGCTCAGCAGCTGATCAGGTCATCCTCATCAACGTGAGGAAAAGGACTCGAGAACTTCTCATTTGCCTTAGTGACCTCAACCCCAAGAGTCTGGATGCTTCATGGCCTTTTTTCATTTTTTCTTCATTTTATTTTCACCGCAAACCACCATACATCACTGCTTTTACAAACCTCAAACTAAAATGGAATTCACCATTTTCAAGTCAACCCGCAAATCATTTACAAGAAGAAACCCATCCCCGTGTTCGACCCAGAACCGCTATACCGCAGAGCTATGCTACTGCGAGGTGAGGAGTTAGGTTTATAAATATTGTCGATTCCCACACTCCATTGCGACATCGAATCAAATGGCACCGCTGTCGGGATGCGCCTAGTTGCAAGTGAGAAGTCGTTGAACTCAGATTATTGGTCACAAGTGTCGTGAATTATCATCCTTTTTATTTTTCCTAAGTAGCTTCACCTGTTAGTAGTTGATTTAATTTACACTGGTCTGCATTTAATTTTCCTTATTTATAGCTAACAAGAACCCTCTAGGTAACCCTCGCTTGTTTTATGTCGTGTCTCTTGAAATAAAGCCACGTGAGTTTGAGCGCACTACCAGGATGTAAAACACAAAGAAGCAAGAGAGGATCAGTTGTCCCAAGAACAAGGCTTGAAGTGTTTGAATAGTATCATGGAGCCTCCACCTGAGGAGCAATAGAGCCAACAGGGTGTGCAGGGGAACCCTAATGCCTACAGGTCAATGAGGGACCATATACACCCACCAAGGGTGAGTGCACCCTCATGTATTTTACCTCATGCTAAGGATGTGATTGTCAGGCCTTATCTGGTGCCCCTACTCCCAACTTTCCATGGTATGGAAAATGAAAATCCATACACACACATCAGAGATTTTGAGGAAGTTTGCACAACTTTCAAGGAGGGTGCAACCAATATGGACCTACCGGTCGGGAAGCTTCTTCCTTTAACCTCAAAGACAAAGCCAAGATTCGCTTAATTCTAAGGCAAACTATCGCATAGAAGAATCACAGCAGAAGCCAAGAAGTTCTCTGCACACAGGACCAATACTGAAGAGGCGCATTTATACATTCAGAATTTCCATGATAATGAAGTTCTACCAGCCGGGAGAGGTATATGGAGACCATCGCTCGGCCCTCACCATGGCTTCGATACACGGATGTCGGTGAATCACTCTTACGATGGATGTCCTCTCAGCAGAAGCAACTTGCTGAGACTACGTGAGGACTTCATAGCAAAAACCCGGCTATGGATTTTCTGCTATAACAGACCCTAAGGCATGTGATGCTTCAACCGTAGCTGCAAAGACGAGGCCTCATCCGGGCCTGGGGGAGGCATGTAATTACCCCCGTAAGACATGGAATCAAGGCGGTTATCCACCTCGCTGGGGAGTGGCAGCCAAATCGAAGGAAAAAAAGACTACACGAGGCCTGCAATGATCAAGTCCCTCTATGCTGCCGCGTTTATTTGTCAATCAACCGAGCATGCGCGAGCAATGTCCTACCATTCCGTGCCAGTGAAGAGAGATGTTCCTCGATCAGCTAATTTTCACTGGGTCAAAGAAACCACCCAATGCCCCATATAACAATACATATATAATCCCAATCGAGGAATCTCACCCTAATCTCTCCCGAAGCTAACTCTCGCTATACGCCCCTAAGGCACCAACAAGCTGGCTCCTCATCTCAACCACAACCACCACCAACCTCATCTCCTGTTGAACAAGCTATCAGAATTCGAGCAAGGTGGTGGTGCGAGTTTGCGTGGAAGAGCAAAGGAAGTCAATGTGAAATCGTCAGAGAATTGATACTATGGAAAGCAATCTCTCGAATTAAAAGACAGACGGGCTCCAGCGATCTCAATCGTAAAATGTATAACTGGGCAGATCTCCATCACTGGGGATTACTAACTGCCGGAGTAATGTGGGAAAGGAAGATTCCCCGCCCAAACTCACCAATCTGGTGAGTCAAGAGCTAAGTTACGCCAAAGAACTCCAAGAACGGACGGTTAGCGCCATCATCACTTTCGAGAGTTGGCAAACAGTCGATCAACCAATGCCTGAACTCTCGTCAAGAGATCACAAGAAAAGGAAGTCGAGCCTCGAGAATAATAATCAAAGAAGATTCAATGAAGAAAACACGCCCCTCCATTTCCTCAAGCACTAAGAGGCAAGAAAAATCACAAACCAACCGAATTGAGGTGCTAAGGCAAGTGAAGGTGAATATCCCAATGTTGATACGATTAAATGTGTCCCAACATATGCAAAATTTTTAAGGACCCGTACACACATGGTCAAGTATCGACAAGAAAGCCTTCCAACAAAACACGCTGCCATCATTTGCAGTAAGACCCCTTGAAATATATGATCCGTGATCCCCCCACCATTTCAGCTAACATCTGAGGAACTTCAGATAGATGTGCCAACTTCGGATTTGGGGACGTTGTCAACCTTTCGCTTTACTGCATGTACAGCTTAGGCTCGGGGGAGCCGGCTCACCAACATCACTCTATCCCAACATAGATCAAAATTCCTAAGGGCATACTTGAGGATGTTTTGGTGAAGGTGACAAATTTTATTATCCTATGGGACTTTCAGAGTCTCGACACGGAAAGTCGGTAAGGTGGGGCACTAACCAAGTGCCCATCATACTGTGGGAGGCCATTGCCACATCTAATGCCATAATCAATCGCCCGAATGGAGTCATGCAACTTACCTTTGGCAATATGACTTTAGAGCTTAATATCTTCCACCTAGCAAGAAGTTAATAAATCAGCAGAGGAGCAGATAGAATTGATAAAGATCATGAAGGCTGATGAAGAATTAACTCCATCGGGCTCACTCCTCCAAAGACCACTCGATTCCCTCAAAGACCACCAGAAAGGGAGAGTGCTTAGTCAAGAGAAAAACCAACTCTATTTCAGAGCTCACCACAAAGCACAGGACTTCCTCCTTGATCCACCATGAACCCTCAAGGTTACCTAAGTGAAGCATCTCCTCCAAATCTTCATCACAGCCTTTCCTAGCTTTCCCCACTTTTGTTTTGATTTTCCTATTTTATTTTATTTTATTTCGATTTATTTAGTTTTTTCTTTTAGATTTTCTCTAATTTTAAGTTAATCTTGTTTCTAGTTTATTTTTTTATTTTTTTTTTGTGTTTTTTTTAATTTTTCCTTGTTATTTTGCAAGCTTTTGTCAAATTCAATGAGGATGTAAGAGATACAAGAATTAAAAAAAAAAAACTAGGAAATTCGCCAGAGAAGGGTGTGAAATTTTCGCACTGTACGAATTTCTATCAACATCATCCCATTTTGTTTCATAACTTTCTCATTCGAACTCCGCTTTCGTAATTTGGTATCGTTGGAAAGATTAAAGAGTGTAGAATCCAAATATATCCAAAAATAACACTTTTGAAATTATTATAAAGGTATAATTTCAAAATGCTCCAACTGGTCACTTTTTTCTTCTTTTTTCTTCTCCTAACTTGTTCATTCAAGCCCAAATCCTGAGTGAATAAGTGTGGCCTGCGGAAAGCTCACAATTCCTATAAAAAAAAAGGGCATATCTCATCATGGAGGTAACACTTCTTCTCTATCCTTCATCCAAGCCCTATCATGACAATGTGACATTTGGTCGGGGAGAGTTAGCGAAGGAAGCAGCATTTATTTATGTTTTTTACATTATTTCGGGAGTAAGCCCATTTTGTATATTCAAAGGTTCGTCAGGGTTTCCTTTTGTGAAGTTGTTATACTAGGCACTTACTTTTTCAATTCAAATTGCACCTATTTTCGTGACCCATTTTTTTTGCGGGTTTCGCTTAACCCGCAAGTTGGAAAATTGGAAACACTGGTCCAATTTATTCATGTTGGGATTGCCCATGCCCGGTCGAGTGGATGATTAGTCAATTTTGTCAAGTCGACCTTTTCTTCCACCTCTACTAACCACACACTATGCATACACAGTGTCACCAAAGAAGCTCAAAACCGCCTAGCCTCCTATGCCTCAAGCAGCCTATCCTAGTTTCGCTGACTACCTTAATAGTTAAGGACCCCATGAAAGAAGGCCAACGTAGTCTTCCAAAATAAAAAGCAAGAGAAAAGAAAAACAAAAATAAAAAGAAGAGAAAAGAAAAACAAAATAAAAAGAAAAGAAAAAGAAAGAAGAAAATCAAGAACGCTCATTTTGAAACATGAAAGGTGGTCCGAGGGGTATACTGCAAAAGTCTTTAAAGCCCGGGTGTCTGGCTAACCGGGTCAGGAGCCACCGACTTAGTGCTCGCTGATGAGCTTGAAAGTCATCCATTTTTAGTCCATTTTTCTGATCTATTTTTATTTAAACAAGTCTGATTTATGTGCAAAATTATGGAATAACTAACCAAACTGTTAAATGACAGGGAATTCAAGAAAAAGAAGAATTTTTGAAAAGGAAGCAAGCGGATGAGCCGCGATGATACACTGGGTCAAGCAAGTCAAGTACAGAAAAGGCAGAATCAAGAATGAAAGAAGCCGATGTCGCGAAGTCTTTTTACAAAGAATCAAATGCATATCCAGTTAAAAAGAAATAAAACTCCGCCTGGAACGGCTTAATTGAAGACAAGGCAGGCTGAGCGTTAAAGCACCAAAGTCACAACCAGAATCGATGAAGAGCAAGACATGATGTCGCGACATCCGATGCAAATAGCGACATCAACACCGAATTGAAGCAAATGACATCGGGCCAAGTGGGTATGAAAAAGAAGTCACGACAAGATCACCAAGAGAGAAGGTCGTGACATCAGAAAATCGGCGAAATTGGCGCAGTCGCGACAGGATCACAAATTAGGCAGATGAGGACTAACCAGAGACTTAAGGAAAGATGTCACGACAACATCGCGGATGTCGCGACAAGGATGTATGGTCGCGACAAGAGAAGCGCTGGTTATGATGTGTGAAAAGATCGAATCGTTGGCGGACCGGTCAGTTGGTCGCTGACAGAGCGACCGATGTCGCGACACCAAAAGCAACCACAAGCCTCCAGAGACAGCAAGTCGATGTCGACAAGAGATCGATGTCACGACATAAGATGTGCTCACAAGGTCAGTAGCTCTTAGTTGATGTCGCTGACAAGAGAGTGATGTCGACACCAGAACGCATCGCCGTACTAAAGCCGCAGAAAGAGCAAAGTGATGTCGCGACAAGACATTGATGTCGCGACATCACGAACACCAGTTGAAGCCTCCAAAGACTAAATTTGATGTCGCGACAAGAGATCGATGTCGCCGATAATGGTGACTTCGCTTCGCTGGCGTCGCGGTAATCCCAAAGTCGGCGTCGCGATAGCGGGATCGGCGTCGCGACATCGTGAACGCAATAAACCCGCGGGAGCCATAGAAAGTGATGTCGCTGGATGTAGACCGGAGGCCGCCGGCATCGTGGACGGCACTAAATAAGATTGCAGCTTCAACTTGATGTCGCTGGTTAAGGGATTCGGCGTCCGACCGGCAAAGAACACGCCGCCCACTCGAAATCCACAAAGACCGCATCGAATTAGGCCCAACTCGTAACCCTATAATGGCCGCTACTCAACGTAGCGCAGCCTTCGCGACTAAAGATCCTCGGGCTTGGCCATGCCTCGTATTTTTTTATTTTTTCTTTTCTTTTCTTTTCTTTCTTTTTTGTTTTCGTTTTTTTTTTCCATTTTATTTAATAGATTACTTGTATTTCGCTCTAATTCGATTCGAACGTTAGCCGTAGCGCGATCGGGAAATAACGTAGATGTATATTTCTTGTAATTACCGTTCGTTGTTTAAATTCTGCATAAATCGGGATTTTAAATCTGGGCTCGATTTACAAGGGTTTTCGATCGCCAGTTTACCGCATGGTATAATCGCGAATTTAGAAACCCACTTCCATCGACCGACAAGCATCATTAAATAATCTTCCGCAGATTTCATTCATAATAACCGAGTCGATGTTAAACCGACTCGGTTTTGCAGCCTGAATTGATCCCACTACTCTCAGATCATAACGAGGTTGTTTCAGCCTTCGATTTCCAGAGTCTCTGCGACACAGAAGGCATTCTCGAGAGTAAGAAACAATTGAAGGTATTTCAACCCGAGACATCGATTCACGCGCTGTGTATATTTAAATCAATACATCCTCTTCTCGTCAGGAATCGATAACGAAGCCGAGTGAGTTATAAATTTAAGTAGGCAGAGAGTTCACCTCAATTCGACAAGGAATTCGATCCTGCAGCCAAGGATCTAATCAAGGAAAGAGTAAGCTATTCTAATTTCGAGGCGAGGAACCAATATAAGGCAACCTCAAAGAATGACTAACTCAAGGAGTCAGTATGCAAAATTCCATGTCAGGTATGAAGTATCGAAAGAAAAATACCTGCAATCAGCAACTAGTTTTAAAGTAGTTATTTCACCCCCTGTGTTCGAGAGAAATGCTAAGGTGAGATGATGAACCCAGGTGGTATGGAGAGATCCAAATACACTATTAATCCTCGACTAGATTTAAAGACCTAGAAGTTCGTAAACCAAAGATGCAAGATGTGACTGTGAGGGAATCGATTCTTCAATACCGATTATTCAATGTTTTCTTGTGAGATAACCCAAATCTAAATTCTGGTTATTTTGATATTTCAATATTCACCCATTTATTGCTTATTCATTTTTCTTTACATCATTCATTTCAAGCTTTCAAAGCAAAAATCTCATTAACGTATTATCGCCCAAATAAAGTGGAGCTTAAGTAGTCAGTAGTTGATTGAAAATTCAGATCCCCGATCATATCCGACCAACCATTTTATTACTGGTTTGACCGCGACTTCAGCAGTGATACCGATCAAACCGACACCTGAAATGGTTTACTCTACAAAAATATCTTTAATCAAGTGATACTTAAAGAAATTCACACTAAATTTAATGGTTTATTTATCAGGATTAGATAATAGTCTCAGTGATAATGTCATAAATTGGGTGTACATCACAGGTCCAGCTTAACAAGTTTTATGACGCCGCGTCTCGTGATTGGGAGCACAATTCGTAATTGTGTTATACACTGTGGTACATACTCCGATCCAAATAACAAGTTTTGCTACGCTGGCCACGGATCGAAAAGAATTCTAGTAAATCAATATTCGCACGAAAGAAGGAAATGCTAACTGGATCTTTTCATGAAAAGAACAAAATAGTTTCTTCGGCTAAAGGGTTATTTTTAGCCACTAACCTTAACAAACCATATTGAAAATATTTGTCAATCAGATCATCCTATTAATGTAAGTGCTTCGATTTCAAAATAAAATTTTTACGATAGAAATTAACACCGATCTCGATTCCAAACAGACAATGTATCAGAGAGAACACTGCTCGAGAAAGATAAAGAAGGCGTAAAACTCAACCATGGCGCATTTAAAGATGATCGTAACGGCTAATACGAGAAGCCAGCCTAAGGCCTCCAATCGATACTACGGAGGGATCGGAAGCCGATTATTCAAGACGAAGTAACAGAATCGTAGCATCCATTTATCGATGCAAACAATTTAACTTAAACCAGCACTACCGCACGGTTCAAGAATATCGGGCCATCGTCATCCCATCGAGGACCCAAACGAAAGCACTGAAGATTTCAGGATGGCTAACACAAATAAGTCGAATTCGTGAGACCGTAGTTATCAACCGCATCTATTCCCCATTCTCTCTAAGAGATACAAGAAATACATGGTATGAATCTACTCATATGGTTTTCACATACTGAGGAGTTAAGAGAGGCCTACTGCGTATTCTTCTCCCCGTACCCTCACCTCAAAGAGAAGGAGGGAAATCATCGTTTCAAACAGGGGAAGACGAAAGCCTGTACGTGAGCTCGGGAAAGATTCAAACTCGAGAAGATGTCCAATGCATGTGGATAGATATGAAGACTCAGATGGACATTGTATATCATGCTCAATGATATATCAAAGGGATCATTGATAAGCCTATGTCAGGAGCATTCAAGCTAAAAGTGTCAAGAGGCAAGAGAGCCTGACAAGACTGCTAATGCAATATGAAAACCTTCGAAGCTTTCAGATAAGCACAGAGGAGTAGATCAGCGGAGTCGAGTGCAAGATGATGCTACGGAGGCCAAGTTTGATGCCATTATGCACAGGCCGGGATGCTGAAGAAAGGACACACACACGCCCACGAGACAGAGCAACTGGAAGAGAGTTATCAAGGAAAGTGGGCGAGAAAGGTCAAGAACAATTCTATGATGCTGAAGAGGTTAAGTATCCGGGCGAGCCAAGAAATCCTACCATTTCAAACCCAATACTAACTCGCCACATTACTTATCACCAAAGGATCGAGGAACCATGAGAACTTCTCATATTGCGGGAGGGGTTTACAGGCGCCTAAGGCATGACGTAACCCTCAATGTGGTTATCACACCACCAAGGTTCCAAAGACGCTGTTAGCGAAATGAACATTAAACGACACTGTGGTCGTGGAGGTGGCCCAATTCAAGAATGTGATGTCGATTTCATACGGGGATAATAAGAAGTCAGTTTAACCTCCATGAACAAAGCTCATAGAGTCGGCTAACCGCTACCAATTCTCAAATTTTTCGTAACACCACCAATGCATCTCTCAAGAACCCTGAGACACAAAAGATAGGTACCGCCCTAACCCCGCAGTGCCGTGAGGAAAGATACCTTCCCAAGTGACACAAAGAAGAATCCAAAGGACCGCATTGGCCGCCAAGAAATTTTGTGGCTGGAAGGAGTTAGAAAAAGATGAAAGAAAAATTACAAAGAAGAAAGAAGAAGAAAGCCTTAAAAGGAAGAAGCACTGAGAAAGAAAGAGGAGGATGTAAAGGATATCAAGTGGCTCTGGGGACTACATTCCATTTCCACAGACTGCAGAATCCAAGATAGAGGGGAGTAGTTTGCAAGGTTTTGAAACCTTTCTAAGCTGGGGAGATCGCATGCCTTTACAAAGTGGTGACTGTGATGCCACTATATGCAAAATCTCCCGAAGGACACACGGCAAGAAAAGAAGATAAGAGGTTATGGATCAGGACTAATCGCTACTGGCAAAGGCTGGATAAAGAAAGAATCAAGCGTAGTTAATGGCGATTCAGGAGCTTACACCTCGCATCACTGAGGAATCAACTGCAAAGCTCTTTCGTGGACTCAGAGCTATTATAAACTCATGCCTCTTCTCGCCGCTAAGCAATTAAGTTCGGGGCTATTCCCACCACCGTTACTCTTCAAACGCGCATGACGATGGCGAAACCCGGCGAGTCCCTGAAGACGTGGCCGGTCATCAGTTGAAATTTGTTTTCCAGCAGACTTCATCATTCGACATGGAAGAAGATTCACAAGTACCCTCACACTAGGAGACCATTCCTAGCCACTCTGAGTCGCCCGATCATGCAAAAGGAGTTCTCACTGGTGGTCGGAGGAAGAAGTCATCGCTTTCAACTTGATCAAAAGCATGCAAAATATGACAGACGTGAGAAAATCGCAGAATGTAGTTGATGATGTCTATACCTACAACCCCGATGTTCACAATGATCAGAATGCTCACCCTTTTATCAATGAAAGAGATGAATCTCAAGATATCAAGATGACTACTGACAGCCCATACAACGCTTTTCATTCTATAGAAACTGGTCAGCCTCGGCAAACGTAAATGACAAAGGGGAAAATAATGAAAAGGGAAATTCATCAAGAAAACCAAACAGAGGGGCTATTAAAGAGTTGCCAAGTCATTCACATGCTTATTTAGAATCACTAAGGAGAAGACCGTTGATTATCTCTCGCAGACTTAAAGTGGGATTTACTTATGTAATGCAGGTTGCTCGCAAATCTTAAAGAAGCATAAAGAGTCTATACCAACCATCAAGAATCAAGGGCATTAACCATCAATTTGCATGCACAAAATTCTCGCTTAGAAGAAACTTCAAAGCTCATCCGTAACATCAAAAGAGACTAATCCAAAGGATTAAGGAAGTGGTCAGAAGGAGGTACTCAAATCACACGCCAGGGTTTTATCTATGCACTCATATACCTCAAGCGAGCCCAAATTACGTGGTTCCAAGAAGGGTGGTTTATCAGATCGAAGAATGAGAAAAAAATGAATCGATTCCAACAAGAACAAAGATAAGACGAGGGTATGCATCGACAGGTGAATGAACACGTACCAATTTAAAAGATCATTTCTTCGCCTTCATCGATCAAATGTCGACGATTAGCAGATAACCTCATTTTTGTTTTCGATGGGTATTCGTGATACAATCGTATCACATCGCACCCGAGACCAAGAGAAGACCACTTCACATGCCCCTATGGTACTCTAGCCGTGGCGATGCCATTCGGGGCCGTAATGCTCCCGCTACATTCCAAAGGTGTAAGGATGTCAATATTCTCGCACTCGTCAAGAAGTTATGGAAATTTTTATGGATGACTTCACCGTATACGATCCAGCTTGATCGCTGTTTCAAGAACCCGAAATGCGTTTCAAAGATGCCAAGACAACAAATAGCAATCGACCGGGAAATGCCATTTTATGGTACGTAAGGTATTGTTCGGGCATAAACTTCGAAGCATCGGGACTGAAGTAGACCAATCCATATCCATTATCAAAACTCGCACTTCTACCAGCAAAGAAAAGCCGAGTCTAAGCTTTGGGGCATGCCGATTTATAGAGATTCATCAAAGACTTCTCAAAATAAATACCACTATGCCGATTAATGGAGAAGGATACAAGGTTTAATTTCATGACTCCCGCAAGGTCGCTTTTGAAGAAATCAAGATCAAATTCGTTCAAGCACCTATAATGGTCGCACTGTATCGGATCGTGATTTGAAATAATGTGCGATGCCGCGATTTTGCAATTCGTGAGTCAGTCTCTAGTGGCAAAGAAAGGAGAAAAATTCGTGACCATATACTATGCTAGTGTAACCTTCAATGAAGCACAAGAAAATTACTCAACAACCGAAAAGGAGATGCTAGCCATGGTATTTGTTTCAGGAAAATTCAAAGTAAATACATTTCAGATCCCATGTTATCATTCATAATCGATCATGCAAAGAATCAAGTACTGATGTCAAAGAAGGAAGCTAAGCCAAGATCGATATATGGTGCTATTGCAAGAGTTTCGACTGAGATCAAGGATATGCGGTGTGACAATGTGATAGCCGATCACTATTAAGAGTAGAAAGAAGCACCGGCCAAGAGAAGAAAATAATATCGGCTGCAGAACTTCCCCGCATTTAGCAATCGGGGCTTAAAGCTTCCTTCCAACTCATGGTATGTCAGATATTGCAACCATTTAGCCAGGGAGTAATTCTTCTAATTCAAATACCAATGCAAGAGGAAACTCGTAACCGATGCCAGTATTATATTCGGGATGATCCACTATTATTTAAAAGAGGTGCCGACATGATAATAAGAAGATGTAAGTTTAAACGAACAAGGGAAAATTCAATGAATGCTATGCATCACCATACGGGGGTCATTTTTCAGAGAAAGAATGTTCATAAGATACTCCAATTGGCTTTATCGCCCACTATCTTTCGTAGATTTGGGCTGAGTGGGTGAAACAGGTGATAGATGCCAAAAGATTGGAAATATCGCTGGAAGGTAAATGAAATGCCCCTAAGAGGTATAATGGTGGTGCAAATTTTGGATGATGGGGAATATATTTTACGTGGGACTATTCTCACCATCATTCGGGAACTCATACATACCGCTAGCGCTGATTATGTTTCCAAATGGGTGGAAGCCGGGTCATTCCAAGGAATGATGCTAATAAGAGCAGCTTCGCAAAAATATTTCGAGCGATCGAACACCTTAACTATCATTAGTGACGGGGGAGTTACCTGCAAACAAAATACTAAGAAAACTCATGAGCAGTATGGGATCGGGCATGTAATGAGTCTAAATTTTTATCATCCCCGCACTAACGGACAAGCGTAAATTTCCAACAGGAGATTAAAGAATACTTGAAGACCGTGAGCTCAAGCAGAAGGATCGGGTCTTCCAAACTTGATGATGCACTGGGCTTACAAAATCGCATACAAAACTCCCTATCGAATGTCCCCATACGTAATTGTTGCAAGCCATGTCACCTACCTCGAATTGGAATACAAGGCAACGCTGGCCATCAAGAAGTCAACTTCGATTTTAAACCATAGGGAAGAGATTGCTCCAACTGTCTGACCGAAGAATCGGTGAAATGAAGCTATGATAATGCTAGAATTCATATGATAAGACAAAGAAATGGCATGATCAAAGGATCCCCGAGGAAAGAGTTCGTGAGCAGGGAACAGGTTCTACCGTTAATTCGGGATCAAATCGCTTTCTCAGAAAGTTGAAACTAAATGGAGCGGGCCATACACAAGGTGTCAAGCAATTATTTGGAGCAAGAATATTAAGGACCGACATCGAGAAGAATTCAAAGTCAATGGACAAAGACTCAAGCACTATCTAAGCAGGGATAAGGAATGGAAGAGTCTAAAGAAAGTTATCTAGAAGAAGAAGAATCCAAAACAAAGAAGTCTGGGGCCAAGTGACTCAAAATCAGCAATGATGGGAGGCAACCCAAAAGACTTTCAATTTCTAATTTTAATTTTATTTAATTCACTTTGATTTTTTTTTTCTAAAGTTTTATTTTTATATAGTGACTATTTGGAAATCTGTATAATTAAGGTGTAATCAACCTTTCCGTGAATGTCATAGAAGCCAGGTAAAAATGCGAGGAAAGAGAAGAGACACTGTAGAACGACTAAAGAATTCACGAAGGAGATACAGAAAAGGGAAGCATTTTTTCCTATACAAATTTCAGGAAAATTTAATCAATACATATGAACTGGCCAGGTGAAATTGGAATTATTCATGCTGTCGAGGATTTCGAGAGTCGATAAAGAATGAAAAACCTCTCGTTCATTAAATATAAAGGCAAATACCGATTAGTTCGGGCGATTTAAGATCGATGTCGTGACTCACAAGATTAAGGAAGAAAGACGTAAGTCAGCGATAAAGAGCAATTCCTCCTGTAGGAGTCACGCGACATCATCATACATCGAGGAAATAATCATTGTCAGAGTCATGACTCCATCATTCCCACCAAATAGTTGATTATGTCGCGACAAGAAATTTTATGTCGCGACATCATTGAAATTTCGCTGTGATGGGCATTTTTAAATTACCTCAATTTTAATGACAAAGATATACCCTCAACTTTCAGATCAAGTCGCGACATGCGAATTTAATAAAACAATAAGTGTTCCACAAAACTCGATCGAATTGCAACTGTTTGAGAACTTCTTCCCACTTCCGGGCCTCCAAGCACTCTCCAAACCGTTCGTCTCCTCCCTTCCTTTCCGACACTTCAATTTGAAAACCCTCGCCGACTCTCCGTAAAACTTTCCTTCTGCTTCAAAACGGCCGAAACCTCAAACCTCGTCCTCAACCCGAGAGATCATGGAGGAATATGTGCAACTGTAAGAAGAAATCCAATGTGAAGAACTACTGGAAGAGATGCCTGCGTATACCCGTAGAGGCATCACTAGCTTCAAGAAAGAACAAAGACAAGGAAAAGAAGAGTAAGAGAAGAAGAAGAAGATTTTCAGATCGAGAAGCTTATTCAACCTGAAGAAGCAATTATGCCAACAAGGGGTTCGTGAAAGGTGAAGAAGATTCAAAACCCTATTACCCCCTTTCAAGGAGATGATCAACAAAGAGCCGGGAAACTTTCTACGCCTCATCAAAAATCAGCCACGCAGCTAGCAGAAAGAATTTTTATTCAAATCGGGTAGCAGGAAAGACAACACCGTGTTCGCTGTGAGGAGTACGGGTACTATATGGAGCCAAGGCCATTAACGGTTTCCATGGAATGGCAGCACGAAGCATGGGTCCAAGTTCAAAAGCTTCGAAACCCAAATTTTGAAAAAGATCGCCAAAAAGCTCAACGACTCGAAAGACAACCGAGACAAAGAGGAAGGAGGACCAAAACCCTGATCAGGGAAGCCCCACCGAGGAGGCTAAGGTATGGTTCCTATTTCGGGCCTCCGTTTTGGTTCCAACCAAGCATGTGTGCACAAAGTGAGAGAGCAGAAGCAATAATGTCAGACAAGGCTCAAGGGTACATGCTCAATGTAGGAGTAGTAATCAGTACCCTATAACGAGGTACCATGAAGGAAATACATAGGGATGATCCTCACCCGGAAGAACAATAATCGCTTTATGTTTAAAGGTCAGGTGAAGTGGAAACCGAAGAAGAAGAAGAAGTCTCCAGACATCACCTCCTAATGATGTGAGGAGCAAGGGCCCAACCAAAAGAAAAGGGGGTGTTGATCAACAAGAGAAGAAGCTCCAACAAGAAGACAAGAAGAGGAGAACCCAGAACTCCTCCCTCAAAATAATACTTTCACATTTGCGCACAATGAAGGGCGTGATGAAAGAAGCCCCTTAGATTTCTCCTTTCTCCACGTCCCTTAGCTGGGCTTCTCCCCTATAAAAACAAAACATCTGGGTAGAGCGTGAGAAAGTCAAGGGGAGCACAAGAGAATTGATAATCTGAGGCCCTCAAACGCCATCTGCAAGAAAGACGGAAGACAGGAAAAAGAAAGGGAATGTGCAACAAGAATTGTGTGGAGGGAGTTTATGAAAAAGAGTTAAAAAGAAGAGATCACTAATGGGAAGAACCGAAAAGAAGAGAAAGAACGTATGAAAGAGGTTCTTCAAAGAAAGAAAGAGAGACTTCAAGAAAGAATGAAGGAAAGAGACGCGATCTTCACGTAAACTCAGCCGAGTCATGAATCTTTATAACAATCGCTGAGCGCGATTCTCACCTCAACCATCATGAAGAAAAGAGAGGCGCATCAGAAGCCAAACGGGAGAACAAATAAAGGGATTCAAATTCTTTATACAAGTCTCTACAAAAGATTGGAATAAGCCGGATGATGAGACAAGAAGCAAAAGGATGCCGAATCCATTGTGCAGAGAGAATGGCTAGAAAATTCGATTGACATCAACAATCTTTCCAAATTCGAAATAACGACCGAAATGGAAAACACAATGAATGGCTTTCTGTGGAAGAGACAAGACGAGCTAAACAAGAAGGCTGATCTTCCAATGAGATCTTCATCAAGATCAAGTCGAGAAGGAAACTAAGAAGAGAAAGGAAAGAAGAAAATGAAATTCCCCTCCATTCCTCAAATTTCCTATCAATACCCAGACCCGGATCCCTAATATCTTTGTCGCCTTCCAAAAGAAAGAGATAGACTTCTTCCCAACCGACCTCCTTTATTCTCCAAAGCTCATACCGTAGTATATCTCAACATCTGCGAATCGAATCAAGAATAAAAACGATAAATTTGAATGGAATTGTTTGTTACTTTGGTTTGTTAAATTTTCGTTGTTTCAGGGTCGCATAGTCGAGAAAATAAAAAAGTAGAATTAGTTCAAGAATAAAATCGGCCGAGATGTAATAAGTCGAATCGAATGAAGTAGTTAGATTAGAAATAAGTCGAAATGCATAAATTGGCATTAAGTGGCCAAAGGAATACAATAGGATTGGAACACAAATGCAAAAGTGACTTAAGTCTAATCGATAAGTCCGGGACCGAGGAAGGTAATATTAATAGAAGGAACAAAACAGATTGAAGTTTGTAAGATGAACAAAGAAGTCAAGGAACTCACGGGATATCAATTAATTCTAACTACTCATCAACAAAAATGAGTCAAGGAAATCCATGGTTAGTCATAACTATTTAATCCAAATTCAATTTGTTAGATTATCGTCGAGGCTAAATCCTAGTGATATAAACGACAAGAAGATGATACAAAGATTCGGATAGTTCGGTGCCATTCTAGCCATCCTTATTCATATGTCGACGATATACCTTAGTTCCGTAAATCGAGCCAAACAAGCCTATATTTTTCAAAAATAAGCCAATGGAAACCCCCAACCCATCCTAAAAAAAAATCAATCCTTCAAGAAAGAACATATGATTACCCAGAATTCAAGGAGGAATAAAGAAATGAAGTTTTGGAGTATATGTTTCGAGAACTCAAAAAGGGGTTGAAAAGAAAAGGCAAGGAGCAGTAAAATGCAATAGAAAAGAAAGCGATAGGATAAGTTTTATCTGCGGGCCTAACTCTCTCGAATAATGGTTCTTAGGGGTGTTTCAACACCCAAGACCCTAATGCCATCCGTACGGAGCTACTAACCCAAAGTTCGCGAAGAGGTGTTAGAAAGCTGTGAAAAAGGTAAAACATCAGACTATCCCCTCAATGGTGACAAACAAAGGAAATTTCCTAATGAGTCATAAGTGAGAAATGTGGGCATACGCTTGAATTGAAGAACAAAGAAGATGTTCCAAACATGAAGTTTAGGAGTTATTAAAGAAACTACAAGAAAGAAAGGGCGTAGAGGAGAGAAAAGGTTCAGTGGTAATCTTAACTCTAAAATTCCTTCCATCCTACCGATTACCCAAGTCAACAATATAAGCTCAAAAGACTCCGACGATCTTGAAGGGCCGGAATTACCTACATTAGCAAGGAGATCAATATGAACAACAAACCTATGGAATTTGGAAAATATGGAAACAATCAAAACTGTGAAGGACTTTAAGGAGGTAAGTGACTATTATGAAGAGTGAAAGGAAACAATTTATTATCCATCAGATCTAATGATTGGTGTCGTTTGTGAAATACCCCCAACAGCTTAGTTTTCAGATACTATAAAAATTAAAAACAACTGAATCGACTTAAGCTGTATGCACGAAACAATGCATTCTCTTTCAGATTTCCTGTAATGAAGCTGGATCGCTATCGCAAACGTACGTAAAAATGTCCTTTTTAACAGACAACAATTCTTTCTTTTTATTTGCTCGAGGACAAGCAAAATTTTTGGGTCAGAGTTTGATGAGCTTGAAAGTCATCCATTTTTAGTCCATTTTTCGATCTATTTTTATTTAAACAAGTCTCGATTTATAGCGTAATTATGGAATAACTAACCAAAATGTTAAATGACAGAATTCAAGAAAAGAAGAATTTTTGCGTAAAAGGAACCGTAAGGTGGATGAGCGCACGACATAAATTGCCGGCAAGTCGGCAAACAGAAAAGCAAGACAAGAATGGAAAGAAGTCGATGTCGCGGAAGTCTTTACAATAATCAAAATGCATATTCAAAGTTGCAGCAAATAAAACTCACGGAACGGTTTAATCAAAGACAGCCGAAAGGCAAGAAGAAACTCAAAGTCGGGCAACCAGAATCGATAAAGAAGTTAAGACATGATGTCGCGACATTCTGGATGCGAAATAGCGACAAAGAACACCGGACCGAAGCAATGACATCACAGGTAAGGAAAAGCAAGAAGCCAATGACAAGATCACCAATATATAAGGTCGGACATCGTGAAAATTGAAGGAAATTCACGCAGTCACGACAAAGGGGATCACAAATAAAGCGCATGAGGACTAACCAGAGACTTAAGGAAAGATGTCACGACACATCGCGGATGTCGCGCGATGCGGCGACGCAGGTCGCGACAAGAGAAGCGCCAGTTAGCGATGTGTGAAAAAGATTGAACCGTTGCGGATCGCGCCGCTGTCGCTACGAGGACCGATGTCGCGACACCAAAGCAACCAGTCAGCTTCCGAGACATAAGTCGATGTCGCATAAGAGATTCTCGATGTCACGACATAAGACGCGTTTCGCTTGAAGGTCAGTATTCTTTGCTGATGTCACGACAGCAGAGTGATGTCGCCGGCACCAGAACGGCCGCTTCAAAAGCCGCAGAGCCATAAAAGTGATGTCGCGCGACAAGACAATGATGTCACGACATCGTGAACACCGCTTGAAGCCTCCAGAGACTGGTGCTGATGTCGCGACAGCGAGATCGATGTCGCCGACATGAGACTTGCCTACCAAGGTCGCGTAACCTAAAGTCGGATGTCGGAGCCAGCGGGATCGGCGTCGCGACATCGTGAACGGTCAGCTGAAACCTCGAAGAGCAGAGTGATGTCGCACAGAGGATCGACGTCGCGACATCGCGGACGAACAAATAAGATCGCAGCTCTTTCAACTCGATGTCGCGATGCGGATTCGGAGGTCGCACTGAAAGTAGTGAATATCGGGCCACCCACTCGAAATCCACAAAAAGATCGCATTGAATTGCGGGCCCAACTTCGTAACCCTATAAATACGGAAGTCACACAACGTAAAGGCTTCGCGACTTGAAAGAGAGATCTGGCGCCGGGCCGCCTCGTATTTTTTTATTTTTCTTTTCTTTTCTTTTCTTTCTGCTGCTTTTTTCCATTTTATTTTTAGACAGATTAGTCAGATTTCTCGCTCTAATTCGACTAACGCAGTCGTAGCGATCGGTCGAACGTAGATGCATATTTCTTAAATTATTGTCTCGCGTTGTTTGAATTCCGTGCATACCGGGATTTCAACACCCGCCTCCGATTTACGTTGGTTTCTCGACAAGAAGTCACCGATGGTATAATCGCACTTAGAAACCCGCCTATCACCTGACGTTATTGTCGAAATAATCTTTCCCGGGCAGATTTCATTCATAATAGCCGAACTTCTCGTATTAAATCGACTTGCCGGTTTTGCGTACTCGAATTGATCCACTCGCCTCAGACCCATAACGAGGTCGTTTCAAATTTCCGATTTCCGTGGAGGCCCTCTGGTACACGTAGAAGGTAGCCCCGAGAGTAAGAAACAATTTCGAAGGTATTCAATCCGATATTACCGATCTAATTCGGGCCAGACATTTAAATCATCACATCCTCTTCGCTTGTAACCGAGAATGAGTCGAGTGAGTTATAAATTTAAGTAGTGAGAGTTCACCTCAATTCGAATAGCTGAATTCGATCCCGTGCCACAAGGATCTAATCAAGGAAAGAGTAAGCTATTCTAATTTTGAGGCGAGGAACCAAAGATAGTGCAACCCCTCAAGAATGACTAACTCAAGGAGCTCAGTATGCAAATTCATGTCATGGGTATGAAGTATTGAGAAAGAAAAATACCCGTAACAAGGCAATCATTAAAGTAGCTTATTTCACCCCGGTGGTTCGAGAGAAAACATTTATGTGAGATGATGAACCTGTGGTGGTATGGAGAGATCCAAATAATAATTCATATTAACTCGACTAGATTTAAAGACCGTAGTTCGTAAAACCAAAGATGCAAGATGCATCGCAGGAATCGATTCTTCACAATAAATTTGATTATTCAATGTTTTCTTTTGTAGATAATCGTTAAATCTAAATTCTCATATTTTTGCATTTCAATATTCAATTCATTTATTGTTTATTCATTTTTCTTACATCATTCATTTCAAGCTTTCAAAGCAAAATCTCATTATCGTATTATCGCCCAAATAGTATGGAGCTTAAGTAGTCGGGTAGTTGATTGAAAATTCTCGAGATCCTCGCGATCGAGCATTCGACTTAAATCCATTTTATTACTGTCGACTGCGGCACTTGGCAAAGATAACGGGATCAAAACCACACGAAAATGGTTTACTCTACAAAATATCTTTAATCAAGTGATACTTAAAGAAATTCACACTCAAATTTAATGGTCATTTACCGAGGATTAGATAATAGTCCCAGTGATAATGTCATAAATTGCACATCACATGGTCCGCTTAACAAGTCGATGACGCCGTCGTCAGGATTAGATAATAATCTGCAATCAGTTATACACTCGTACACTGATCCAACCAACACTCTACATGGGCGGATTTATGAGACTGAGCGAGTCAGAGGTGTTGGAGTCTCGAAATCGCTCAAAGTCCCGGGTAAACCCGAAGAGTTTCAGGGTCGTAAAGATCCCATGGCCTGATGCCCTAAGCCTTAATCGGGTCGGGAGTCATCTGCGGATCCCCATTACACGGACTTCGGGTGAGGTCGATTCCTCAAAGATTTGGCAACCCTACAACACAAAAAGCACTGTGGAACAAGAGTAGATCCCATCTATTTAAAGCCGCCAAGGTCCTAGGTTGGGCAATACTGGTCGGGGAGAGTGCGCCGACGCTTATCGTTGAAAACTACTCATACAAACACTTAGATTTTGTGAAATTCTGTGTCGATTCTCTAGAGAAGGAAATTCTTTGATACCTAATTTTCAGGATGGCATCCATTCTCTCGTGATGGTTATCAAGGCGCGGGTTTCAATAGATTCTCATCGAGGGTCAGCATTACTCATTCAACCTTTGAAACACCATTTTTGTGAACATCATTTTGTTATCATTTCAGATGCTCACTCTTTCTTTTCTTCTTTCATCAAGTAAGGACGAGCAATGTATCGTCAGAAGGACAAGGCTCAAAGCCGCTATACTGGTACTCTATTTATCAGAGGGTTTCAGCACTTTTTGTGTACTAATTCAACCGAATTAATCCGATTTTACATTAAGGTCCCAAGATTCTACTGACATTTTTGTGGCTAATTTTATAGTTTTTACAAGCTATTTATGCCAAATTTGTTGAATCGATTCAAGCACGAAGAATTAGAGTCAACTCATTTCTGCATCGTAAAATCGGGCGAAAGGAGGAGCAAGAGGAGCGTAAGAAGAGCAAAGTAGGGCAATTCTTCACATTCTATGAAATTCTCACACCTCTGCATAAATTTTCTCGTATTTTCGACATTTTGTCATTTTACCTCTTTTTCCCATTTTCGCCTCTTCATGTGTATAAGTGTGAATCGAGGGTATTTTTGTGATTTTTATTATGAGACCTTTATATAAGCTCAAACCTTTCAGAGAGGGGATCGAATTTTTTGGTCTGTCGAAATACGTAGCAAATGACTAAGCTTTCCGCTACTTCCTTTTCTTTCCTTTGTTTTCTCATCTTTCTACGCTAAACACCCTCGAGGATGACAACGCAAGGATGATTGACTAAAACCCCTCCATCCTTGAAGAGAAGGGCTACAGGCTGTATTGGAGGTAAAATGACGGTTTCATGTATTTAATACGCAAGCATTTACTGGTATTTGTCTCATTTCATAAAAGGTTTAGATCTCTTTCGACGCACTCGTTAACCTGCATTTGGCAAGCTTTTTGTGGTTCTATGATGCTATTGCAGATCCACTGAGATTCATTAGTTTTCATTTATTAGTTAATGTAGATGTATTTTTAAGATGGGGATACCGCCTCGAACATTTATAACTAATAAATGCTATATTTCAAAAGGAAAATTATTGTAGCTTTTGATAGCCAACGAAGATCCTATTGGGAAATGACTAGGTCATCTCTCCCCAACGCGAGGAAAAGGACCCGAACCTCTCTCATTTTCCCAGACCTCAACCCCGCAGTCCGATGCTTCAAGGAGCCTCTTTTTCTTATTTTTCTTCATTTTATTTTCACCCGCAAACCACCATACATCACTGCTTACAAAACCCCAAATCCAAATCAATCTACCTGAGCCAATCGGCAAATCATTTACACTAAGAAAACCCATCTCAGAAACCCGGTAAAAATTCAATTTTTCTCGAAAATGGTAAAACAGAATTTCATTCGAAACCGTAAATTCTCAGATCTCTGACGACAAAATGGATCACGGGCCAGTAAATTGCCTCTCACGAAATTCAAGGGATCTAGAAAAGTTTCGTCGAATTCTGAGACAATCATAATATTTTACGATTTTCTGGGTGATAAGTCGCCAAGGATTTCAGGACTAGGATTTTTACTGTACCAGATAAATCAGAACTTACTTGAGTTAAGTTCATTTAAATAAAGTGAACTCGAAAAGAAATAAATTGCTTCGGTAAAAACTGACTGCACGAAGCAATATCAACCATGTATTCAAAATAATAATAATAATAATAATAATAATAATAATAATAATAATAATAATAATAATAATAATAATAATAATAATAATATAATAATAATAATATTATTATTATAATAATAATAAAATTGAAAAATCAAGCTAAAAAGGGGGTGATAGAGGGAAGGCTGATGAGAAACAGGGGAGAGAGGAATATTATTTTATTTTTTCTTCTCGCTTCTTTTTCATATCTATGAAAATCTGATCGGTTTTCGCTTGACCTACAAGGTGCTGATCTACGCGACGAGCTACGCTGCGGGACACTACAAAATCTCGGGAGCTTTCATTAAACTCCACTGAGGCAGAGAATTTTCCTACTTGTGTTATTTCTAGCGTAAAGGCCATATTTAATAGTTTGAATCGCAGAGGTCGAAGGCATTAATTCATCCTCAATTTTCGGACCGAGTTGCAGGGAATTTTGCACTTTCGAGACTATTTTGACAACCCGGCCGACTTCAGATCAAGCTGGATGTCAACCAAATTTTAAAGACTGCTTAGACAATCGCGACGTAATTTTCGACTATTTTCAAAGCGCTCCTGACTGTCGAGGCTCGTTCGTTCCTGACTGATGTCTTCTAAGCCAGGGTGTGTTTTGGTACCACAATATTCTAAGATGAACCATGAAGGGACCAAGAGGTGCCTTCATTGCTTTATACGTGGGTCCGAGATTTAAGCCATTTGTGTGTTATTACTAGAAAATGAATAACGTGAATAGTAATGCACAGTAACATGAATAAGGACACAAAATTATTTTTTTGCGGTGAAAATGTGTATGGTCAGAAAGTGATTCAAAATGAATTGCCAGGTTTGTTAATTAGCCCACGTGAGCTAATTTCGTGTAATTGATCGTGAATTCGTATAACATGCTCTTATGTGATTTTAATTATGTTAATATACATGCATAGCAATATATTAACATTTAATGTGTTTAATTAAGATTACGCATTTCATATGACTGCAACTTAGAAATTAGGTGTGAGTGATAGTTGAGATCAGACATCAGGTTAGGTGTTTCGATGGTGTGTCAGGAGGTTTGCCAGCGATCAACACCGCTGCAGTGGTGTCGACAAGGGGCTTCGACTAATAAGACAACGTCCCAATGAGTCACACAAGTTAAGAAAATGGAAATGACTCACAGATTTCATATGCACCGGGGCACCCTGTAACAATAGGAGTGAGTGCAATGTAGGTGGTTTCGAGAGAACTGCTCCTGAGAGTCGACCAACAATATTATTTATCTGAGTGTGTCCACTATAACATCTGGAGGGTCATTCATATAATATCAATCGTCTGAGTCCGCCCAATTGATATATACATCTGAGGTCATTCATATAATATCAATCGTCAAGTCTCGCCCTTAATTGATATACATCTGAGGGTCATTCACAAAATAGATTATCTGAAATCCCGTCCACTATTTATATCTGAGGGTCATTCACTCTGCTAAAAAACAAATACCTTGTTGAAATGGTTTTCATTCACGCGTAATGCATGCTCGAGAGTCGCGGAGAACTCAAGGCGATGGGCGTAAGAGACCAACGATATCATAGTTCCAGATATGTAAGACCGCAGATCACCCGAAAGTTATGTCATTTCAAAGAAGACACACTCCAGAACGCTTATCACATGTGACTGCGGGCCACAAGGATGTGAGCCTGATCGACTCGATTCGCTTCTCCCATCGACACCAGACGTGAACGGAAATCCCAGAAGGCCGACACAGTCATCAGTAATACTAGTGACACTGTCACAATACAGATGCATATGAGACGAGCTCAAGGAGCGACTCGATATATTACTCCAACGACATATCGAGTGATGGAGCCTACGAGAGCTCTGACACGGGGCATGGTGAGCTCCAGTCTCATTCACGGTACAGACATCTCAGTAGACAGCGTGTATGTCAGACTCGATGTGTGTCTGGACATGCGACTATCAGATACGTACTTAAAGCGGAGTAAAATTCGTAGAGATTATCACTACCGGGCTTTCGCCACCCCGCCGTAGACCCTTCGTGTAATGTGTCAAAAGTGTATCACCCGCATTCAGATCGCACATATGAAGAAAGTCGGACAGGGTTTTAATATATATTTTGTAAATATACGGTTGTATTTATTTGTATAAGAGTGATGTAATTTAAACTTTGGGCGACTATGGTTTATAATATGGCGAGTATGTTGAGGCCATGTAGCCCAAGTGGCCATTATTTTACCGCATATGCACTCGTGTGGTCATCAAGGATTATCGACGTCAGACTCGCCAGCCCCCGCACAAAGGAGTCTCGCCCGATTCGTGAGTGGGCGTCGCAACCCGACATCCACGAAAGATTCCGCTGTGTCGACTGGTCACAACCCGACCCCGGCCGGCCACACTGCACGAGCACAGGTATACGATCACTTCAGCTCGAGGGACACGGGCCAGTCATGGCTATCATGGCAGAAATCGGGAGCACCAAAGATCATAGCTGCATCCGAGCTTCAGTACACCACCACTCAGGAGTTCACGGGATCGTTTGTAATCAATCGCGACGCATCGCTCCATGCTCGTGGATCGCATTATCGCGGTAAGCCACATCATGCGGAAAACCCATACCGTATGACGAGTACGGGAAATGTGATCATGGTTATCAAGGTGGGAAAAATTATATGCATGACATATCAGATATAGGAAGAAGTGGAATGCTAAGGTTAGTGAACTATAACTCAGTGGGGTTCTAAAATGAAAATGAACATGAAAGTATTGAATTTTACTGGAATAAATAAAAGGAGTGGTTGGGTGCGCACCACTTAGGATATGAATCCAAGCCAACATGGTTTTTAAGTCTATTAGTAATCATGCGTATTACTAGTTAGACTAAATGAGATTAAATAAAGTTTGTCGCCATTCGACATGTGTAGATGGCAAGTCGGTATCGAGGACGTAGAGGTCGCCCACGCGGTGTTACCTAAGCACTAGCAATATTTGGACCAAAGAAGCCTGCTGAGCTATCGGTCGGGCAACCGCTACTATCACATTTACTCAATGTACTGTGGCCAGGAGGCATGAGTAACTCGAGACCAGTCACATCATCCTTCGACATAGGAGGGGATCCGGCGTGGCGCATCATCGTTCCGGCAGACCAGAATGTATCGAGGCTACGGATATTACCCCGATGCGCCTAAGATCAGCTAGTCGTTCACTGGGAGGGTGAGTCCTGGCGTGGTAGACTGCTAAGAATTTGGGGATTTCAGAGGCAATGATCAGCGTAGTTCCACGGGCTCTTTACGAAAGCAAGTATTTTTCGACCATCGCTGTATTACGCAACTAAGAGTTCCTGTGAGCCGAGGCAGGAACGATGATGGGCCGATGGAGTACATGGACGCATTCATCGAAGCCAGCATCGCTTGGGTGATGACTATGTGGCCACATATGGCCAAGGTCGTGAGATGGAGAATGATTCAAAGTCGCTTCATTCTAGGCAAGATTACGGGCCTCCGCCTACAAGATACGGACTCTATGGTTCGTGGACAACTCTGGAATGACAGAGAGAGATGGACGACGACAAGGCATTCGAGATGTGAGTGTTGTGGGAAAAGAGAAAGGAGGATTAGCCTCCCTTCAGTTCGGGGCTTAGAGGTTAAGGCCTTCCGAAAAGCCATTGTACTGGGAAAAATTCTCCTAGATCTAGAGGAGAGGTGGTCGATATGGCATACCGCTCTTTGATGTCATTCTCGACACGGATGAGTCGACAACCCATCTAAGTTGTCATGATTTGCACCGCTGTTATCACACCACACCTCGGCCTCTCGAGTTGTACACCTGGCTCGAGTTGTAGAAGGTAGCATATGCATGTGAGTGATGCGATGCGCGTGATGCGATAAAAGCGGAATTCGAGGATCTAAGTTCTTGCGGAGGGGGAGAATGTAAACCCGAGAAAAATTCAATTTTTCCAAGAGTAAAACGGTAATTTCGCTAAAACCCGAAATTTCTAGATCTCGATGATCTAAACGGACCAAGGTCGTTAAATCTGCCTCGCAAATCTAAGCACCTAGAAAAGTTTCACGACTCGAGACAATTGAATATTTTACGCATTTTCTCGTAATAAGTCGTCAAGGATCTTCAGTGGACGAGATGTTTACTAAAACTTTAAGTTAAGAAATGATCGTTGTCTATTTAAAATAAAGTGAATCAAAAGAAGTAAATTATTTCTGTGGGTAAAACGTAGTCGGTCAAATCAATATCAACCATGAGATTCAAATGATATTAATGATGATAATAATAATAATAATAATAATAATAATAATATTATTATTATTATTATTATTATTATAATAATAATAAAATTGAAAAAAAAAATCAAGCTAAAGGGGGGCAGAGAGAGGGCGTCGGGAGGGAGAGCGTGGGAGAAGGGGAATATTATTTTTATTTTTTTTTCTTCTTTTCGCTTCTTTCTCAGATCTACGAAAAATCTGACCGGTGTTTTCGCCGACCTAAGGCAAAGGATTCACGCGACGAGCCACGCTGCGGACACTTTCAAAATCTCGGTTTCATCAAACTCCACGAGAGGTGGCAATTTTCCTACTTGTGTTATTTCAGCCAAAGGCTATTTAACGGTTTAATCGCAGAGGCCGTGAAAGTGTCAGAAATTTCGCGGCCCTCAAATTCTTTGGACGAGCGTATGACTTTAGAATTTTCGACTATTTTCGACAAATCGTTGAATTTCTCGGATCGTTTACGCCGTCGTAATTTTCGAGACCGTTTGCATAATCATGACGTAATTTTCGTGACTATTTTCAGCAAATTCCTCGACCGAGCCGAGGTTTCGTTTTGCCCCCGGACTGATGTCTTTCGTTTTTGTGGGCGTGTTTCTGGTATCAATATTCTATGGATGAACCGTGAAGGGACCAAGAGGTGTCCTCGTTTATACGGTCCGAGGATTTGGGCCATTTTGTGTGTTATTACTAGAAAATGAATAAATATGAATAGTAATGTGAATAGTAACATGAATAAGATGCGAATAAAGGACACAACTTTTTCTTGTGAAATGTGTATAGTCGAGTGATTCAAAATGAATTTGTTACGCTTTTGTTAATTGCCAATTTCATGTGAGCTAATTTCGTGTAATTTGATCGTGAATTGGTGATAACATGTTTTATGTGATTTAATTATGTTAATATACATGCATGTGAATATATTAGCATGAATGTGCCGAACTGCATCATTGCATTCCATACGCGACTCGCTGGGGTGGTAACCTAGAAATTAGCGGAGCGCATAGTCGAGATCGACAATCGTGTTAAAGCTCGATGGTGTGTCGTGAGTACATGGTCAGGATCACCGCGTAGGTGTTGATTAAGGCTCGACTAATAAGACAACGCCCCAATGAGTCGCACGGTTAAGAAATGGAAATGCCTCGACGAGATTTCATATGCACTGGGGCACCCTAGAACAATAGGAGTGAGTGCATGAGGTGGTGTCTTGAGAGAATTGTTTGGAGGGTTGACCAACAATATTATTTATCGAAGTGTGTCCACTACAACATCGAGGTGGTCAGTCTCATATAATATAAATCAGCCTGAGTCCGCCCAATCGACATACATCGAGGGTCATTCACAAAATAGATTATCTGAGTCCTATTCCACCATTTATACTCCGAGGGTCATTCACTGCTAAAAACAAATACCTTTTGTTCGAAATGGTTTTCATTCATGGCAAAGATGCATGTTCGAGGAGTCATGAGAACTCGAGGCATGGGTGTAAGAGAGACCAGCTTATATCATACCAGATGGGTGTAAGACCGCAGATCACCCGAAAAGTTCTGTTGCCAAAAGAAGACACACGGTCATGTTTATCAGATGTATTTCGTCGCGGTGATGTGAGCCTAGATCGATCGACGGTCGCCCATCGACACCGCGACGGGTAACGAGCCAGCCGAGGGCCTCGATACTGCGTCATCGCAATACCGCGATACGTCATAGCCAAGGAGATGAGACGAGCCTGAGTGACTCAGATATAATATTTAATGACATTGAGCGATGGAGCCATGAGCTCTAAGACATGGGGTACGGTGAGTCGTAGTCTCATTCACGGCATGTGCATTCCTAGACATGTGAAGTCACTTGATGTGTGTTCGATTATGACTATTGCATATGCACTTAGCGGAGTAATCGTAGAGATTATCACGACGGCCACTTCACCCCGCCATGACCCCTTCGTGCACAAAAAATGCGCATCTACGACCCGCATTCGACCGCATACGAAGAAAGCTGGATTGCGGCTTTAATATATATTTTGTAAATATATGGGTTGTATTTATTTGTATAAGAGTGATGTAATTTAAACTTATGGACTATGGTTTTATTAAATATGTGCTTATATGTTCGAGTATTGATGGTGGGCCCAAAGTGGTTATTTTACTCAAGATATAGACCCCGTGGTGGTCGTTGATTATCGGGACAGGCTTGCACTGCAGAGCTCGTCATATGCTGAGACTGCCGCATTTTCATGAGCGGTGTTCGGCAACCCGACATCCACGAGCATTCGGCGTATTTGACGGGCCGTCGCAACGAACCCCGGTTTCGCCATTGATCCCTGTTCAACTAAGAACTGGCTTATAGTCAAGCAAGATTCATGCTATGACAAGAGGGAGGAATTTAGGTTTATAAATATTGTTGATTTCGACACACCTACTTGCGGAACGAATCACCACTTACCACGGACATCGCAAGGACATGATGCTGTATGGGTGATAGTGGACCGGCTCATGAAGTCGGCACATTTTCTAGCCGTGTGGATGATCTTCACATTGGAGAGATTATGCCGGTTGTACATTCGAGAGATAGTCTGGCTACATGGAGTACCGCATTCATAGTGCTCCGATAGGGACCCGAGGTTTACGACGCGACTTCGGGAAGAGCTCTCAAAGGCTATGGGCACACTGGGTCGACCATGAGTACAAATTTTTCCAATTCACGCATGATGGTCAATCCGGGAGGACTATATAGTAAGAAGAGGACATTGATTCATGCCACGGTAGGGTGATCCGGAATCAACAATATTTGTTCCTATATTCTCTCCTAACGTCGTAGTCAAGCTACCGCAAAGATAAATGGCTCAGTAATCGAACACAGTGGATGGGTTTTCTTCGCACAAATGATTCGAGGAAGTAAAAAATGGTGAATTAAATTTGGATTTTAAGGTGGTGATAAAACAGTGGCTGGTGGCTGTTTGCAAACTGAAATTTAAATGAAATAAAAATGTAAAATAGAACCCCTTAAAGTCTCTGCCAAACTGGTTTGGGTTCAAGGCATTCAACATGTCCCTGCCTTTTTCTCAAGGCTGAGGATGACATATAGTCATTTCCCGAACCGGCTCTTCATTCGGGCATTAAACCCCAAACCCTAAAAATTATTTCTTCTATGTATAGTATTTATTACCCCTAATGTTTCAAACAAGAAACCCTCACCGGATCTAACCCGAAGGAGCTCATAAATGACAACCAAATGGGCATCGCTGATCTAATAGTAAGCATCCACTGAACCTTGAAAGCTTGCCGCGACTGTAGCCACTCGTGGTACATCACGTTGATTCAAACCTAAAAGTGAATACGTAAATGCAAAGGGAATAAATGTTTGCCTAACATGAGATTAGCTTCCTCATAAGATATGGCATTCAGTGAGCATTCAAGTCCCTAACAGTGTGCATATGGCCTCAAAAAGGCAACCTAAGGCAACTAATAAGAGACAACTAAGTGGATGACATTGGATCTAAGATTAAGCATCCACTGTAACCACAAAGCTTGCCAAATACACGTCGCTTAGGTCAATCTAGGAGGTTTCAACCTGTGAGAGATGCAGGAGCTTAAATGCTCATAAATGCAGTGTGATAAATGGGAGGGCATGAAAACTTACCTCCAAACCTCCACAAGTGACCCTCCTCTTCAAGGAGGAAGAGGTCTAGCCAAACATCCTCTGAGTTGTCATCCTCAGAGGAGTGTTTGGTAGCCGAGAAAATGAGAGAAAGAGGAGAGAGAAGAGAGAAAACTGGAACAAAAGCTGCGCGTGTACTGAAAGATTAAAAGTTAGGGTTACAAAAAGCTATAAGTTGGCTTATATAGCCATTCCCAATATGTGAAATGACAAAAAGGCCTAAAATATGAAATTACAATAGGGACAAAATGGTAATTAATCAAAACGAGGTCGTTTGGAATCAAAAACATCAAAAACACAGGGGCAAGATTTTCGCTATGAACAGTGAATTTCGCTATATAGCGAAAATTTCTCTATATAGCGAAAACTGCAAGAAATAGCGAAAACCAAAAATTTCGCTAGTTTTCGCTGTTAGCTACCCTCGCTAGCTTAGCTTAAAAATTTGTGCATATCGGAAATTAGCCGCTATGCACGCAAATTTCTAAGAGCGAAAAACCGCGGCATAGCTTAAATTCACCGTTCCCCGCATCCCGCTACGCCTCCCACCAGATCCCGTGAACCTCGCTTCCGCATCCCGCATCCTCTTTTTTTCTTATTTCTTCTATTTTCCGCTCTTCTTCCCTCTGTCGATCTATGGTGTTGAGTTTGACTCCAAATTCTTCATGTTTGGATCGACCAACAAAGTTATACATCAGTTTTAAAACCAGTCCCACTATGGTAATGTAAAGATTATGAAACAGAAATCATAATGTAACCTAAAGAATAGAATGGATTATATAAATACAATCAAAACCCATGATTAACAGGTTCGTACTTGTATCCTTTGGCATCATCCATATGATGTCACAGCGCACGCATCTGGATCCATATGGTAATAAATACATTTGTTCTGAGAATCTCAAGAATAACGTTTTGTCTGATCAAGTCGATATATACGATAATCATATGATAATGTACATGGGCGTCACGCCGGTGGTCACTGGTCGCCGAACCAGGCGCGACAGCAGTTCATCATCGTCCCGATCCATTAGGCATCTCAGAATGAGTCGACAACAACATCACCTCACTTCATCGGCCAGAAGGAGTTTATGTCGACACGTCAACCTGAGAGTTCGAAACGACAGATTCACTTCTCAAAGACCCGGCGATATTTGTTTCGTCTCCACCACAGGTGCCGATCGCCTGAGGTTCATCATCTCTCAGACACCAGGTAGTAACAGAAATCAAACGGTTTGATCGCCAAAGATGTCGTGCAACCACGATGTTTCATCGTTTCTCCTACGCTCTGAGGCAAAACCAAGATCCAACCACCGCAGTGGATCGGGAGAATTCAGGTTGACACCTTATGGGACCTTCTCGGAGGGAGGACCAACGTGCATTATAGATACCGGATACAGTTTTTCAACGAAGACCGAGGTTGGGCTGAGGGAAGCACGGCAGACCGTGGAGTGGAGGAGTCAACGCGTGGGAGCGCGAGCACTGGCGCGGTCACTATCCCGTTTGTTTAGCATGAAGCGCAATGCGGTTTAGCTCAACACCCAAATGACCTCGCTCAGCACACAGATGGCGCGTTCGCATTGGCAGTGATCAGAAGACATCCTGCACTTCATGAAATTCTCGGCATGAGAATGGGCGCTCTCGAGAAAACAATTTTCGAAAGGCAAAACGGTACTCGGCCAAAACTCAAATTTTCTAGATCTCTACGATGAAACGGACTTCATCGTGGAATCGTCTCTGGTGAAATCTAGCACCACGCTTAATTTCGCTTCGAATCTCCAAGACTGAATTTCACGTTTTTCGGTGTGCAATCAGTGCTCGTGTCAGAAAATCGGCTTTGAGACATGTGATCGACAAAAGTCACCTACTACATTTACCCATGTGCATACATAATAAAGGACAGTGGAGGATGAAATGATTTGGCCTGATAGTACAAGTGTCAAAAAATCAAGAAAAGGGATATAGATGGAACAATGAAATGTTAATGATAATAAGATGAAAGATGAACAATGTCATCTTCTTCATTTTGAGCACAAAAAGGGCAGTGGCTGGAGATTGGTGCAGAAAGTGAGGTTTTGTGATTTCTAGAGAGAGAAAGTGTGACTTCTCTCTAGATTTCCGGTCGATCGGACCGTTGATTCTCGACGGAGTAAGAAGCAAAGTCGATCTACGCGGCGAAGGCTACGCGTGGACACCGATTTGGTGGAGTTCCGACAACTCCAAGAGGTAGGGATCTTTTCCTACTTGTGATATTCTTTGGCTAAGAGCCATGTTTATTGTTAGGGATATTCTGAAGTTTGATTTAGCCGTAAATTCGGTCTCAAAACCTTTGAATCGAGTGGAGAAAATCCCAAATTCGCAATGTGGAATGTGAACAAGAACTCCGAGGGTTTCACTGTTCACGTGAATTGTGACGTGATTTTCTCGTGTGAAAATGTGTTTTGTAAGTGATTCAAAATGAATTGCTTGTGTTTGCAATTAGCCCATGTGAGCTAATTTTTAAAAGGTTGATGTGAATTTAATAACATGATTGTTGTGAGTAAATTATGTTAATATATGCATGTGAATTGTATTAGCATAAATTATTTGGAATTGGCATAATACATTCCATATGCACTGGGGCAGCCTAGAATATTAGGTGTGAGTGCATGGCATGAAATGAAACAAAAAAATGAAAATGTTTGTGAAAGGAATTTCGACGGAAGATTTTTCTAGAATTTGTTGAGATTGTCCAAACAACCACGCCGGAGGGCCCATGAATTGTTTCCTGAGGTTATCCAAACGCATTCACCTCGGAGGGTTGTCCATCATTTTACCGGGAATTCAGTAGTGAGTTTTCAAGAACAAAAGCTGTTTTGAAAACTCGTGATTTTACCGCATTCCCGCTTAGTCATATGTAGGAGCTCTAGAGACTCGACATGGGATTGGTCATGTAGACATTCGAGCAGGTTCATGAAATTGCTTGAATGTGATTGTTTGCCATGACATGTGCACTTAGGTGGGGAGTAACCTAGGTAGGAAATTATCACTACCGGCTTTGCTCACCTTGTCGATCACTTATTTCAGTACAGGAGTGCGCACGAGGACTCCGCGCTCACCAGAGGCCACGATAGAAGAAAGCAAAATGCGGGCTTTGGTAGAGACTTTTGTATAACATATTAGAAATTGTACATTTTAATATATGTTGAATAAAGAGTAATTTATTAACTCTTGAACTCGTTGTATATAGTTGATGTATATTGTGAGTATCGATGCAAAATACCCAAGTGGCCATTATTTTACTCGCATGCGGACCCCGGTGGTGGTCATTGTAAACCATTCGGGGATGTTGCATCTGGGTAGAGCTCCCGTACAAAGGAGGCTCGCTCATTTTTTTTATGAGCGGTGTTTCCGTTACCCGATATCCATGATTATTCAAGATATTGACGGTTGTCAACTGACCCCGAAATGGCTTCATAAAACAACCTAACGCTTTCTAAAATCAATGAGGCACACAAGATCATTCTTCTTACTGGTAGGATGGTAAAGATTGGTCATGTTTTTTAAATTTAAAAAAAAGGTATGACTGGTTGAGGGAGTTACCGAACGTTATTTGTGAAACCCCGGAAAATTCGAATTTTCTAGAAAGGGTAAAATGGTAATTTTGGTTAAAATCTAGAATTTTTCTAGATCTCGAATGACGAAACGGACTTCACCGCGGAATCGCTCCACGCCGACTTAATTAATCCCGAGACAATGAATTTCATGTTTTTAAAGCAATCGAGTGGTGCGATACACTTGGCACATTGTGAGTGGCTCAAGATGAGACACGTGTCAAGTGGAGAGCTAGTCAAACAAATAGCTCAAGTGGGACCCAGAAGATACTTGTGGCAACACATGATTTGACGGAAATCCAAGGTAGATGGATAAGGTGATAAGGGTAATCCAAGGAGCCACTTAAAATTGGACAAGTGGCAAGTGAAAGGACATCTCACTTGACTTCTATCTTATCCCAACCGGTTCGGAGAGAGGGAAAAGGAGAGAGAGAAGGGCAAACCAATTTGAGAGGAAGAGTGAGAGAGAGAGGCTCTACCTTCTCTCTAGATTTTCCGACGATCGGACCGTCGGTTTCTGGCGAAGCAAGAGAGAAAGTCTTTCCTCATGACAAGAGCTACAAATAGAGACCGGAATCGGGGAGTTTTGACAAACTCCAAGAGGTAGGTCTTCTCCTACTTTGGTTATTTTCTACCCTAAGGGTTGTGTGGTGGTTGTCTTGCCCTAAGGGGAATGTTTGGTTGTATTTTGAACCATGGGAAGTTGCCACATTGTGATAGTACACATTAACCGGACTTTAGAACTGGTTTTTGGGTGGTAAATAAGGGAAATTTGGCAGTGCGCCCTTCTGGTAAATTGTAGCCACATCTGAACTCGACAGCAAGCTACTTCACTCCGGACCCTATAGACCAAGTTATGGTCTTTTTTACCCCGAACAGTCTAATCGAGAGAAGTCGCCAGAGGTCAGTCAGCTAGAGGTCGGGCTTGCCGAGGTCGCCGGCCGTAGGTCACCAACTAGGTCGCCACCGCTTAAGCCGCCGCCGGCCGAAGTCACGTGTGACCTCCAACTTCGAAAGGTCATAACTTTTCGTCCGAACTCCGTTTCGGGTGTTCTTGGACTCTATGGAAAGCCCATTGAGTCAAGAATCCAGATATGTGCCTGTAGAGGGCAGTAGGTGAGCTCAGCCAGGTCAGCTCAGCTTGGCCAGGTCAGGTCATCTCGGCCAAGTCAGGTCAGCTCGGCTGGGTTTGACTACGTCTGACCTCCAACTTCGGAAGGTCATAACTTCTTCGTCCAAACTCCGTTTCGAGTGTTCTTGGACTCTATGGAAAGCCCATTGAGTCAAGATTCTAGATATGTGCCTATGGAGGGTAGTAGGTTAGTTCATCCAGGTCAGCTCAGATCGTCCAGGTAAGGTCATCTCGGCCAAGTCAGGTCAGCTCGGCTAGGTTTGACCACGCCCGACCCCAACTTCTAAGGGGTCATAACTTTCGGTCCGAACTCCGCTTTCAGTGTTCTCGACTCTATGGAAATCCCATTGAGTCAAGATTCCAGATATGTGCCTGTGCAAGGCATTAGATAAGCTCAGCTAGGTCAGCTCAGCTTGGCCAGGTCAGGTCATCTCGGCCAAGTCAGGTTAGCTCGGCTGAGTTTGACTACGTGTGACATCCAACTTCGGAAGGTCATAACTTCTTCGTCTGAACTCCGCTTCGGGTGTTCTTGAACCCTATGGAAAGCCCATTGAGTCAAGATTCCAGATATGTGCCTGTGGAGGGCAGTAGGTGAGCTCAGCCATGTCAGCTCAGCTCGGCCAGGTCAGGTCATCTCGGCCAAGTCAGGTTAGCTCGGCTGGGTTTGACTACGTGTGACCTCCAACTTTGGAAGGTCATAACTTCTTCGGCCCGAACCCGTCGGTGTTCGACTCATGGAATCCCATTGAGCAAATATTATATTCATATTCCTGTGGAGTATATTAGGTGAGCTTGTCCAGGTCAAGTGAGCTTGGCCAGGTCAGGTGAGCTCGGCCAAGTCAGGTTTGCTCGGATGGGTTTGACTACGTGTGACCTCCAACTTCGGAAGATCATAACTTCTTCGTCTGAACTCTGTTTCGGGTGTTCTTGGACTCTATGGAAAGAAAATTAAGTCAGATCCCAGCCATGGACTTGTGGATGGTAGTGGGTGCTGGGACAGGCTGTCTAGGGCAGGTCGGCCAGGACAGGTCGGGTAGGTCAGCTCAGGAAGGGCTAGTTACTCATGTGTGACCTCCAACTTCGGAAGGTCATAACTTCTTCGTTCGGACTCCGTTTCGGGTGTTCTTGGACTCTATGGAAAGCCCATTGAGTAAAGATTCCAGCCATGTTCTTGTGTAGGACAGTGGATGATTACAACTTTGCTGAATTCTATGTTTTGTACCGAGCGTTCAGTTTGCTTAGTTGTGTCGATATGAATAGCCGGGTTTTGACATGACCATCGCACGGGCATGTCGCGGCTATCAGAGTCGGGTAGAATTGCCATGAGTTAGCCTAAGGAAGGTTGCATGACATGAATTCTCCTTTTAGTCATGGATTGATGAATGCTAATATGTTTGATACGATGTGTGTATATATATATATATATATATATAGCAGGCAGTATATATATATATATATATATATATATATATATCGTATGAAGTATGAAATTTATATGCTTGAATTGATATGTGGCATGAAAGATATGATGGTTTGGAATTTGTATGCACTTTAATATAAATGTCCAAATGATGCATGGATGAATCTGCATGAGTATGTATGCACATATAGTTCTCATTTTATATGTAGCATGGTATAAGTAGGTAATTGCATAATTGCATTGCACGTGCGCGAAAACATCGCATGACATGGGTGTGAGTGCATGGTTGGGATCGACACTGTGTTAGGTGTTCAATGGAGTGTCATGGGTACACGGTTGTGGATCAAATCAACACTGCGTATGGTGTTGATTAGTGGGCTCGGTTATTGGGACAAAGTCTAAATGAGTCGCACTAGTTAAGGAAATGGTAAAGGATAATTATGTGCCAGGTATTAGCAAGTTGGGATAGATTCCTCCCAGGGTGAAAGACCCATCAATTATGGTCAGACATAGTCCCTAGCGGTAAAAGGCCGTAAAAGTGTTTGGGTTTATGGAGCTCGTTGGTGTGACACGAGAAATCCATTACCCACAAAAAGGCGCATGGTTGTAAGTGAAAATGTGAAAAGACTAAGAATAAATATTTGGTTGTCATCGGAAAATGACAAGTAGTTCATACTTGGCATAGGCAGGTGTGAGGGAGTCGACGAGTGACTCGGGATATGGGCATGATGACATTTCATGCATGACATATGACATTCATGTAGACATTTTACTTTTGATGTGTTTTCTGTAGCGGTTCATTGCATGTGCACTTAGGTGGAAGTAACCCTCAGAGAAGATTATCACTATCGGGCTTTGCTCACCCCGTCGTGAGACCCCTTTAGGGTAATGCGAGAAGGCGGCGCCCTTGAGGCCGTGAGGTGCGAAGAAGGCCGAAGTTGTGGCTCTAAGAAATATTTTTGAAAATATTAGGAATAATCTAGTTTTTAATATATTTTGACATGTAATAGCATAAAAGAGTCAGACATCGAACTCTTGTTAAATATTATAATAAATTTGTTAATTGTGAAAATTATACGAAGTGGGTCTCGATGAGACATGTAACCCAGGTGTGATGTCGGGCACTTCGAGTATCCATAGGTTTCCACGGGTTGATGGGTTGTCAACGGAACCCTCGAGATAGGGGCGTCACATTATTCATGAAAAAAACGGAGTTAAAAGAGAATATATTAATTATTTGTAATTAAATGAATGATTATAAAGCTAGTAATATGGGTTGAATCGATGAATCATCCTACTTTGACCTGAATTTTTGGAGGGTGGGCTGTAAAAATTTATGACCCAAATAAAACAGGACTAAATTGACCAGACTCGTAGCCCATGCAGGTTTTGTTTTGGTTGGTCCGATTAGGACAATTAACTCAAAATCTTTGTTTAATTTTTTAAGTAATTAGTTTAGTAGTGGAGTTTTCTGGTTGTATCTATAAAATTCGATATTTCGTTTCTTAACATGGGTAGTGATTTTACGACATAGAGGATTTAATAATAATAATAATTATCTATATATGATTAATATAAATGAAAACCTTTATTTTCAATTTAGCCATCCTCATTTTCTCTCATTTGTTCTCTCTTTTTAGCCACTTCCGGTGATTTTTGATCTTTTTGACAATATCATCCTACACATATTTTGATCATTTTCTTTCGATAGAGTGAGTCTTCCATACGAGATCTTGGTTGTTAATTTGTTTTGTGGTGATTTTGTTGTGACTTCTTGCTGGCATTTGGTTGTGTGGTTTCGTACAATGATCGGTTTAGTTGTTATGTTATAGCATTTACTAGTATGTGGGCAATTCAAGGTAAAACATATTCGATAAAAATAAGCAATAAATCAAATTATAATAGTCAATATGTTTGTAAAATTAGAGTTTTAAGTTTTTTAGTTATTATACGATTATCAAATGTATAGGTTTTGAACCAATTCACTATGTTATTAACCTGAATGTTACGTCATCATCTAAAGTTTTTATCAAATTTGATTATGAGTTTCTATCAAATGTATTATTAGTTTAAATTAATAAAATTATCTTTTTAAAGGCTATTTTATTTTAATTTTTAAATGTATCTATTTCAATTGATACTTAACTTTTATTTTCAAAGATATTATTAATTGTTACTTGTTGAAAATTATTGAACATTATTTGATATCATCGATCAGAAACATTATTGAAAATATAGGAATTTTGTACTTTAAATTTAATGACTCGTCCCTTCTTCTTTAGTTGGATAGTAATCGGTCATGCTTTTTAATTTTTTTTAAAAAAAAGGTATGACCAATTGAGGGAGTTATCGGTTATTCATGAAAAAACGGAGTTAGAGAGAATATATTAATTAATTATACTTAAAATGAATAATAGTTACTTGAGTTAAAAAAAATAGTATATACATAAAGATAATTAATTTTAATTTGATAATTGATAGTTGTATTTAAAAGAATAATTTTAGGCTTATAGAAAAAAAATAGTACATGTTTAAAAAAAATAGCACATAAATATTGGGAAAATAAAAATATCACCACTTCAAAATAAAATAAATATTATTTTCTCACACTCATCAACCTAGAAAATATAGAAAGAAAAATAAAATGCTAAAATATTTGTTAAGGATACTTACTTATTACATTTAGATATTGTTTTTTTATAGTCATGAACATTCAGGTTTAGGTTGCGCACACTTTGATTAATCCCATTGTTTGCCTCTTTTTATATAGACTAAAAACCCCTCAAATTCACATAGTTACAAGAGCCTTACACTTCTCTTGCATCCATGTCATTTTGGATAAATTTGCTTGATAAAATAATTCTTTCATAAGGTTCATGATTAAAAATATGGGTCTAGTCTATGACACTGTAAGTGCACAGGTCATACAAGTAGTAAAATCTGAATGTAGTCCGAGGTATCACATTCACTTGCGAGATTGGTAAGAATTAGAGATCAACTACCCCAACTACTAAAATTCTATGCTATTTGGACTAAAAACTCACAATGAAAGTTTTTATCTAGAAAAATAAAGATCCTAGACTATTGACTATTGTTGAACTAAGATAAAACAAAAGTAAATGAATAAATATAAATTGTAACTAAAAATACTGGACTGAATCAGTTTCCTGTGAGAAACGAAAACTATCAGTGAATTATAATGAAACGGTCAATTCCTACACTAAAGTACATTGCTGTACGTGTATGGATGTGGATTTGTCCAAGATTTCCTAAATTTTGGAATTGGATTTCTCCATATTCACTGGTTGGAAACCCTTGCTTCTCTCGAAGACAAGATCAAACCAGCTACTTGTATCCCAATTCTCTTGCAAGATCTGGGTATTTTTCTTTCTCAATACTTCACACCCATTTCTTGATGACATCAGATCTTTTGCATTTCCTTCTCCGGATTTTTGCAAAATTTCTACCACTTAATTGGTGGCTCAACCTCCAGATCTATTAGTTTGTTCCTTTCCCTTGATTAGATCTCAGCTAACACGGGGTTAGGAACTTCCCTTTAGATTAAGGTGAACTCTCTAATTATTTATATTGTTAAATACTCCCTCCGAAGGCTTCAAATTATGAGCGAATGGGGATTTATCAAAATGAACTCTTAGAGCTCGTGGGTTCATCAATGGTAGTCGAGGCATGCGGAAAGAATGCTCTCGGCTCTCGAGGGCTCTCGAATCTCGGAGTCTCTATGTCACTTGTGAGAGGGCATCACGGAAATCGAGGAGCAAGATACATTCCCTCGGCGGGTATTGATTTACTATTGGGAACTTATCAATTCAAAACGACACCAAATAAGTAAATCCGAGGCAAATAAAGTTCTCTATATTTATGCGAAAAGTGCAACTAAATGTAAATCAAATCGAGGAAATGGAGCACCGATCACGTACAACCAGTATAATTGAAATGAAGCGAGAATAAATGAATTCCCGAAATTATGCAATTCATAGAATTTTCAACAGCAAAATTTTAAGAAGAAAATAAAGAGAAATAAAAATTCGAAGCTCCACTCGTTTACTACTTATGATTCATGAGTCAAATCTAGAAAAGAATTTAAAGAAGAAAGAAATAAAAAATAAAATTCTACTCTAAACTATACACTGAGTTCCTCTCCTTTCCCCTTTTTCTGGGTAGTGAAGACGGAAGCTACTTTACTATTCTAACACTGTCTATTTATACTATCAAAAAGTGGAGCGAATCCCAAAAAACTCAGTGGAATTCCCCGAAAGAAAGCCCGGTTCTTGTCTATGCGACCTCGGGTTGATGTCGCGACATGGATTTCCCTTTATTACTCTTGTTCAGTCGTGACCTTGTTGCTTCTATTGCGACCAGATTCCTTGCTACTGCTTGGATTAATGGTTGCGACATCGTTTGTAGTCGCAACCTTGTTTGCACAGTGTTTTTCAAGAGTTGATGTCGCGACTACGGTTTCATGTCGTGACATCGTTGTCTTTCTCTTCTGCTGGCTTCTGAGTCGTGACCTCAGTTTTAGGTTGCGACCACATTTCTTTTTGTAAGCTGACTTTAGGTCGTGACTTTGTTGTGGTCTTCGCCTTCGTGTTTGTTTAAGTCGCACCCTAAGGTGATGTCGCCACTTTGATGTTCATTTCTCTTCCGTCGCAAACCTCAATTTTCATGCAAACAATTTTCTCCTTCCAACCTTCTATTCCAAGTCGACTTCAAGGCGACATGCGCTACCTCATGTTGCTCTTTTTCCGCCGCATGTAGTCCCACCGCCAAAAGTCGCTGGCGCACTGGATTGCTTTATCGCTTTCTTCGCGTCACGACCGAACAGTGGTCGCGATATCGCTTATGGTGGTCCTTGATTAATAAATGGTCGCGAACTTCGCTTTTGGCAAGGACTTTGCCTTGGCTTCACTTCAGGTTGCGACCTCCCTTTTTGTTCTTCAACTCTTTATTTGGTTGCAACTTCAATCTTCCTGTTGAGACTCCAATTCCAGTTTTTATGTCGCAACCACAACGACATGTCGCGCCTCAAATGGAGCCCTTTAATTAAAAACTAGTTGCAACTTCATTTACTTGCAGAGACCTCTCTTGTGGCTTCATTGACGGATCCACGTCGCGACATCAGATTGACATCGCGACCTCAATTATATTCAACTCCGTCGCGGACATCGTGAGTGTCATTTGACCGAAGATTCTACTTCTTTGAATATTTCCTTGGGGTCTGACCACTTCCTTTGTCGCAACCTTTTTCATTTGTTGCCCTTGTCATTATGGTCGTAAGCTTAATCTTCAAGTCACGACTTCGCTTGCTAAGGTCTTCTATTGCTTCCCCAAAATTGATCTCGCGATGTCGCGGACTGTAAATGACTGACAGATAAGTTTCCGTCGAGACCGCATTTTCAGCCGCTGCGACTTCATTTCGCTTTGTAAATGGTCTCTTTTTGGGTTTTGGTCGAGATATTAGCTTCCATTTATTTCCTCAAGAAATTAAATTGAGTAAATATCCATTTCGCCTACTATTCAACATTTATCTCAGAATATGCTCAAAACGGATTAAAAATCTAATGAGTTTTTGGACTCATCACCCATAAAGACTTAAAGTTAATGATCAGTTAACTTTCAGTTGCCATGAGGATACTTGAACTAATGACCATTGAATTAAATCTCAAACCTTAGATGAACTGAGTTATCACTCATGCTTTATACATTTAGATATTGTTAAAATCGATTATCATACTTCTTTTTTTCAAATTGGTGTATGAAAAAAGTGCAAAAAAACTAAAATATCACGAAGGGTAAAAGACTTCATACCATTCTTAATTTTTAGTATTTGTTTATTTTAATTATTTTAATTTTTAATTTTAATAATTAAATATCACGGAGGGTAAAAGACTTCATACCTGAAATTATTTTAATTTTTTGTGGCTGGTAATATACAGGATTTTGGTTAGTAGTGAAGTGGAGCTGCCAAAGTATGCATTTACTGAGGGTTGGGAACCCACAAGGAGATCTCTGCTTTTTTTTTTCTTTTTTTAAATAAGACTACGGATAAAAAAAATTTCAAATTCGGTTAAAGGAAAAACCACAATAATCTTTAAAAGCAATTTTTTCAATATCCTTAGCTAGGAAATTCAGATCATCAAATATTTGAATTAGTACTATAAATAACATTTTTAGTTAAACAATGTACCGACTATTTACTCTCTATAAATATGACAAAATTTGTAAATACATGATTCTAAAAAGCCTCCAAATATCCTTATAAGCAAGATAATTCAACTAGGTGAACTATATTTTAATCTATTATAACAATCTATGATTACTTTAGAGACAAGGAGGAACTCATGTTTAGGTAAAATAGTACTTTACTTAAACCGTCTTCATCGTGTTTTATTTGAATGTAAGTGAAATGCATTTCGTTGATATGGGTTCAGTTTTTTAGGTTTAGCTTGAAACTATGATTTTCACTTGCTTATGTAATCTATCATCCATAGATCCTGATGATTTCTTATTAGATCTTTCTATGGCTTTGTCTGGTTCTCAAAAAATATTAAGGAAATAAAAAAATGCTAAGAAAATTTATTTTATCCGTGTTTGGCTATACCATGGAAAATATGAAATAAAAGTGTTTAAAGCTATCATGTCACATTCTACATCGGATATGGAAGAAAGTTCTTAACACTATATAAGTAGAGCCTTCCTCAACCTAGTGTATTAATGCTTAAAGCCGTGAGGGCCCTTGGGCCAAAGCGAACAATATCTACATGGTTGGGTTAGGAATGACATATTATTTGTTGCAAATTAAACATCAAATAAAAAGAAAAATAAAGGAAGAAAATAGCAAGAATACAGAGATTTACATGGTTCAGTTAATTTGACCTACGTCTAGGGATAGGGAGACATTTTTATTGATTATGACTTTCAAGTACATACTACAGAACCCTAAACACCCACACACACACACACACACACACACACACACACACACACACACACACATATATATATATATATATATATATAAACCCTAAATCAAACCGGGTCGTTCCAATCAAGTCAGATCCATACCACGGGGGGCAACACGACCCTCACCCTCCGTTACCACCACTTATCTTACAAAAATATTTTCCTTTCGTCGAGCTCCCAAAATATTTCGGGTCGGGTCGTAATTCGAGTCGTCGTAAAACTCTAGTCATTTAACATCATCCATAGTGAATAATACACAAAATTATGTCAATAATTTCGCAGTATACTTGACAAAATTTGGTATTTCAAGAATCTCTTTAATGAAGGGAAGGGAAAGACAATTAGTGTGGGAGATTGTGTATGTCTTCAACAAGGCCTCTTCAGCCAAAGAAAGGTAGCAAAATTTTAAACTTTTTTTCCATAAACCACCGGACTGTAAACGACTGCCGAATTTACTAAATATGACGGGCAAACTTGTTTTGAGAATTCATCTACTTGTGTTTAAATCTATTATGTTTAATGCATCTGGAGTAGAATAAAGAGTATTATTCTATTATGTACAATGAGTGATAGCATCTATCTGATTTCATCGACATTTAATCACTTTGGATTACATTATATATAATAGTATATTCCTCATGAATTTGTCCCCATTAAGACTCGAACACTTGACCCCTACCGTCCATATGCCCACGTAAGCTCTTAACTACTTGAGCTAGGTTTTATTAATGAAAAAATTCTTTGTTTTAAAATTACGAGACAAAGAAAATACTACCAAATAGGAATAAAAGCGAAGTCTTAGATCTATTTATCGTTATATACAAACAAAGTATCAGTGTAGAAGTCTGAATCTTAACCTTCATAACCACCCATTAACCTACATGAACAGGATATCCATCTATTTATCTTTAATTTTTGGTTCAATAACAAACAATTAATGACTCATAAATAACAACTGAATTAACTTAATTCAAACTTAAAACAAGCACAATATTATCTTTCATACAAACAATGCAGCATCTGAAATTAATTAAACATATGTTGTAACACAAATCAACTTATGAAAAGTGAATTCAAGAAAGAAACAGGGTGTAGAATCCAAGATTTTCGAGGATATAGAATACATCAATTGCCAAGAAAGCCTCTGTGCATGTATGGTTGCTTCACATTTCCTGTGACAGATCAACAAACCTTCAATGTTTCAATTCTAACAAGCATAGAGCGAGTGGTGCCATTGTTATTTCCATATATCCTTCAAGAGTGATTTTTAGAGTGGACAAATCTTCTTCGCTTTTACTCTTCTTCTCACCTATTCCTTCATCTGGTTCATCAAGACCTCTTTCCTCACCTAGAGCATCAGTTTGTTATGTATCACTAAAACGTGGAGATAAAATAGCTATTGAAATTGAATTGACCAAACAAAAAGAAAAAAAAAGGATTTTATTTAGGACAAAGGAAATAAACACGATGGTTAATAGTAGAAGCAACAGGGCAAGTAAATTAAGATCAGCAGGAAAATATATGCACCCGACAAAAAAGAAGAAGGAATTTAAAGAGCAGCAAAAAAAAAGAAGAGATGGTATCTTTTATATATGTTACCTGAATCACTCGACGAGTTATCAAGATCTGTTGAAATGAGAAATTTGTTCCGCTCTTGACCAAGCCGGTTTGCATCCTTTAGCCACTTAACAAATTCTTTAAATGGTCAAGTGTGTTAGGGCAGAGAGGTGGGTCATCTTTTCTAGCAAAGCTGATAATTGAGGGCAATTTGTGATCTCCAGTCGCCTAAGGGCAATGAGGTGATCCATTCCCTCTAGCAGAATTGAGAAACATTAGTAATCTTCAATCTCAAGGGTGTTGAGGGATGTGAGACTTAGGGACTCTCCCTTCTTCCATAATGCTCTAAAGTTGTCACATTCGAATGCACTGCTTTCAACCAGAGGAAGGTTAGCAAAGAGTAGGTCTCGCAGCTTACTGGGAAAAAATCTCCAACTTTTGGTAACTTACTAAATATCAAATGTCGTAGGGCTTCCAAACCTCTCGAGTGTCGCCTTTCTGCCTTCTTTCCCCATTCCTATTCCTATTCCTCAAATCAAATTCAAGGCTTTCTACAATTATTAATCACCAAGGTCTCTAATGCGTAGGTGTCTGGGCAAGGACGATAGATTTGAACATGAGGATTTCTCCTCTTCTCGCTTCATGGTTTTTCTCTTGTAACATTTCCACATAAACTGTTTTTTCTGAACAAACAATGCTCTAAATTTCCTCGTGATAGCTCTTCTAGAATAAATAATGATATCAACTTGTTGGTCAAGTAGGTGGCGCTGTGGTTTAAATCTTCATCGGTTAGCTTTCTCTTTGATAAGCCCTTAAAATGGATGTCAAAGAAGGATATATGCACATTACTCATGTAAATATGATTCAAGAAAACCATTGATATACCAAGCTACCTTACCCAATAAGATTAAGGTCTCAACGATACAGTTGTAGAGGATGAGTTGAGTTTGTGAGTGTTAAAAAGCATAGTATTCATATTAAACCCGAATCCCACAAGTTTGAGCTTTTAGGACAGTTGGTCATTTAACATGGTATCAGAGCTTGGTTTGGAAAGAAGTCATGGATTTGAGCCACCTCTCCGCAATTTGAATATTTGATCCCCATTTATGTATTTGAAAATGTAAAACCCGAGAAAAATACAATTTTTCTGAAAAATGGTAAAACGGTAATTTCGGCTGAAAACCGGAAATTTTCTAGATCTCGGATGACGAAATGGATTGCACCATCAATTGACCAGAATCTAGTTTAATTCCATCGACTCATCTGATTCCGATACAGTCAAAATTTTCACTTTTTTCGAGGCATCGGGTATCGGGTGACACATGGCATGATCATGTGGATGCCACATGAAACCCTAGAGGAGTGACACATGGCATGAGCCATGTGGTGCACTTGTGTGAGTGGCTCACATTGAGCCAAGTGGCAAGTGGATGAATTAATGGAAAAAAAAATGGAAAAGAAAATCAAGAAAATAAGGAGATATTGGAGAAATCTCTTAGGATTTGACCAAACAAAGAAATGAGAGAAAGGAGAACATTCGGTGGGATAAGAACCAAAAGAGAAAAAGAAAGAAAGAGAATTAAGGAGAAATAAAGAAAAAGAAAAAAAAAGAGAGAATTTAAAAGGAATGGGAGTGGAGCAAACAGGGGGGAGTTGGGATGGATAAGAAGGAAAAAAAAGGAAAGAGAGAACGAACTGAAGAGAGAGAGAGAAAAAAAAACAAAAAGGGGGGTTTTTGTTTCTCTCTAAGATCTAAATCGGGCCTTCGGTTTTCGTCGGAGCAAGAGGTAAAGTCGATCCACGCAACGAGGGCTACGTGTGGGTACCAAAATCTAGGAGTTTAATCAAACTCCAAGAGGTAGGGAATTTTCCTACTTAGATTATTTCAGCCTTAAAGGCCTGGCTTCTTACATGAGCGTTTCAATGAAATCGTCGTGGTGTTTTAGTCCCAAGATTTCAGACCAATATTGGAAATTTTGGGATTAGTTCCGCATAATCCTTCCTGACTATGTCAGATTGCTTTGATCCCTGACCGATGTCTTTGGGTTTTATTGAGTGTTTTGGAATCACAGTGATTTGGTGATGAATGGAACCAAAACTAGTTCGTGGTAGTGAAGGGACCGAAAGGCGCCCTGTTTTTATGGGTCCGAGAGCGGACTATTTTGTGTGTATTGTTAGAAAAATAAATAATATGTTGTTATGTAAAAATCACAGCAATATGTGTCAGGTGATGTATTAACATGGAAATTGTGATGAATGGAAATTACATGTAGGGAAATATAATTATCCCGGGAATTTATAAATGTTGCATGTAGCATGACATATAGCATGAAATGACATGATCAGATTTCATATGCACTCCACACATCGCATCGAGTCTAAAAGGGTGTATGGTAGACTGCGTATTCACCATTCTGGTGAATGTGTGGTGAGCTCGAAAAACCAATGGGCCCAAAATCGAGACTACTTCGCATAAAAACAATAAATATAAATTTCGTGTGCTCAGCGGCTAAGATGGGTCGATCCCCCCGTGGCGAAAAGACCCAAATTTTATTCGGGTCGACATATGTATCTAGCGATGAAAGTTCGCAAAGTGTCTGGCGCAAGCCTCGCGGTGAGACTCCTAAATTACACCAAAAAAAACACAAGGGATTGGATAAATTAAAATGAATATTGGAGGGTTGTCTGATTGGGTGAAACACCAATGATTGGTTTTCACACTTGGCATTTGCATGTGTGAGGGAGTCTGTCAGGACTCGGGTTATGGGCATGAAGAGTCTCATCTCATGCATGACATGAAATATTTCATATAGGATTGCATTTTCTGAATGGAATGTGGTTTGATGTATGTATGCCCTTGCATGTGCATTTAGGCGGTGAGTAGCCCTTGTAGGAGAATTTTTCTACTAGGCATTGTCACTCTGCCAGAACCCTTTAAAGTACAAGGTGTGCAGGAGACGACTCTCGACGAGGCTGTGATTATGAAGGGAGGTCGATGTGTACTTTGATATTACCTTTGTAAAAGTATTTTATAGAAAAGAATTGTAACTAAATTTTTTGGGACTATTGTCTAAAATAGTCGGGTATGTAATTATGGTAAGAGGGTCATGATCGGACTTCAGACTGTACTATGTTTTATTTTCATATTTTTAGAATTAAATGCACTAAAGGTCCTGGAAGGGATGTATATTGGGGATATGGATAGATGGACCCTGTATGGTCAACACTACTTCAGTTAAGACCCTAGATGGGATATGATTATACTGTTATACAGGTTGTATGTTGGGTAGAGCTCCCCGAACAAAGGAGACTCAGCCCATTTTTTTGTGAAAATATGGATCCCGATAAATGGGACACAACAGTGTGGTATCGGGTCAACTAAAATCCACAAGAATTCCGCGGGTTGCCGGGTTGTCAACGGGACCCTCGGATTTGGGGTGTCACAGAAAATCCATAGTGGACTTTGTGGTTTGTTTGACTCTCCACATGCGGGGGATGGGGCCAAGTACATGAGAGGGTATGAGAAGCACAATATTCATATTAAACTCAAATCCTACAAGCTTGAGCATTTAGAAGGGTTGGCTATTTGACGGTATGCAACTGTGAAAAGCTCAATGGGTATGAGAAGAGAGAGCTAAATATGGACAACTGTTGTATTGATTATTGAAAAGTGTAATCAGAAATAATTGAAGGAAAGATTGTGTTTTCCATTTATCACAAATAGCCTATTTATATATAAGACAATCTCAAACCAAATAGGAAAGAATATTAGGTTTCCTAATTCTACCTATATACAAATTTCCTTTCCTCAACAAGTTCCCAATTCTACAATACTATAACACTTCCCCTCAATCCCCACTCAAAGGTTTTGCGAAAATATCTTTTAACTGTTGTTCGGTCTTTACATATCCTATAGAGATCAACTTCAACTGGATCTTCTCATGGACAATCTATCTCAATATGATATGTCCGTTCATGAAATACCAAGTTACATGCAATACTATAACAAAAAGTTACAAAGTGTACATGATAATGAATAGATATGCACTCCAATACTTCCTAATTCTTTCTAATACAACAATGGTTACTTATGGATGCATACACATGGAATTATACAGTTTTATTAGGTATTTGGACTTCAAAAGAATCAGACATGAAAACTGGGTTCGAATGCTTCATCACCATACAGTTTTATTAGGTATTTGGACTTCAAAAGAATCAGACATGAGCACCAACAATGTTTTAAAAATCGAATCGGTGATTGAACCGGAAAAGTTACCGATTCAAGGTTTAGGGGCCGAACCGATTATCGAACCGTAGTTGAACTGGATTAAATCGAGACCGAAAAGGTCACTGGTCGACAGTCTGACCGATTCGATTCGGTTTTTAAAACACTGCTCACCAATAATCCCCATAAGAACAAGTTCCCTCCTTGAAATTATGGAACCTCCTAACATCCCTAACAATTATCTCCCTTTCCATGATTTTTGAGATATACTTTGTAACAACATGGCAGTCATTGCAAACTCTAAGGTTCTTCGCCACTCAAATGGTAGTTCAAGGAGCAGGGTTAAGAATACCAAATGCTATAGCCAATCTTTCGCTATGCTCGCATAGTAGATTCCCCTTCTCATCTTCATCAACATTATGAAGAACACAAGATGACCGTGCACTTTGACCCTTCCTTTCTCATATTATCTCGGAGCACGTCCCGTGAGCATAAAGTCGTCTGGGCTTATGGGTGAGCCACGTCCTACCATGAACTTGTGTATTTCGTCTCTAAGCTCGATCCAACCGCAACCCGTCTCCTTCTTCAATTCCATCCGCCTCATGTTTCTTCCAAACTTCGCCTGGCCCAGAGCCCAATCCAAGGAATAGGATGTTCAGGATTGTGAACATAATGGCTTGCCACATTTGGTTCTAGACGAAGCAAATTGTTGGCTGCAACTTCCCCCAGTTCGAGATTCTGGTGAATTCGATAGGTGCCAAGTAAGCTACTCCATGTGAAAACTTTGTCAAGCTCATAAGGCACTGTTTTAACAAGTTCATAAGCTTCGCCCAAATCAACTTCGCTTCGCTAAGTAAGTCTTACAACACAAGCTGTGAGGGGATCTGATGCTGGTCTGATTCCATGATCATTTTTCATTCTATAGAATAAGGTTGCCTTCATTTATCGCTGCACGACTCATATTGCCGCAAATGTGAGCAAATAAATGTAACTTCATTAGGTTTCGCTTCCATCTACCGGGGCCTAAAGCTTCTTCCCCTTTTCCGTGCATTCCATAAGCCATGATGAGGACATTTCTGATTGCTCACATTTACGGTGAGCATTCGTCGAACACCTTTCTATAAACGGGTTCAACAGCCGGTTCGCGTACATATCGACAATGCTTCCCACGTGACGTCCGTCGATGCCGGCGCGAGTTTCTAATGGCATAAACTGAATCTCTTTGCGCTATTGCTACGAGTACCTGATCGGGAAGAAGCTGTCATGAGTCAATAATCGATTGGTTTATAGAACCCTCCATTTCATCTTCATTGTCATCGTTTCTTTTTCCTCCCCCTCATCTCATCTTATGAACAAGCGCCTTAGCTTTCTTGTATGGCATCCAGGAAGGCACCTTGTGATCATGGATTTCAAGACATTTTATCCTTATCCTCCATGCTGTCGAGAGATATGTTCTACGAAATATCAATCTTCCCAGTCATGAGTACCGTCCATTAAGCATTCAGAAGCGAGCTTTGCAGTGTATCATGAATGCTTTCTAGCTAGAGAATGCTTCACGCACCTGTTTGGCATAACACTTGCCATTGTGGTGAAGTGTTGGGAGAAACCCAGCTACCTCTATCATCTCTATTGAAGAGAATAAAGGCCTTTTCAACAAACCCATTTCGCGTATAACGAAAATCACATGGCATTCAGGCCAATTCGCTGCTTGATTCTGGTCAAAAAATTCTGGCCACTCTCAACGTCGTGCGATTCACGTACATGTCGGCAAGGTATTTGCCCATGAAAATTCTCGATCAAACCATTGTTTCTCAAGACATAGGCATGGTACCCTTTCCAAAATCTAACCTCTCCAAATGGGAACAAGCAGGAAGAACACTAGCGATTGTGGCCTTCATCAGGCTTCCCGGCGCCGAGACCATAAAGGAAGAAATCGATACCTCGGAAGAGCCGATCCTCTTCGAGAAGAACAAGAGTGATCAATTGTTTCCACGAGGAATGATATCAGCGAGTCCACAGACGATTCAAACACAGCTCTCGACTCATCAATTCTTTCCAGTTTCGCATACATTGCCATCAATGCATTATTCGTAAATGTTTTCTGATCACCCATTCTCAAACTATACCCCGTGAAGTTGTTTCCCGAGTCGAAAACCATGAATTACCCCTAATTTCGAGCAGGCAAGCGCTACGCTCACTAGAGTAAATGAACTGAGCGGCTCCATATCCTCCATTTGCATCGCCCTGAACGCCTCCAACGCTTGCTCCCACATCTCAGGCTATATGATGTGTGACGTGCTCTGAGGTTCCACGACACTTGGTCTCTCTCAGTCATTCTATCAACACCTTACGTGCATCTCGGCCATGACCTCACTTCCATTATAAATTAACAGCGTGTCGCCACGGTCATGAAGTGATCAGTACCCAAATTTCTGTGTTTGCATGAATGCTCCCAGCTGGTAGAGGCTGCGTCCTTGGTGAAACCATGCGGGAAGAAGGCGACGGTTTTGATCAGCTCTAGGCACGGAGTCATTTCGATGTAAGGTGGAAATGGCTTCCGCGGAAATGGTTTGATCGTGTTGGGTGGAGCGTCCACCTTGAGGGCGGTGGGATCATGGAGTTTGAGCGGCAGGGTTGGAAGTGGGGAAGGAGTGAAGGTGAGGGGTTTACGAGATGGAAGAGGAGAGTGTGGAGAAGGAAGAGGAGAGAGAAGATGGTGACAATTATAGGACATTGGTAGTTATTACAGTTGGAGAGGTAGTTTTGGAAGCTCAAAAAATGGGTTCTTCCGCCCACCTCATCCTCACTCACTCACTCTAAGAAGGTAAGAAGAAAAAATAAATAATTAAATATTGGTATTAAATCTTAATATTATGTGAGGCCTCAAAAGCCATGGGGCCCATTTTCTAAATAATATCTTCCCTGACTTTGGGTGTTATATATATATTTTTATTAAATACATCACTGGGGCTTGAAATTGGGACCTTCCCTTCTTATGGTCACGGGCCTACTCGTTTATGCAATGGCGCAACTCTTACGGTGGTCTCATATATATACTTTCATTAGACTCAGTCACACTTCACCATAATTTGTGACTTTTATCTTGTGGTATGGCTGTATCTCAGAGCTTATTGGCTCTTGACGCTATTTGTGTGTAGGGTAAGTTCTTTGTTTCCATTCTTCTTTTGTTGCTCTTCAGCATCTTGTCGCGGCTTGGGGAATTCTACCTCACTTCATGTTTTAGTCTATTAGACGAAATAATCTTTGTTCTTGATAGGATTGTGTTACCCTTGGTTGTGAATTCTGACTGTTATGTTCTGGGCATGATTTTCTTTATTTGGCAACAACTCTTCCTTGAGTTGTCTTGATGATCGAAACTATCGCAACATAAAACACTTGTCGCCGTGACTTGTTTGCCTTTATGATAATTTATGTCGCGACAAAATTGTCTCTTGTTGCGATAAAGTTCATCTATTAGTCTTCAGCTTTTATGTTGCGACATAAAAAAATAATGTCGTGACACAATTCCTTCACCATTGACCTTAAGTATGTCGCGACAGCTTTCTTCAAATCTTCTTCAAGTTCTGTCGTGACAGAAAACTTTACGGTCGTGACCTAGAAAGCTCTTTTCATCCTTGAGTTCTGACTAGTCTTTGTTGTGACATATAGATTCTTGGAACATGACATGGATTCAGCTGGCACCTTGGATGTCACGTAATCGCGACATATAAATGTTGATAATGGCGACACATGCGGTACATTTTATTCTCTTTTTGCTTCTTTTTTGAGATTCTCTCATTTTTCAATAATTGCCTACAAAGCACAAAGTTGATGAATATTCCATATTTTGGCACAAAAATAGATCTTAAATTGTTCAAAACATGCCAGAAAAATGGATTAAAAATAGATGAGTTTTACACTCATCAATAAACTATTAATAAGAATAGAGTTGAGAGTTCGTTGAGTGAGACAACACTAGAACATAGATCAATGAATAATTTGTCAATTTCTGCATCATTTTGAATCTTAGCTTAGCCATAAGTTGGAAAGCTGAATTTGTAGTGCAATATTAGTATAGTTTGGATTTCTCCATAACCATATAGCTTCATACTAATTAGAGATTCATGTTCATTTATGATTCATGAATTTAATCAGGTACTTGTAAGATATAACCTTATTTCTGAGATTTAAGTATTTTTCCTTTTCAATACTTCATACCCAGATCTTAGGACTGGTGAATTCTTGCTCCCATAGACAGGATATTGCAAGCCTTCTCTAATTTGATTGTACCTCATCACATTTTTTTGATGTAAATTTTTCATCTATGATTAGATCTTTGCTAACATAGGATTAAGGATGGAGTTAATAAGAATGAGGAGGAACCTTCGAGTGATTAAACTGATACTTCATTCCACACCATTTATAAGTTGGTGATCCATCGAGTAATCTAACAAAGTTCATTAGTTCCGCATAGTATTAGTCTACCATACCTGAAAAGAATTGTGGTACTCTCGAAGGTTCTCCGTCTAAGTGTCAGAGGGCCTCCTAGAAATCGAGCAAATGCAATACTTTGCTTGGGTACATGGTACTAATCTTGGAAACAAGTAGGATTCTGAAATAATACCAATCAAATAAATTCATGAATTCTAACTAAGGCGTTCTTCCATTTTGTGCAAAAAAATGATGATGATCATCGATCCATTCCCAGTGGGATCTCAACTCTTCAAAACTGGTTCACTCATATAGAGTGACCTTTAACTTATGGGAAAAATTCTTTAGTAGTAAACGAACTTAAATAAATGAAATCCATAAATTTTCCAAACTCCATTTTATTCAAAGAACAATAATAGAAAGAAATTTTAGCTAATGAAATACCAGCTCGGCTTCTGGCTATAGTTCTTTACTCAACTCAGGAAAATAAAAAGAAAAACTAACTAAAAACTACGCTAAATCAAAATCTACTAAAATGGAAATAAAAGAAAAATAAAAGAAAATAAATAAAAATATACAAGAGTCTTCAACTATCCAGAAATCCTGGATTTGCGAAAGTTGCACACAGTGCCCTAGATACGCCTATTTATAGACTTTCCAATGTTAGGCGCACTTTAATAGTTAGATTTGTACGGATCCCAAAATTATAGCCCAAATTGGTTGCTCTGTCGCGACCTAGAAAGTTTTGTCGCGACAGAGTTTTCGGTCTTTGTCGTTGGCCTCTGTCGTAGCATGCAGTCTTCTGTCGCGAACTGTTCTCTGCGCTTGTTTTTGGATTCTATCACGACAGAAATAATGTCGCGATAGTGTTTTTATTCAGCAGTCTTGTTCTTGTCGCGACAAAGATTTCTTGTGTCGCGACACCAAATTTGTTTGCAACCAGCTTCTCATTTCCTTCTGTTTCTGGAATCTATACCGACATAATTTTCCTTGTCGCGAGAAGTGTTTTCTCTTCAGCATATCTACTACTGTCGTGTGAGTTTTCCAATATACGCCCTGACCAGGATTTCTTGGAGTTCTTTAATATTCTCACATGCGTGGCCCGAGTCTATATGTGATAGGATTTCTTCCTAGTGCATATCCTAGCTAGGTTGTTTGTTGCGACATAGAGATCTTTGTTGTGAGCAAACCGACAAGCTAATCTGAGTTCTTTTTCAATCTACGTCGACAAATTCTATCAACTTGACTTTTATTATTAACGGCGGAAAAAATTTCTTTATCGTGACAGGAGATTTGCCTTCTTTATTTCACTGTACGCAACAAGGAATTTCTTTGTGGCATTTCTCTTCTCCCATTGCTCTTTAGCTTCTATGTGACAAAAGGAATTTGTAATAGCAGAATTTCATCTCAATTTCATGTTTTGTTTGTCGCGACAGAAATTATTGCTATCGCGATAGGGATTTTGTTTCTCTACAGGGTTGTGAACTCTGAATGTTATGTCGCGACAGGATTTTCTTTATCGCGACAAACTTTTATTCCTTTAGCTGGTTCCATGCTGAAAAATTTGTCGCAACATAAAAACACTTATCTCAGCTGACTTGTGTTGTATTCTTGCCATTTTCTGTCGGGCGACAGAGTTCATCTTTCAATCTTCAGTAGCACATGTTGCGACGAAGGAGCATTGTCGCGAACAAGTTCGCTACCATTTGCGCGATCTGATTATGCGGCAGTTCGGGATTATCGCGATAAATCTTCTTCGTAAATGCATCGCGGCATTGCCGTACTCTTTCAGCCTTGAGTTTTGCCTGGGCTTTGTTGCGACATATAGGCTGTGGTACGCGACATGGATTCTTTGATCTCTTTGGAAATTTTGTTCGCGTGAGCATTATGTCGCCAGTGAGGCGCTAATTTCCACTTTTTGCTTCTTTTTATCACGGAGTTATCTCTTTTTATTAAGCACCTACAAAACACAAAGATTGAAATTAAATATTTCCATAATTAGGCAAAAATAGGTGAAGCTGTTAAAAGCATGATGAAAAACTATAAGTTAAAAGCTAACAGATAAGGTTTTAAAGCACAAATATGGATCTTGAGTGGATTAAACGAAAAACTTGATGAACTTGATTCAGCTATGAAACTTAAACTATAACTAAATTAGAACAAAGGAAGAAAAAAAAAAAAAATTTATAATACCTTGTTTTAACAACGTCTCTTGTAATCCAAAACTCAAAGTAGATATAAATAGAAATGGACCTAAACTAAAGCCTTAAACTTTTAGCTCTCATGAGCCCAGTGCAAAAACTGAAGCAGAGACCCTCTTAAAACTACGATAAACACTCCATAAGCCATAAGCTCAGCTTTAACTCTTGTATTTTTGTACTTTTTCAATGAGTTATATCCCTTTCATCTTTAAACTCTAAGTCATCCCATACACTGTGCTATATATATAAGCATAATGGAGACTGACTTAAACACTAGCCCTTAGGTTAAAAAGCCTAAGGACTTAAGATGGTATATACCTCTAATAAACTTAAACACAATAACCAAATCCTAGCCAATAGCTTTGAGTCATTGGATTTCCACTATGAAGATTGAATAAGTTCTTCTTGTAGCAGTATCTCATCAAATATGTCAAGCTCCAAAAGATTCCCAATGTGCCACACTGTGTATGTATCTTGATGTATAATTTTGTGAGGCTAAATAAAAAAAGCTGATTCAATTTGTGACTTTCTTAAAAATGGGATTCTCGAATTTTCTTGTTCCTAAGTTGATTAACTAAACAAGGGGAAAATAATCAATATAGTGGATTTTATTTTGGTCTAATTTCAAGTAAAACCAGAGTGAAGCTAAGCGACAAATTTGCTTATCTTGGTAAGGATGTTGTCTTGAACACTATCCTTGAGGGTCTGCACTGTCCACATATATATTAAACCTCAAAAACCTTGCTTTTGAGCACCAAGCAAATTAGTTTCATTGTTCATTCAAACTCTTCCTTATGGTAAGTATTGTCTTTGCCAAGAAATTGGGATAAATTTGGGTTTTATGTGAGAACATCTCATGAGTTTTGTTCACTTTATTCTTGTTATAAATGCTTTTGTGTTTTGATTCATGTCATCATAATTTCACTCCTTTGATTTAATGTAGATATTGGAAGGATTTTTCAAGTTGGTACCGATTACTGCAAATTTTATTTATTTATTAAAGAGCTTAACAAGATTATTTCACTACTTTTCTACCCACTTTAAGAGGTTTATGTATATTTTGTGTAGAAATTATTGTATTTATTTCTACAAAAACAATATGTTTTCTATACTAAGATTGTGTGCAATAATTGGTTTGTCTATGCGAGCATCGGTTTGGAAATGTCACGTCAACCTGAAGACCATGAGGAAATCGTGATACCGAAAGAAGATCTCTTGTTCTCATTGTAGAGGATGATCTTCTTATTCAAAAAAATCCATAAGGTAATGATGACTAAATTTGGGCCGAAAGTCGACTTGCGTAATGGTAAAGAGAAGCCGTTGACTATTCCTCTGTGCGTCTTTTGATCTCATCCTTACGGATCTCGAATGCCTGTGGATGAAGTGATAAGTTCTTAAAATATGTTTTGAATTGTTTGTTGAAGAATGTGTAATAAAATATATATGAAAAAGTAAAGGCTAAAGTAATTTGCTATCCTCGAGAGGTAAGGAAACATCATCTTGTATTGTTAAAAACACTTAAAAACAAAATTTCCGACCTAATTTTATGTTCTAATTTAGAAAAAAAAAAGTATTACTTCTGATGAACCCAAATGCCCAATGTTTCTATAAATAATTGTTCCTAAATTCTATACATTATCTTCTGTATCAATTTTATTCTTATGTGATCTCAAACTACAATACTTGGATATAGGCAACTAAAACTCAGCTCGATGGGTGTTACAAACATGATGAGTGGGAGTGGCATCTCGTAACCTGAAGAGTTCGAGATACAAGAAGCCTTCATGAAGTACAGTCGAGATACTTTGCTATGTGAAGCCTTTTGAATCTTGAAAGGTCCTTTGTTGATAGCTCAATGAGTTGAGAATATTTGAAGTCCTATGTTATCTTTGTAAAGTCCATGTTTTAAGTTTTCAAACACAATTAAATCATGACATTGAGTAATGTTTTTTTACATTTTAGCATAACTTTTTAGAGACATGCTAATGAAACTATGGAGTCAATGTATACTCCTTTAGGTTTGGTTTTAAATAAAGCTAGCTTTATATTTCTATATATATAAGTGTGTTTATTATTTATGATTATATATTTTTTTCTATTTTTCCTAATTAGATACATAATGGTTTACTGGTTTTTGTGCAAGATCTCATATTTTCTATGAATGACTAAAAATTTGTATGATAATCCTTTTTTTTTTTTAAAACAAATTGAATGGACTTCCATGTACTCAGCAGTTAAATTAGCACACCTAAGAAATGTGTAGGTATGTAGGGAAATACAAAATTTATATTCATACAAACCTAGGGTAGTGAAGGCACTTGTAGGTATAGTGCTTCTAGGATTATCCAGAGATGGATTTTCGCGATAATGTAAGCTTTATGGAGTTTCTAACTTTGTTTATCCCTAAGTCTTTCAAAACGATTTTATAAAAATATGGGGTTGAGAGTGTATGTTGATTAAAAGAATTAACTTCAATAATTAAAAGACCTCGGGACTTGGTTCACTTGAATTCAACACATGATATTGATTTGGGGTAATAATTTGGGTTTCGAATTAGTAGACCGATAAACGCTTATATCACGCACACACAAAGGTGATCTCTTATTTGATTTTAGATTAATTACAATGTCTATAGTTAGGATAGATTTGTTAACCATGTGAAGGTGGCTTGTAAGGGTCTCACCTACTGGCTCTTCGGACTCGACGAAACAGTCGATGGAATTGCATGTTGGATGAAAGTTATTTAAACAACTATCAACATACCTATTGAATTTCCTAAGTATCAAAAGAACTAAAAATGGTGTAGGTGAAACTCCTTCCAGATAGTTTTGAGGGGGCCCCTAATCTCTTAGCCACCATCTCTTGGTGTGTAGCGGTAACTGACCTAAGGAAGCATTGATTAGAAAATAATTCATACCTTTGTTATTCAGCCCATTTATCCCTTTTGGGCATCATTGTAGGAGGCTTGGATCACAAAACCTTACAGGGTGGAGGGTCTACTCACTTCATGGTGGTGTTTATGCATCCATAATGTGTGAACATCAAAGTATAGACAAAAAACGAAATAAAAGTGGAAATTTTATTAAGCTTGAAGAACAGTAATCTACAATGGATTAGTGAAAGACAATGATAAATTTATTTTGATCAACCTTAGTTGTAAATAAGGGATGAAATTACATCTTGGGGGCCTTTAAAGTAAGTTACAATGATTCAAACCTTTTACATATGAAAAATAAGGCTTAATCATCGGATTAGAATAAAAAACATTCCTTATTGGACGAATCTTGGCATTTTTTCTCCGCCTAGGAGTTAGAGTGAAATTTGACTGAATGTTTCTATCCCCTCTCTAAGAGAGCGAAATTTTTGCTCTACCTCATAGGTAGAGTAAAATTTCATAGAATGCTCCCCAACCTTCATCTCTTCGTCCAATCATGCTTTAAAGGCTTCAACTCATCAGAATTTCTCAAGTTTAGAAAGCTTGAACTGAGATCCAGAAGACCTCGATTCTTGACCTCATCCTTTCCAAGGGTAAAGTACCTAGAGGCACTATAAACACACCCAAAACTTCGAGAAAAACATTAGTAATAAGGTTAGGGACTTGACAATGTGCATAACCGATTAAGTATGACAACTTAGCACAAAACGGGTTTTAATATGAAATAATTAAGTGTGCAAAAATGCTCTTTTTGAGTGGTTATCATTAAAATGGAAGCTTCATTCACCAAATTTGATGATTTTATATTTTAAATATTAGTGCTCATGATTTTCTTAACTTTTCAAATATAATCAGAAGTTCAACTTGTATTAACCTATTTCGGTCGTTCTAATGTAGATCCATGTGTCTTTAGAAATAAATTTCTCATATATTTAATTATTTTACACTACCTACATTTCAACACAATTTTTGTCATTTGACATGTTTTCTTATATTCATTCAATCATTTACATTTGTAGGAAACTTTATTCTCCCTCTATTTCATACAAGCAAAAGAAGAAAAAGCTCTTTGCATTTTTATATTTTTCCTTTATGTCTTTTAAATAGTAGTTCATTATTATCATTAATAACATAAAGAGATGAAATGTCCTTTATACATTCTTATTTAACGACACTATTTTGACAACCTCTTTTTTCTTTATCATTTCTTTTTCTTAATAAATACTAATCTATTCATACTATGACAAAATAATATCAAAACAATGTAAAAATGATTATATATGGTAACAACTACCACAAATCCCTATTTAAATAATAATATAACAAAATAAAATAACTAATTAATCAAGTACTATAAAAAACCATCATTAAAAATCATGTCATATTCAGAAAATCAAACCTTAATTATCTCAGAACCATAGCTATTATTAAAGCTAAAAATTTCACAACCTTATTAATTTATCACATACGATCAAAGAACTACCAACAGTACCCTGCTACTTACGTTTTGCAAATGCAGTAATCATGTTTAATTTTTTATCTCTTTTCAATTATCATAGTAAGCAAGCATAAAAATAAAATAATAATCAAATAAAGTAATAAATTAATACATCATCTAATAAGGGAAAAACATAAGAAAAGCTTATGCGAAGGAAGAATTATCAAGAAGAAAAAGTGAGCATTTCTAGGCTTTGGCAATTAAGGTTTCATTTTTTTTTAAATTAATGAATAAGACAAACCTTATAAAAATAAAATAATAATTTTGAGGATATTTTAAAATACATTGATTTGAGATCATATTTTACTAAATCAATTATTAAATGAAAAATTCATCTGCATCACTAAAGCTTTTATTTATCAATGTTTTGAGAATATGGCAACGAAAGGTTCATCCCTAGCCTTAGAAACATAAAATTAAAAAATTAAAGAATTTTTATTGTAAGAAAGGAAATTGGCTTTTTCTTGTTATTGTAATGCTTCCTTTCCAAGAAAATCAGTCAAAACTATTCTAAGCATAACAGAACTTTCATCAAAGGCGAAGGGGAGTAAGCTACGTTAATAATGAAAAAATTTCACGATAATGTATGAATGATAACCACTTGAAAAAGGCTATATTTAACACTTAACTCGTACCTTTTGTACTCTTTTAAATGGTTTTATGCCCAAAGAGTTGTATAAATTCAACAAGTTGTTGGTTCCTAATCTTGCTACTAATGTTTTTGCTCTAGTTTGTTGCTTTTATAGTCTTTTTAGGTACTTGTTTAACTCTTGGAACGTGTGAGAGCTAGCAATGAGGTCATCTTGAGGTTTTTAATCAAAGTTCGAAGTCTCCCAGAAGAAATTAGAATGCATTGGAACCTTAAAGGAGCGATGGGTTGGAAGAAAGGCAGGCAGCAATATGTGGTAATTTAGCACTACGAGAAGTGAAACCTCTGCGCAAATTTTGTTTACTAGGCAAAGCAAAAATACTTGGTCGCCCTAGTTTTGTCTTTTCCTCAGATTTCTTTCCCCATTTTTAACCCTATTTGATATCATACAAAAGGGTATGTGGATCTTATATGTCAGCTCCTATAGTCATGTTTTAATACTTTTCATATAGAGGGCTAGAGCTTGAAAAGCTTGAATAAAGTTTTGATTAGCTTGGATAAACCTTGGCTTATGACACTTTTTATATTTTCTTTCAATCCTTCAATAAAACTTGCATTTTTCTTTTATTTTGTTTTTGGAATGCTTGGGATTTCTATATGTGACATGGTTTGTTTCCAACCCATCATGCGTGAATAACCCCTTTCTTGGGTAGATGAGGATTTAGGGCTCACATCCAAAGGTAATGAAGGAAAATCTATCTTTAATCAAAAGGTGGCGCTTTGATGGTGGAACTTGTTTGGGACGAGCGTATCGTCTAGTGGTTAATCCCCAAAGGCATTTGTTATGTCGTTAGGACCCTCTAGAAAAACCCTTGAAGGAATTTCCCATCCTAGGTCATATATTTTGCTTGACACTTGGTAATCGTAGTAGATACATCGGATTGTTGTTGATTTCATCCTTCACCTGTCGTCAATGAATAGTTATCTCCTTTCCAGGATCAAAAGAACCTAAGTGAGAGCCTAAAACATTATTTAAATGGTGAAAGTTGCTCACCATACCCCTAGAACCCCGTTCTTAATCGAATCTAATAGGGGACCATCTTATTGGAGTTTGAAGTCCAGCTACATGATGAATCCCATTCACCCTAACTATGAGACTCTAGAATTTCTTAAGTTACCTTAGGAAGTGATCCCCTAATAAAGTGGAACCCCAAAGGCATTTTTTTAAGGCATTTCTTATAAGTGATTTCATTACAGAGCCATCTGAATCAGTACAAAACCAATAAGAGTGGACTCGATGAGAAGTACGGGATGTCGAAAGCCACGGGAACTAGCTATTGATTACTAGTAGCTCCTAGTCTAGCCCTAATGTTTGGATTACCAAATATAGTGGTGTGCATAATTAACACTAATTTTGAAAAATGATTAACTATGGAGATAAACTATGGGTTTTGAGTTCACAGTAATCCCACAGTTCGGGTTTAGTGAAATCTAAATCCCATAGTTATATTTTGAACAATTAGCACAACCTATCATTGGTCTCTCTCAGAATGCAACAACTATCCTTAAGAGACTGACTATTTATTCTCAGCCTAAGCCCTTGGTCTCGAGGAAGCATTATGTATAGTTAATCTGCAACCACATGTAGACCATACAAGAATCTCTTGCTATGGTCATGTCATGGTCCCGACGTCCCGATCATCTTCCCATCTATTCTCATTCTCGAGCTCACTATGAAAACATGCAAGGTTATCAAGAAATTGCAAGCATTAAGAATAGAACGAAAAACATCAAAATATATATTAACTATTGTGCTGAAAGGTTACATAATCCAAACCCTAATTAGGGTTCATACCCTAAATGCATCGTAGCCACAGAAAACAAAACTAGAAACATAACCCATTAAAAAAAAAAGTAAACTCTAATAGAAAACATCATGGAGAAATGAAGGAATGGTGAGTGCAGCCTGCAGGATCTTGCTCTAGGCGGCAATGAAGAAACTTCAACCTTTAGCCCTGTAAACAACCCTAGAAAGCATGTATTAGAGGTTGCTTTTTGATGAAAACATACTTGATATATTTTATCCCACAAAATTTGGTTAGTTTTTAGCATGTTTTTATCATATACATAAGTGTTCTAATGTCCTGTTTGGTTTGTTTTTTATCAAGTAAGCATTTGGAGGGTTAAGAATGGAGAATGAAATGAAAGACATTAAAAATAAGGTTGTATGTATAAGAATGACTAGGTACCCAAATTGTGCACATTTTGAGAAAGATGAAACAAGGTGAGCCAAAACTATGACCAAAGATTGCTCAGAGTGTAGCACGAAGAGGCCTTTGGCACTGGCACCTTAAAGCCAAATATGGCACCTAGGTGCCAACTAAAAATAAATCGCACCCTAGGCGGCAACCCGAGCCAAATACTTCTTTTCCTAGGCACCAACTAGAGCCAAATGCAGCTCTATGAGCGCCAACTAGAACATAAGATAATGCCTAAGCGTCATCCCAAACTCAATCTAGTGTCATCCCACATGTCAAACTAATGCCTAGGTGTCAATCTCAAGCCTTGATGTCAAAAACTCATGCCTAGGCATCAATCTCAATCCTTAATGTCAAAAACTCATGCCGTAGCATTCCTCATACCTTAATGTCTTTGAGGCTATCATGTGCAGCCGTCATATTCGATAAAGGGAAGCCCTAGCTTGATAAGGATGATAAGAAGAGGAGGCGGCGGGAGGCACTCTTTGATCATCTAACCTGGGGATCATCTAACACGAGGGAGATGGTGGGGAGAGGACTAAAGAGAGAGGGGTTCTTCAGCGGTGGAGACAACCTAGGGCTCCTAGGGAGAAGTCTCAGGATTGGAGACGACTCTTGGAGGCGAGCTTTGACAAGAGATTGCGAAGACGACGACAACCCATCTACAACCCGAGTTTTCTCTCTTTCTCTTTCTTTTGTTTTCCTTTTATTCTCTCAAGATGTTTTAATTCAGATTCTAGGGTTTTGATGTCGCTTGATGCTAAAGCAGTGGATTGATTTTATTCCTATGGAATGATGTTTATATTGCTTTCATTGAATATCCTACCTGCATTAATCACTTGTGAATGCTTGATCAACATTTGCTTGTTTTGGCTTCCGATTTTAGATCAAGAGATGAGAATCAAAGGGGGCATGGGTTTACATGTGGAATGTAGGGATCTTTGACTTAAGGTGACCTTAACTCCTAGGGTTTGAGGCCTAAAGGCAGTATGACTGATGAGTCCTAAACTCGTCTATTTTTAGTCTATTTTTCTTGCATTTTTTCAGCAATTTATGATTCATTTTAATGCAGAACTATGGAATAATCACCAACTTTGTGTTTTGCAGGTTTTGAATGAAAAAGAAACAAATCTAGCAAGAAAAGCAAAAAATTAGCTAAACGTAAATGTCGGCGTCATAATTTCATAATGTATCGCGACATAATATCAAAATGTCACAACAAAGCTCAAAGGTAACCAACAGGGCTATCTCGAAACTTAAGCAATGATATGTCATGATAAGACAAGGATTAAAAAACTACTGAGTTGGAAGTAAAGATTGTCATGACATTTCCGCAAACTTTGTTGCGACGTAATATGAAAGATTAGGATGATAAATGTGCAGTGAAAGGGAATTTATGTCTGCGACATAATGAAGATCGAGAAGGCATAATTATGTCATGACAGTGGATTTTATGTTGCAACATTATCTAAGTTCTTTGGGGAGGGAGGTTAATAGGCACGCATTTCGTACAACGTTTCAATACTGTGGAGGCATTTGATACTTTAAATAACGATCTTGATTTAGCAAGAGACATACAAGACTATGTCCCGCGACTTTAAGAAGCGAAATTGGGAAGAAAGAATGTAAAACGACACAACAAAAACTTTATTTGTGACAGAGAAAATGTTTAAAGTAAAGAGACAAGTCAAGACAAGTTGGTTGTGACAAAGGTTTTTATGTTGCGACAAACATTTCAGAGAATGACAAGATCAAGGCAGAAAATATGTCCAGACATTTTCAAAGTATGTTGCGACAGAGAAGTTTTATGTCCGCGCGACAACTGCCAAAATCTTTGAGGAGAAGAACTCTGTGCTTAACATAAGGAATTTATCTCGTTGCGACAAAGGTTGAAAGAACTTCACAGAAAAATGTCCGCGACCGAATTTTATAATGCAACATAATGAAAGTTGAGGCGAGATATTTGTCTTAACAATGCAGACTATGTCACGACATTAATTGAAGAGAAGCACCTAGAAGAAGCTACATGGTATCACGACACGATTAAGAGGAAAAGAGACAAACGTATCTCATGACATTCAAACTATATACGACATAAAGCAAAGCTGAAAACTAAGAAACTCTGTCGCAACATAGAAATTTATGTCGCAACACAATTGAAGAGCGTTAAGAAGCAAACTTTATTGGAGCAAGAAGGCTTTTTGTAATACTTAGCGGCCACCATTCAAGTATTAACACTGCAAAGCATGAAAGAAATGTCGTGACATAAGACATTTGTGTGGGGATAATGACAAGACAAATTCAGCTGAGCTCTATCGCGACATTTGCAAAGTATGTCGTGACATAGTTAAAGAAAAAGGCACAGAACACTGTCTTGACATAACACTGTAAGCCACAACAAAGCTGGGGGACAAAAATAGGTACTATGTCGCAACAAAGACGTCACTTAGGCCACTTTTGGGGATCCATAATTTTAGCCTCGAAGTGCGGCCTAACATTTGAAAATCTATAAATAGAAGCACATAAGGCACTGTGCGCAGCTTCCGTCGAACCAGGAACATCTGGGTAGCTGGAGTCTCCTTTGTATATTATTTTTCTTTTATTTGTTTTTTTGTATATTTAGGTTCAACTTACATTTTAGTTAGCATTTTCTTTGGAATTGAGCAGTGATCTGGGTTGAAGTTTTGAGCTGCGTTCATTGTAAAATTTTGGTTTTCATTATTGTTTGATTTCAATGGAATTTGGAAATTTTCTAGAGTTCATTTATTTCAGTTTTCTTGCAATTTTAGTGAATTTTTCCTTATCGGGTTAGTCCAGCGTTGTGCATGATCGATATTGAGGGTGAGCTCCCTGCAGGAGCAGTTGATGTTAGTTATCATTTACGTGCAACTTGAAGAATGTCATAGTTAGAAATCTTGAATTTATTTAATTGGTATTGTTCTTGAAATTAACTATTTCAGAATATTAGTAGTTTGTACCCAAAATATGACAGTATCTTGCTTTGATTTCTAGGAGGCCCTGAGTGACACGAGTTAGAGATTCATAGAGTATAGAGAAATGGAGTTATTTGGGGATATGCTAGACAACATTAACGAAACTAATGAATTCTACGAAGATTACTCGTCTGATACTTGACCTTGCCATCCACGAGGGTTATGAATTTTCAACCCTATAAATTTCTGAGTGTGAAATTTGCGAGACTCCCCATGAGCTTTCTGCGATATTTGACTTTTTGATTTTTGATTTTTTCCCAGTCTCTCCTCGTGTAATAATGTTAACTTATGCACTTTTTGGTAATTTTTATTAACCATATACGGGTTGAAAGACCCCAGACAAGGAGATTTTTTGGACATTTAATAAAGTAGTTTTGGAAAAGCTTGCTCTGCAAACTTCCATTTTTCTCTCATTTTCTCTTTTCCCTTTCTACAGGAATCATGACCTTTAGAGAGGAGGAATGACTATTCAACCATCGTTTCTTGGGTAAGGCAGTCTGAAGTATCCAAACTAGAAAAGAATTGAGGGTTTTCCATCATTTTAACTGGGTATTTTGCCATAAGTGTGGTTTCTTTTCAAATATTGGTTTAATCCTTAGGGTTACCTTGAATGATCCATGCCGATAAGCTTTGGGGTTTGTGGATGCTATTGGTAGATCCATTGACATTAGTTAGTTATCCATTTATAGGTTATTGGAAGCTGATTCAAGGCTGATGTTTTATTTCCTTCAAATCCCCAGGTTAAGTCCGCCGAGGTCACTGTGAATGGTTGAGTATTTGGTAAACTCTCAGGCTCATTGGATACTTGTTCCTAGATCCCGAGTGATGTTAGTCTGACTGCAGAAAATATATTTATGGACATTGGAAGGTGATTTAAGGGAGATGTTATTCCTTTGTCCAGAATATCCAATGGGAAGCAAATACCATTTTCAATGATATTTATTTAAGATTAGGTTATTATAGCTAAACCAAGAACCGATTCAGAGATAACTATATGTTATCTTCCCCAATGCGAGGAAAAGAGGAAAACCCCTCCTTTGCCTAAAGAACCTGAGACCTAGTGACCTGGAACTCCAAGAGATTTCCTGTTTACATATTTATCTTGTTGATTTTACTTTACCTTTTATTTTTATTTTTATCTTATACTCTAAAATCCCCTCACATCCCACATTAATATAAAATAATCACTTGATCATAAGCTTTATTTTCGGTCATTTTTCAAGAAAACCCATCTCTGTGAATAGATGCCGAACCACTATACTATAGTGGCATTATGCTACGCTAGTGTGAGGTATTAGGTTATAAATTTTGTTGATTCTTTACTATGGAGATGAATCAATTAGGCGGCGATTGCCGAGGATGGTGCCTTAGTGCTAATATTTATCTTTGAGGTGGATACTTTTGTGACCCTCATCTAAGCTGGTGATTTTCTCCTATTAATTTTTTTAACATTCACTTTTAGTTTACAATATCCTCATTTTTGTATTCTCTGGCTGCAGTGGAGAAATTGAAGCGTGGCAAATGCTTTGGTTTTAGGGTTGTTTTTATGCTTATAAGAAGTTGATGAAGTGTGGAAACTCCTCTTGTCTTCAACCTTGCCTCTTCCACTATTCATCACACACTATGCACATTAGTTTTCAATTATACGCTAAAAAAGCGCCTTGCCTCCCGGAACCTTGCAAAGTACGGCTAGTATTTTGACCACCTTAATAGGTTTTGGATACCCAAAGAACCAGTGAGTCTTAAAAAAAAACAAAAACAAAAACAAAGGAGCAAAAGAAAGAAAATTACTGGCGCCACATGAGAAACTGAGGAAGAGCAGTGGGGGTGTATGGCGAAAGTCTTTAAAGCCTTGGAGTACTGGCTAAATTGGTTTGGGAGTCCATTGAAACTTTATTGCTTTCGTTACATGGGTGAATAGGTGGAGTTTATTAATTTGTAGGTGCTGGAGTATCGAACTTATAAAAAGTCTGGGGTGAAATCTGAAAAGTTAGTGGTTGAAAGATCCTTATGACTTGACGCCCTAAACCTTGATTGCTTAGGAGTCATCGGTGGACCGTTATCATTTCAGCCGATACCCTCGACATTGCACCATGTGAAAAAAAAGTTGTGAAATAAAAGTGGTTCCTGATCCATAGGGGTGGGTCAATCACTAGGTGAAAAAGGAGCTAGGTTGGGGGAGAGGATAGTTTGTAGGACTATATTTGAAATCTAATCATGTTAACATGGGTTATTGTTGAGGCTACGGGTTGGTTCTTAGAATTGGAAATTCTTTTGATGCTTGAATTTGCATAGTACATACTCTTCTTGAGACAGTCATTGGGCATGATTTTGATGACTCCTTTTGAAGGTTGGGTTTTATCCCCTCATTACTTTTGAAAAACTTGTTGTTTTGTAGATATATAGATCATCTTGTTTTAGATTATTTCATGATTCCTTCATTGCTAAGGGACTAGCAATGTGTCGGTTGGGGGGAGTGATTACTACCCAAAAAGTGTTGTTTTATACCTTTAACACTCCATGTTTGAGAGCACTTTTAACTTAAGCTAATTAGCCTAATTATTCCCCGATTGGCACATTAAGTACCTAGCAAGGTTGCTAATCGGTGTTTGTGGCAAGTTTTGTTGTTTTTGGAGGCTATATATCTCAAAGGTGGGAATTGATCTCAAAGCATGAAGAGCATAGTTGTAGTTCAGAGCTTCAGAAGCTAGAAGAAGGAAGAAGCAAAAGCAAAAGATGCAGTAGCAACCTTGCCAATTTCACAAGGGTTGCGAATTTTTGCAACCCCGGTGAAATTTCACAAGGCTGTGAAATTTCGCATACCCTGTGAAATTTCCTACGAACTTTCCTGCAATCTTTGACTTTTTTATTTTTGATTTTTTCCCAGTCTCTCCTCATGTAATAATGTTAACTTATGCACTTTTTTGTAATTTGTATTAACTATATATGGGTTGAAAGACCCTAGACAAGAAGATTTTTTGGACATTCAGTAAAGTAGTTTTAGAGCTTCCGTGTTTCTCTAATTTTCTCTCTTCCCTTTACGTAGAAACCCAGCAGCCTACGAAGAGGAGGGAAGCGACTAAACCCTTCATTTCCCTTGGGTGAAAAACTGAGTAGGTATGAGATGAAAGGTGGGGGTTTTCCATGTTTTAACAGAGTTATTTTCCACCATTAATTGTTTCTTTTCAAATATTGGTTTTAATCCCTTCGGGTTACCTTGAATGATCCATACTTGATAAGATTTTAGGTTTCAATGGATGCTTATTGCTAGATCCATTGACATTCGTTAGTTATCATTTATGGGTTATTGGAAGGTGATTCAAGGTGATGTTTTTATTTCCTTGAAATCCTAGGTTTGATTCCTTGAGTCCTTGAATGGTTAGTATTTGGTAGGCTCTCTCTTAGCTCATTGGATACTTATTGCTGAATCGGTGATGTTAAGTGATTATCATTTATGGACCATTGGAAGGTGAGTCAAGGAGGTGTTTCTTCACTATCAAGACCATTAATGGGGAAGCAAATACTATTTTCAAAGGATATTTATTTAGGGTTAGTTATTATAGCTAAACGAACCGGTCGGGAGATAACTATATTTATCCTCCCAATTCGAAAATACCCGGGAAAACCCTCCTTTGCCCTGGGAACTTGAAACCTAACTTGGAACTCCAAGGAATTTCTCCATTTTACATTTTATCCTGGAATTTTACTTTATCTTCATTATTGTTTTTTCTCCTCACAAATCCACCGTTTTTATCTGACGAATATCAAGAAATACGATCATAATATAAGCTTTATTTTGAGTCATTTCACAAAGAAAACCCATCTACGTAAGACGATCTAGAACCACTATACTATAGTAGCTATGCTACTAATACATAGAGTTTTAAGTTATAAATTTTGTTGATTAATAATACCCTACCAGACGAATCGAGTGGCCGAGTGTGGTATCATTTAGCACAACTTGAAGAATGTAATAGTTATCAGAATCCGAATTTATTTAATTGGTATTGTTCTTCCAGTCAGCATTCCCAAATATGGTAGCTTGTACCCAAAAAATAGATTATCTTGCTTTCGATTCCATGGACCTTTAGTGACATAGAGATGGAGATTCACGAGTATAGAGCGTTATTTGGGGGTAACCTTAGATGGCATTATGGTACTAATGGACTCTAAAAGATTACTCGGATTGATCACTAATTTACTCATAGTGTGAGGATTAATGATTCTAGTTGATGTATTAGTTGCATTAGAGGTTTCTCCTACATTTGATGCAAATCGATCTTGATCTCATGTTATATAGATCTAATCAAAGGAGATAGAGTTTATTCAAATTCGTGGGATGAGATACCAATTACATTAGAGAAGGCTTATTGTTATCCATTTATGAGGCAAAATTCTTTTAGTCATAGAACGAGGTGTGAAATGCTGGAAAGAAAAATACCTAATTTTTAGAAAGATAATTATATTCTAAGTAGCGATTTAGACCCATTATTATTACGGAAGGAATATGGTTTTTCTAATTAGTGAAATGTATAGTGTATGGAGGAATCCCAGAACTATACTACAAACTCATCTTTACTGACAAGTTCTTATTTCAAACGATGCATTTGAACTATGTTGTAGAATGATACGAAGTGATAATTATACATTGATCTATTTCCCATTTGTTTTACTTTACTCGATGAACTCTCGATTTCAATTCATTTTGAATTTTGTTATAGTTATAAAATTTTAATCAGTCATTCTTTCTTTAGTTTAAACAAATCAATTTTGTACTTTTGATCAAATAGTGATATCTTAGTAGTAGGGGTAATTTAATTCTTTAGATAAATTTTCAGGGATTAAGATCCTAAGTGGGACTGATAATTTTGGACTTAAAGATCCACTTTCGAAACCCAACGTATTACCTATGCACTTTACGAGAGGAATTAGACCTAATATAAATTTTTAAAATTACATACATATCAGAAAACATTATCATATAATTCTCAGTCATAAAAAAGTTTTTAGCTCCGTTTCCAAGGATTAGACAACCTTACGAGCGATCGTCATCGAAATACGAGTTAATCAAGTTTTAGCACACTATAGAATTTGAATAGTTACGAAGCGATAGTGTGAAATTTGGTATATAGAAAAGGTCTTTCACAAGTTTTTTGGCGTCGTTGCCAGAGATCTGAAAGAGAATTTAAACATCAATATTCCAACTAAAAAAGAGAATTGCTAATTTAGACATTCTCACAATTTGTAAATTTTCAAAAAAATTGAAATTGTTTAGCTACGATAGCTGAGTATTTATGAATAAATTATATACAAATTTCTGTGCTTTGTTACCAAATGGCTATTATCTAATCCTAGATAATGAAACGAAACTTGTTGACCAATATCGACCATGCAAAAAGACTTAACTAAAATCCCGACAACGGCGCTTGAAAACTTGTTTGAATGATTTTAGTGTACAGAATAGGTGTTTGTCCTTTTTGTAAAATGGATTAAGATTCAAAGTGTGTTTGGGGTCGCATGAGATATTTCTGAGGTGCACGATTGTATCAAGTAATAGGATGATTTTAAAGTCCTGTGTCCACGGGAGACAAATGATAAATCAAAGACTAACTACTGACTACTCAAGGTCCTTACTATTTGAACTCCATTAAAATGATGAGAGAACTAATAAAAATAATACTAAAGTAATTTCACTGGTATAAAAAAAAAAAAGTGTAAGGTGGATTTTACAGTGTTTGCTCAGTGAAGAACCTGTAACACTAGAAATAGACTGATGAATGATTGTCAGTGAATATCATTACAGATCTTTGTAACCATAAGTTGGAGAAAGTTGAGTTTGTAAGATAAGAGTGTGGGTATAGTTTGGATTTTTCATCACCTGCTCTTCTCCTTTCATTAGTGAAGTTAATAATTCATTTTCTGACTCATGGATCTAATCAACTACGATGTAGATATAATCCTCTTTCTAAGATCTAGGTATTTTTCCTTTTTAGTACTACCCAATATCTTAGGAGCGAAGGAGTGCACTTTATAAACGAGATATTACAAGAATCTTCTCCAAATTCTTGTACGTCATCCTTTAGCATTCTAATGAAATTCTCCATCTCCTTGTTGAATCTTTGCTAACACGGGATGGAATCTCATCGAGAAGGGAGGAAACCTCGGCGAGTCAAGCGAAATACTTCATCCCAAACTATCCTCAGGAAACCATGAGTAAAGTTAAGTGATCTATTTGAGTAATCTTTTAGAGTTCATTAGTTCCAAAGTACTAGTCTACCATACCCATAGTGAACTACTCTATACCCTCAGAATTCTCCACCTGCATTGTCCCACGCGAGGAGTCTCACGAAGTGAGTAGAGATACGATTACTTTGTTTGGGTACATGGTACTAATACTTGGAACAATTAAGTTCAAAAATAATACCAATCAAATAAATTCAAGAATTCTAACTAAGGCGTTCTTACACTTTGTGTAGAAAAATAAAAATCACCATTCATTCATTCACAGAGGGAGCTCAATCTTTCAAAATTGGTTCACATAAATAAGTGACTAACTGATCAAGAAAATTCACTGAGATTGTAAACAAACTGAAATAAATGAACTCCATAAATTTTCTAAAATCCATTTAAAGCATAACAGTAGTGGCAAAGAAAAGTTTAAAGTGAATTCCAGCTCAAAGCTGCACATCATTTCATTACTCAAATCAAGAAATTAAGCAGAAAGAAACTAGCACAGAAACTACGCTCAAACTAAATCTACTAAAAAGGAAATAAAAGATAAAAATAAAAGAAAAATAATATACAAAGAGTCTTCAGCTACCTAGAAGTCCTGGATTTGCAGAAGATGAGCACCGTGCCCTAGATGCATCTATTGATAGAGCTTTAAATGATGGGCTACACTTCAAGGCACAAATTGTGGATCCCAAAATTTCTAGCCCAAAATGGTCTCTTTGTCAAAACAAAGAAAGATTACATCATAACATGGTTATTTTTTCGTTCAGCTCTTATCGTGGCCTGCAGTTTCCTGTTGTGACGTATTTTCATGATATCTTCTTCAATTCTGTCGCGACATAATTTGACTTTGTGGCGACATAGTTCTGTTGAAATTTCCTCCTTCAGCTCTTCAACTTTGTTGCATCAATCTCTGCTATGTTGCGACATTCTTTCTGTTGTTATTCTCAATTTATGTTGCGACAAACTTTTCTTTGTCATGACAGTGTTTCTCCTAGTAGCAGGGATTTGTTGTCGTGATAGACTTTTTCTTTGTCGCGATAGTGTTGTGGATCCTTGTATTGCTGAGACTGAACTCTGTGTCGCGACAGACTCTTTCTATGTCGCGACAGAGTCTTCTTTACTCCTTGTCCTTGGCTAAACTTTTTTTTGCAACATTGAATCCCTTGTCGCGATAAATTTACCTTGGCTCCTCCCTGTTAGTGATATGCTCTAGCCCAGTGGCATATACATTGTCATTATATGTTTATATACATGAGGCATTTATCATTTTATCTTGTTATTTAAATCGTGGTTTAACTTGATAAAATCATATCCTTGAATAGTTGGCTCGCTGTATCATCAAGTATGTGACTTGATAGTAAAACCTTAAAACGCCAGAACCTTCTTCTGACGAATCCATAATTCGGTCTAATTTATTGACAGAATAATGATAAGTAAGACATATTATGTTTCTAGAAAAGACCGTTTTGTTGGTCAAATGAACATAGATTATTTTCAGAACGTAATGCACATGTTAAGTTCATGTTATTGAATGGAAACCGGCTATGAGAAATACGCATATGGTTATGTCATCATTAATTCTCTGTTATAATATAGTGTTATTTAGGTCGCTTTAACATGAATTCACAAGCGGTTGACGAAGGGATATGATGTCTTGGCTAACTCAATGGCGTCTTTAACAGGATAATGTCTGAGCTATGGTTGGGCATCACGATGATAATAACGGATGAATGCCAAAGTATTAGTGAGAGATTTGTCGCTCTTGAAGTGGTGAGATAATCTATTGGCCTCTTGATAGTGGTGAGAAATGCATGGTGGTGTGGATGAGATTGATAAGTTTGTCAATATCATTTGTTTGAATTAGTCTGCCAGGGTAGCTTGATTAAATTGTATAAGATGACTTCATCCGTGCGCTGTGCTTGTCAGACATCGTGTGACAAAGGACTAATATCATACTATATTGAGATTTTAGTCATCGAATTCTAACGATTTGGTGAATTATAATGTCTTACTGAGACCAATTACTATAACTTGTAGGCTTAGAATATGATTTGGGCCGTTACCTGACATTAAGTGAGCTTTGTAAAGATACACATAGATAGGCCTGTGGGATGTTAGAAAGGCTCTCTCTTTGGCCCATATGATTAAGCCCCAAGCCCAACCTAAGCTGACATTTAATAGTTAAATGGAATTTGGTTTAAATTGAACAATAAAATGGTTTGGGAGGCTTGATATAAATATGGGGTTTATCATCTAAAAGTAGGTAGTTCTTTTAAAGTGGGAGTTTTAAGAGAGAATTCTTTTTAGAGTTTTGGAAGACACTAGGGTGTCTTTGGTTTTGTGGGACAAAGACCTATCATAAGGTTCTAGCACATCCATCCCATCCTTTAGCGATTCGTGTGGATACCTTTAGAGGGCGTTTGCACACTGCATTATCTTGGCTCGTTGTTGCTGGATCATTTCTAAAAGGAGTTCTGTTTGTGTTTCAGCGTGTGTGTGATCAAACGATGCACTAGTCGAAAGGATTCGGTCAACAAGAGGTAAAGTCTGGATTTCCTTGATTCATTGTTTAGTTTCAAATCAAACGGCTTGGATCTGTGCGGGTTCATTAAATTTTTTTATTTTCTTTGTGTTTTCTTGTATTTGGATTCTGACATAAAACATCTTCCATTTTCTATCTCAATAGAAAACTTCTCTGTCTAAATAGAAATCTCTTACTTTGTAGCTTTATTGTGCGACATAATTTTCCTTTTGTCACGAGAAACGGAGATGTCTACCTTAAGTTCATTGTATGTGCAACAATCTTCTTGTCATTCTCTTAAACTTCTATCCAGTGACCAGTCGTCTTTAATATATAACATTCACATAGCCTCTCAGGGTTTCTCATATTTACCTTGGAAGAAAATTCTGTTCAGAATAAAAGTGTGCCCTCATTGGTGACTCTACGAGATATTTGTGTGTGACATAGTTTTTATCGTCATGACATAAAATCTTGCCTTGGTCTTGTCCTTAGTTGAAATGTACCGTCTGACATAGAAAAATTTATTCAGCGGGCACTTCATTTCGTGTTTTATATTTTTGTCGCGACAGAGTTGTCTTTGTCGCCAGTAGAGTTCGCTCCGATGGCTTAGGTTTCTTATGTCGCGCGATCGAATTGTAATATGTTGTGACAAGGTTCCAGTAATCATTTTCTTGGTCGTATCCGCGATAGAGTAAAGTCTTGTGGCATTCTTCTTCATAAGCTACTCACAGCTATGTCGCGACATAAAAAATCCGTGTGAGATAGAAGTTGATGATCTATCCAAGTGATCTGACAGTCTTCGTACCACAAACTTCTTTCGAAGCTTGATCTTTGTTCGCGACATAGCCACGCTAGTTATGTTGGAATTTTGTCAAGGCATTCTGGTGCTATGTCACGACATAGTTCTTTGCACTAATGATTTTTACGCTTTTCACTATTTGAAGATTCTCTACTTTTCATACAAACCCACCAAAAAAAGTTGGTGGGCCTTCATGGTCGACATTAAAATGAATCATAAACTTCTAAAATGATGCGAGAAAAATGGATTAAAATAGATGAGTTTAAGGGACTCAATAAATTCACACTAAAGCTTAAAGTTTTGCTTGTCTAAGCAAAGAAAAGAAAATTTTGTTTTTCCTCAAACAATTTAGCTTTAATTTGTAAGGACATTTTCTTTTTAAGATCCACCATTTGGCAAGAATATAAGTCGGTTAGCAAAGTTATCTCTAAACTTATGTTTCAATCTAGAATCGGAAGATTTTTAATTAAGTTCACTAATCAATGATAATTCTTATAATGTAACAATTCAATTATTCAACTGAATTATGAGTGTGTGATAGTCTTCTCTCTTTTTCTTGGTAGTCGTTAATCTTATAGGATAATACTAAGTTGGCACACTTCTCCTCATTCTTTAAATTCACGTATATGCTTGATTTGTCATATTAATCTCCACTAATGTAAGCATATCACCACCTTCGGGGATCAAATAGGTCTTTTAGGCTTGTAATGTGTGGGTTGGGTAATTGGGTGGATAATTTGACAATTTAGGCTCAATTTCTGGGCATCTTGACCAACAGCACTCTTACATTCATTATGCATCATTGATATCAAACTCTGCATCCTCAATACGGTTTTGTGCATCTTTACGCATACTCGATTTTGGAATTTTCTTTTCGTCTTACATTGAGAATGCATAACTTATCTTCCTTATCTTAGAAGCTTTTTCACTTTTCATCTTTTATCAAGGTTTTTGGAATGGTGCAATGTTTTGTCTTTTTAAGCTTTCTACCTCCCTTAGTGAACTTTGGGTCAGTAACTCCCATACCAATTGGCATTAGGGTACTAGGTGTTGAACACCCCTAAGAACTTAATTGTTCGAGGGAGGAAGGCTATAAGACCAAACTCATTCCTCCTTGATGTTTCACTTTATACAGCTTCTTTTCTTAATTCTCTTCATATCTTCTCATCTCAATGAATTTTTCTTTCTCAACCTTTTGTCTTCTCCATAGCTTTAAAATAATATTTTAAACTTGTCTTCTTCTGTTTACTGTATGTGTCATGTAATTTGGGCAAATAAGGGTTCTTTACTATAGGATCATGTTTAAGGAAGGATTTGGGCTTTCCATTTGCTGGTTGATGATAAGAATGGCTATTGGCTCAAATAAGAAACTAATGCGTATGCTTATGCAAATCATAAGGGTAGGCTTTAAAAGGCTCAAACTTCCAAGGATGGCCTATATCATTTCTTGTTAGTGGTATTGCCTAGGATTACGCCTTGACTAATAATCTAACAATTTCTAGGACATTTGGAGATTTAACTGTTATGGATCCCAGAAGATGTCTCTGACATAAGCACAATTTGTTTCAGAGATACTTTTGACCATGTGCAGTGTTTATCAGGATTCTTAAATAATTAAACTGTTTACAAAAGAGAATCACAGGTCATATTTGTTCCATCAATTTGTTAAAACCTTTCTTATTCTTTAAGTTCAACACATTTATTAATATCCTTACAACTTTCCCTTTCATTTATTCCTACCCCAATTCATCTATCCAATTTTTGTTTGGTTCTATGGATGTGATATACATTTTTATAAGTTAACGGCTCATTAAATTTAACCATTCGAATTATGGTTGAGTTAACTTTATGTATTTAAATTGATCTATTTCAATTACTGAAACTATTGCACAACAATCAAGTATTTCAACCTGAAATCGGTTTCTCCGTATTTAACAAAACCATTCACTGAAAGTCAACAAATTTCAATTATTTAAAGTACAAGAAAGAAAATACAAATAATACACACGAGAAATTCAAAATGAGAGTGAACACCAATTTCTGCAAAGGGATTTTTTTATTAAAATTTTCAAGTATGAGAGATTAGGTCTGAGAGGGGAAGATGGGAAGGAAGAAGCGAGGGTGAGCTATTTTTCTTCTTCTTTCATGCCTATGGGAATGGTGTAGGTTATTTGGTTCAAACTAGTATCTTCAACCGCGAGAAGGTGAAGACTCAGGAATTTTGACTTGTAATTTGCTTGGACCTCTTGTCCTCTTCATACATTGGTGCGAGCACACTATGGATGAGGTCATTTTCTTTGATAACATCACTTTCTACCTTGATAAGGGTTGGGGTTCCCTCAAACTCTCCCTAAGCAGTACATTTTTAACAGGTTCTTATTGATCATATCCAAGCTCTCATTCCAACACTTTTCCCTATAGTTTAGGGTGCCATCAATTCATATCCCTTTTCTCTATCGAAGTCTTATTTCCTTCGATGTTCCTTGTCTAAAATACCCAAAGCATGCGCCTTCTCTGATGGGTTCTTCTCCATGGCATCCTCCATTTCCTTCATGATTTTTATTGGCTCACTATCCCTCCTGAGCTGATATGAGATGAAGGCATCTTCTCTTGCCTTGAGCTCTTCACTTAGTTCCTGCTCTCTTATTTCCCATCTGCTCTTCCATTCTTCATCTCTCAGCTTGAGTGCTTCCTCCAGATTCTGATCTCTTCTTTTTAGCTCAACATTCATGTATTCATCTCTTAGTTGAAGTAGGACTCTCAGTTGGCTATCCCTCTCCTACATCTCCTGCCTCATTGCCCTTAACATTTCCATTAATTCAACATTGTTGCTTTGATGCTCTGAGCTTCCATCTTGCTCCTGATGAGCTTGTCTCACATCTGGGGAGAGGGTTAGAATAGGGTTCACACTTCTCTGCCTCTGTTATTGCTTTGGAGCTTCACTTTCAAGTTGCATTTGATTAATTTCAATGCGCTCTTCCTCATCTCTTGCAACTTTTGCCTCTCTTTCCTTGCCTCTGTTCTTAGGCCCCTTGGTGATTCCTGTCAATGTCAGGGGTGAGGTCCTGGGGCAATTTTCATATCTGCTTTCTCCAGTGTCCTTGACACCACCAGGTCTGAGAAGCCTAGTGATAAGTCTTTGGAGTGTGGAATGATCTGTGGCCTCTCTGGAATAACTCGGGAATTGAGTTTTCAATAATCTTTTCAACGCTGAACTTGCATGGCCCTTTGGGATAACATACCTTAACCACTGGCACCTTCTCCCATTTGTGCACAAGTCTTGGAAGGTAAACTAGCCCGAACAAGTAGAACCACACCTTTGCTTATTCAGTCAATGTTCCTCTAGCAATGGACTCGTGTGGGTTATTCTTGGTGTTATTCCATTTTCCCTTAACATATGTCAGCAAGTTTACAATTTTCTAGAAGTCGGGTTCCTTCACCAGTTTCTTGAACTTCGACCCATTCTTCCTCTCATGAAGATTGTAGGATTGGTCCATCTGCTTTCTGCTGAAGGAAATCCATATGCCCCTAACATAGACTATCTTGTCTTTCATTCCCACCATGTTAGCATAGAACTCCTTCACCACATCCACGAATCCTGGAGCCTTGTGCTCGCACAACAGGTGCCACCCTTTGCTTTTAATGACTTCTTAGAAGGGGGAAATCCACTTATTGAAACCTCTATCTCCTATGAAGTCTACGTCTTTGTAAAGTTATCCCTCAAGTGACATAAGCACGCTACGAGACCAGGTTGCTTTACTTTCCTCTATTCGCTCATATTGGTTTTCTTGGCTCTCTTTCCTCTTTAAGTTTCATCCTCTGTTTACACTTTCGGGCTCTACTGCAACCGACTCTTAACCTTTCCGCTCTGCTTCTACTTGAGTTATTTGTACCGCCTCTTGCTCGCCCTCTGCGTATTCTTCCATGATTTTGTTTAAGGTTCGAACAAGGTTTGAGACTAGAGACATTAATGAAAGAAAGTTTTGGAATCTATGGTTTCGAAAGGGAATGAGAGATTTTGTGAGGAAGTTGAGTGGGTTGAAGGTTTATGAAGCGAGTAGCCTTTGATTCCTCAAAAATTTTCTATTTATAAGCCAAATGTTTGTTATGCGCTGTAATTGTCTGACAAAATTGACTTAGGGTTTGTTCCCTTTTTAATATTATGTCGCAACATAAAGAATTAATGTTGTGATAGAAATTTGCAATTACTTGTAAGCTAGGGCAATTCTTTGTTGCGACAGGTGAAAATTTTGCCACGACATTAAATGTGATGTTCAAGTTTACTTATGTCGCGACAAAAACTTTCTTTGCAATCTCTGAGTCTAAAGTTGACAATGTCGTGACACATAAAAATTATGTCAAGACACGAAAGTTTGATGCTCAAGTAAACCTATGTCGCGACATACAAAAATATTATCGCTATAATGTTTTTCTCTTCTAGAAACATAGGTCATTTACAATTACAATAAGTGACATAGATAGAATTATGTCACGACAAAGTACCTGTTTTTCAACGCTAAATCAATCATGCGACATAAAAATGTTGTGGCGGAGTTTGGCACAATAATGTCGCTGACAGGAGAGAAAGCATGTCGCGACATTGAATCAAAGAACTTCCCAGGAATTACCACGATTCACATTTTCAAATCAAGTCACATTCAAAGCAAGGTGTATTCACTCATACCAATCATAACATACTTGTGAAAACACATCAATCATCTAAGACCCTCAATTCAAGTATGAACATTCACATTTCATTGTCTTCCCTCAATATAATTCACAAAATGATATTCAGAATATCTAAAAAAAAATTCAGAACAACAAAGCTACTATTCATTTTTCACTCTAAATAAAATCACATATCCCCAAACTTCAATTATGCATTATCATTAAAGACAAAGTGAGGGAAATAGAAATACTCCCCCTCGTAGCAATTTTCTACATATTTCAGTTTGAGAAAGTGTGCTTCCTAATCGGCTTCACGTTACTAAAAAATCAACAAAACAACTGGCAAAATTTTATATAAAAGCTGAAACTAATTCAAACATACCAGAATTCAGCAAATGAGTAACTATGAAAATTAAAATTTGCTTAGAGTTTGCCTCTAAATACTCATTTTTGTATCCTAGCTAGACATTTGTTGCGGAATGTCTTGATTCGGCTCAAAATTCTTCCCTCTCTCTCGAATCTGGTTTCACTTTTCATTTATGTTCCCTCCAAAGTAATGCTTCAATCTCTGACCATTCACTTTAAATTCACATCCAGAGTCAGTTTTCAGTGTTACTGCTCCAAAGGGTGTAATTGCTACTACTTTATAGGGACCACTCCATCTTGACTTTAGTTTTCCTGGAAACAGTTTGACCCTGAAATTATATAATAGGACTTGTTCCCCTGCTTTGAATTCCTTCCTCAAAATCCTTTGATCATGCCACTTCTTTGTCTTATTTTTGTAGATTCTAACATTATCATAAGCTTCATTCCTCAACTCTTCCAGTTCATTCAATTGAAGTAATCTTTCTTCTTTTGCAACTTGGAAGTCACAATTCAATTTCTTGATAGCCCACATAGCCTTGTATTCTAGCTCCAGAGGAAGATGACAAGGTTTCCTAAATACTATTATGTATGGGGACATTCCAATAGGAGTTTTGTAAGCAGTTCTATAATCCCACAATGCATCATCTAGCTTTATAGACTAGTCTTTTTTGCTTGTATTCATAGGTTTCTCCAGAATTTTCTTTATCTCCCTATTGGCAATTTCATCTTGCCCATTTGTTGAGGTGATAAGCCCGATCCCATCATATGTTTGATTCCATATTTATTCATGAGTTTTGAAAAAACTTTGTTTGCAAAATGGCTTCCTCATCACTAATGATTGTTCTGGGTGCTCCAAATCTACTCAAATATTTCTTTGTATAAACTGACCATTGTCTTTGGCATCATTTACGAGACGAAACTGTTCTTCCACCCATTTGGATATAATCCTGACTAGAATGTACATATTTCCAAATTATGATGGGAAAGGTCCCATGAAGTCTATCCCTCATACATAAAAAATCTGCACCACCAGAATTCCTTGCAAGGGCATTTCATTTCTTCTGCTTATATTACCCATTCTTTGACAATTATCACAATGTTTTACCCATTCAAAATAGTCTTTGAATAGGGTAGGCCAATAAAAACCTGATTGGAGAGTTTTCTGAGTTGTTTAGTCTCCTGCAAAGTGTCATCCATATGATGATGCATGACATTTCTCCATAATACCGCCTTGTTCTATTTATGGAACACATCTTCTTATGATCATATCTGCTCATCTTCTAAAAAGTAGTGGGTCATCCCAAATATAAAATTTGCTATCAGTTCTCAATTTTCTTCTCTATTGGTAGCTTAACTTAGGTGGCACAACTCCACAAGCTAAGTGATTCATAATATTAGCATACCAGGGTGCTTGGACTAAAAACAAAAACAGTTGCTCATTAGGAAATTTTTTTTGTTATTTCAGTTTTATTTTCTTTTTCAGCAGTTTTTTCCAATCTAGACAAGTGATCAGCTATCGTTAAATCACTCACCTTACTTATCTTTGATCTCCAGATCAAATTCTTGCAGTAATAATACCCATCTGATTAGTCTTGGTTTGACATCTTTCTTTGTCATCAGATATCTAATTGAAAAATGATCAGTGTAAAGTAGTTCTCTTATGCCTCATTGAAGGTTTTGTTGGAATAGTATATGGCCTTGAATATCTTTTTAGTTCTTTATCCCAATACAGCTCCCATTGCAAAATCATTGGCATCACACATAATTTAAAATTCATTGTTCCAGTCAAGTCTCACCATGATGGGTGCTATAACTAATTTGGATTTAATTTCATTAAATGCTGCCTTGCATAATTCATCAAAATCAAAATTTTCATCTTTTTCCAACAGTCTACATAATGGTTTGGAGATTTTTGAGAAGTCCTTTATGAATCTTTTGTAAAAACCAGCACATAGCACCCCTTTCCGGTCCAACCCGATTGGCATATCCGAACCTGATCCGGGATGCTCGTTTAATTCTTTTTGTTTACTTTTCATTTATTTGTTTTTTTTTTTATTTTTTTTTTGTAAAAGTGTCGCGACGAATCCCCGGCTCGACCCCCCGAAAGGCGGATCTAAGCGGAGCCAGGACTTTCTCCGTTCGTGTTTCATTTATCATCAAAATATTTTATTTATGTCATTTTGTTTAGGGTTTCAATTACGGAAGCATTTTTCAAATGGTAGGCCCGTAAACATTTGCTCTTGCTCTGATTCGTTTACAAAATGGCATATCATGCCTTTACAAAATGATATACAAAACAGTAGTTCAGAGTTTAACTCTTTTGTTCACAAAATGTCACACGTTCAAAATGAAATGATATGCATATGGCGAGGTATATACTTATACGCCGCAACTTTATCTATGACTCTGCACTTCTTAATCTTGCCTTCTTTCCTGTTTACTCAAAACCTGTTCATAGATAAAAACTACACGCTAAGCATTTTCATGCTTAGTGATTCTATACAGTTATATTCCAATTTTTCAGTTTAACATGACATGAATTTATCATAAAACCATGTCTTTTATATCGAACTATACTCATGCTTATTCATTTTCACATGCTTTCACTTTACAATTCATTGATCATATCAAAATATGCATTTTCACATGCTTTCAATTTACTTAACTCAAATCATGAAGTTAAGACATATATCCCGAGGATATTATTTAGTTCCACAAATCCATTACTCTCATCAAGTTTGTTATTTCACTTTGTCTATACAATTCACATTCATGACGAATTTCGTTCGGTGAATCCCGTCCTTTTTATCATTCGGTAATGTGCTTACACATTTGCTTTCTTCGATCTCCCATCATCTTGGAATCTTGGAATTGGTGCACCGAGCATGTAGTCATTTAAAATGCCATACTCCATCATGACGAATGTCGATTGGGGCATCCCGCCAAGTAGGATATTTCTTCAATGCCATACACCATCATGACGGATGCCAATTGGTGCATCCCGCTAAGTGGGACATTGAATGATTTGGAGTTGCCTTAGCGGATTCAATTGGTGAATCCCGGTATGTTAATTGGTGTATTGATTCAATTAAAAGATGTCAGAAGAATTGACCAATTCGTTGCAGCTCAATTAATCACTCACATGCAATTAATTTATCGGTTCATTTCAAATCTCCCGATGATAGGCATAGTGAGAAGATCGGTCTGAATCGGGTGCAAGTAAGGTACGTGAGTGGTAGTGGAGCAATCAAACCCCCTTCAACCAATCTATGAAATGCTCATTTCGATTGGCACCGAGTTGTGTAAGCCTTTGGCGGCCTCGATGGAGGTCGTGCTCTATATTACTGATGGTACTATACATGTGGCCTCACGAGCGCTGTGTAGCATATGCAGGTACGTGGTGGCGGATGTAGATAAACAGGCCCAGTGGCTGAAGAAAGAGATGCTTGGTCGATCTGATCGGATTGTATCATCTTGTAACACCGGTATATTAATATATGTTTTGTTATATTTAGGTAAGGATTTTTGGGGAGCAAATGCAACCTATGCCCTATGATATTTTAAATTGTGATTAAGATTAGCAATCTTAATGGTTGGTTTAATTGGAGGATTAGCAAAGTGTGTTAGATTGCATTTTTTTATGGCATGTGGGTCAATTATGCAATTAGGTAAGTTTAGTGGTTTTGTTAGGATTTGTAATTAAGTATGTCTTGAAGGACCACTTTGAAAAACTTGTTAGTGGAGAGGGAGTAAAGTGCAAATCATGCTTGTGAGCTATGTGGCATCCTTGAGGTATGACACCTCATATATACAAGGTAGAACTCTGGCTTACATGGCAAGTGCATGAGAGAAAGAGCTTGTCATGTGCCAAGAAGCAAACCAATTCCTCTTGGTTTGGATGCTAGACCAGCTTCTTCTCTTTAGGAAGTGGAAAGTGCAGGATTTTAAGAAATTGAGAGAGTTCTAGAGAGAAGCTAGAGAGAAGGAGGAGAAAAAGGCTTCAGGAAAGCTTGGTTTTAGTGGAAAAAATTCACTAAGGTATGTAAACATGATCTTTGAGGCCTTAGTTGTATTTCCTATTGGACTTTGGTTATATTCTAGGAACATTTGGGTTTCATCCTAACTCTAGATTTGATGAAAGGTGAATTTGAATTTGGAACCTAAATTGTAAAAGACCGGTTTTATTGAAGATGGCATGTGTGTGTGTGTGTCAGGGAGGTGCTGTCGGCTTTCCCGTGGCGATGTTTTGGCCATAAGTTGGCCTAAAGAACTCAGAACTGGATTATTCCAATTGGAGAAGAAGCCCAAGACCTAGCCCTTCGAATGTCTAGAAGAAACCAAGAACTAAACCCTACCATAAGACCCTTGAATTTGAGGTTGAAAGTCGAATCTGGTCTGTCCTGATGCAGGCGGTTCCTTTGTTTGAGTCATAAGTTGAGTTATATTGATCCAAATGGAGTGATTCAAAATCCTTCTCAAAGTATCCACATAGGTGAGTAACTTCATAAAGAAAGTATGGCCAAATTATGGCTCATTTGTTCCCATAATTTCGTCAAAGTAAGGGTGAAGAGAGGGCATAGATTCTGTCCCTAGGAAATAGTCTCGGGGAGGTCACAGTGTAAAAACCATAACTCTTGATTTTTGAGAGTCCGGGCTGACCTGATTTAAGAGGCTGTGGAAAGCTAAGAGATAAGGGAACTTTTGGTTAGAAGACCACAGTGAACAAAAAGCATGTATGGCTGGTAAAAAATTGTAGTTGAGAAAAAAAAAAAAAAAAAGGGTCTGAGGATAAATTTGAGAAAAAGGGTACAAGTGTTGTGTGTGCTGTTTGTGTTACCCTAATAAGGGGTGTTAAATGTTGATCTTAGTAAGTGTAAAAGAGAGTGTACTTGGAGGATCAAAGTTTATGTTGGAGGTATAAGAATCTGTGATTTGAGTGGTGAAGTAGTAATAAACCAATTGGGTAATTTTATGTAACCCGGATTGTTTGAGGCTAAGAAATCTTATGACTTGTTAATTGCAGTTCCTTTGGAGTAGCCGTGGTTTTGACTTCCTTGGGAGACTTGTGTATTTTTTAATCCAAGGAAGGTAGGGGATCTTGTAACCTTCTCCTGCTTATACCATGGTTTGACGAAATTCTGTACCATTCCATGCTTGAATTGTGTGATTTTCTAATGATATATATAAATGTGTATATTTTTATATCCTATAGATTCTTTAAATTATTGGTACATGATGTTTTAAATATCCATGTGGGTGAATGCTGTGAAATTGTTGTAAAGCATGAGCATGGGTATGGGGCCTTAATGAGAGTCGAATTGATGTAGTGGACACGAGACTATGACGAATCCCACTGGGTTTGCCAGTCCTGAAAGGTCCACGGATATACGGGATGTGGGCATATCCACGGGTGGTAAGTCCCGGCAATTTTTCGTTATACGGGATGTGGGCATATCCACGGGTAGTAGAATCCCGACAATTTGTCGTTGTTCGGGGATGATCAATTTAGTCCACCGGGTGAAAGCCGAAAGAGTCAGCGATGAAGTCGAGATGGTGGTAGTATTGCATCCATTTGTTTCCACATCAACCTATTAATTGTAAAATGCTCATGTTTTGAGATGTGTTGAATTATTTATATTTTGAAATGTTTTTATAAGCATGGCTTGTTATGGGATTCACTATTGAGTTGTCAGACTCTTTTAAATTATTCCCTCCGCCTTAAATGCAGTGCGAGACGTCGTGACTTGAGGATTTGACTTGCGGGGTTTGGAGGTTAGGGAATTGTGCGTCAGCCTTAGCATGTTGGTGGTTGGGCATACATTTTGAGGAACATCTAGTGTTGTGTGGAGGTTCACACTGTATATTTTGGACAATTCATATCGATCATGGGTCATTATATATTTGGCTTGTGGCCATTAGTTTGGGATACTTTGTAGAAAGTTTTGGGATTTTGTGTAAATATTATTTTGATCAAGTGTAAATTATGGTCTTGGGTGCATTGAGGACCCCTCGGTGGATATGTATATATGTGTTTTGAGACACAGGTTGAGTTTTAATTCGTTTGAGGCGATTACTCAGGAGTGGGTTTTTGGACTCAGGTTTTGAGGAAATACAGGTTGATACATATGGTGTGTAGGGCTAGTGGTAGCCCTTTTTATGCAAAGTGTTGGATTTTGAAAGAGTCCTATGTTAGGGACTCATGATGAAAGAAAAAAAAAATAGATGGTAAAATAACATAAATCACACCGTGGAAATCGAGTGTGAGACTATCTGTTTAGAGTCCCGGCTTGCCTTTGAAACGGAAGGTGACGTGGGGACTTGTGTCTTGTCATGCCAATGGCACCAACATCTGATGGTCTGGGTCCCAACCCTGGCTTCTTTCCCTTAGAGTCTGAAGGGCAAGAGTCTGCTCATAATCCTTTAGATATACTTCCCTCTGATCTGCGCGAGGCTGACGATGATCTGAAGTGCGTGCGTGGGAAGCCCATGAGATGCCTAGCAAAGCGAGGCTGAAGACTACGCATAATCATGCTGATCTAATCGCGCTCTGAGGGTCTATCTATAATCTGTGCTATCTTTTCCCTCCATCGGGAGATAAATGAAGTAGTGACTCCTTGAAGCTGCTGCTGAGGCCTCGACTACTCTCAGGGATTAGTCCGCTCACAGTATTAAAAGAATCTTGTCACGATAAACTCTTGTCTAAATCAGCCCATGTCCTCGCCTCGAAGGGTCTAATGAGTAAACCAACGTGGCGCTTCCTCAGCGACGGAGGAAAAGCATGATCATCGTGCTCATCCGATCTATGCGCGCATAGCAGTGCTATCTGAGTGTAAGTGAATAGGAGTTTTTATCCCGAGTGTGCACTCTGTCAGCCAAAATCTGCCCGGAACTGGTAGCAAAGGCATTTCCCTTTGGAAGGTCATCATATCCGTCCCAACCTATAACTCCATGACATCGGGGGCTGATCCTACGCTCCAATCCTACCGATACGGGCTGAGTGTCATCCAATAATCGGTGCGGGGCCCGCAGCCAGGGGAATGGCGTGGTCTCGGTCGACCATGCGTACAAATGCTCCGGCCTGCTTGGTGATTGAACCCGGTGGTGGTGGTGGAGGTGGAGTTGTATAGTCTGTGTGCCGGTGGGTCGGATAATGGTAGGGATGGTGGAGTGGGCGCCTGGTCTGGTATACGGTGGGTCGGAGTGATGGTGGTAATTGGTGGAGGTGCGATAGAGTCGTGCGGGTGCTCCCGAAATTGGCAATGGTTGGGCCTGATGCCCATCAATCCTTGTCCCAGTCCCAATATAGCATCAGGAGAGATGCCATGGTATCGGTAATCTCATTGGCTGGTGCGGCGTGTTAAGCGTGCGAGGGCCAATATCTCACATGATTTGATGTTTGTTCTAACTAACTGTGTGGATCTGAATCTCTAACAAGTCTACCTCCATTCCGAATCCAAGCTCGGGAACCCAGGTCGCTCTTAATCAATAATCCTACTAAAGCAAAGGGGCATGTCAGTCCCCGTGACTATCAATCCGGAAATCAATCCAGTAATGCAATCCCACAATGAAATCCTCTAAGGGAATGGGCTGACATGTGACATCAACAGCTAATCTGATATGTGGCTCCACATGCAGGAGCGAGATTCTGACATGGTAATACCTTAGGGGTAAGGTGGCTCAGAAGCTAACAAAGAGAAAAGGCAAGTGCTAAAAGGCTAGATGACCGTACCCACAAGGATACACAACCTGAGATCCTAATCAACAATCACAGTGACATGCTGGCCATGCAAGTATCCATGAAATCTAGCTCAGGGCTATACAGGTCTTCATTGCTCGGACGTCCGTCATCTCCATAGTGCTCCCATACATCGATATACCCCTTATGCTATACCCTATTCCAAACCTAAAAGCAGTGAAGACAACGAGTTAGAATGACTCTGACAACATAAGCAATCCACGAGGAATGGGCGACTGAGACTCATGATTCGAGTAAGGGGATACACTTACGTGCCCCCTGAAACCTGAGAAACAACAATGATCGTAAGGAAGGAAGCAGTCATCACGACAAACAATCATGCACAAAAGAGCAAGCCTATCACAAATTCTACACACATTCGATCCTCTAAGCCTAATCCCGAATATTATAGCTAGATACCCGATCAATAATGAGAAAGCATGCTATAATCAGCCAGTGAACACCTGACATCGACAAATCCTGAAATGCAAAATGAAATACCAATCAAGTGTATAATCATCGAATTATCTATGCTGGCCAGGCCTCCTAATCAGGAAGAAACATGTGCTTCAATATCACCTGACTCAAGTTCGAGCTTGATCCTCTAATGAAACCGGATATGCAGGTTCTGTCCCCGATGGAGTCACTTGATTTGTGGACCCTACCGTCCGAGCCAGTAGCGACTCTGCTAAATGAGAAAAAGTGAAAAATGTGGGTTGATTTTTTTCGAGTTTTGGAAGTCAGTCCCCAAGGAGAACGAGTTTTGCTTTGGAGTCATACTTACTTTTATTTTTATTTTATTAGGGAAAATCATTAGAGGCAAAAACCCTAATGACTCAGGTTAGAAAAAAGCGGGTCTCGCGAAAACTAGTCTGGTCGGGGATCGGTTTACCCATTGGAAGGTACCTCGTGCGAGAAGCATCCATTAAAGCCGGGTAGGTCTCTACTAATGAATTAGGTACATGGGGCATATAGGTCAAAGATCAAACAGCCTCCTAGGATAGACAGTCGACATGAATCACATAGTCCTAAGTGGTATTTGGCATGCATATGAATTCAACAATCAGACCAATAGGCGCGTGCCGAGTCCTGCCATGTCTTTGTAAAGTTAGTTGATCGCCCAAAGCACACCCAACAACTATTCAAAACCAAACATCAAATTCATACCAAAGGAGTTAGATAATCAACTAAATTCTAGCGAGCGAGCAGGCAGACAATCCTAAAAAAAAAAAAACTCTTCAATCTAACTAGTTAACTTATGTAACAAGATTTTCAATTTAACCGACCACGAGACTAAATTTTGAAACACTAACTTTTTAATTTGATAAACAACAAATCCAATTTTTTTTACCCAAAATTTTTCAAAGCAAACTAAATATAATTTATCAAATTTATCAAACTAAGATCCTAATCATCAACATACTCGAAGAGCATTTAGAAGTTATTTTAACCAAAATTCCATGATTAATAGTACCCAAAAGCATCCAGAAATCATTTTTACTAACATTCTAAACATCACTATAATCCAAAACATTCAGAAATAATTTTTACGAAAACAACAACCCAAAAGCAACCAGAAATAATTTTTTACTAAAACTCTAAACATCCATATAACCTAAAAGCATTCATAAATCATTTTTACTAAAACAACTAAACATCAATATAACCCAAAACATTCAAAAATAATTTTAACTAAAACACTAAACATCAATATAACCTAGAAAGCAACCATAAATGATTTTTACTAAAACTCTGAAACACATCAAGAACCTAAAAATCGAAATCATTTTTACTAAAACTTTAAGACATCAATATAACCTAAAAAATCAGAAATCATTTTTACTAAGACTTTAAACATCAATATAACCTAAAAACGTTCATAAAATCATTTTTATAAAACTTTAGAATCAATATAACCCCGAAACCATTCAAAATAATTTTAACTAAAACACTAAACATGATGTAACCTAAAAAGAAACCATAAATAATTTTTTACTAAAACTCTAAACATCAATATAACCAAAAAGTATTCAGAAATCATTTTTACCGAAAACTCATAAAATTCAGAAATCATTTTTACCAAAACTGTAAACATCAATATAAACCAAAATATTCAAAAATCATTTTTACCAAAAACTCAAAAGCAATCATGAATTATTTTTACCAAAACTGTAAACATCAATATAACCAAAAACATTCCTTTCTCTAAACCAGATTCGAACAACTCAGAAAATAGACCAAAATAAATAAAGTAACATAACATAAAACCACAAGAAATCGCTTACCTGGAAGAAGTTGTGCGTGCTTCCTTGCCTGTCACCGGCCTTGTCTCAAAATACCTTCTTCTCCACCGAACAGGCCTGCTCTTTTAAAGAAACTAAAATGTTCACTGAACAACCTAAGCTCCCACCATGATTCTGGCCATTTTTCTCTCAAAATTTCCTCATTTACCCAATCTTTTTTCCTTTTTTTTTTTTTCTTTTTTTTTTTTTTCTTTAACACTCTCCCTTTTATTCGCAAACCTCCCTTCTTTTGAAAACCTCCTTCCCAAGAAAATCCTTCCCCCTTTCTTAAAAAAAAAAAAAACTCTGTGCCCTATTAAAACTCTCCTCATTTTTCTATGCATAGAGAAACCAAAATCTCTCATTCTGGGAACTCCTCCTTCTTTCCCTTTTCCCAAAACTCATTAATCCTTATATATTCTCCCTTTTATCCATGTGTTCTTTTATTATTTACGTTAATGACATCTCTTCAAACCCATGTAAAATAATAAAAAAAAAAACACCTATTCCAAATAGATTATCTTACGTAAAGTAAACAAATATAATAAAAAAAACATTTTTGAAATCACAACTAACAAAATAAAATAAAACTTTTATTTTTTATTTTTATTTTTTCAAAGTTGCTAAATTAAAATAAATGAGTAATAAAAAAAAACTACTTTTTGAAAATGATCAAACTAATAATAAAACAAATGAATAGATAAATCAAATAACATAATAAAGTAAAATAAAAAGTCATGTGTTAAACGAGCCATGCAAGCCATGTGACCCATGCAAGCCATGTGAGTAACAATGGGCCACCTAAGAGTTTCAACTAAGTGGTCAATGATCAATTTTAAAAGAATATGTCAAGAGATTAAATTTCGGGTCTACAATTCCTCCAATTAGGTTATAGGTATTACCATAAGGTGCATTAGTTGGAGGCTTATATTGACCCACAAAATTGGCTTGATCAGTAAACATCTCTCTTATTGTCGGAATGGTGGGACACTGCTCTCCCACATGCTCAGTTGACTGGTGTTGACAAACCAAAGAACACATACAAATTTACGACGTTATTACCAAGGACTATTGTCTAGTCCCCGGCAACGGCGCCATAAAACTTGTTGTGACCAAAATACATGAACAAATTTATGACACTATTACCAAAGGAATATTAATCTAATCCTGTGCAACAAGTACATCAACTTGTTACATCATACTATCATACTCAAAAAAATCTCTTAGAGTAGAACAATTTAATTTATTGGTTTTGGTCGTAAATTCCAAGTGCACAGTCGACAAGTAATAAAATGGACTTAAGTCCGATATCGATCCTACGTAGATCTCAAGAATTTTTCATCAACTACCTTTAATTAATCAAATTAATACTATTTGGACCATACCATATGGGCGCCCAGCATTTGTGCCGGGAAATCAACTAGTTCACGTAAAATGAACATTCAAATAAATCGAAAGAAAACAGTGAAGGAAAATAAATTCCTACAAAAGAAATGAATACCAACAGCTTATCATAGGAAGATACATCAAGAGAAATACTACAGTGAACGAACACCTCGTGAGTGTCATAATCGAATTAATTCGATTATCTCAAGTTTCCCAAAATCATTCAAGGCATTCAGAAGGTGCTGATCTCTTCACGTCCACACTTCATATCTCTTCGATTCTCTCGACCACAAGGGAACGAGATAACTACTTTAACAAGAACTTCCTTAAGCCGCATTTTTCTTGCAATACTTCATACCCATTTTATGGATCAGACACCTAAATTCCTAAGTTATCGGTCAAGGATATACAACTTCCAAATTACTCTTCCTCGAAATTAAAATAGATCAACCTTTCCTTGATTAGATCTCGCCAATGGACGTGGATTGGCTCTACCATCCGAATCTGAGGTGAAATCTCCTCGCTTGTTTAAATAGATAAGTCGCTCAACCTGCCTCGATTTCATGAGAAGAGGATTTATCTAAGTGAACTTACAAAGCGCAAAGGATCCCTAATAGCAGGTTAGTATACCTTCAAAGAAATGTACATTACTCCTAGGATTGTCTTCCCTGTGTCACTCAAAGGACCTCCTTGAAACGAGTAACACGCACTTTAATCTGCATAGTAAACTCCATATTCAGATCCAAAAATCAATAAACCCATAATCAAGTAAATTCTCAGAAACCGAAACGAATAAGATGCTGCAAATTACTACAGAAAGATCAATTTCACTCAACGCTTACTTTCAGATGGAAGCCGGGTTCCCACCATCGAATCACACTAAATGAAACATCCTTCCGATCAAAAAGAATAATCGCACTGGAACCGAACAATCGAATCCCGTGAATTTGTCTAGACTTCTCATGCATTCCGTAGTAATTTGAAAAGAAATTGAATTCTGCATTCAGCTTCACAAACGGAGCACATTCAGATCCACGTAAAATAAAACGGTAACATTTAGACAAACATCTCGCTCTAAAATAAAGAAAAGAAAGAAAAGAAAGTAAAAGAAAATAAAATAAAAGTGAAGCCTAGGCTACCTGCATCTCTCCTCTTTGATGCGCTCTAATTTGCTTTACTAACTGTAGCTGCGTATTTATAGCCTTCCAAATTTGGGCCCTAATCCCAATATAACCCGTCGTGGATTTCAGAGTAGCCAGCCCAAGTTATCGCTTCCAGCCAAGGCCCCGCCTTCTTTGTCGCACATCGAACTCATGTCGCGACATCGACTTAAAGTTCCGCTTCCTATGAAATGCACGCTCAAAGCTGTCACGACACCAATCTTATGCCCTTGGGTGTGTTTCAGCTGATCGCTTGTGATGTCGCGACATCATGGCCTCGCTGCGACATCCATTCTAGTCCTCGCAAATTTTCAATGGTTAGCTCCTTATGTCGCGATATCGATGTTGTCGCGACATGGGCTCAAGTCTCCTCGCACTTCCATCATTGGTCACAGATGTCGCGACCTCGCTCTTGTCGCGACATCACCTTAATGGGTACTATTTCCTTGAACGGGTGTCCTCGGCGTCGTGACATCAACCTCATAGTTTCGCCTTCGCTGATCTCCTCTTGATGTCACGACTTCAGCATTAAGTCTCCGCCCAGAATAAACTAGTGTTGTTCTGGTGTCGCGACATCGCCTTCTTGTCGCGACATGACCTTATGCCAGAGGTTGCAATGGTTGTTGATGATGTCAAGGACGATTGGGCTTTCACGATATCACTCTTTAATTTCCGCTCCTTCTTCACCGCCTAGATCGTGGTTCCCCGTCAAGGGACTCGCATCAAATTCCTTCACTTTTCCCGATGTCGCGACTTTAGAACCGGATCAGGCACTAATAACTACATCACACAATGACTCGCCGCTTGCTTATTTCGCTTCCGTTCATTCGACCGCATTTTTATCCACTTATCGCATTTTCTAACGCTTTTTCTTCTTTCTTGCTTCCTTCCTCGCTAATGACAAATTGGTGAGTTTTCCTTCATAATTTCGTATATTAATTATTCAATTTTAATCGAAATCAAATGTAAAAATGTACTAAAAAGAGATGACTTTAAGCCTGTCAAACTCCCCAACTTAAAGTTTTGCTTGTCCTCAAGCAAAGAAAAGAAAGATTTGTTTCGTCTCTCAAACAAAAAGGACATTTTTCACGATTCTCGTTTCTCGCAGCGGGTGCAATCAATTTAATTCTTTGAAAAGCAAGGTATGCATACCGATATCTAGCTTAAATCCAGTCAAGGTTAGTTTCTACTTTTCATAGTATACAAAACTAAACCGTTGAAAATGTTTTACAAACAACATAATCATTAGATCCCGTTGAATAATAGATTATTTTCCCTTTCTTTCTATTTTCATACTGAAATAATTAACTCCCTAAAGTCCTTCACCGCTTTGATTGTTTCCATATTTCCAAAATTCCATAAGTTTGTTTTTTCATATTGATCTCCACTAATGTAGGTGATTTCAAATTCCTTCAAGATCAATCAGTCTTTGGGCTTATATTGTTAGGTTTGGGTAATGGGTAGGATGGAAGGAATTTTTAGTTAAGATTACTCCCGACCCTTTCTCTTTCCCATTCTTTCTTTCTTATCGTTTCTTAATAAACTCCCTAAGCTTCATGTTCGGGGATATCTCTTTGATCTCTTCAATCTTAACTCGTATGCCCCTATTTTTCACTCTGTAATTTCACCGGGAATTTTTTCCCTTTGTTTGTCACCATTTAAGGATAGTGCAATGTTTTAACTTTTAGGCTTTCTAACACTCTTAGCTTAACTGGGTTAGTAGCTCTATACCGTATATATTAGGTACTAGGTGTTGAAACACCCTAAGAACTTAATTGCTCAAGAGAGTTAGGCCACAAGATAAAATCATCCCTATAAGCGTTTTTCTATTGCATTTTCCAGTTTTGTCTTTCTTTCATTCCTGAGTTCCTCGAAAATATATACTCCCCAAACTTCATTTACTTCCTCCTTGATTCCCGGTAATCATGTGTTCTTATCGAGGATTGATTTCTTAGAATGGGTCGTTTCTATTGGTTATTTTGAAAAAAAAAATAAGCTTGTCGGGTTCAATTGAACTAAGGTATATGTATCAAGATATACGGGATGGTTAGAATGGCTCAAACCGTCCAATGAATGGCTCAGATCATCTCTTGTTAGTCAGATTACCTAGGATTCAGCCAACCAATAATCTAACAAATTCTAGAATTTGGTTTGAACAGACTAACCATAGGGAGTACTCTTGACCATTTTTGTTAATGAGCATTTAAATTAATTGGTATTCAATGAAGTTCTTTGATCTATTGTTCATACCACAAACTCAAAATTGTTTTGTTCCTTCTATTATATTACCTTTCTCACCCCGGATCAATGGGCTTAGATATAAGTAATTTTTGCACTTTGTGTTTCAATCAAACCGTATTTATTCGCCTTTATTCTAAGTATTTTAGCTCATTCCAATCTAATCGTCATTCAATTCGGGCCATTACATCACAATGTTTTTATTATTCGAACTAATTTCTACTTTAATGTCCTAATCATGCATCTTCCAGCAACACAATATTGAACCAACAAATTCAAAATAGCACGCACACAAAAATTCAATTCAAGTTTCTCATTTTATTTCTGATTAAATTGCAACGGTTTAGAACTACAGTATAGAAAGGAGTGATTGAAACTTGAATGGATAGGTCTATTTTTTTCTTTTCTGTTTGCGGGTATAGATGTCTGGGGGATCCAGGTCAAGAGTGTCCAATTGTGGGCTGAATTCTGGAATCTTTACTTCTATTCTCCTCTGTCCCTTAGCTTTCTTTGTCTGCCTATTTCAAAGCAATTCAATTGAGAGATCCACCTTTTGTTCAGCTTCATCCTGTCTCATTCCAAGTGTGTTCATGTTTTTCTCCATTTCTGTCATGACTTCCAAGAATTTTGACAGGTTGTTGTTGATCAAGTCCAGATTTTCTAGCCACATCTTCCTCCTGAATGCATCGTTTCCATCTAACACCTTGTCTCTCCCTTCCATCTTTGTCTCAAAATCTTCACCAGGACATGTAAAGAATTTAACCATTGATGTTCTCTCTTTGTCTCGCCCTTCCCGCTTGGGCATCCCTTCCTTCGCAGATTCCCAAGAGCCGATTGTCTCGTTAACTTGATTGCTGTGGTACGCCCCGTGACCGAACTCACCTTCTTTAACAGATCTTATCCTTGCTCTACTTTCCTCGGTTTTCTCCCTTGTCGGGAGTACCTCCCATCCTGCTCTTCCTTTCACTTTGCTTCCCGCTCCTGCCTCCTTTTTGCAACCTGCCTTCAAACCTTTCTTCTCCGTAGTTCTTCTTCCCATTCTTGACTTCTTCTTTAGTTCTTTTTCATAGACTTCCTCTATTCATCTCTTCTCTGTCATGCTCATCACAGCTTTCTAGAATGAAAACCGCCAGTGAATAATCAGAGTAATCATCTTTCGGAGATAATGGAAATTCATTCTTTTCATTGATAAAATTTGATCATTACAATCATTTTGAACATCAGTGGTCGAGGTTATAATTTCATCAACTACATTGAAATTTTCTCGTCTATGTCTATATTCTCGTATGCCCTTGATCAAGTTGAAAGCAAGCAGCCTTTTCCTAACCTCAAGGTGATAACTCCTTTTGCATATCGACGAAAGCAGCCCAAAGAGCTAAGAATGGTCTTCCCAACAAGGGTACTTGTGAGTCTTCCATGTCTAGAACGATGAAACTAATCTGAAATAAATTTCCTAACAGCGACTCAGCAAGACATCTTCCAAGACTCTTCCGGTTTTACTCATCGATCCGTCTCGCCATTCAAGAGTAATGGTGGTAGGAAGTAACTCCCCCAAACTTAATTGTTTGGCAATGAAGAGGCACTGTCATACTAAATTTTCCCGAGTCACGTGAGTTTTCCGATTTCAACTCCTCCTATTATGCAAGGAATTGTAAACTCCCCGGATCTTTCATCTTTTATATAAATTTTTCATCAAGGCACTGCGAAGTAGCTGAGATTCACATCCTTCCTCAACATCTTTCTTCTCGCCGCACGTCCTTAAGGAATTTTATGAGAGTGGACCGAGTCACTACTTCAAAGAAAGGGCATAATGACTTAGCTTCCGGAAAGTTTTCAAAAACTTAGCAAATTGCTCTTCTATTTTTGATTTCGCAAATCAGGAAAGGCACGCAGTCTAGAGCCTTGGATGTCCTTCCCATCCACTCTTCTTCTTCTTTTTCTCCAGCTTCTTCTTCAATATCGCTTTTTCCTCGCTGGCCGCCATTTTTTCTTTCATCATCTCTAACTCCTTCCCACTCCTCACCGCATGTACCCATGCAAAGCCTTTGGGATTTTCTCGTGTCACTTAGAAGGCATCTTCTTCTCTGGCTCACAGGTTAGGGCCAACCGCCCTACTGTGGTCTCCGTGTTTTTTAAGGTAGCATCGTAGTGTTCGGGAAACTTGAAAATTCAGCGCTTACCCTAATTCATAATCTCTGCTCATGGAGGTCAACACCTCTTGTCATCCTATGGAACTCAAAGATCCGGTTTCTTCAAAAGATGTACCCGACTTTGTATTCGCTCCCGTGTTCATTTCACGATGCCGCGAAATCTGTATCGGCTGACAACTCCGTGGGGTTCTCAGACTTGCCTTGGGCCTTGTGACGCCCCTCCACCATATGAGAAGTTCTCATGGTTCCTCAATCCCGGATGATAATGTGTTGGTAGGTTGGTATTGGGTTTGAAATGGTAGTTTCTCGGCTCACCCAAATACTTAACCTCTCCAAAGATCATAAAATTGTTCCTCATCCTCGTCGCCTCTCAAAGACTTCCCTTCAATAATTCTCTTCGACCGCTCCTATCTCGTAAGGCAGGCGTCTTCTTTTCTTGTTTGTCCATTCGATGCAATGGCGCCCAACTTGGCCTCCATGGCTCATTGCCATCTTGCCTGCCCGTAATCCCCCTCTCCGTTGCTCCTCTCAAAACTCGTATGAGTTTTCACAGATTCGCCGTCCCCGATCGATCCCTATTCCTCAAAGACTTTTACGTTTGAATGTCTGGCAAAGATGAAGCATCAATGATTCCTTTTGATATATCATTTTAAGGCATGATATACAATGTCCATTCGAGTCTTCAAGTCTATCCATGAACACTGACATCTTTTCAAAGAATCGTCAATCTTCCTAAGCCACATGGGAGGCTTTCATCTTTCCCCGTTGGAACACTATGGATCTATCTTCTTTCCTAGGTGAGTGATGGTGGAAAGAATCTACATAAGTAAGCCTCTACCGCCTCTCCCAACCACACACCCATACGGTAAAGACTCGCACTATGTAAACACAGATCCCTTAGGAGAGAATGCGACCGGCATGCGCTTTAATGACTTCTGGTCTAACCCCATTTAACTTTACTGTATTAGCCATCCTGAGAAATCTACCCAGATACCGCTGGGTCCTCAAGACGGGCTAAGAACCCATGTCACGAACCATTGTGATTAGTACGGCTTCACTCAAAATTATCGGGCCTCAATCGCAGCGTCAGTTCGATCAAGCAGAGGCCCATCCCCGAATAATCGGGTCTCCGGTCTTCCATTGTATCTATGATTGAGGTCTTCGATCGCTTCTATGCTCGCTATTCTCGTCTGCCTTTCATCCGCCATATGGAGTTTTCGCCTTCTTTATCTTCCTCCTCAAGCTTCAAGTGTTTTCTCTAATTCAGATTCGTTGAATCGATCCGTATTCTCGCTTCCTATGCATTAAACTTTGTTCCGAAAAACAAAACATACTAACATTAACAGATTGTCCGTCAACAAATATTTTCAATTTGATTTGTTAAAGATCAGTGGCTAAAAGAGTCACTGCTTGAAACGCTATTTTTGTTCTTTTTCTTTTAAAAATGTCCAAATTAGTATTTCCTTCTTTCATCTGAATATTGATTACTAAATCCCTTCGATCCTTATGCAATCCGCGCCCATAAAACTTGTTTACGCACTAAAGAACACATGTCAAATTTACGACGTTATTACTACAGACTATTGTCTAGATCTCTCAGAATTCGCGTCTATAAAACTTGTTTGTGACTAAATACATGAATAAATTTATGACACTATTATCAAGGAATATTAACTAATCCTGTGCAATGCTACATCAACTTGTTGACATCATACTATCATACCAAAATCTCTTTAGAGTAGAACAATTTAATTTATTGGTTTCCTGGGTCGTAAATTTCGCAAGTGCACAGTCGACAAGTAATAAAATGGATTTAAGTCCGTATATCGATCCCACACAGATCTCAAGAATTTCATCAACTACCCCGACTACTCAAATTAATACTATTTGGACCATAACTGATATGGTGCCAAAGATGAAAGTCGGGAAATCAACTAGTTCATTAAAAACAATGATTCAAATAAATCGAAAGAAAAACAAATGAAGGAAAATAAATTCAAAAAGAAAATGAATACCGACAGCTTATCATAGGAAGACACATCAAGAGAAATAAATATAGTGAACGATCAATCTCGTAGTTCATACTCGAATTAATTTTTGATTATCTCAAGCTCAAAATCATCTAAGGCATTTGTAAAGGCGTACCGATCTCTCCACGCCTACTTCGTTATCTCTCTTCCGATTCTCTCGAATTACGTGGAACGAGATAACTACTTTTAATACAACTTCCTGTCGGGTATTTTTCTTCGCAGAATACTTCACCTATTTTATGGACTGTATACCCTAGCTCCCAAGTTATCTGGCCAAGGATATACAACTTCCAAATTACTCTTCCTCGAAATTAAAATAGATCAACCTTTCCCTCGATTAGATCTCAGCTAACACCTGGATTGGCCTTCACTATCCGAATTCGAGGTGAAATCTCCGCTTGTTTAAATAGATAAGCTGCTCAACCTGCTCTTGATTTCAAGTGAGAAGAGGATTTATCTAAGTGAACTTACAAAGCGCAGTTGATCCCTCTAATAAGAGTTAGTATACCTTTCAAAGAAATGTACATTACTCCTGTGATCGTTTTCCCAGGTCACCAAAGGACTTCTTTGAAATCGTGAGTAACGACGCACTTAACTGGTATAGTAAATCGATATTCAGATCCAAAATCACAAAACCTTATAATCAAGTAAATTGCAAACCGAAATGAACAAGATGCTGCAAATTACTACAGGAAAGATCAATTTCGATTTCATAACGCTTTACTAGATGGAAGCTGGTTCTCACCACTAATCACACGAAACAAGATCCTTCCGATCAAAAGAATAATCGCACCGAAACTGAAATAATCGAATCCCAGAAATTTGTCTGGACTTCGATGCATTCCAGGTAGTAATTTGAAAAGAAATTGAATTCTGCATTCAGCTTCAATAAAACGATAACATTCAGATCCACAGAAAAATAATAAAACGAAAAAAATACGAGACAAACATCTGCTCTAAAATAAAGAAAAGAAAGAAAGAAAGAAAAGAAAAGAAAAGTTAAAAGAAAATAAAAGTGAAGTCTAGCCACCCAGATCTCTCCTTTGATGCGCTCCGACTTGCTTTACTAACTGGGTAGTCGCATTTATAGGGTTTTTCCAGCTTGGGTCCTAATCCCAATATAACCCGCCGTGGATTTCGTGAGTAGCTGTGCCTAAGTTATCAAGCCCGGGCCAAGGCCCTCGCCTTCTCTTCATGCCGCGACATCGAACTCATGCTCTACATCACTTAAAGTTCTCGCTTTCCTATGAACTGGTCGTTCAGGTTGTCACGACACCAATCTTATGCCCTTGCAGGTTTCAACAAGCAGATGTCACGACATCATGGCCTTGTCGCGACATCCATTCTAGTCCCTTGCAGTCTTCAATGGTTGTTCTTGATGTCGCGACATCGATGTCGTCGCGATACGGGCTCAAGCCCCCGTGACCCTTCCACTGAAGCCATCGCGATGTCGCGACTTCGCCTTCTTGTCGCGACATCACTTAATGGTATCATTTCCTTTGAACGGTGTCTCGATGTCGTGACATCAACCTCATAGCTCAAGCCTTCTCGCCTGATCTCCTCGATGTCACGACTTCAAAGATTAAGTCTCTCACCAGAATAACCGAAGAGTTTTTTGGGCGCCGCGACATCGCCTTCTTGCCGCGATATGACCTTTGGCGTCAGAGGCTGCAAATGGTTGTTGATGATGTCGCGGACTTTAATAGTTTCGCCGCGACATCACTTTTTAATCGCCCTTCTCACCGCCTGTAACGTGGTTCCCGCCGCGACCGCATCAAATTCCTTCACTTTTCCCGATGTCGCCGACTTTAGAATCGGATCATGCGTGACTCCACGAACGATCAATGACTCGGCCGCTTGCTTTCATTTCTCGCTCCTCCGCCTATCTCGACCGCATTTTTATCCACTTATTTCTCGTGATTTTCTACCGCTTTTTCTCTTTCTACTTCCTTCCCGCTAATGACAATCGCGAGTTTCTTCATAATTCAGATATTAATTATTCAATTTTAACCGAAATCAAATGCGTAAAAATGTACTAAAAAGAGATGACTTTTTAAGCTCAATCAAATGTGATAGTTATGGCTTGTTTTGCCAGAGTTTCCAAATACCGCTTACACCTCTTGATGGTTTCTCATTTCTAACTCTTCCAACCTTCTAGCTAAGGTTAAAAGTTTGGCCTTCATGTCCAGGTCTTTTGGAAGGGAATACATGCCACCATTTAAGTTGGACTGAGGCCTCATTTTCTCTACCTCCCTTGGGTTAGGTTCATCCCAACCTTTGGATGCCTCTGCCACATAATTCAGGAAATCCATAGCATCCTCTAGATTCTTGCTCAAGAAGTCTCCTCCACACATAGTTTCCAACAATTGTTTCATGGCAGGAGACATCCCATCATAAAAATGGCTGACTAGCAGCCATGTGTCAAAGCCATGGTGGGGACAAGCATTGAGGGCTTCCATGTATCTTTCCCAGCATTCATAGAATTTTTCATTTTCGTTGGCTAAGAAAGTGGAGATTTTCCTCTTCAGACTATTGGTTATGTGGGTTGAGAAGAACTTCTTTAAGAACTCAGCCTGCATTTCGATCCAGTTCTGAATGGTCCTTAGCCTCAGGGAGTTGAGCCAAATCTTGGCTTTATCCTTCAGTGTCAAAGGAAAAAGCTTCAACCTCATCAAGTCCAAAGTGGTAATATCCTCCTTGAAGGTGTTGCAAACCTCTTCAAATTCCCTGATGTGTGTATAGGGGTTCTCACTCTCCATACCATGGAAAGTGGGAAGTAAAGGGCACAAGATAAGGTCTTAACAACCATGTCCTCGCCGGAGGCACAATGCATGAGGGTGCACTCATTCGTGAGGGTGCATGGTCCTCATGACCTAAATGCATTGAGGTTCCTCTCTACTCCCTGCTGGCTTTGCTGCTCTTCATGTGGAGGTTCCATTGGATTAAAATTCAGGTTCACTTCACAATATGATTCCTGTGGAACACTGAGCTTTCACTAATCAGCCTTTTTTATTCCTTGTCCATTGGAACATAAACTCCTACATGCAAAACAGGACAACACCAATAAGAAACAAAAACACTCTACCAAAAAGGGTTAATGTTAGTAAAAAAAAATATAGACAGTAGTATGAATTTATTCAACCTAGCAGTAAACTGCTATAAAGAATGATAAAAGAAAAGTAATTCACCAGTGCTTGTGATGAGGATCACAAGTGCTCAGTAAACTATCATTTGCACTAAGGCGCCATCCCCGGCAATGGCGCCATTTGATTCGAAAAGCTGTGGTGGGCATCCTCGAATCAAAAAATATATACCTAATACTTCGATCGTAGCATTACTACTACAAAGATAAGGCTCTAGGATCATCCACATGGATGGGTTTTCGTGAAATGACCACACGAGGCTTCACACGGGGTATTTCTCTTTGGATGTTGGGATTTGATAAAAATAAAGGTTGTAAATGGTTGAAAACTGAAAATAAAATAAGTTAAAATGTAAAAGAGAATTCCTTGAAGTGTTAAGTCAATGGGCTTAGGTTCCTTGTATAAATGAGGGTTTCGGGTCTTTTTCCTCATTGGGACGACGACTATAGTCATCTCCCCGAACCGGTTCCTTTGTTTAGCTATGAAAGTCGACCCAAAATAACTATCCTGGAAATGGCATTCACCGAGCATTAATCGCTCCAAATGCTGAAAAACAAGTCTCCTTGACTCACCTTCCAATGGCTTATAGATGATAACTAACGAACATCACTGGATCTAGCAATAAGCATCCAATGAGCCCAGAAAGCTTAGCAATAACTGGCCATTCAAAGTGACTTAAAGGGATCTAACCTAGAGTTTAAGGAAGACATTGATGGCAGTGAATACCTGCGTTGAGAGCATGAAAAACCTTCATTTACCTTAGATCCTTTTCCCAGTGACCTTCTCCTTCAAGGATGAAGGGTTTTAGCGCCTTTTCATCCTCCGAGTCACACCTCCGAGGTGTTCGTCGTGAGAAAACGAGAAAGTGAAAGAAAATAAGAGAAAATGAGAATCGGAGGTTGCGTTGCAAGCTTCCCAAAAACCAAAAATTACAATAAAAAATAAAAGTTGTCTACAATGTCTTGTCTGGGGGCTTTTATAGCCAAACCTTAATACAAATTACCAAAATAACAAAAACAGACACTATTACAAGGGGAAAAATTGGGAAGAGATAAAAAATAGTCAAAAAGTCAACAATTAGCAGTTATAAAAAATCTGCAGCTCGCGAAATTGCCAGAGTGCTTAATTCACCCCGCACACCTTCTCTTCTTCCACTTCGACCGCATCTCCGAGTTCAACTTGAATTCTCCGTGATTGAGCTGGCTCTATAACTTTTGCATCTATGGCCTAAGAAAACTACAAATTTTGCCATAAAATGCGATCAAGAGTATAAATTAGTCCTCGATGTTAAATTCATATTAATTGACTGGGTTACTATGCAAAGTGCTCAAACCAAGATTAATAAGGGTGTAAATAGCACTATTCGGGTAGTAATCACGCACCGCACACCCGCAGGAAAATTTAGAGTGTGCGATCTCACTACTTCCGTGGATGACGCTACCAATAAATGGTGTCCGTGACTAGACCGCACCACCGTAAAGTATTACACGGAGTTTTTCATAGCGTATCCGTGAAGCAATACATGGGTCGATGATCAGCAATATGAGAAGAGAGTTCCACACCCCAGAAGCAGCGCGGATGAGTGTGATAGAGTATCAGAGGGAATTCACCCAATTGAGCAAGTATGCACCAGAGATACTAGTTACTGAGGAGGAAAAGTGTCGTAAGTTTGAGGATGGCCTCAATAACTATATTTAGGCCTATGTCACAAGATTCGGCCATGATGGCTTATCTAAGATTGTGACATGTGCGTTGAATGTTGAAAGAGTAAAGAAAGAAGAGTATGATAGAAAAGAAAGAAGACAAGGTAAGAAAAAACCCGGCCAATCAAGTTCTTATCAGCACCAGAATAAGAAATTTAGAGTACCACAAGGTTTTAATTAGCCTATAGCTCAGGGACTAGCTCAGACTACCGGTAGCAAGGCTACTTTATCGGCACCATCAGTTGCTTGTGCACCAGGAGGTTCATCGAGAGGACCAGCTCCTCCTTATTGCACACATTATGGGAGGAAACATAAAGAAGAGTGTTGGAGATTTGCAGGTGCTTGTTTGGTTTGTGGATCCAATGAGCACAAAGTGAAAGATTGTCCTAGAGCTCGTTATTTCACAGCACCCCGGACTGAGGGTATGGTTTCAGCAGTATAGAAGAGCAACAAGGACAACAAGAGTATTGCATCACCGAGTGCGCTGAGACAAGAGACACAGACCATAGGCAGACAGATGCCCATGCTCCAGCCAAGGCGTATGCAATGAAGGCAATGAAGATAAAGATGGCTCGGATGTGATAGTTGGTAATTTCCATATCTTTGAGACTATTGTATATGCAATGATAGATCCAGGATCAACCCATTCCTATGTTTGTACTTCCATTCCGAGTTTGGGTAGTTTACCGAAGAGTGAAATCGAGTATGATATCTTGTGACAAATCACTAGGCATAATGTCATCAGGAATGTGAGTCTACAGAGATCATTCTATCAAATACGAGTATGAATTTCGAGACTTAATCTAGTTATCATTCGTAGAGTTCGATGTGATATTAGGGATGGATTGGTTGTCTCATAATTAATGGTGGTAGTTGATTGTCGAATGAAACGAGTGACCTTAAGGACATCGAGTGGCGAGGAAGTGACTTTTATCGACGAGAGATCGAACCACCTCTCTAATATGATATCCGTTGCCACTACTAGAACGATGGTTTGGAAAGGGTGTGAAGCCTACTTGGCATATGTGATTGATACAAAAAAGGCGGAGCCTAGTTTATCAGACATCCCTACAGTTTGTGATTATCCAGACGTGTTTCCCGAGGAGTTGCCAGGATTGCCTCCGTAGAGAGAGATCGAGTTCGCAATCGACATTGTTCTGGGTGCCACTCCGGCATCCATTACACCGTATAGAATGGCTCCGGTGGAGTTAAAAGAATTGAACCTTCAGTTGCAAGAATTGTTAGAGAAAAGATTTATTCATCCGAGTGTATCACCATGGGGAGCGCCAGTGCTCTTTGTTAAGAAGAAAGATGGAACGCTTCGGTTGTGTGTTGATTATAGGCAACTAAACAAAATGACATTGAAAAACAAGTATTCGTTACCCATGATTGATGGCTTGTTCGACTAATTGAAAGGTGAAAGTGTCTTTTCGAAGATTAACCTACGATCTTGGTATCATCAATTGAGGATTAAGGATGTGGATGTGCATAAGACGGCGTTCAGAACGCGATATAGACATTATGAGTTTCTTGTAATGCCGTTTGGGTTGACAAATGCACTAACGGCTTTCATGGACTTAATGAATCTTGTTTTCCAACCGTTTGTGGATCGGTTTGTCGTGGTGTTTATTGATGCACATCCTTGTGTTTTCAAAGGATCAAGAAGACGATGATACGCACTCTGCAATGCTAGAAACCTTGAGAAAGGAATAAAGATATGTGGGTAAACCGAGTAAAATGCGAATTTTGGTTTAGAGTATGCCCTTTCGACACATTGTAATTCGGTTAAGGAATTGAGTGGATCCAAAGAAGATAGAGCCGATTATTGGAATGGAAACCACCGAGAAATGTCACTTAAGTGCGTAGTTTCCCCGATTGAAGAAGTTACTACGTATATTCCCGCCAAGGGGGTTTGTAATGACTCGCAGCCCTAAGGATTTAGATTGCCCCAAAAGAATGTGAGATTTGATGAGTGAAAGTGTCAAGCTAGTTTTGAAAAGTTGGAAAGCATTTCTCAATCTAGGCACCGGTTCTTACCACTCGACTCCATCAGAAGGGAATACGTGATTTTTAATGATGCTTCATTAAATGGACTTGGATGTGTCCTTATGCAAGAGGGTAAAGTGGTAGCTTATGCTTCAAGGTAGTTGGAGCCACATGAAAAGAACTACCCTACGCATGATTTGAAATTGGCCACTATTGTGTTTGCATTGAAAATATGGAGACACTACCTTTACGAAGAAAAGTGTTTCATTTACACCGATCACAAAAGTCTTAAGTATTTGCCCTCGCAATGAGAGCTTAACTTGAGACAACGTAGATGGATGGAATTAATCAATGATTATGATTGTGTCAATGACATCACCTCGGAAAGCTAATGTAGTGGTAGACACTGAGCAGTCAAGACAAACACTTCGAGCGCTAATGCCCGCTTTTCATTATAAGAAGACGGCAATAGTAGCGTAACTGAGAAAGAAACCCGATTTGTTGAATCGAAAATGAGGCACAAAGAGTGATGAAAAAAATTTACTATCAGGTAGTTTGAATGTAGGAGTGTGAAAGAAACTTAATTTTCTGCAGCGAATGAGGATGGATCTAGATATAGTAGATCGGGTTTGTGTACCCAATGATGATGAACTGAAGAAATCCATTCTGAAGAGGCATGTTGATCTCTTTTGTTATGCATCCCGATAAAGCACAAAAAATGTCAGATTTAAAGACTTCAGATTAATGAATGAAGAGAGATGTTTCGGAATTTGTGACCAAGTGTATAGTGTCAAAAAGTGAAGGTAGAACATCAAGTTCCTTCAGGATTGTTGCAGCCTATTAAAATACCTAAGTGGAAATGGGACCGAATCACAATGGATTTTGTGGTCGGGTTACTAGTAACAGGAAGAAAGCATGACTCAGTTTGGGTCGTGATAGACCAATTGACTAAGTCGGCTCACTTCCTACTAGTGAGAACCAACTATTCACTTGATAAGTTGGCAGAGCTTTACATAAAGGAAATAGTTTGGTTACATGAGATTCCAGTGTCTATCATTTCAGATAGAGATCCGAGGTTTACCTCGAGATTTTGGGGAAAATTGCAAGAGGCTTTAGGCCCTCGACTAAATTTCAGCATAGCTTTCCGCCCGCAGATGGATGGACAATCAGAGAGAGTGATTCAAGTTTTAGAAGATATGCTAAGAAGTTGTGTGATCGACTATGAGGGTAGTTGGGATAGACACATTCCTCTAGTTGAATTTGTGTATAATAATATTTCCAATGAGCACACAACACGCCTTATGAGGCTCTCACGAATAAAGTGTACAACACCATCAGGTCGGATGATTTGAGTGAGTAAGAAAATAATCGCCTCCGATGATCTCCAAGCAAACTAAGAAAAGGTGAAAATTATTAGAGAAATATTGAAAGTAGCCACGGATAGACAAAAGTCTTATGCCGACTCAAAGAGAAAGGACATTCGATATGAGATCTGCGAAAAAGTGTTTTTGAAAGTTTTGCCTTGGAAGAAAGTCATGAGATTCAGGAAGAAGGGCAAGTTGAGCCTTAGGTTCATTAGGTCGTATGAAGTGATAGAGAAAGTGGGTCCAGTGGCATATCGATTAGCCTTACCTCCAAAGTTAGAAAATATCCATAATGTCTTCTATGTGTCAATGCTAAGGAGGTATTAGTCAGACCCATCGCATGTAGTCTCTTCAGAGACAATTGAGCTTAGACCAGATTTGATGTAAAGAAGAGCCTATAGAGATCTTGGCTCGAGAAGTGAAAGAATAGCGGAACAAGCAGATTCCATTGGTCAAAGTTATGTGGAGAAACCACAAGACAGAGGAAGCCACGTGGGAAAGTGAAGAAGCTTTATGCAAAGAACAATACCTATAATCATGTTTCACGAAGGTAATTTTTATGACTAAATTTTTAAGGAGGGAGAGTTTGTGAATGTTCTAAAATACCCTAACAAATAGAGAATATGTTTAGGTATAAATAATTAAATTGTATTTTTTCGGTGTTTAAATTACAAACTAAAAATGATAAAACTCAAAAAATTATACAAGCAGAGTCGATAAATTTGGTAAATGTTTAATATGACCCAAGCGGTCATAACAAGAAGTTTAATACTAAAATGAAATGTGATAAAGTGTATTGAAAATGAAATTGAAATGAAACCTTAAAAATAAAAAAATGAGAAAAGAGGAATTTGTGGGCTAGCCAAACAAGGCTTAGTGCAGGATTTTGATTAAAGACCAAATATTGGTCTTTAAGAGACATTTTGCACATTTGGCAAAAGAAAGGAAGAGAAAGTGCTAAGGCTTTTTCGGTTGTGAGAGAGGGAGGAAGATTAGTGGTCTTTGCTCCATTAAATCAAGGATTAAGGTGATCAAGAGGAAGAAGGAAGATTGGTGTTGAAGAATCAAAGATTTAAAGGTAAGAGACTAACCCTAACTTTCCTTAATGTTGTGTTTGGGTTTAGAAAGAACCCTAAGTTGGTATAAAAATGATGTTAATTGGTTTATTTCAATTTTGGGGTTGCTCTAAGTTATTATATGGTTGTTTGGATTGGTGTTGATGAATTTTTGTACAAAGGAAATGTTGAGTTTTTATTGGAGATGTTGTCAAAAATTTCCAAAACTCATGTTTTTGTTTTAGCCATAACTTGGCCATCACTCATCCAAATTGAGTTATTCAAATTTCCGGGTAAACTATACTTCTAGCAAAACAAATCTCCATGAAATAAGTATATTCAAATTTAGACCCCATTGAACCCAGAAATTCATCAAAGTGAGGCTCGCTGGTCACTTTGGTTCCGCTCGATACATTTTAGTGTTTCTAACAATTTTGCATTTAGGGCCATGTTGAGTTTCACCCGCTCAAATTGAGTGGATTCAAATTTTTGAAAGTAAATTAGAATTTAGATAACAATCTTCCTAAAAATAAGTGTATCCAAATTTGGACTCCATCAATCTTTGAAAATTCGTCATCGTGGGAGGCCTGGCTGCGGTCAATTTCGGTTCGGCTTCGATACGCTTTTGGTATTTAAGCCATAAGTTGAGTTTCACTCATCCAAATTGAGTGATTCAAATTTCTGGGTAAATTAGACTTCGAGAAGAACAAATTTTCCTGAAATAAGTGTATTCAAATTTGGATCCCATTAGACCCATAAATTCGTCTAAAGGGAGCCCTGTTTTGCGAAAATTCTGGTTATGTGTTGAAAATAGAATAGTCCCGGATGTTTAGGACATACTTGGAGCTTCGGTGCTCTGAATTGGATGATTCCAATTTCTGAATAAAATAGATTTATGTATAACAATGGACTCAAGGAAGTCAAAATATGGCTCATTCGTTCCTATAAAATTTTACAAGTGAAGGTGTGTTGGGTAGAAAACAACCCTAACTAGAAACCTAAATAAGCCAACTAATATTGTTCTCTAATTGTGATGGATTAGGGGTTGGCAATGAGGAAAACCCGAATTGAAGTCGAGATTCCGAGGATAGGAATCGAAGTGTGACGACCTTTGGTTCGCTCTCTATTCTTCTTCTTATTTCAAGTATCAATTGTTTGTGCAATTATTGAAATGATTTTCACAAACCGTATATTGATTTATTTTAAGTGATTTGAGAAAAATTGATTGTAAATGATTGCCATGAAAAATTGCATGAGTATTGAAATGTGCTATTTGAGTATAAATGTATATACCCTATTGTAAATTTCTATGACTCAATTTTAATGCCCTTAATAGAATGTTATCCGTCATATTCGAGTTAAGGATAGATTGGTATACCAATAAGGGTCAAACTAGTAATACTGTGAACGAATGTAATGTAGTGTCATCTGGACCAGAGGCTCCAAAGAGACAAGACGGGTAAAGGTTCACAAAATGATTTTAATAACCAATCAAGAGCCCAATGAGACTGCATCAGGTTATAAAACCTTTATACCGACCGCTCAAATGGGACTGCCGTGATTCTTATCCTACGCACCGAAAAACATTGGCTAAATTGGCTAAGGGAAAAATGATAAGAATATTTTGTGAAATGCATGATTTGAGTTTTGAATGAGTTTTGCATAGAAAGTGCATATTTGGAATGATCAATGAATTGTAAATAAATATATATGAAAATGAATATATATATATATATATATATATATATATATATATATATATATATATATATATATATTGCATTAATCATTCAATAAGGTTCAAAAGCATTGCTTTAGAAAAGTCGCATGATTTGTGTTAAAATAAAATGAAGAGAGAACTGTATAGAACCACTAAACATGAAAATGCTTAGCGCGTTGTTTTTATCATCGCACAGGTATTGAGTGAACAGGTTCAAAAGCAAAGACCGTGTAAGCGCAGAGTCATTGTCAAAAGCCGCACGGAGTAAAAGTCAAGCTTCGACCATGAATACATGAAACCCTATGATCGCTTTTTGATACTTTTTATATTAAAAACTATGTTGTGAAAATTGAACTCTGATAAATGTTTGTAAATGTGTTTTATATTTAAAACGGCTTATGATGTCGTAATGTATAAAGGTGGGAAATGGAGCAAATGGGCATATAATGCCATATTGAATGAAAATGTGTATTGAGAACAAAATGATGGGCCTCCTTTAAGTTAACGTGATATATACGTATATATTTTCATAAGGATAATTATCCTTTACAAATGAGTATTTGAAATGTGTTTTAATGAGAAAAAATAATTGTAACAGGATTTGTAAAAGAAAGGGATCGCGCCCCGATCTCCGCTCGCCTCCCGTCGTTGGGTATCGCGCGAGCTCCCGACAAGAATAAACTATGTTCTATCTTGAAAACTAAGAACAAACACCCATATCCCGTTGTTTTACCCGTCAATCAAGAACCCATATTTTACCCTTAAGATGTCGTTGACAAAGCGCAAATCAAGAGAAGGACATGTAGTTTGGTGGGAAGTTGGGATGAAGCGATTTTGATAAGTACAAAATGTCAAGGAAGGGATGTTGAAAAGAGAAAAGAAGAAAAGAACTCAAGGGGGAGCAAATTTAACCTCGTAGCCTTCCTACCTTGAGCTAGTAAGTCTATAAGGGTGCTTTAACACCTAATACCCCAAGGCCAATTGGTCCGGCAGTTACTGACCTAAAACTCGCTACATAAGGTAGGTAGAAAGGTTAAAGAGGTTGAATATTGCACTGCTCTATACCTTGATGTTCAGAAAAAGCAAAAGTCTTGGCAATCTTGAAGAAAGATAGAAACAAACAAGTTTGGGGGTGAAATTGTATGAAAAACGCACTGATGCTAATAGGGTTGAGTGAATGACTCAATTGAAAATGTAGTCAAATTTTGGAGGATGAAGCATAAGAATAGAAGAATGAAGTGCTGGAGTGTTTTGGGTAAAATCTGAACCTAAATGACCTATTTAACTACCCTCTCACCCTAACCACACATTACAAGCTTGAAAAGACCTATTTGATCCTGAGAGCATGTAATGCCTACATTAGTGGAGAATGGGATGCGAAGCAAGCTTATGAAGTCTCGATCACTCTTCATCTATGGAAAATCTTTATGAGTGAGAGATCTTTCACCTCATGCATTCCCCTAATTTCATTTAAATTGCATTTTGATCAATGAGGGTGAGACTGCACACACTCACGCTAGAACCTTGATTCGTGAACTACTTCTTGTGGCCACTCGCTTATTTTTGAAGAACACTGTCTTGAAATATTATTCATGTGTTAGACAGCGTAATTCCTGAGGCAAAATATTGCAAAGTACATATCTTTACAAACTCAGATTTTCTTTCCAATAAATTTGAAATGTTTATCTTTTGTTTCGAGACAAGCAAACGTTAAGTTCGGGGGTGTTAGATAAAGCACTCAGATTAGAATTTATAACGTGTTTATGTAACCTAAATGCTAGATTCACACCCTTAAGCACAAATATTACACTAACCCCTCATATGTGTGAGTTTTGCAGGTATTGAAAGTAAAGCAAGCAAAGAAGAGGGCAAAAAGAGTAAGAAAGCAGAACCTGCACCAGAGGCACTGCTTCGCCAAGGCGAAGAGAGAGCTTCACCGAGGTGAAGCTAAAGACTAAAGAAATCAAGAGCCTCAGGTTCACCAATGCGAAGAAGACCTTCGCAGAGGCAAAGGGGGAACATCCTACAAACCAAGAGCTTCGGTTCACTCAGCAGGAATCGTACCTTCATTGAGGCGGCGCAGCTACCTTCATCGAGGAAGGAAGATCATCTTTGATTATTGACACACGCTCTCGCTCAAGTAAAGGATGTCGAGAGTTGAGACAAAAATTCCCTCATTCTTAGCCCTAGTTTTGGTCAATTTTCATATGCTATAAATACTCACTTGTAACACTTCTAAAAGGGATCTTGGAGAGAGCTTGGAGACTTGCACATATCCCATATTCTAGGGTTTCTCTCTAAGCTCTCATTTATAGGGTTTGTAAATTTTCTTAGATATTTTAGCTTGTTTTTGGAGCTAAGTTGTAAGATCTAGCTGTTAGAGGACTTCTTATAGGTGGAGCCAAGCTGAGGACTTCCATTTCATATTTGTTGTGTATCACTAAACCCTTCTCTCTCTCTTAATCTTTCAGCTTTATGTTTTCTATAAACATGATTTTGGCTGGTTTTCAGGCCGCGGCGAGTGGCCAGATCCTCCTGTATCGGGTTGTTGACATTGGTGTTTAGCTTCTATGTATTATATTGTTCGATTTGCTTGATAAGGATCTTGTGTTGAGGTTTTATGATGTGGTTTTATGAATTCTTAGGTTTTATTCAATTGTTACATACTAGGTAGTGAAATTGAGACCCAGAGCTCAAAGGGTTTCCAAGGTGACAAATAGAAGTATGCCCTTGGGATTCGATTTTCATCCCCTAATATTGAGTAATTGTTAAAATAAACTTAACTTAATCAAAGAAATCTAGGAAATTAGGAAAGCATAGTACTAGATAGATTTTATTAGAAGGACATCATCTAACCTTATGTGATATCGTATAGACAGAAAGGTGATCGATTTGAACATAACCCGGAAAATTCCATTACATGGACCGAGAGGTGACCAATGGAAATTCCCGGATTGATTTATCTTAGAACAAGTAACACATTGTTTGACCTAGATGGACAGAAAGGAGAATAGGGATTAGGTGTGAGAAATTGAGGTGAGACTCGAAAGAGAGAACACCATACAGAGTTCCTTGGGTAAACACAAGAGTGTCTTCATTTAATTAGCACTAAATGAATATAAGCCAAAAATGCACCAATGGAAACAACCGGCCCTAGTGTTATTCCTTAAAGTTTTTCTAACAACTTAATCCAACTATTTGCTAATCTTTTAGAGTAGATTTTTAGTTTAACTAGTTTCATTTTTTAGTTAACAATCAATCACAACCAATTTAATTGGCTTAAATAGTAAAATTCTCGAGTAGGCGAGGTACTTAATCCCCACTTAAGCTATCTATTTCCTATGGGTTCGACATACTAGGTTTTTAATTTGAAAGCCACTATATTACTTGTGATCCATGCACTTGTGGATTAGGTTGCTTTTAACCAAACTTTTATATAAACAAAAATAACCGAACAATAACCTACGGACTAACACTAGGTTTCTCGCTTCTCAGCTCAACCCCAAGAATTAGAGATGCCTTAAGACCTAAGAATCTCGCATGCCTCCTAATTACCGATAATTTCTACACTACCCGACTAATTAGGTTAATTCATCTATGTCAAATTCCTCACTCCCTTCTCAAATCTCGCAAGGAACCACTCACCATGTTAAGATTAGCTAGAAATCAACTTGCAAATAACACCCAAGCATGAATTAATAGATATGAAATCACACATAAATAATAGAAAATAGAAAATTAACAAATAGATATAAGCTTCATGTCCAAAATACGACCAAAACCCTAGACTATGAAATTAAAGCATAATAAAGGTTTGGTACATCACAAATCTAAGATAAAAAATGAGAAAAGAGAAAGAAGAAACTCTAATGGCCATGGCGAGTCTTCAATCTTCTTCTCCCAAGCTTGAGGGTTGCTACCAAGCCTCCTCTCTAGTCCCAAAGTGCTGCTCATTCAAGAACAAGAGGGGAGAAACCCTAGGGAGGGTTTTCTCCCTCAAAAGATCCTATCCTAAACCCAAAGGGCCGATTTGGTCCTCTCTCGTTCGTCCTTTAACCATAGAACATGTCCCCCCCTTCTATAGGTCTTCGAAAATGGCTAAAATGAGATGTACGTGTTGCTGGGCCACGTGACCTTCGCCGGGGCGAGATCGGTCCTTTCAGAAGGGCGTAACTTGCGGGTTTCGTTTGTTGCCTTCCGTCTGGTCAGCTAACATCCGCTATGGATTGTAACTGCATAACTTCTTCGCTCTGACCCAAATTTGCGTTCTTGGCACGCTGGTTTCCCTGAAGTGCAAATTCGCATCCATATATAGACTGATTCCATTTGAACTCATATTATAGCTAAATGTCAAATACGAGCGCGTTGCATTCTTTACAAAGGTTCATTGGATTTTTCACTTTTTTGCTTTGTTGTCACTCCAATTTTGAACCATTCCGCCAAATTGTTGACCTAATCATAAAGATGGACATTTAGAGAATTAGGACACTTATTTAACATAAAAATACCAAAAATGTAAGTAAAACATATGAATAAAATGAGTATTTAAGATACTCATCACCTTCCCTAAACCAAGCAATATTGACCATGAAGGGTAATGTGACTAGTGGTCCAGATAATAAGAACATATGGCTAAGTTCACAACTCAAAGGTTAAAATATTATTCTTTAAAGCTCAGCTATCTCTAGTTTTCTTCATGTAATAGAACAGTTCAATCATTTTTCATCATCGACAACACTATTGCCACACACAGGCTCAACAAAACAAAACAAAACTTTTTACATATTTTTGAAATTTTAAACAAATTTCAAATTTTTATGGATTTTTGACATATGCATCCAAGATCATTTTTTAGCAACTATATAGTAGCTCAATACTTTCCAAACATTCAAGACATAACCTATGATAAGATATGATTGGATCACACATATACCATAAGCATGAAAGCGTGACAAAGCATGATCTAAAGAAGTATAAGATTATGCCCAAAACAAATAAATCGAAAAACAAACAAAGTTAACTAAAGAAAAACAAATCAAACAGGATTTTCAAAGTTTCACAAGAGAAGGAGAATATAATCCAATGGTATAACCAAAGAGAAAGAGATAGAGTAAAATAAAGATAAATCATGTCCAAAATGAGCAATACTGGCTATACGAAAACTCTTTCAAGGACAAACAGAGTGTGGCTAAGAAATAGATAATCATCCTCTGTTGCCTTTGTTACAACCAAGGTTCTACATGAGGTGGTATGTGCTTTGATGTTGTTTTTCTCTTCTTCGGAGCCATTACAATCACTTAGTCCTTTTCATTTTAACACTTACTGGGTAAAGTGGGTTCTCTTTCTCTCTCTTCAACAACGTTTCTTCTTTCTGAAAATACTCAACAACCACAAACCAATCACTCCAAAGTTTCCAACCTACTGTAATCACAACTAAACCAAATCAGACTCCACCCAAAATCTGCAAAATAAAATCCTCTTTGGAGCACAAATTGTGTCTAGGGCTTGACATGGAGGTTTGATTCAGTTTGAAATGATACGGAGTAGATGAAAGTGGTTAGAATAGGGTTTGGTGAAGTTTAATGGAGGTTTAGGTTTCAAAAATGGTGGAGGAAGATTGGAGGTCATTTCGGATGGAGAAGATGAACAAGAGAGAGGGATATGAGAAATGAAGAGGTTGGGCCATATTTAGTTGTGATTTTAATTCAATGTCATGACATCAACTGCTTTGATGTTACGACATCATAATGATTGTACCCCAAAGGAATGCTTGATGTAGTGACATCATCTGGTATGGTGTCACGACATCATAGTGTCATTAATAGAGGAAGAGGCTTGATGTCGCGACATCAAGATTGATATCATGACATCACAGTGAGTGATGACCAAGAGAAGCTTTCATGTCGCGACATCAAAGTGTTTGATGTCGTGACATCAAAGTGTTTGATGTCGTGACATCACAATGAGTGATGACCAAGAGAAGCTTTCATGTCGCGACATCAAAGTGTTTGGAGTTGCGACATCATAGTGAGTGTACTCCAAGAGGGGCTTGCCATGTCGCGGCATGGAGTTCCATGTCACGACATCACAATGAGAATATGGAGTTAGGGCTGGAAGTGAATCAGTTGTTTCTACTTGCATCGTAAGAAGATTTAAAATGCCGAATGCTAGACTTAAAAGAATCGAGCTTAAGGCATTGCCACATTCCATTAGTAATATGAAACTCCTTAGATATTTAATCTAAGTGAGAATATAAACATCAAGAGACTTCTAATTCAATCCCTGCAAATTGCGCCACTTGCAAACGTTGTTACTCAATAGATGTAAGTCACTTGAAGAATTTCCAAGAAATATTGGGGAGATGATGAGTTTGAGGCATTTGGTTGTGACGGCCAAACAAATGGCTTTCTTATCCCACGAAGATAGAGAGGTACGTAGGAGATGCTTCAACTCTCTTCGCTTTTTGTTAATTATAGAATGTGATTGTTTGGAATCTCTTATGGAAGGGATGCCAAGTCTTAAACATTGATAATTGGGAATTGTCCATGTATATCGTCCTTGCCAAAACACTTACCTGCATTAGAGACCTTGATGATTAATAATTGTGAAAGCCTTGAATTTGATTTAGGGAATAGGGATAGGAATGGGGAAAGAGAAGACAAAGATGACACTTGAGGGTTTGGAAGCCTATGACATTTGATATTTAGTAAGTTACTAGAGTTGGAGATTTTGCCCAAGTGGCTACTTCAAGGACCTACTACTTCTAGCACTACTCTGCTTAGCTTATTCATTTCCAAATGTGACAACTTTAGAGTATCAGGAGGAGGGAGAGTCCCCAAGTCTCACATGCCTTAACACCCTCGAGATTGAAGATTGCCCCATGTTTCTTAGTTCCCAAGGAATGGATCACCTCACTGCCCTTAGGTGACTGAAGATCACAAATTGCCCTCAATTATCAGCTTTGCCAAAAAAGATGACCCACGTCTCCGCCCTAACCCACTTGACCATTCGAGGTTGTCCCAAATTGGCTAAAAGATGCAAACTAGGAACAAGTCAAGATTGGAACAAGATTTCTCATGTCCAACATTTAGATCTTGATGACTCCAATGATTCAAGTAACATATTTAAAAGGATACCCATCTCTTTTTTTGTACCTTCTTTAAATTCTTTTTTTCTTTTTAATTTGTCCGGTGCATATAGTTTTGTGCTGATCTTAATTTACTTGCCATGTTGCTTCTACTATTAATCATTGTGTTTATTTCCTTTGTCATTAATGAAATCCTGTTTTTTTTCTTCTTTTTGTTTGGTCAATTCAATTTCAATAGGCATTCTTTCTAGACTTACAATATGTCAAAATCTATCTCCAAGTTTTTGTGATACATAACAAACCGATGCTCTAAGTGCATGAGGAAAGTGGTCATGATAAACCAGCTGAAGAAATGAGTGAAGAAGAGGTATATGGAAGCCATACATCACTCCAGTCTGTAACTGTTAGAACTGAAACATTGGAACTTTGTTGATCTGATCTGAACTCTAAAGCAGCCATGCACGGAAGGTGATACTTATCTTCACCTCGGGGCTCCACATAAGAGTGCTGAGCTGTGACTTAAGAATGTGACAGTGCACTTTAAGATAATAAGAGAGCCCAACCCAAAAGACTAGTCTATTAGGTGGGAGTACCTATCAAGTTTAAGTACCACTTCACACTCTTGTGTAGAATCGATATGGAATCATATCAAAAGGCTTTCTCGGCTTGATGTATTATGATCTTCAAAAGTACTAGATTCTACACTGTCCATTTGTTTCTTGATTTCACTTTTCATGAGTTGATTTGTGTTCAACCTATGTTTAATTAATTTAAGATGTTGCATTGTTTGTGTGAAAGATTTAATTGTGCTTGTTTTAAGTTTGAAGTTAATTCAGTTGTTTGTTATGAGTCACTGTTTCTGTTGTTGAACAAAAATTAACGATAAATAGATGGATATCCTGTTCGTGTAGCTTAATAGAATCCAAAGATTTGCTATTGGCTTGTTGGAACATACAAAACTTGTTAACTTCAATTTATCTCTTAAGGACTAAGTTTGACTGATTCACTTGGCTTGGTGAGAAACTGATGATTTTAGCACTTCTACTGTCTGTAGGTTTTAGCACTTCTGGCTGCTTGAGTACTCTATCATCTCATGAATTATTTCTCAGGGATCTGCTAAACATTCTACATTTAATAAAGCTTTCCAAGCTTTATATAATTTCAGAGTGCTTGATATTTGTATAATTGTATTACTAATACCTTACTTTTTCCCCAGAAAGATTATTGGAACTCAAATTTATATGACTTATTTTTGGATGATTGCTCTCTTCCAGGATCGACGCAGGCTGGATGATACGCCTCTCTACATTCTTGTGGGGCCAACGCTAGACGAACGTTGTTTTTAAGGTACAGAACCGTGTCCTTGTGCACATCTTCAAGTTAGTGAGAAAAGATTTGCTTGCATAAGACCTTAAAAAATACAACCTAAGTTATTAGGAAATGATTTGCACAGCCATCTCTTTAATTACAAACTAGGAATTATAGTTGTTACTATTCTTAGATTAGCAGCCATGGTTCATTCAAGGTACAAATCAAAAATGATAATAAATTAAAGAATGTATAAATATAATGATTGGAACATAATGTTCTCCTGCCAAATAGTGTGCTTATATCATGATACTTACATTTGATATGTAATTAGAAAGCAACATGTTTTCAAATAGCGTTTTTTAGTTGTTTCCGCTTGAGGATTTTTATTCAGAGAAGTGTTGTTAGAAACTATTTCCAAAAACACTTTTTTTTTTTTTTTGACGACTCCAAAAACTATTTTTTAGAATTGTTCTCAGAAATGATTGCAAACAGGCTCTAAATTGTCAACAAGTAATCATATTGGTAATAAGCATACAAACAAAAATCAAACTGAGGAAAACAAGCAGGGTCCAATACAGCACCTTCTATCAATTCCTATGAAAGATCAATGAACACACAGATCAGAGGTAGGTAGGATTAAATTTTATACAGGCAAAAATCCATGGTATTGAAAGAGGACAAATGACTCAATATATGTATTGTGATCACTAATTTGAATTAGTTACAATGTGATTTTAAGGACTTCAATGCTGGAATGGAGGAATCAATAAATTTGTTCAACCCAGTATCTTAAAAATCGGATCAGATCAACCGGTTAAATTGGATCGATTGGTTCGATTGTTAATCGGAGAACTTTCTAGTTTGATTTCGCTCAAATTTAACCTTGGTTTGAACATTGGTTCAATATATGAACCAAAAACTTTTTCAATTCAATCATTGATCCGATTTTTAAAAGATTGGTTGACCGATTAAATTGATCGGATCAATCGGTCCGATTATCGATCGGTGACCTTTCCAGTTCGATTTGCTCCAATTTGACCGAGGTTCAACCTGTTAACCGATAATACTGATACATTGATACTTTGTTCTTATATAAGCTTCATTTTATGACTTCGCTTTTATTGCTATTTGGTAGTTTTTTTTTTTTTTGTCTTGTAATTTTGAAATATTTTAATACTTCTCTTTTATTCTGATTTGGTAGTTTTATTTTGTCTTGTAATTTTAAAACAAAGAATATTTTGCCAATAAAATCTAGTTTAAGTGGTTAAAAGTTCAAGTGGACATATGATAATAGGGTCCAAACAAGATTTGAATCACAATGGGGATAAATTTGTGAGAAACGGACTTTTATGATATAATGCAAAGTGATTACATGTCAAAAAAATATATAAAAATGGATTTATTGAGTTTAAATCTGATCTTCGATGGAGACTAAAGATGCAATATGCCTTAACAAACTTAGGCTCCGTTTGAAACTCAATAAGTACTAGGGAAAGAAAAAAAATACAAAGGAATTTTCTCGTGTTTGATTTCATCGTGAAAAATATAAAAGAAAATCAAATATAATCAAAATTCCTCAAAATTTTACATGTTTTTAAATTTTTTAGTCCTTAAATAATAGAAAGAAACAAATAAAATGGGTTTGAACAAACATATAAAATTAATTCATTAAATTTAAATCTATTTTTTATTTTCCTCCAAATTTTCTTTTCTTTCACTTTTCCTCTTTGTTTTCTTTGGTTAGAACTTTCCGGATTACAAACAAAGCCTTAATGATTGAAGGTTATTGTAAATTAGCTGAAACCCATTGCCTTGTATTCGTTTCATACTCTGTTTTCAGTAAAATGGAATAGATGTTGCCACTAATTAGCTAGAAAACTACTCTTTATTCTATCCAAGATTGCATAATTAAATATAATAGATTTAAACACAAGTATATGAATGCTCAAAGCAAGTTTTCACTATATTACAAACAAATTCTACAAATAGAAGATATTATGGAAAAAGATTAGTCGCACTGAGAGGCCTTGTTGAAGACATACACACAATCTCCCACACTAATTGTCTTTCCTTTTCCTTCATTAAGAGATTCTTGATATACTAAATTTTGTCCAAAGTGATTCAGAAATCTATTCAACATATTATGTTGTGTGTATCATTCATCATGGATAATAGGGTCGAATTTTTGGGTACTAATATGTTTGTTTTTCACAACTTTAAGTATTTGAATAAAGGGTTAATTACATAAATTGTGTCTCAATTTTTTCATTTTTTATGCTTCGGTGTCTTAGCTTCATTTTTGTTAAATCAAATGTTTAAACTTTTAACTTTTGTTCAATCAAAGTGCTTTCTGGTCAATTAAAGTTTACAAGATATTTCGAATAAAACAAAATCGCATTATCTTATCATATAAAAATAATGAAATTACTTAAATGACCTTTAACGAGGTGAAAGGATAATATTATCCTTTCCACATTAAGGTTTTTTTATATGTTCGTTGTCATGAAAATTGATTCATATATAATATTTTATTATAATACTTAGAAACCAAGTAAAAATAATAGAAGATAATTAAAAGTTGTTTTTTTAAATTGTTATATTTTCTTCTTTAAGAAATATTTATAATTTTTATCTCAATTCAACACTAACCAATTTTATCAATTTATTTTTTGTTATAATAAATAGATAGTAAATACCCTAATGTTGAAATGATAATATTGTAATTTTATTTTGTTAAGGTCATTTAAATAATTTTATTATTTTATATGACGTGGAATATCATTTGAATTCAAATTTTCTTAATTCAAATATCTTAAAAAACTTTATTGGTCAAGAAACACTTGATTAAACAAAATAAAGTTGTGACATTTTAAATATAAAAATATAAAAGTTTAGACATTTGATTAAACAACATAAAGTTGAGATATTTAAATAGAAAAAAATAAAAAGTTTAGACATTTGATTGAAAATAAAGTTGAGACATCAAAATAGAAAAAAATTAGACACTAATTAAACAAAATAAAGTTGATTCACAAAAATTAAAAATAAAAGTTAAGACACCATTTATTTAATTAACTTTAAATTATGCTTTCCATTAAATACAAAACTTTTGTAAGCACAAAATTTGTTAAATGAAAAACTATAAATGCCTTGACAACTTGATTTAGGATGATCAGCGACCGTCGATCGATTCCTTTTACACAACTCTTTATTGGCAAAGATTATATATATATATATATTTTTAAATATATAAGTTTTACTAAAAAGTCAATGACTGATTCCTTTTATTTATTTATTTATTTTGACAGATGACCGGATTCTTTTAATTCACTATTTCAAGTAAAGATTATATATTTTAAAATACGTAAGTTTACGGTGATTTTTTTAATATTTTAATAATAATTTAGAACAATTTATTTTATTTATTTATTTATTTGGATTTCCAGCTGCTGCACATCTTTAAGTTGGTTAGGGTGAACATGCATGTATCTCATTAAACAATCTCTCTTTCTTCCATTACAGAAAATTTGTTTATTGGATTTGGGGATGTACAAAAAGTCCGCTACTGCATGTTAGCTATCGTGCCAAAAATATATATTGATAGCTTATGTTAGATTGAGTTCATCCACTGCATCTACTAACATCATTTTAATTACGAAGGTGCAAGAGTTGATCAGATTCACAAATAATGATGAGTGGGTCCTCCTCAGGAGGGCATCACCTCATTTGGGGGGATTCATTCCCATTTATTTTTGCTTTAAGAAATATACTTTTATGAAACATGAAAGTATATCTCCTTATTTTTTTTCCTAGGCTCCATGTTTTGAGCAAGATGTCATAAAGCATGTTCTTTGTTTTTCTCTTTAGACTCCATGTTTTAAGCAAGATATGCTGCCCTTGACTTATAAATAGGCAAGTGAGAAGCTTAGGAAATTATCTAAGAAGGAGCAAAGAGAAGAGTAAGGTTAACATAAAATTGTGAGAAAGAGCAAAGGGTGGGTCTTTCTCGGGTTTAATACAGATCTATAATGTAAACGACATGTGTGCCTGTGCCGCATAGGGAGAGGGAAATGACCTACTCCTTTGTCCGTTCTTTCAATGTCATTAGAAGGATGATGATAAAGACAACATTATACAACTGCGATGCAATCAAGCAATCAGGAAAATGTCGATTCTTCCCCTATCGGGAATTTGGGGCTCAAGTAAGACTACTCTCACCAATTAGTGTATAACGAAGTGTGAGAGTCAGCCAACATTTTAACAATAGAATACGGGTTTGTGTGTCGATGAGTTTGATGTTACAAGGTTGATAAAGAAATTCTTAATTCTCTCTACTAATGAAAATGTGATGACCTACCCATTGATGTTGCAACGCCATCTTAGAAATAAAGTTAGATGATAATAAATTCTTACTCGCTTAGATGACGGTGGAATACAAATAGAGATAAATGGTCATTAAAAGCCTTGATAGATGTCTAGGCTAAGGGAAGTCAAATAATTGTCACCACTTGTGATAAATTGGTTGCCGGTGTTATGGGTACGGGTACTCATCCGATGTACAAAGTAAAGGGTTTTTTTGATGAGGAGTGTTTGTCTGTATTTATTAGATGTGCATTCAAGGATGGTGAAGATGAATGATATCAAGACTTGTCGACTGGGAAGGATATCATTAAAAATACAAAGGTCTTCCTTGCAATAAGAACCTTGGGAGGCTTGCTTTATTTGAAGAGGGGCAAAATGAAACGGGTGAAGTATGCAGATAGTGAAATTTGGAAATTAGAGCAAAAGAACAAAGATGATATTCGCCTCGCATTGAAACTAAGTTACAATGACTTATCGCATGATTTAAACAATGTTTTGCATCTTGCTTTGCTCCAAAAGATTATAAATTCAATAACCTTTTATTGATTCAAAACTGGATGGGGCAAGGTTTGATTCAACCATCAGAAAAGAAGGAAGAGATGGAAGATATTGGGAATCAATATATAGATGAATTGCTACAAATATCATTCTTTCAAGATGTTGAGGAAGATATTGGGAAAAAGTTTCAAGATTTTTTGGGAAACTAAACAATAATATAAGAACCATTTCATTCCCGGATATCAAAGTTGGGCCAAGAAGTAGCAATAAAATCATCAAGAGACTCCCTGATTCTATTTGCGAATTGCACCATTCGCAAATGTTGTTATTGGACGGATGTGAGTCACTTGAAGAATTGCTAAGACATATTGGGAAAATGATGAGTTTGAGGTATTTCATCGCAACACAAGAAACTACTTTATTAATGTCCCACAAAAAGAGAGGGGGAAGGGGGTAGGGAGGAGATGCTTGTTCAAGTCTCTTCGCATTTTTTTTATTGGAAGATGTAATCGTTTGGAATCTCTTGTGAAAGTGGAAGGGATGGGAAGCTTCGTTGCCCTTAGATCATTGATAATTATGGATTGTCCATGTTTATGGTCCTTCGCAACCAATTTACCCCGGGCTTAGAGAACTTGATAATTATGAGATGTGAAAGCCTTGATCAGAACATGAATATCGGGAAGTCGGGGGAAGGCTAATGACGCTCAGCTGAGTTCGGGCTTGGGGGCTCAAAGACGGGTTCATTGAGCAGTTAATGTGCTGGAGATCTGCTCAAAAGTAGCCACTTATTTGTAAATAATTCTGCAGTTTTCCTAACCATTCAGTGATACCTTGAGGAACTGGTGGGAGGATGATGAAGAGCACTGATACGATCCCACACTGTCTAGCAAGATGGAGTGAATAGTTTGAATGAATTCCTCCTACCTAATAGGTTTGTCTTTAAGCTCTGGCTCTTCTATCAAGCCAAAAAGCACTCATCATTGGTGGTTTTGACCGAGAGCCGTACGCAGCTGAAAGAGAGGGCTACTCGGGAAAGATACTTGAGTAGAAAGAGCAACCTAAAAGGGCTTATTCAAAGAGGGCACAAATGCCCCAAAGGTGAGTCAGAAGTGAATACTATCTAGAGTGTGAGCCACCTAGAATGAATGTCGTTCACGGACGTCTGGTTTCTCAAGGGGTATGGAATGATATGATCCGCACTGCTCGCACGTGAGGTATGGAGGAAATGGTTTGATGGTTCTCCCACCTAATAGGCTAGTCTTTTGTTTTTATGAGTCATTATTTGTTATCGAACCGGAAGAAAGCAAAAATTAATGATACCTTGCACTAACAGTTGTCTTTATTCTATCCAAGATTGCATAATTAAACATAATAGATTTAAACACAAGTAGATGAATGCTCAAAGCAAGTTTTCATCATATTACAACAAATTCGGACAATAGATTTTCTCGGTCCAAATTAAGTAAAATGATATTATATAAAAAGTTGGGTTTACGCTTGTTTTGAGAAGAGGCCTCATGGAAGAGATACATACAACTCCCACATAATTGTCTTTTCCTTCCCCTCGCCAAGAGATTCATCAATGATATTATTTTGCAAATACCGTTTCGTGATATTACGCTGAATTTTTTAATAAGTCGTGTTTGGTTTTTATAAATTAATCGTTAATGCAATTTGTCAAATGACATCAATTTAAATAAAGGTTAGTTATAATGACATCTCAACTTTTTCTATTTTTTCGCTTTGTGTCTCAACTTGGTTTTAACTCAACCATTTATCTAAACTTTAGACTTTTTGGCTTATTTTATGTCAACTTACTTATAGTCTGCACACGCTCAGAAGATTCATTGTGTGGTCTATCACATCATTTTGTTCTCGTCTCCATCCACATAGTTAAACTTGAATCGCATTGATACCACTCTTAGTTAGAAACTCATTAATCTTCCCCATCCATATTAGTATGATATTGTCCACTTTGGGACTAAGCCCCGAGGTATTGTTTTTGGCTTTTTCCTCAAAAGATTTCAACAACTTATTATCCATGCTGGCACATTAAGTGCAGATGTTAAAATAAAGTGTCATCATTTATAACTCGAACAATGTTTTTGACACCCATGGTCTGTTGGTTTTTTGCCCAAATGGTAGGTGCCAAATGGGGTGCTATTTTAATAATTCAATAGTTTTATTAAAAATATAATTAAACTTGCTAAATATGGGTTGAACACAGTCGTTGGAGAGGAATAAGAATCAACAACCCGCTTATTTTGCAAACCTTCCCATTTTCTCCAAAAGTTGTCAACATGCCACCAAACCCCGGATGGCATTTTGCCACCTCACGCCCTTCCACGGAGCCTCGATTTTGTCTCTGAAGTGCCATTTCAACAGGCTATGGGACACTTGACAACTCCCGGGCTTATCATCATGTTTGAATTCTTAACCGATGAAACATTGCATTTAATAAACTGTTATGCGGACCAATTAAAACTGCGGACCACATGTACGTTAAAGCTGTGATGCCACTAAATCTCGACCTGAACTTAATTTTACGTACGTTTGAATCAATAAAATTATTTTTCCTTCCAAAAAAAGGTTTAGGACGCCAAAAATGCTGATGTCCAACATCCATAATATTCTATGCAAGGTTGTGAGTCGGTCGCTGACCAACACAATAAACACACCAATTATTGTTTGCACCGAAATTTCACAAGATATCGCACGTCGACAAAATATTGAATTTGTAACTGATTATTGTTAAGATTTAGTGAAGCATTAAGCACTCCCATTCAAAATTCAAAGATATGAATTTGCAAATTTCCAAACTAATTTCAATAAAATTTGTATGATGTGACTAAATGACGATTTTTCAAGAAAATATCATAGAAATTTCAATGAAATTGATGGAAAATGATGAGTAGAAGAAAATGGGGAAGGAAAGAAAAAGAAAAACCTATTTAGTGGAAGTGTTGCCATCCAAGGCCGGCCTCGCCTATAGGCGGTGGTAGGCTATCGCTCAGGGCCCCACTTTATAGTGGGCTCCTTTTTTAAATAATAAAATATTATATATATTTATAATTTATAATTAATTAAATATAATAATAAAAAATTATTGTTAATGTACCAAAACTCACGTTAATAAAAATAGTTCTCAAAGACTCCCACTTAAAAATGGCAATAAAGGAAGTCTCACATGGGTCCCGCTTCATTAAAATGATATGTCTTTTTGCAAACTCCTTCAAATTGCCGATTACTCTATGCGATGACTTCTTTTTATTTTTGTTAAAAGAAAATGACTTTTTTCAAATATCCAGTTTTTCTCCGTTCAAAAAATATTAGGGTTTCTCTTCTAGTAAAAATTAGAGTCTTCTTTTGTCGATAAACAAACAGACAAAAATATTCGCAGAATCTGACTATAGGTATGAAATAATTTATTATTTATTTTAACGTATTTTTATTTGATTATTTTATATTTTATCAAATAATAATTTTTGTTAGTTTTATATTTTATTATGCAAATTAACTGAAGAAAGAAGACATGTTCGTTTGATCAAATTCTATCAAGATTCTCCATCAAAGCTCTATCATTATTGATCTAATTTAAAGTTTGATCTTAAATTGATATTGAATTGAGTTATTATGTCTACTAGAAAGTATTTGTCTGGATATGAAAAAAGAAAGAAGAAAAGAAAAACTGAGGAGTTTTTACAATCTCAAGTGGGAGCTATGGACAAATTCTTAGTAATACATAATGCTGACAACAATATATGAGAAGGTTCAAGATGAAAAAGATATTAATGAAGAGGGGGTGAATTTAGCAACAAAGAAGATTTGGACATGATTGTGAACAAGAAATTTTGAAGAATGTGGAAAATAGGAATGAGCAAAGATGATACTTGAGTGGTGTATACATGGTGAACAACAGGATGATTTAGATACACATGTTGTTCTTCGGCCTTTGTGACATTGCTGCATCCGTGAAATTGGAAAATTATTGATGAAATTACATGTTGGTGAAAAGAGTCCTTCTAAAAATAAAAGTGATAATTTTCCTAAAGACTCAAAATAGGCATTTCTTCTACACATCACACCCTGTTATTTATCAAATGGTGAGAAGACTATCGAAAATGGTTGGTTTACTCAATTTCATCGATGTGCTTATTTTGCTATGTGGTTATTTGCCAAGAGGAAAATATTTTTCAATTAGCTAACGAAGGAACTAATGATTGAAAATATCGCTATAGGCTCGGGGAAAAGTCATGAAATCGTAATGAGTACATGCACATGGTGAATATGGATTGAACTAGAAAGGAGATTACAAAAGAATTTGACAATTGATAAAGCATTACAAGATCAATCAACAAAGATAGAGAACACAGAGACAAGTTTTTTGCAGAATATTTGTTAGCTTTTGCAAGAATAATTTCCAGCATTCGTGAGTAATCGAAAATTTATGAAGAAAATAATGGAAATTTCGTATAATTGAAATGATCACAGCTTGATCCAATAATGAAAGAAATCACTCTCCATGATTCAGGAAAAGGAAATTCATTATCATTATTTTAGTCACAAAATTCAAAATGAATTTATACTTTCATGCCTGGCAGTAAATATTGAATAATCGAGATTATAAAAGCAGAGCAAAATATTTTTCAGTTATAATTTACTGTGGCCACTCCGATATAAGTCATGAAGAACAAATGTCTCTCACAATACCATGTGTGAATGTCTCCTAAGTCCAATTAAGGTAGGAAGAGTCTTTTAGGATTTCTCGAAGTGAGGATACCTGATTGCTGGATTATTTGATGAATTAATAAATGATTTAAGAACACTTGAACTTGATCTTGTGATTTAAGAGGCCATGTATTATGATCACGGTTCTAATACAAAGAAAGACATAAAGTGCATAAAAGTATTAAGTAAATCCAAGAGCTTTCTACATACTCATGGTTGTTATACTTAATCTTTGCACTTAGGATATGGCAAATTCTTGTCTAAAGGCTAAATCTTTTTTGAATTGTACAATGCATATATATATTACTGTAATTTTCACAAAAGCGATGGAAAATTTTGCAAGATAATGTAAAGGTTCACCCTTTAAGTTGCTATCACAGACACGTTGGGAAAGTCAAGTTGCTATATGGCAATAAGATTTCAAGCTCCGTAAATTAAAGTCATGGAACTCACTTGGTGAGTCATGATGATCCTAAGACATTCGTGGATGCTAAAAGTTTATTGTCGGTTAATATGGATTTTGAATTTATTGGCATAAGTTGGTTTGGTACAATATTTTATCTCGCCATTAATAGAGTGAGCAAAATGTTGCAAAGTAGCATAGTTATCGATGTCGCTTATTAGTCATTTGAAAGCACTTATTTTTCTTGAGACCTATAGAGAAACCGGATTGAATCTGATAAGATTATTAAGCAAAGAAATTGTTGCTCGGGAGTGGAAAATTGAACCTACATTTTAAAAGCGATATTTACGTAAAGAAGTGGGCTTTTGATGAAGAAAATGCTAGTGAAGAGATTACACATTTACTGAAGAATCTTATAGAGTTGATTATTTTTATATATAGTTTGATCGTTTATTTCTTCACTAATAGTAGATTTGAATAATTTCAAAAATATGAAGATATTTTTTTGATTTTATTTGATTTACAATAAGTTACATATTGCATGACATTGTTTGAAGTCTTGTCATGATAAGCTTGAAAAATTTTGAGACATAACATGGACTCCGACATGAAGGATGAGTTATTTTTCCTGAGCTAAAGTGTCACGCCCATCCCGCTCCGACTGGGACATGAGTCCGAACCGGTTTTGGGGGTGCTAAACCTTATACTGACTCTCATTATTATTTATTTTTTTTTTTTTTTTTACCAACAATCATTTATATTTACAAATGAATCCATTACCGGGAGTGGTATCCATTAAAAATCTCTGCACATATGTTAAGTCCCACTACGTATACAATTTTGGCTTATACATACGATATCTAATGGCAAATGATCGATTACAGTGGCGCCGGTGATGACCATTCCCAGATGCGGCCCGCATCGCGTGGAATGTCCTGCCCTTTTATCTCCTTCTTCGCATTCCACACGGATTGAATCCAGGTTAAGCTTTACGCTGCGGAATGATATAGACAAGAATCGAATTAATAACACACGCTACTATCTTTTTTTTTTTTTACTTTTACTTATGCATAAGTAATCTAAGCCTATTCTTATGTGACTTCCAACCTCATTTCATATTATATATGTAGATTTTATTCCTTTCAGATTCCTATCATTATCTTGTTCATATTACTTCCCTGTCATGTATTTTACGTGTTGTAACTCATATCTACTACATGTATGATAGATCAACCATATTCAAAGTAAACTTATACGTATAAAATGGCAATTCGTAACAAATCAAACTATACAATACATATCAACAATCAAATCATCACCAATTCATATTAGACTCTTTATCGTTATCATGGCCAAGCCATTAATCTACTCCCTTTAGAAATTACATTTCGTGGATCCGGGGATGCCCGCAAATCATTTTAGTTTTCTGCGAGTAAATTTCTTATTTTCAAAGTGTCGCAATCTAATCCCCTACTTGACCCGATTGGTGGATCCAAGCTGAGTCGCACATTCGACGTTTTCAATCAAAACATTTATTTCGCCTTATTAAATTTTTTTCAAAAGTGTCGCGACCAATCCCCATTTCTGACCGCTAGCGGATCCTACCGAGCCCTATGCATTCCCGACATTTTCAATTATCTTTCCAAAACATTTGTTTATGTTATTCTATTTTACCTTTAATTAATCGAAGCACTTCTTTTTCGTAATCCCATAAACACTTATAATTTCAAAAGACCCTTAACATTTACTCTTCAACCAAATGTAATACAAAATGATGCCCTTTTACTATGTCCGTAGAATGTAAAAGATATTTGGAACAATACAATTTTTTAAATGTCATTTTTCGCTTATCGGTTTGTGATTTGGCTTTTATAGCTATAGAAGTTTATATCTCACGCATATTCACTTGGTGAATCCCGCCTCGTTTGTCATTCAAGAGGCCGATTTCACACTCACTATTAATGTCTTCACATATGGCTATGTAAGTCGACATTCACGAAGGCATTCGGGGCCAGAATCCGCCCGTTTGTCATTCAGTAGCAATGTGATTTCTGCATTACACCGGATTGTTCGGTTTGTGATTCCACATATAACTATGCATTCGACATCCACCTACGTGCATTCATGGTGAATCCCGCCTGCTTTGTCATTCAGTAATGTGGTTTCACATTCAATATTATCGCCTCACATATGACCATAGAAGCTTCCATTCACTATTTATCTCGGGCCAGAATCCTCGCCACAAGTTCTGGCTATTCAGCAGCAATGTGATTTCACACTCAATTATTAATGTGCTCACATATGTATATAGAAGTCGACATTCACCATGCATTCGGGGCCAGAATCCTTTCCCCGTTTGTCATTCAAGAGCAATGTATTTCGCATTGCCACCATTCGTTGTTCGGTTTGTGATTCCACATATGGGTTCCAGGAATTCGACATCCACGACAGGATCTAGCCGGTGAATCCCCACCGCTTGTCACCCGCAAATGTGGTTTCACATTCAATACATCGCCTCACATATGACTATAGACGACATTCACCATTGCACCAGCCAGTGAATCCGCCATGTTCACGTTATTCCCAAGAGCAATGATTTCAAAGATTGCAGACAAACATGTCACCTTCGATGAATCTAGTCGTGAATCCGCCATGTCGGTCATTCAATGATTCATTTCAAATCAATTTACTTTTAGTGCAGTAATTTCGCTTTATCGCTCAAATACATGCACACATGCATACGTAGGATGTAGCATTTCGAATAATCATTCAAATCAATAGATATATATATATATACTTATATATATATATTTCACAATTAGCATTCATAACCGATCACAATCGCATTTTGTCTTCCTAATATTTATGCATAACAAACATTTAAATAACAACTGTTCAAATCAATATATATATATATATATATGCTTATATATTTCATTATTAGCATTCATAACCGATCATAATCGCATTTTGTCTTCCTATCATTTATGTATAACAAACATTTCAAATAACAATCATTCAAATCAATATATATATGCTTATATATATATTTCATTATTAGCATTCATAACCGATCATAATCACATTTCAATTCCAATATCTCTTTCGTATTATCTTTTCAACGATATACTCAATCTATGTATTTGATTTATATACTCGTTTCATAAATCTATGACAGGTACTCATTCACGTATGCTCTCATTCATACACTCATTCATAAATTCATTCATGTATACTTTCATGTATAACATTCCTAAATACTCAATCACATACTCATTCACGTATTCTTATCATTTGTTATCATTTCTGGTTATATGTGATTATAATCGTATATCACCTAACCACATTATGTGTTCATGACATATTGCCTCTCATGTTCACAATCATATTTCAATTCATTTTCATTTTCATTTTCCATAATCATTTTCATGTTTCATGAACACATCTTTACATTTCTTCATTTTCTACATTTTTTCCTCGCTTTCATGCCTATTACATATGGCACTATTCTTGTAAAGTATGATGTCTAGTGAGATCACACTCATTCATATATTCTCGTTCTTTATGAATCTAAATGCATTTAGGAATTGGAATCAATCCAATCGGATCATCCAAACTAAAGTTATGGCATTTTCATGCCAACTAGTCGGTTTACCGATTACCCTCGGGACTGTTAGTATTACTCATTTTTCCGGGGTCTTAATTCATATTTTGACACTAGGTCCTTGTAATCATTTCAATCCATGTTAAGGTCATCCCAACTGGAATCACCAATTCGGGAAGACCTTAGAACTCAAGTTACGTCAAACAACCCTGACTTCTCTATGTTCAACACTCAAACCGCATTCCGCTTGCATATGGCCCCACTTTGAGTGAATTTTTAGGCCACTTAGGAATCAGAATTTGGAAATACACCATTTTTAAGTTTTGTTCTCCTTGAAGTCTATTTTAAGTGGCCACTTGAATCACCTTAACTTTGATAAGAAATGAGGAAGTTATGGCCAAAATACGGCAAATCGGTCGAACAGAAATTGTGGTCAGTTCTACCGGTAGAACTTAACTTCTATCGGTAGAACTTGGCCAAAAATGACCAGAATCAAAGTTGTACCGGGCAGAATCCTAACTTCTACTCGGTAGAACTCTCCAAAGTGCCCAGAATGTGTGTTTTTCACATTTTTCCATGTTTCAACTCTCAACTCTATACCTCATAAATACTTCAAGACCACTTCAAATTCATCTTATGATCTTTTCTACTCAATTTACTATTCAATCCTCTCTATTTCCTCAAAGACCTATTATGAATTTCTTCAAAACCATTCTAATATGGGTCTTAACCCATACACATACCAACATTAAATTTATTAGGCTGGTTCACTAAATTCCTTTGCAATTAAACCGTAGTCCAACCTCAGCAGAGGATTCTACAGTTTTTGTGTCATTTGTGAGTTTTGCTAACCCTAATTTCAATACATCTTTGGTTAGATGAAACCCAACAAACCCTAGGCCTGGGCAAGGTACAACAACTAACCATTGACCAACAAAACCAAGGATCCATACCAAAATCCAAGTTCATACTCAAGGTTATGAGTTCCAGCTACCTTGTTGGCTTGACTTCCTTCCTTCCTTCCTCTTCCTTCTTCTTCTTCTTTTGCTCTCTCTCTCTCACCCGCTGGTCCCCAAAATGAGACCAAATCAAATTCAATCCATATTTGTTAAGGCCATGTTTCGCTAAGTAAAAATCCATTTCGCTTGGGAGCCGATATAATTGCATCTTGGTCCCCAAATTCTTCTCTCAAAATCAACTTTCTATGCATATTCTAGTTTAACCCCTCATCTTTCCTCTTTTATGACTTTCATATATCCTGGCCAAATTACAAGATTGCCCTTATCTTGTAAACTTTCCGTCCTCATTTGTTTTCCGAAAATTCATATTTAACTTCTTTAATATACCTCAAAATGTTCGAAACCGCTTAGGTATTTCGATGTTACATAAAGATTGTGAGAAAGCGCTACTAAAGGAGACCAAAAGAGCAATCAAGCTGCGACCATTCAAAACGATGACTGCTTTCCAAATGTATGGATTGGGTTTACATAATACTATTGACTATGTCAGCTACGCTGCCTCGCGTAAAATAAGCTTCGTCAGTTTAATCAAATCATACCTTCGATCAATGTCACGTTAGCATCGAATTGACGCATATACCCGCTCATCGAAAAACATACGCCATAACAAATCGATTTTTAATACGACTATCGATTTTATCTAAAACTATAGAATAAACTTACAAAGAAATTTGCGTAACGCCAATATATTCGTTCAATAAAATTTATTTTAACTTATATATATATATATATATATATATATATATATATATATATATATATATATATATATATATATATATATTTATAATAGTAAGCCCAAAATAAATTAACTAGTTTTATAAAGTAAGGGTACGGCCCTGTTGCCATCATTGGAGGTGATGCCGATATTGACGGGTGATGCCGGTGCTGATGGCACTGTAGGTTGTTGCTCTCAGTTGCTTATGCGTTACTCCGGGCAGTGAAGACAGATGAAGGGATCGAAATCAAGGAAGGAAAGAAAGAAAAAAAAAATGAAAGGAAGGAAATAAAAATAAAGTTTGACCGAAAAGCCTCCACCGCCTTAATTTCTATCATCATTTTGGAGGAAATGACTGATGTGCTACTGGCTGATTATTAAATTTATTAATATGGAAAATAGTTATATGGTTTGTATATAAGCAACTCACAAATTTAAAAAGTCATAAAAATATTATATTCCATAATTTATTTTACATTATTCAATAAATTCAACTTACTAGATTTGTATTTATTATATTTATATGATTTTTCAATATCATTTTATTTTTATTTTTCTAGCATTGAATTTTTTAATTTATAACATACTAAATATACATATATATATATATATATTGAAATTAATTTTGATAAATAAAGTATATATGATAATTTTTAGTAAGATAGAATATTAATATACTCCTAAAAATGTCAATTTTTAAGAAAATCACTTATTAAAGATAAGAATGTCAATATCAAAATATATCACAAGAACTAAGATAAATTATAGAAGAATTTAATTTCTATATTTAGCTGGTCAATCAATTTTATATGTAAACTATAGAATTTTATGGTAATTTTCAAAAGATTTCAATTTTATATAATTTTTATTTCTAACAAAATCTACAAAAGATTTTCACCTTAAGATATCCTGATATGACTCAGAAACATGAAGACTATTATATCTGGTCTAAATCGTTATTTTTAACTCTGATTCATGAATGTTCAAATAACTATAATGCTTTCTAGACGTTGAATTTATCATAACTCATTTGTTGAAGACATTGTGTCTATATGTATCCAGTTCTGTCGGGTCCACGATATGTCAAGAATTAACGTTAATTAATAGTTTGTAAGATAAATGATTTTAATAACCAGATCTTAAACCCACTAAAAGGGTTATTTGTCGTTAATTTAATATAGATATTTCGAGATGTCCCGTGACCGATTCTATTCCAAAATATTAAAATCTGTGCCTGATTATCAAAATTGATTATAAAAAACTGAATAAGAAATAATAATAAAGCCTAAAGTAATTTTATTCTTGAGAAACCACCACAATTGATTTCTTTATTTATTTACTTTTTCCAGCGGATTGAGATATTTTAAAAGATACAAGTTTCTAACAACCTTCTTCATTAATAATTGACTTTTAGTATTATAAATACTGTTTTCTATGTTATAATTAATAAACTTAATTGTTAACTGCAATAAGGTGCCTTCTAAACCTCTTTCAAACTGATAATATGTGAGTTTTGTCCCTTAATGATATTCTATTAGTAAAGGGCATAGTGAACTGTAATTGTGAAAATGCAATATCTAATAAAGAAAAGATGTTCATAATTCATTCCTGTATCATCTTCCAATAATTAATATGGTGTCCCAATTTAAATGTCCAGGGTATATGGACCCTCTTCAGCCTAAGCTTTGTTTTCAATGACCGATAGCATACAAGTACTATGAGGGAAAAGTGAAAGAACTCACTAGAAGTGCAAGAAAACCTGAGATCTAATGCGAATTACTTGATACATTTTGTATGAACTTACTTGTAGAAGAGCAAGAGTTTTAGGGCTTAGCATAAAAAGGAGATGGTGTCCCAAGGTTCGAGTCCCGATATGAACAAATTTGTGAGCAAAAGGACAAGTATGATTTAAGAAGAAATAATAGAAGTAAAATGATGATCTCAAAATCAGGTCACTGATAGATGTCAATTAAGCAACAGTTGATTTACAATGAATTTCTAAGATAAAGATTTTAAACCATATCAAAACCACAATATATTATTTGAATTAATTGATGGAGATAGTTTTGATCTTTGTCTGTCGACATTTATAAAATGATTTATAGAAAAGAAAATAATGGAATGATATCAAAGTTTCTATTTAACGGTCTTTGCAAGCCACCTTAATAATTATTATTACTTAACTCTTTTGTGCAGATTACATGAATTTAAGATATAAAAGTTCTTCGCCAATTTTTACTGATTTTTAATATTTAAAATTATAATTAAAACAATTTCTTTTTCTAAAATGTGACGGGGTTGACATCTTGACGCAGAGTAGTTCAATGAATTTCGTGACGCCCTAAACCCAAAGGGTCATTTTTTTTTTTTTTTTAAACGAACAACGTCCATGAACAAGAGCATGGTCGTCCCCAAACGCACCCAAACCTAAATCGGTTGAGTGCACAAGAGTGAGGGCATCGCGTTACCAGTCAGACCGTCGTTCGGGTTCGTGACATACGCCAGTCAGGCACCACCGTCGCACATGTCGCGTTTACGCTCGTTTACCAGCCAGCAATGTCAGAGCAATTTCACTTGGTCGGCTCGTCGATTGCGCCGCCGCACTCCTTCGCCACATCAAGTCTATCGCGACATCAACTGTGGCTTCAGCAATCTTCCTGAACTTATTACGTCACATGACGATTCTGATGTCAACCCTTTCGCCCATGAAGGTTTCCACAACGCCAAAAACCATGTCGAACCGCCAATGCGGATGGCATCAAATCGATCGAATGGGACTTTCAAAACCAGATCCTGATCCTGAATGAAAATAAGATATCCATATCCATCCATATTATACTCACAGATAAAAAATCAAACTGCATCCCATCCACTTGATTCTTATTATCTCCAATTATACTCGACATCAATCCGTTGAGCACCAGAATATATTTTTAAGAATCATAATCAAGATAACTTCAATGATTCGTAAATTTGTACTATAAACCAAAGTCTAAAAGCTATCAAAATGCATCGCAAATCAAAAATATTTGTATCAAGTGACAAATTCAAAATGTTTAATATCTTAACAAAGTTTCAACAAAGTTTGGTAGACTTCATCTTCATGCGTTTACTTAAAAATGTCATTAACATCAATGTAATCTTGATCCTACAACACATACAAAAAACCAAGAGTTTTTAAATACTTAATGTAAAGATGAACTGTAATTATTAGTTATAAAAGCACACTTGATCATGTGTCTTGACATCTTTCATAAACTGATACAACCATCCAAACAACAACACTTCACCAGAAAATATAAGGTACAAACGATATTAAAATTTTTACAAGATGATAAATTTTAGGCAAAGAAAAAACAATGAATCAAAAACGAAACAATCACATCATATGTTTCATCACCACAACTCAACTGATACTACATCACTGCTTTTATCACTTCTAAGAAGCCTGATTACGATGAGGGCTCACTAATCTCTAATTAGGAACCCGAATGCGCATCGGCTAACAAGATACTTAATCGCGAATATGTCTCCTCGCGAATATTAAAAGATATGATACTTTCACCTCATCTAATCTCCTGTTCATAATAAAATATCAAACCTGAGAATTATCAAAAACATCTTCTCCAAGTAGGTCCAATTCAGCTTTTGAAACTATTAGCTTGAATATCTTCATCCTTTTCACAAACAACTATTAATCACTGCATCGATAGTTATTGAACTCCCCTTTGAAGTTGGAAGTGACTGCTTCCATGTACTGCAGATTCGTGACAGTCTTCTTTATACATTCTGAAGAAGATCTCCAACAACTACAACAAAGTCAAGCATGTTGCTAATTGTTCAATAAAGTCAATATTAAACCAAAGGAAAGTAAAAGCTGGCAAAGTCATCTGATACCTGTGGGTCCTGACATCAAGAAGAATATTCCATCAATTTATGGATCACATTCCAATATGTACTCAAATTTTTGTAACTATACTTTGCCATTGTACTAATTACTGCTACTGATATTATGGTTTCATTCATTCAATGTCATTTTAATCCCTAAATCATGTGAAAAAAACATATTGCAAGTGGGATATCTTGTCCCGTTAAAAATAACCCAAGATATTTATAAAACAACTCCAACCTATCAGAACATCCTTTCATAGCTTCCCATTCTTGCCTTGAACACAGTGCACAAGCAATACAGTGTGACTCAAACAACTTGGCCCAGAAACATTTTATAAGCCAAAGCAGCTAAGATATGTGAGTTCAACTTACTGATAATCAACTCAATCTTTTTATTACATGAACCTCATTGTTTATAAAACATCCAAACCCTTTCATTCTTTTCTTTGAGATGTCAGTTCAAAAAATTACAATCATCTCTCTGACATTGATTAATATCATGCTGATAATATCTAAACCAACTTAACAATATAGTCTATGATATGTGCACATTAATGATACAAAGGGAAGACCACTATTCAATAAGCAATCAATACTCAATTTTGCTTTTATCTACAATCATATCATTATTAGTGTGAGCAATTATCCATTGTAATACGGATAACCTTGGAGTCCACATTCCACCCCAAAGATAGCATCTATCACCTCTCATGAACACCACTAGATGAGGCGTGGATGGTAACAAACCTGAAAATAACAAATTATCAATTGGCAAACACGAACAAAAAATTATACTTAATTTAAGAAAGAACATGTTAATTTGTTATACTGTGATTGTATCGATGTAATGTCCAAGATTTATCAATGAAATGTGTCGTAAATTACATGAAACCCCTTTGGTTACTAGAAGTCCACATGTCCGTTTGTAATAGCAACTCTACTATCATTGTTCTCATCAACCCATGACTTATCCTCTCTTTCCCCGTAAATGTTCAAGATATTTCTTCACGCAAGATAATTCGGAAAGAGGTTAACGGGTAGTTGTGAAACTCAAACTGGCGCCCGTCTTCCATCGAAAGAGGAGATAGTCATGGAGAATAATCATCTGCTAATCTCTACCTGCTTTTTCATTAAATGCACTGCACTACTCTTTCGAATCGCTTTTCAAATCACTGCCTGCGTCACCCCTCAGTCGTTTATATGACACTCCACAAACAAGTGTCAAAAAGCACGCAATTGCAGGATGATTTACCCCACAAAAGCTTCAATGAATTGTATCGGGCCTTCTTCTTCATTATTACCAACTAGACGGTATAAAGTGTTTCCACATAGACTCAAACAACATCTTTTCCTGCTGGAGTCACAATCAACCTGGCATCGATTGAAAGGAGAGTCCACCTGAAGCTCTAATCGAGCGGACTTCTGTAGTTAGCAACACTACTGCCGCAAGTGCTAGATTGTGAATGCGCCATATTCTATACAAAAAAAAAAATACCACAATCAAACACAGTTAGATGCCTTAGTGTATGTTGTTATTCTAAATGTTATACTGTCAAAATAAAAAATTGATATCATATAACTAATCATTGGTAAGTAACTATTTATCTTAATCCTATGCACCTTTAGGCTTCCATAATAGTCTTAACTACTTCACGATTCCAATAATTAGTTCTTTCTTGGTGAACCTAATATAGTGGTTCTTGCAAATACAAACATATCAAATTTATTGTTATAAACTTAATTAAACCCACAACCAGGACAACAAAATTCAAGTGAAAATAAAAAAATTAATTATCAATAATAAAGCACAAAACAGAATTTCCGATCCGATTCACGAGCAAAAAAATTAAAGCTAATAACAAGAGATTGTACCTGATCCATGATCCGATCATGAACAAAAAAAGAACTAAAACACATTACCGTAGAGAGGATGTTGTTAAGAGGAGCACTGACTGACAGATAGAAATGCGATTTAAGACGTTAATCAGAAGGAGACAAAATGCCAAAGAAGGTAGTCGCAATGCGCGAATGAGAGAAGATGAAGAGGAGAAAGGCACGAAGGAGGGAAGAGTCTTTTAAGATATTCTGAATTCCTGAATTCAATAATCCGTTCCAAATAATTTAGTAGGAAATAGCCCATGATAGTGTTGCATTTCTTTGGGCTTCTAACAGAATGTTCCTGGCTTTGGCTAAAGGGAACCAGTGAATAGTTTTTAAACAGATTACATTTAGGTTATGTTATTTAAGATGACGATTTAGGGTCTTATACATGAAGAAAAACTGAAATAACAGTATTAGAATAAAACTGTATTAGATTACATTTATACTTGGATGCATGAAGAAGTTAGCATGTTTGATTAGACGGCGTTAAAATCAAAATATACTATTAGAATAGAACTGTAGTGCTAACACATGTTAGGATTTAGACTAAAAATCTAAGCAACCCAAAAGATCGCATATCGAGCTTTCCTCCGTCTCAAGAGGAGATTAATCGCTAATGCCAACTGGTAAGTAGACAGAGCCCTATTATTCAAAAAGAACGCTGCTAACTTGGCTTTAAAGAGTTTAAAGAGTCACAAGTTTTAATTCTTATACAACTGTGGAGGGTTTTCCTGCCATCGCGACTATCAAGTCTACCGGGTGATTCCAAGAACGCCGTCAAACACTGAAGATAGTCCCAGTCTGTCGCTAAAGATAATAAAGATTTAGATCGCATGACTGTATGAGGCTTATCAACAAATTATTAGGCCTGTGGTGTTATGTGTTTAGAGTTTCATCGTGTTAAGAAGTTAGGGCTTACAATGTTAGCATGTTACGGTGGCTTACAAATTACAATTAGGGACTTAGATTTGTAATTTATAATGTTGTTAGGGTTTGGGGTTTACATTATTATATTTTTAGTATTCATTTCTAACTTTACTAATTAGGATTTTAAAAAATTAGTCAATTGTAAATATTTGAATTAGTAATGTGAGATCATATCATATTATATAGTGTTATTACAAATTACAATTAATTCATATTATATAAAAATCCATACCTATATTGACAATTATAAATTTATAATGTATATAAATATATAATGACATTAATTGTCAATATGGTAATTGTATATGGATTATATTATATATATATATATATATATATATATATATATGTGTGTGTGTGTGTGTGTGTGTGAGTGTGTGTGTGTGTATGTATATATATGTGTGTGTGTGTGTTTGTATCGGTAATCTGACGATATAATCGATTCGATCGGATATCCGTGGCATGTTCGGTCGACGATAATGTTTCGATCGGATACGCCAAATCCATATCCAATCCATATCCATTCAAAAATCGGATCTTTATCCATATCCATATCCATTATCTAGTCAACGGATTTTTTTCACCGCTTGACCGTGATCGATCGGGTCGAAATCCACGGTCACGAACACATTTGCCATCTCTATCGCTTCAAGTCGCTACCCATGTCGCTGACATCAAAATCCATGTCGCGACACCGATTTTGGTAGCCCAGCCATCCCCATGTCGCGACACCAAAACCAGGTCGCGACACCCCTCGGCTGCCCCTTCCCACGACATGAAATTTCATGTCTCAACCAAGGACCAAACTGGTCCTAGCCCCAGCCATGTCGCGACACCAAATTCAGGTCGTGACATGGGGGCCCTTGAAAACCTGTCGCGACCGCATCGAAAGTCAGCCGGCGCGCTACCGCCATGTCACGCCTGGCCAAGCAATTCCTCGAAATTCGTCACTCGCGGCACTTTGTCTTATGTCGCTTAGGCCTCCCAAATTATGACACCAATTTCTGGGTCACGACCTAACACCAAAAAAGGGCAGTAGCCCATCCCCTTGCTTCCTGCACTCACCAAAATTCACCAAGATGCAATATTTTGATACTGCAACTTACCAAACTCATTTTTCAGGCACTATAAACATCCAAGAAAATATTAATAAAATACTGGAAGACCTCTAACTCGCTTCATTACAAAATACATAATATATATTTTAAAAACCGATTTTCAATCCAAAAATACCAATGACTGACAGGCTACAACCGCCACCTCATCATCGAGCTCCAAAATCGCCTTCCCGCACTAAAATACTCCCACAACAGGTGAGAAATGCCTAGTAGAAATTTTTCCTACAAGGGCTACTCCCCACCTAAAATGCATGTACACGGCATACATAAACAATCAATCACATTTCATACAATTATGCAATATTATATGAAATGTCTATATCATGCAAGAGATGCGAATTTCATGCTCACAACCTGGTCCCACTAATTTCACACTTGAATGCCACGCAGGAAAAACCCGCCATCGGTGATTTAACCCAACAGATCGATCCATTGGACAATCCTCAAATTTAAGTTATCAAAATCTAATTTTCTTTTTTCTTTTATTTTGTGGGCCGTGATTTTACACACTGCTGGACGCCGCGACGCCGCTCCAAACATTTTCGCTAACTTACATTGCCTGGATTCATGTCTAACCCGTGAATAACATTTGGGACTTCACCCCGGAGGGATCTACCCCAATCCTTGTTCCCAAACATGTAATTATCAATTGATCATTTTACACCACGTGAATCTCACTGACTTTGTCCCATTTTCCGAAGTTCACGACCCATTCACCAACACCTGAATAACCATACCCTCGTGACCGACTCTGACGTACTACGACTCATGCATATGAAATGCATGATGCCAATGCATTTTCCTCTCATGTTACATGTATACGTATGAGTCCTACATGAAACACTCATATACCATGGATAATTATAATTGATACATGTAATCTACCTCCATGCAAACCATGTTAATACATCAACTAGCATGCATCAACATATCATTTTCACACACTGCATGTTATTCATATAAGCAATAACACACAACAAGGTCTCAATCTTGGACCCAATCCATTAGTGTAATTCACGGTCCCTTTACAAACATGAACCAATTTGGTTCCAAAGTTTCACGCCACATCAACAAGCAACGAAACATGGAAACATATAGTTTCAAGATCAACCCTGACCCACAATGTTTAGGATCAGGTTAACCGGCCACAACCTTAGCCATCCGGGGCCCCAAATTCTAAATCAGCCCATTTTGGCCTTTCATGGTCTCCCATAAACACCCTTACCATTATAAAGCCTTTAGGCTAAAAATAAACCAAGTAGGAAAATCTTCTACCTTATGGAGTTTGTCGAAACTCCAACTTTTTGATGTCCACACGTATCGTATATGTGCACCAACTTTAATACTTCTGGATCACTTTGAGTTTCACACGGAGCAACTTTGAAATCCTCCATTTTCCTTTTTCCCTTTCCCTTTCCTTTCTCTTTTCTCTCCTTTCCTTTCTTTCCCACGAACTGTTTTCCTTCAGTTCTTTTTTTTTCTTTCTTTCTTTTCTTTTCTTTTCCTTTTTTCTTTTCTTTTCTTTTCCTTTTCTCATCTCATTTTCTCTTCATTTATTCTCCTCATTTTCTCCTGCATTTCTCCTCCTAATTTTGATCAAGGCTGACTATTTTTGGAGTCATGGGAGGAAGTTTCCTCCTCCTTTCCTCATGCCATTTATGTGGCCCTCCATTTTCCATCTTTTCTTTTTATTTCTTATTTCCCTTTTTGACATCATCACAACATGTGGCTTAATGAGAGCCACACCTTCAAGTGAACCACATGGCTTTACCAAGTGTCACCCCCTTATGGTGCCATGTGGCATCCCCTAATCCGACTACCTCGGAATCCAACGAAATTCGACGTGGTAGCTAGATTTCGCGAGACGATTCCAACCCGAGAAGCTTCACATCGTGAGATCTAGAAAATCCTAGCTTTTTGATCGAAATTATTGTTTTACCCTTCCTGCATGCTGGTTTGAACTCTCCTATTCATACATTCTCCCTTAAAGAATTTTCGTCTTAATTTTCACACATACATTAACCTATGCATATGTTACTCTTACCATGAGCAGACCTCAGATTTTGTCTTGTATTTTATTATTTAACCAACTCTCACCCTAGATTTTATGGTAGAATTTCCAGACACTGGCTCTTCCAGAGGTCTCAACCTCCAAGCCCAAACCTACCACATAAGATGCAATGATGTACATGATGCATCAGACAACAAATGCAGGTGTGAAAACGCACTCATATCTCACGATTCGCACGCAAATCTCCGGGCATTCAACCCGCATCCTCGGCCCGGTGAGACTCAGATCGCCCCCATCCACACCCCGCCTCCGGCTCGCTGAGCGCCGCTGGCGCCGCGAGCACTCATAACTGTAAACGTTCTTGACCTGCACCAGGTGCAAGAATGAACAATCCTGGTCCAGCTCCACCCACCCATGATCTGAATTTAGCTCGCCAAAACCCCGGGATCCCCGCTCTATGGGCAACCCAGCCATGTCCAGCCGATGGCAATAGAAGCATGCTCACCCACCGGGGCTAGCCCCAGACTGGGCGCCCACATGAGACGGTCCTCCGTTTTTCCCAAACTAGAAGAAGATCCTCTCTTACCACCGCATTGATCCCAAATGCCCGTCATCTCTCTATCTCTCTCTCTATGGCTAGAGGTCACACCATGAGTCCCATGTCACTATGTGGAGGCTCACAATCTTGCCGAATGGATAACCAGTCCATTCTCAAATCTCTGACCTGGCAGTGTGGCCTATAGTCATCGGTATAGCGTGCTGACTCGATGAATACGGCCCACGTGCTCCATCATGTCATCGTTCCATATTCGAACTCCTGGGCCTTTGCATGTCTAGCAGTGGCTGGAAAATACTTGCTCATAAAGAGCCCATGGAACTCTGCTTGAGTCATTGCCTCACAAATCCTAGAGTCTTAGCCAGTCCCACCGCACAGGACTCACCCTCACAGGCCCAGGCCGGCTAGCACGATCTTAACGCATCGGAGGTAATATCCATAGCCTCCAATATCTTCTCTATCTGTCGGAACTAATGGTCTGCCACCATAGGATCCCCTCCCCCTGTAAATGTCGGAGGATGATGTGCTCTAAATCTCTGGAGGTTACTCAGACCTCCTTGACTTCTCAGCGACACTAGCCGTCTGTGCTTGCGGCTTCTGCTCAAGCGGCTCGGCAAAAACTCTTGTGGTCAAACGAGTAATTTTTGACCTTGCACCTCGTGGGCGACCTCGCCCCCGTCCTTGACTTACCATCTATGCCGAATGACAACAAACTTCTATATTCATTTCGATCTAACTAGTAATGCGCCAGTAACATGGGCGACAACCATGGCCCGGCCATTCATTACTTAAGTGATTATAATAAGCGTCCACTCCTTTTATTTATTTCAAATAAATTCAACACTTTCATGTTTATTTCATTTTTCCAAATCCTTAAGGTTATAGTTCCTGACCTTAGCATTCATCTTTTTCCTATATACATTATACCATGTATAAAATTTCCTACTTGTGTGCTTTAATCATATTTCTCATATACATCATCTTAGTGTATATGTCCTTCCACATAATTTAACAACACACAATCATGCAATCATAACCATGGAACACATATGAACCTGACATAGAGCACACCATGCATGTGGCTGATCTGGCTTGATCTCATGAACTCCACAGGTGTTAGTGTACCTAAACATTCTGGTTGTATGGCCCGGTATCAATTTCACCATAATGGCCATGGCGGCCCATGTCCCTCAAGCCTAGGTACTCGTATACCTAAACTCACGATACCATCTTTGTGAAAAATTTGGTATCGAGATATCAACACTAGGTAATGTGGCAGACATTATGCTGCTTGCATATCTGAGCTGTACACAGCACATTAATTAAATATATACTATAACTACGATACCATGTTGTGACCGCCCCTAAACCACAGGGGTCATATTTTTTTAATAAGCAGTGTCCATGAGCGGTGTTAGTAGGCAATGTCCCCAAGCGATGACTATCTGGCCCAGGTTAAGTGCACGATGCGAGTGCACTCTGGCGCACAAATTGTCTTATTTCTTCAGATTATTAGATCGGCGGTGCGGCACCAGTCGTGGGCGCCGCTGCATTGTCGTCGCGTGGGTCGGCGCTGGCGGCCGAGATGCGCTGTGACTGCCCGCCTTCGCGACCTTGCTAGCCTGGTCGCGACACGAGCCGGTCGCGACCTGTTCCCCCTACCCGAGCCCAGCACGATCCACGACTGGCAAATCGGTCGCGACCTCTGAAACGAGCCCGTGTGACATCATTCCCAGTGCCCGCGACCTCCTTTCAGCCCATAGTGGGGCTTTCGGTCGTGACGCCAAAACCATGTCACAATCGTGACGCTCACAGGTATCCGCGACATCAAAGCGTAATCGCTAACAGATTTTAGTTGCCCAGTAGTCACAACCGGCGACACGAAACGGTTCTGCGACACCCCTCGATTGCCTTCCACGACATGAAATTTCATGTCTCGACCAAAAACGGCTGGTCCCAACCCGGCCATGTTCTGACACCAAATCTAGGTCGCGACGGGTACTTATGGCGATGTCAGCGTGCGCGCTAATGCGCTTGCTCGTCGCGGCGTGCTAGGCGTATCGAGCTGGCTGGCACTGCGTAACCCGTCAAGCGTGCTCTGTCTTGCGTGCTAGGCCTTGATCTTGACACGATTTCCTGAGTCGCGACCCCAACACCAAAAATGAAGCGTGGCCCATTGTGAGACCGCTTCTAGTGGCGAAATGCTTAGAGCAGCTCCATAGTAACCTCAATAAGCTAAACTCGTGTGAGTTACCATGAAGCTAAAGCGAATTCAGCTATCTGGCTGTATTTGGAAGCGTGGGTTATAAAATTTTCACTTTCTATCAAAATCACACCTTTAGATTTGTAATCCGTGACCTGCTTGTGCCGCGATTGGTCAAACCCCGAAAATACAAAAATCACTGTATATAAAATACCTCCCGATATTTTCCCGAAAATCGACTCTGATCATAAAGGACCTACGGTCCTCGTAAAATATAAGATAAGAGCTCCCGATCCAACATAATTTTCATCATAACTTTGTTTTTCTCAAAATCAGCCGTGCATATTTTACAAAAGATATTCCCTTATACAAAATGTCACATTTTAAGTTTTACTTTGAAAGCCACCTTATGTATATATAATCACAGCGGCGTCTGGGGCGAGATCCTGAAAAGGTCTTTCGGCTTAGCACACACTTTGAAAAATTATTTAAAGCAGAAAACTATAGACGAAGCGGGGTACGGTGGTATAAGTTAAATGTTGTTGTCTGGCTGTATGGTACACTCGATATGAAAATGCATACGAGAAATGGTTATAAAATTGTTTATGAGAAAGCGAGTTTTGCTATGAAAACCATTTACAGCGATACGAAAACTATTTTCAACCTTTGTTGGCCCCATTTACCAATTTCTTGGCCCCATTTCCCGATGTTGGTTAATATCACGATCACATCACGTAAATCAAGTACACCCGACCCTTTGTGGCCCATTTCTGAAATACCTAGGCATTGATGCCGAGGCGCCGGGAACCTGGCGTCGTGGTGAGCGCCGGGCAGCTGCCGGCTGGCGTATGATCAGTGAGGCTTGCGGTGGGATCTATATAGCATAATGGAACCTCGTGAACCAAATGCTCGGTGAGGGAACCTCGGAACCACAGCATAAATGTATGTCTTTAAGTCGGTATGTGTATATACCTCGAATGTGCGGAGGCGACTCATTTATATAAATATATCTTTAGATCCCAAACCCCCAATTATAGACAATGATATAGTTAGTTATAATGTCATGCATATGCGCGATCAGAAATCGTCGATAGGAAGCGGGAGGCTATGCCATGTAGGGGTTTCTTTAAACCAGATGAAACTATTTCTTAAATACTGAAATCAACTTTTCTGCTGAGTATAACAATTGGGAGGTAAAAACAAATCTTTGCTCATCTATATTTTAATGACTTTCTGAGTGTAATTTAAACGCTTTCGTTTTAGAAAATGATTTTTAGTCTTTACTTTTACCATTAATTCTTAAATGTGCATCGACACTGCAGATTCAATAGGATATAAATCGCCTGCACAGATTATTCAAATTACTAAAATGCCTCCGGTTTAACGTTTTAGCAACAAAACGCCTGAGCTTTGAAGTGGTATATCGAACTGACTTGATTCTAACAAAACTTCTGTTTAGTCTCATTCGATATGAACAATCGATAATATGATGTGAAATTGGTCAAATGTCCACTACACATTAAATGTCATAAAAATTGCTCTGTTTTAAGCCATTTTATTTCAGGGACTTTCATAGAAGTCTAAAATCAAAAACATTTACGAAAATTACATCCATAGACTTGTCGACTACACTCCTGAAATTCAGCCCATTGTCCAGCAGTCACGAAATTGTACGTTGTCACGAGCAGCGATCTAAAGTGCAAATTTCCTAAACTGATCGAAAATTTGGGGCTGAAGTTCCATGATAACCTATGGCGGCTAAAAAAAAAAAATTAATTCATGGCCTTTGGGATGAAATATCCTGAATAGGAAGAATTTCTATATTTTAATGTTTGACCAATTTAAGATATTGAATGCAGCAATGAAACTCTTAGCGTAGTCGATTTTGCGCCTCTTTCTGTGGCCTGCGATCAGATTTTAAGTAAATGCGAGAAAGAAATAAGGAGAAGAAAAAATTAAAAATCTTCTCCCTCTCCTCTCCGTCATTTCCGTCGGTTCGTCCCTACCCATTTGATTTTTATCCTTTTTTTTCATTATTCTTTTTTTTAATTATTATTATTATTATTTAGATAACTAATTTCTATTGCCTCGTCAGGTCCAGTACATCATGAAAATTTTATTATCACAATTGAATGTTCTTTAAATATTCTAGTTTTCGAGATTTTAAATCAGTTTCGAGTTCCGGGTTTTCTATAGGTCATTGAAATTAAGTAAAATATTGGTATCTACCGATTTAACGAAACTCTGAGTTCTTAGATTTCGCGAGGCGAACTTAACGGCGTGGTCAGTTTCGTCATCCGAGATTTAGAAAATTAAATTCATGACAGGTCACAGCGATTTATTATTATTATTTCACTATTTAAAAGCATTAATTATCTTTCTTGCTCCCACTTGGTGCAAAAAGTGCGCGATTATTTAGCTTTATAATTTCTGCAAAACAACTTTCAAAAATTACATTATGTGACTAAATTATTCCAAGAAGCCTTTGGTGCACATATGGTTACACATCACGTGCGCCTCTCGGGACGGGGTGTTCTGGAAATCCTCCTCGCCCAAGAGCATTTGTCATAAATAGACAAAATAATATAAAGAGATACCTTAATCACGAAAACAGAAGTGAGGATATTATTTGCATCCCGAGCTTGACTCAGCCTTAGCTCTTTTAATTCCATGATTCCCCATTAAAACTTTGATTAGCAATGACCTTATTCGCAAAATGCTCTGCAAATCTTATCTGCATTATTTGCTCCTTATAGGTCAAATTATCCTTTAGTTCTCTTGTTTGATCTCTGAGTACATGGGAGGGATGGAATGTCTTGCGGAGCATGGATACATGAATCACATTATGAACCTTAGAGCAACTGCGGAGAGGAAGGTCTAATCTATATGCTCTTGGTCCTGCGGCAATAATCTCATATGGCCACATATATACGGGCCTCGGCTTTCAAATCTTGAATCGAGGACATACCTTTCCAAGAAACTTTGAGAGAAGACCCTATCGCCTACAACAAAGTTTGTAGATCCCACGGCGTTTGTCATATAGCACTAACATCTGTCCAGCTCTTGAGTCACATCTCGGACAATCTGGATCTTATCTAGATGTCCCATTACTAACTGCGGGCCTATCAGGTCTCCTCTCTCCTGCTCTGTCGGCGTATGCGGGTGCGACATAGGCCATCTGATACTTCAAATGGAGTCATGCCTATCTTTGGATTGATAGCTGTTGTTGTAAGCGAGCTCCGCCGAGATAAATCATTATCCCGAAGCTTCCTTAAACTCTATCACGCATGCTCTAAACATATCCTCTAACGTCACGAATAGTTCTCGGTGACCGTCGGTCGAGGATGGAAAGGCTGTGTTAAGTGCAATGTCAGTCCCCATGGCATCCTATTAAAGCTGGACCCGAAAATGGATGGGAATCACGGGGTCTCGATGCGAGACTTCTCGATATAGGAACACCCATGTAATCTAACTATCTCCTCCACATATAATTTAGCCAACTTGTCGACGGGTCATCATTCTTAGCGGGAAAATCTGGCCCGATTGTTGTCTATCCACTACTCGCCCCATATGGCATCGTGTTGTCTCAGAGTTCTCGAAGCCGGTAACAAAATCCATAATGTCTGTCCACTTCCATACGAGGAATCGGAAGGGTTTTATCTTTCACTGCGGAAGCACGGTGCTCTGCCCAGCTACTGTGACGGGGTTAGGCATGCGGATCACAAAATCTGCAATTTCCTTTTCATGCCCTTCACCAATAATACTCTAGTATGATACATCTTGGTCTTCACCGGGGTGAATGGCATATCTTTGAAGAGTGAGCCTCTTCCCGAAGATTTCCCTTTTTAGTTCATATTTCGAGGTACACACATTCGAGCTCCTCTATTATTGCATGTCGTCTCACGATCAAGAACTCACGGTTTCCTCTGCCTCAATCTACTGCCCTCATTAATCATCTAAAACACCTTCGACCTTGATGCGAGTCACGAGAAGAGGGGCAGACATAAAATGATGCGATAGGCATTACTGTATAGGTTACACCCTGGCTGAACTCCCAGTCTCAACTACATCAACAATGGCAGATATCTTTGTTTGTAGATAAGCATAGGAACCCTCGGGTTCGACTTAAGGCATCGGCCACCATTGACCTTCGGATGGTACTCCCATCGTCTGATCATAATCCTTGTCGCTCCGACCACCGCGGCGCCTTAAGTTAAACTCTTTCTGAGTGAAGATATACTGCAGGCTCTTATGATCGGTGAATATTTGACAGGAACACATATAGATAATGTCTCGGATCTTTGACCCGAAAACCACTTCTTCTTAGTTCTAAATCATGGGTCGGGTAGTTTTGCTCGTGCTTCTTTAACTGACGGGAAGCATAAACATCCTTTCTGCCATCTTGCATCAAAACACACCTAACCCTTGTGCGGAAGCATCGGTAACACACCCGCATGCTTGTTTCATTGGTGGTGCTAACATTGGAGCGCATAGTTAATCTACGTCTCGGCTCACCGAAAACTATGTTGGCGGTGTCGACCACTCGAATTTCGATCCTTTTGATAGATTGGTCGGTGAGGTTGCTATCTTCGAAAATCCATCAACAAATTTCCTGTAATAACACGCCCGATCAAGGAAGCTGCGAACGAAGCATTTGTGGGTGCTTCAGGTTCACTATAACCCGATCTTACGAGGATCCACACTAATACCTTCTGCTTGAAATGACCACGACCCGAAAGCTACTTTGTCCAGCCATGGCACTTACTAAACTGACGTATAGCGGCGCTCTCTAAGAATACGCAATGCGTGGAGTCTCTGCATGTTCCTCTGGGTGCTAGTCTACTAGAATGTCATGCGTGAATATGATCCGCAGGCTTATCTAAATACGATTTTGATACCTGATGCGTCAAATCCATGGCAGTGGGGCATTAGTCAATCGAATGGCATCTTGGGAACTCATAGTGACGTATCTGAATCACGAAGGCGATCTTAAACATCATTCTCCCGAACCCTCGTGATGGTAGCGACCTTAGGTCAATCTTAGAATATGCGAGATCGTCTGATTGGTGAAATAGCTCATCTATACGAGGAAGCGGATGCGGATTAAATATTGTCGCAGGTCCAATTTGTCATAGTCTATATACCTGGCAGTGACTTCCATCGTTCTTAATGAAGAAGCTAGACTCAGGTCGAAATCTTGGTCGGATAAGCCCTTGCTTCATGATTCCTCGATTTTGCCTTGATTCTTTCAACTCTGGCGTAGCCATTACGTATGGAGGAATGGATATCGGCTCGGTCCACGGAACTAGTTCAATAACGAACTCAATTTCTCTGTCCAGGGAATGGCACGAAATATCATACGGAAAGACGTTTGGGAACTCTTTGGTATGGGGATCATATTCGGCCCAGTGTCCCTCTTGTCTCCTATCACTCTTGAATGCGACTAACCAGCAGCCTTTAGAAACCTTTGGGCGGTCATGGCATTAATGAGACTAGGGCGATCTCTCTTCTGATTCCCCGAAATATCACGCCTAGTTCCTCTGGGTCGAACGATCTTACTTCTTTCTTATGGCAATCTAGGTGGCTCTATGCGGATAACTGATCCGTACCCCAGATTATATGAATCATGGATACTAACACTATCAGTCTGGCGGAAAATCGCGCTTGATACGGATCACCAATCACGCTACTGGAATTATCCTTTGGATATCATAGTATCCCCATTGGAGTGCGAGAAACCACCATCTGACCATCATAGGTTGGGACTCTGTCTGGTGCCTCTCGGTGAATGATGCGAAATAAATGAATGGTGGCTCTGAGTCACTTGATACATATGCATCATGATCGTGGCGAAATCATACCGGTAATCACGTCGGTGATGCATGCGCCTCTTTGTATGGCCCGTAAATACAGAAGCTTGAGTCACGAATACCACTCTGCGAATAAAATTGTCGGAGTGCGCCTCTCTGCCTCTTGCACCTACGCGACCTCTACCGGGTGATGTCACGCCACCTCTGCCTAAACCACTCTACACACTGTGGCCAGGACGTGGTGCTGGGGTAGATGCTCTTGTACCTACCTCGAGAGGTCTCTGTGATTTACTAGCGTGGACCAGTCTCGGATAAAGTGACCTTCTGCCATGATAAGAACATCTGTGCATATTCATCACTGCTGCTCTCAGAGATGCCTCCTCGACATGTAGAAGACCTGATGGAAAAAGATGATCCTGAAGATCTACCACCTCTGGGGCTGCTGGTGATCGAACGGATCCCTGGCTAGATGCTGCTCCTCGTCCTGAGCCTCGACCGCTGGTCCATTTCTTTCCTTTCTTTCTGGCTGATTGGTGCACGGTGACTAGTCTTTGGGAGCACCTCTCTTCTTTGTCTGGCCGCCCGCGAGTTAGGCTGAAGTTGTCGCTCTACCCTTAGTGCGGCCTCTGACCTTTTCATAACATTGTTGCTTGCTTTGCTTTTGCAGTATCCTAGTAAACACGAAAAACCTGTGTCTCTACCGTGCCGGTGGAAGAACCTCGTGTCCACGTCACCTTTTTCCAGCAATTATGGTGGAAAGACCTCATGTCTACATCACCATATAATAGCTAGAACACTAACCTTTATCTAACCATAAGTACCACACTTCTGGGTCATGGTACCATCATAAGTTTTAGCCCCTAATTTTAGGCTGGATTATCATGCCCTCTGCTCTTACGGAGACTCAGGTGTCGATGGTAGTTCTTGTAACAATCTATATAACTTTGATCCATCGTCGAGTACCGCCCCCTTGGAGTGCGGCCCTCGATGGTTCTACTGGGGCTGATTCATTGAAGCATCTTTCGATCTAAGGGTGTGCTCGACATATCTCTCTGAAGTGGTGCGCCGGTGCGGAAGTCTGGGTCGACCTCTACGACTCTCGTCGGACATAATCTTTGTGAATTTCAAGATTAAAAGGTCGGTGACACTTTTCAATATTTGATGCATGCAAGGATTTAGCAAACAATATAAGGTTGCTATAAGAAAATCATTATTATAAAAAAATTCTATAGGAAATCTTTGTGTGGAAAGCGTGCGGCAGCGAACTATCGCCTAAAATTGCTACGATACCAACTTGTGGACCCCCTTTCTAGTGACAGGAAATGCATAGAAGCAACTCCATAGTAACACCAAGCCAAACCTTTCGTGACAGGGTCTATGAAGCTAAGCTAGATTAAAGCTTCTTTGGCGTATTTGGAAAACGTGGGTTATAAAATTTTCACTTTTCTATCAAAATCACACCTTTAGATTTATGAAAATCCCAGGCGTATACTTGTGCAAGGTGGTCGAGCAAATACAAAATCACTGTATATAAAATACCTCCCGATATTTTTCCAAATCCAACTCTGATCGCAAGGACACTGCAGTCGCCGTGAAATATAAGATAAGAATCGTCAAACATAATTTTAATTTTCTTATTTGTTTTTTCTCAAAACCATGCATGCATATTTTACAAAAGATATTTACATATACAAAATGTCACATTTTAAGTTTTACTACTTTTACTTTACCTTATCTTATATATAATCACGACCGTCTGGGGTAGGAATCTGAAAAGGTCTTTCGGCAATACTTTGAAAAATTATTTAAAAGCAGAAATTGTGAGGCGAATGGGCTGATGGAGTACTATAAGTTCTAAATGTTCTTTATCTGCTTTGTATGTACCTCCCGATATGAGAAAATCACATGCTGAAATGGTTGTAAAACCGTTTATGAAAAGCGAGTTTTGCTATGAAAACCATTTAAAAAAGCGTGCAGCTGACTACCTTTGTTGGCTTGTTCCTGTGTAGCATTACAACTAATTATAGCTGTTAGCGTTTCGATGGTGGTTAATATCGAAAGTCTTTATCACGTAAATCGAAGTGCAATGCTGTGGCCCATTCACGAAATACCCTAGGCGTGATGCCTCGGAACCTCGGAGCACGGCATCGGTAGTGAACCTCGGAACACTACGGTATATGGATTCGGTGAGCAACGGCGGGATACATATAAGCGTAATGGAACACCGGAACCAAATGCTGGTGAGGAACCTCGAACCAACACCTCATCGTATGCCAAGTCGGCGTATTGCTTATATCTGCTCGAATGTGTGCGAGGAGGCGACTCCTTTATATAAATATGTCTTTAGATCGGCCCGAGTGGAGTCGAGATGATATAGTTCGATCATAATATCTATAACCTTGCCATACTGTCAGAATACATCGTGGAAGCGGTATCTTGATGAGGTTTGCTAAACCAGGCCGGGTGTTTCTTAAATCTTAATCAGCACTACTTGGGTATAACGATTGGGAGGTAAAACAAAATCTTTTATAAATCACATATTTTCATGACTTTCTGAAATTGTAATTTAAGCAACTTTCGTTTAAATGATTTTGAAGTACTACTTTTTCTCGGTAATTTAACCAGTGTCTTATCAATATTCTGAATTATTTGTCGGATGCTCAATGCTTTCTGTGGTCGTTGAGTGCTAAAGCCTGGTTGCGTTTTAACCATACAAAACACAGGACTTTCAAAGTATTATATCCAGGCGAACCCCCGATTCTAACAAACTACGAAATTTAAGTCGAATTCGATATGAATCGATAATATGATGTGAAATTGGTCAAATCCTGCTGCGTTAAATGTCGTAAAAAGCTATCTGTTTTAATGCGACTTTTGACTCAAGGGACTTTCCATAGAGTCACAAAATCAGCATTCTGCGAAAGTGCATCAGACTTGTCCAGACTATACTCATGAAATTCAACGCGTTAACTTGATCAAAATTTAGTATATTGTCGAAACAACGATCCAAAGTCACAAATTCTAAACTGGGTCTTAAATTTTGGGATGAAGTTTGACTGCTATATTTTTAAAAAAATTAATGAATTCACATCTTTGAGAACCGGGAAAATATCTGAATGGAAAATTCGCATATTTTAATGTTTAATGGCCAAGATATTGATGCATGCGTAGGCTCTCTTGCGTAGTCTAATTTTGTCTTTCCTTGATAAAGAAACCGATGCGTTCTTGTCACGAGAAAGAAATAAGGAGAAGAAAAAATTAAAAATCTTCTCCCTCTCCTCTAAGTCATTTCCGTCTTTTCGTCCTTGTTTTTTATCCCTTTTTTTTTTTTTTTTAATTATTCTTTTTTTTTAATTAATATTATTATTATTTAGATAACTAATTTCTATTGCGCCGTTCGGTCGTTTTGTCGAAAAATTTTATTTATCACAGTGAATATTAACACAAATATTTGTAGTTTTCGAGATTTTCACAAAATCAGTTTTCGAGTTTGTCTAGCCGTCGGCGCAGAAATTCGTAAAATATTCATTATCTGAATTAACGAAACTCGCGGGTTACTAGATTTGCGAGACGAACTCTAACGGCCTAGTCAGTTTTAGGTCATCGAGATCTAGAGAATTTTCTAGGCTTTCTGAGCGATTCGATAATTTATTATTATTATTTCTTATTTAAGCTTACCGAGATTAATTATCTTTCGCACTCATTTGCCAATTGCAAAGTGTCATAATTCTTTGAAAACTTTATAATTTCACCCTTAAAGCAGCAAAATTACATTATGATTTAAATTATTTAAGAGCTTTGAGTGCGCATATGGTTACGCATCTGTCTGCCTCTCGGGACGGGGTGTTATACCCATCCCCTTGCTTCCTGCACTCACCAAAATTCACCCAAATGCAGTATTTTGATACTGCAACCTACCAAACTCATTTTCCAGGCACTATAAACATCCAGGAAAATATTAATAAAATATTGGAAGACCCCAGAACTCAGTTTCCATTACAAAATACATAATTACATGCATTTAAACCAAAATTTCAATCCAAAATACTCTATGACTGAATAGGCCACAAACCAGCCTAATTCATCACCGAGCTCTAAAATTAGTTCCTTCCCCCTGCTTTGAAAAATAATTCCGCGCGAGGTGGCTTGATGCGGGAAAGTTTTTCACCATGAGGGTTACTCCCACTTTAAAATGCGTATCTGATGGCATACGCTGAACAATCGTCGCATTCGTACAATTGTAGATATTATATGAAATATACATATAAATGTAAATCTGTTTTTCATGCTCGCAACTTTGAGTCCCGCTTTGACTCCTCGCGCGGAATGCAGTGTGAAAAACCTGTCATCGGTATTTAACCCAATGACTGAACCATTGGTCAATCCTCCAATTTAAGTTATCAAAATCTGATTTTCTTTTTTCTTTTATTTTATGGGACACGAATTTTCGGGTTTACACGTAGATGATACCGCGTCGTTCCAACAATTTCGCGAACTTACATGGTTCATGTCTAGCAGTGAATAGCATTTGGGACTTTCACCACTGGAGGATCTCTGACTTCGCTGCATACAAGCGATGTAATTATCAATTTGATCATTTACACTCTCGTGAATCTCTACCTTAGACTTTGTATCAGATTTTCGAGGTTCCGCGACCCATTCCTGCTGCCAGATTGAATAAATATCGCCTCTCAGCGCGGCGCCGACGGCGTGTGTGGCGTGTCGTGTAAATCACGTGATGTCGATCGTTTTCCTTCATGTTGCATGTATGCGTATGAGTCTGCATGAAGCGTTCGTATCGCGTGGATAATTATAATTGATCGTATGTCTACTTATCATTACCAAACCATGTTAATGCATCAACTAATTAACACGCGTCAAACTAATTAACATGCATCAACATATGTTTCACCGCCATTTGCGTATTTATTAAGTATAGCGATAACCTGTAATGGTCACCGATCTTGGGCGATCCACCATCGAGTGCTCGTAGTGTATGACGTGAAGCGGAGTTTTGTTCGAAGTTTACTTTCACATCAACAAGCAAAGAAACACAAAAACATATAGTTTTAGGATCAACCACGACCAGCGATGCAGGGCGTGTGTTAACCGATCTAAACCCAGCCATCGATCCCAAATTCTTGGAAGCTAGAATTACTTGGCCTTTCATGGTCTCATTAAACAGCACTTCTGAATTACTCCTTCATTAAAAATAAACAAATAGGAAAATCTCTACGCTTATAAGTTGTCGAAACTCGATTGTTTGGTGTCGCGTAGATCGGCGCTTCGTGCACCAACAGTACTCGGTGTCGAGCCGACGTCGGGCGTCAGAAATCGCCGTTTCCTTTTTCCCTTTCCCTTTCCTTTATCTTTTCTCTCCTTTCCTTTCTTTCCCACGAACTTTTTCAGCGAGTTTTTGGTTTTTAACTCTTTTCTTTTAACTAACTTTTATTTTTAAATACGTTTACTCTTATTCTTACTCGCCATTTCTCACTGTTTCTCTTGGCATTTCTCCCACTTTTATCATTATTGACCGTTTGATCAAAGGAGAAGTTTCCTCCTTTCATATGTCATTTATGTGGCCC